>JBAMNC010000270.1:105000-844719 GCA_037902135.1 Cetoscarus ocellatus | reverse complement strand
AGTGGCAAAAAATGTCATGTGTTTGCATGTGGATATTTTTTATAAATTTGACCCCAGGGAAAAATGCTCATCAATCCATTTTTAAGTGAAAAATGACCAAATGTTCTGCAGCAGCACGTTCTCCTACCTGAAAAGGTCCCAAAACATCACTTTTTAACTTTTTTTTTTTTTCGGAATCTGGATTGGCAGAAAAGTCATATGTTAGCATGTGGATTTTTTATAAATTTGACCCCAGGGAAGAATGCTCATCATTCCATTTTTAAGTCAAATATGACCAAATCTTCTTCACCAGCATGTTCTGCTGCCTGAAAAGGTCCCAAAAGTCTTTTTTCAGCATCTTTTTTTGGGGGTTTGAATTTGCAAAACAGTCATATGATAGCATGTGGAGTTTTTATTAATTTGATCCCAGCAAAAAATGCTCATCAGTCATTTTAAGTCAAATATAACCAAACCTTCTTCACAAGCACTGTTCTCCTGCCTTTAAAGGTCCCAAAAAGTCACTTTTCAGCATATTTTTTTTCGGGGTCCAAAGTGGAAAAAAAGTCATATGTTAGCATGTGGATTTTTTATAAATTTGACCCCAGGGAAAAATGCTCATCAGTCCATTTTTAAGTCAAATATGACCAAACCTTCTGCACCAGCATGTTCTCCTCCCTGGAAAGGTCCCAAAACATCACTTTTTAGCATTTTTTTTTTCGGGATCTGGAGTGGCAAAAAAGTCATATGTTAGCATGTGGATTTTTTATAAATTTGACCCCAGGGAAAAATGCTCATCAGTTCATTTTTAAGTCAAATATGACCAAACCTTCTGCACCAGCATGTTCTCCTGCCTTAAAAGGTCCAAAACAGTCACTTTTTAAGCATATTTTTTTCGGGATTCTGAGTTGCAAAAAAGTCTTATGATAGCATGTGGAGTTTTTTATAAATTTGACCCCAGCGAAAAATGCTCATCAGTCCATTTTTAAGTCAAATATGAGCCGAACTTCTGCACACATGTTCTCCCTGCCTTTAAAGGTCCCAAAAAGTCACTTTTTGACAGTTTTTTTTTCGTGATCTGGAGTGGCAACAAAGTCATATGTTAGCATGTGGATTTTTTATAAATTTGACCCAGGGAAAAATGCTCATCAGTTCCATTTTTAAGTAAAATATGACCAAATCTCTGCACCAGCATGTTCTCCTGCCTTTAAACGGTCCCAAAAAGTCACTTTTTGACATTTTTTTTTCGGGATCTGGAGTGGCAAAAAAGTCATATGTTAGCATGTGGATTTTTTATAAATTTGACCCAAGGGAAAAATGCTCATCAGTCCATTTTTAAGTAAAATATGACCAAACCTTCTGCACCAGCATGTTCTCCTGCCTTTAAAGGTCCCAAAAAGTCACTTTTTAACTGATTTTTTTTCGGGATCTGGAGTGGCAAAAAAGTCATATGTTAGCATGTGGATTTTTTATAAATTTGACCCCAGGGAAAAATGCTCATCAGTCCATTTTTAAGTCAAATATGACCAAAACTTCTGCACCATCATGTTCCCCTTGCCTGAAAAGGTCCCAAAACATCACTTTTAAACTTTTTTTTTCGGGATCTGGAGTGGCAAAAAAGTCATATGTTAGCATGTGGAGTTTTTTTTATAAATTTGACCCCAGGGAAAAATGCTCATCAGTCCATTTTTAAGTCAAATATGAGCCAACCTTCTGCACCAGCATGTTCTCCTGCCTTTAAAGGTCCCAAAAAGTCACTTTTTGACATTTTTTTTTCGGGATCTGGAGTGGCAACAAAGTCATATGTTAGCATGTGGATTTTTTATAAATTTGAACCCAGTGCAAAATGCTCATAAGTCCCTTTTTAAGTCAAATACAACCAAAACTTCTGCAGCAGCACGTTCTCCTCCCTGAAAAGGTCCCAAAAAGTCACTTTTCAGCATAGTTTGCTCTGGGTTTGAATTGGCAAAAAAGTCATATGTTAGCATGTGGATTTTTTATAAATTCGACCTCAGGGAAAAATGCTCATCAGTTCATTTTTAAGTCAAATATGACCAAACCTTCTGCACCAGCATGTTCTCCTGCCTTAAAAGGTCCCAAAACATCACTTTTTAACTGATTTTTTTCGGGATCTGGAGTGGCAAAAAAGTCATATGTTAGCATGTGGATTTTTTATAAATTTGACCCCAGGGAAGAATGCTCATCAGTCCATTTTTAAGTCAAAAATGACCAAATCTTCTTCACCAGCATGTTCTCCTGCCTGAAAAGGTCCCAAAAGTCTTTTTTCAGCATCTTTTTTTTGGGGGGGTTGAATTTGCAAAAAAGTTTTATGATAGCATGTGGAGTTTTTTATTAATTTGACCCCAGCGAAAAATGCTTATAAGTCCATTTTTAAGTAAAATATGAGCCAACCTTCTGCACCACCATGTTCTCCTGCATTTAAAGGTCCCAAAAAGTCACTTTTTGACAGTTTTTTTTTTCGTGATCTGGAGTGGCAACAAATCATATGTTAGCATGTGGAGTTTTTATAAATTTGACCCCAGGGAAGAATGCTCATCAGTCCATTTTTAAGTCAAAAATGACCAAATCTTCTTCACCAGCATGTTCTCCTGCCTTAAAACGTCCCAAAACATCACTTTTTAACTGATTTTTTTCGGGATCTGGAGTGGCAAAAAAGTCATATGTTAGCATGTGGATTTTTTATAAATTTGACCCCAGGGAAGAATGCTCATCAGTCCATTTTTAAGTCAAATATGACCAAATCTTCTGCACCAGCATGTTCTCCTGCCTGAAAAGGTCCCAAAAAGTCACTTTTTAACATTTTGTTTTTCGGGATCTGGAGTGGCAACAAAGTCATATGTTAGCATGTGGATTTTTTATAAATTTGACCCCAGGGAAAAATGCTCATCAGTCCATTTTTACGTCAAATATAACCAAATCTTCTGCAACACATGTTCTCCTCCCTGAAAAGGTCAGAAAAAGTCACTTTTCAGCATATATTTTTCTATTATGTTTATGTTTATATTTGCTGCTATTATTCCCTGAGCGATACCACCTGCTGATACCAAATTCCTGGTATGTCAAAAACATACTTGGCCAATAAAGATGATTCTAATTCTGATTCTGATATTTTTTTCCAGGGCTTGAATTGGCAAAAATGTCATATGTTAACATGTGGTCCCAAAACATCCCTTTTCAGCATATTTTTTTCAAGATCTGGAGTGGCAAAAAAGTCATATGTTAGCATGTGGATTTTCTATAAATTTGACCACAGGGAAAAATGCTCATCAGTCCAACTTTAAGTCAAATATAACCAAACCTTCTTCACCAGCACTTTCTTTCACTTTTAAAAGGTCCCAAAAAGTCACTTTTCAGCATATTTTTTTCGGGGTTTGAATAGGCAAAAAAGTCATATGTTAGCATGTGGATTTTTTAAATTTGACCCCAGGGAAAAATGCTCCTCAGTCCATTTTTTCGTCAAATAAAACCAAATCTTCTGCGCCACATGTTCTTCTGCCTGAAAAGGTCCCAAAACATTACTTTTCAGCATATTTTTTTCAGGATCTGGGGTGGCAAAAAAGTCATATGTTAGCATGTGGATTTTTTTATAAATTTGACCCCAGGGAAAAATGCTCCTCAGTCCATCTTTAAGTCAAAAATGACCAAATCTTCTGCACCAGCATGTTCTCCTGCCTTAAAAGGTCCCAAAAAGTCTCTTTTCAGCATATTTTTTTCGGGGTCCGAAGTGGAACAAAAGTCATATGTTAGCATGTGGATTTTTTCAAAATCTGACATGAGGAAATAATTCTCACAAGTCCCTTTTTAAGTCAAATATGACCAAATCTTCTGCACCAGGACATTCTCCTACCTGAAAAGGTTCCAAAAAGCCATGCATGTAGGTACAAATGCTCATAGATCCATGTTTTAACTTTGTCTCTTCGATTCAAGATGAACTTATCATAGTTTTGAGGAACAAGATTCAAGGTCAAGACTGATTACCTAAAAGACACTTTCAAGGATTCTTTTCAGACTTGCACACCTGTTCTCTTATACCCCAGGGGAGAGAGGGTTAGAGGTTGTAGGTTATATACCAGAGACCAAGGTCATGGAGCCTCATGTTCACCTTTGACTTATAAACAAAATGTCTTTTGAATGTCTTCATCCGTTGTCTTCGATCTTCGTATACATTTTTAATCTTACTCCAGGACGAGCTGATCAGGTTTTGGATGTCAAAGGTCTTTGTTTACATTTTTTATGAATCACTCCACCAGAGGAAACACCTCAGTCCTTGTTGATCCATCTCTCCATCCATCAGAAACTCCATGAAGGCCTGAGACCACCAGATGTTGGTTCTGGTTCCTCGACCAGAACCAACATCTGATTTCTTTAACACGTTTTCCTCCTGATGCAATGATGAAGGATGGAGCAGCTGGCTGTTAATCTGCTAAATGAGGCCTGATCTGCTCAATAAAGCGATTTGGGGGACAAAAATAGCCGGATTGGAGCAACAATGCTGCTCTGTTCTCCCTCAGCCTATAGCCTGAGCCCAGGGGCCAAGTTCATGAGCTTAATGAGAAAGTTTCTGTGGAGAGTGGACAAAGGCTTCCACAAAACCTGCAGGATTACAGAGCAGCTCCTGCATCAATCCATCAATCAATTAAACGAACTTTGATGCACTTTTAAGATCTTTCAACTGCAGCTCTGTGCTTCAAAACAGCAGGTAGACTGACATTGAAGGTCATTAGAAAGGGTTTGAGGACTAAAGCACCACCACAACAACACCGTGAAACTAAATATATAATATATATATAATTAAAGACAAGCATTGAAAGGCAGATCAATGGAATCATGACAAAAAAAAATCATCAAAAGAAAAAACAGAAGAAAGTTTGAATTCAGTATATCAGCTTTAAAAAGTAAAACAAAAAATCATAAAACACATCAACATAATTAAAATAAAAAGATAATAATGTTATAACCTGCTTTATTATTCTCAAATACAATCTGTGCTGTGATATAAACGCATCCAAGTGCCAATGAAACGTTTTTTGGTAAAATTAAAACGATAAAATTTCCCTGCAAGGAAAGGACCCTAAACCAGCCAACTGCAGAGCCACATAGAGAGACAAACAACCATTCAGGCTCAAATTCATACCTAATGACAATTTGGAGTCAACAATTAACCTAACAAGCATGTTTTTGGTCTGTGGGAAGAACCGGAGAGAGCCCACACATGCACAGGGAGAAAGGCTTATGTTCACATAATTCTTTATTTTTATAAATGCTTTTTGTTCATTCAAATATAATTAGATATTTGGTGAAGAAAAATACAAACAACTTGGCATCTTACTTAATTTTATCATCTGAAATAGTTTTAGATTTAATCATCAATATATATCCAAAATACTATCAAATCATTTGAGGGATGCAACAGTCGTCTCAGTCATGCTAACATTTCCATAACATTCTGGAATTCTAACATTCTGGAATCCTGTCATCAGTCAATGATTTCCTGATTCCATTTTAGAATTCTCAATAAAATTCTGGACCCTAAGTTAGAATTCCAGACTGTTAATGAGAATTCTAGAATGGAATTTAGAATCCTTGGATTGATGGCAGGATTCCAGAATGTGATTAAGAACTCTTGAATGGACTTGAATGGACTAATCGCGTGTCAGTAAACCAACTGCTCGTTTGACAAAAAAAAAAAAAAAACAGTTTTAAGAGGGCTGTTGCTATCAGACAAAATATTTTTTAAAAACATTAACTCAGTTCACATTTAATCACTTTTTTTAAATTTTCTTTTTATTCGGAAAAGCAAGACATCACCTTTTACATTACATTTTAACATTAATGGACTTTCCTTGTTTCACTTTGAGTTCTTTGTTCATTCCAAAATGGCTTCCTTCCTTCTGCCAGAGAGTAAGGACAGCTTTCACATACTTCAAGGAGTCTTTCAGGATAGCTTTCCTGTTTATGATTTTAAACAGTCACATAAATCCAAACTCCAAGAGAGATCCTGTGCATTGATATTGGGATCCTGACCTTTATCCAACAATTCTTTTTGATGCAATTCAAGTGTCTTTGATTTCAAATGTTTGTGCCTGAAAAGTGTTTATCAGATTATGAAATTAATCTGATATCTACTCTATTGGATAGAAGCTCATAATATGAGGATTTTTCCCATATTATGAGTGAGAAGCAAATTAATCCTTATGATTATTTTTAAGTTATCATCAGGACTAATGCATCTTTTCTGAGGTTTCTCAATGCCTACAGTAATTAACTGTGTATTTAGACACATACAGTTTCACTTTCATGAACAGTTCTTACTGTTCCTCATCAAATCAAACTTGATTGTATTGTTCTATAAAAATAAAGTTGCTTCGTGGATATAAAAACAAAAACTTTACAGCTCTTCTTCAGTCCTCAAACAGCCCAGTCAGACATTCATCTGAATTTTTAATTAATGCTTCAAGCACTTCAGTAAGTTTAAGATGTAAATTCATAATCATAAATCTGAGTGTGCTGGGTCACTTGTGTATTTTGTAACCTCTGATCCGGTGTTTGTGACACTCTCTCTGCTGCCTGGGTGATCCTGAATGTGTTTCCCAAGTCCTGAAATACGAGTTTTTCATCCGTTTTCATCCGTTAATGCTGCTGCTACTAACAATGCTGCTGTTAACGCTGACCTGGCAGCAGCTCAACTGGGACAAACATGACGACGGGGGGGGGGCTTTTCCTCCTCATAATGTGACCTGATGATCACGGCCAAAAACAATCAACTTCTCTCTGAGCCGAGGCTTTATATAAATAGATCTACGACTACAGAGCAGGCATTACAGGTAGGACAGAATAAGCTCGGAGTAGATGAAAGGAGCTATTGAAAAACTGAGGGGACTTCAGCTGGTATGGGAGCTGCAACATCCTGCAATAGCTCGAGTCAAACAAAGCAAAACTGGGGGCAAACATAAATCTAAGAGCCTGATCTCCCAGTTTACAGATGACATATTCTTTCACTGAACACCATGGGTCAAAGTCTGCAGCTCCTCTATGACCCCGGATCAACTTCTGAATCAAGCGTGTTCAGGACGATACATCACAAACGCACTCAAATCTGCAAATCGGTGTGCAATCAAGGAAGTGAAGCTCTTTGAGTGACACTTCAGAGAGAAAAATCTGCATGAATTTAAAACATCTGCTTTGATTTTAACACAGTGACTTTATTAGGACATTAAATAGCAGCTTTCAATTGGTTTATGAGACAAAAATGTTCAAACCATCATAAAAACTCAAGGCCACATGAACATGGAGGTAAACTCAACATTTAAACATGAAAATGCGACAGTGCTTCAGTCCATTATTGAGAGACTTTTTGCATTTTCATGAAATATAAACAGAAATTCAACAACCTGAAAATACTGATTTGTTTCCCAAAGTACCTGCAGCTGCGGCCAAAGAAACGTGTAAATGTCCTTTAAACAGTTAATTATCTTCTTCAAGTACAAGCACAAACCAGAACTCTGCTCATGATAAGTTATTAAACTTTACACTTTGAATAAAGTGTATTGAAGCAGCTCTTTCACAGCAGTGAACACTGATACAGGAGCAAACATGTTTAACATGTTAGAATAAGTTAACAAGTGTTTTAGTTACTCGTTCAGTAAAATAATAAGTACAGGATTACTTTACTATGAGTCCATGCAAATCTTTGTATCCTTAAATCCAGCTTTGATGCCTGTAAATTTTTCTTTCGCATTATCAGCTCTATCAGAAACTGTAGTTTCTCGCTCTAAAGTGATCTGATGTGTTCGTTGAGGTAAAAACTCTCCTCTCATTTGCCGTCATTGGTGACGTCCTCGGGCCAGTACTCATCCTGCATGAAGAGGTTCGAAGAGGCGGCGTTGGGCGTCTGCTGGTCGTCGTGAAGTTTCTCCTGCAGCTCCTGCTCCCAGTCCACCTCCACCAGCCTGTAGAGGTCAAGAGACGCTCGGGCGTCCTCCACCGAGCAGTGACCTCTCTTACCCACCTGGGGGAGAAAAGACAGACATGGAGCAGGAATCAGGACACAAACCGACTGTAAAGTAGTGTCCAAAGGGACAGACAGGTCGCTGAACGATTCCCCAACAATTAATCAACAGACTGCAGGGCAGGGGCCGGCGCCCTCATCAGGCTCTGAATCAGGGCTCCTGTGCATGGTGATGTAGATTCAGTTCCTTTAGAGTCGTCAACTTAATTTGATGTAAAATGTGAAATACACCTGCCACTGCTGCTGCTGCTCTGTATAATTCTACCTCAATATTCATCCATCCAGTGCTACAAAATCATTCTGTGAATATTCACTCATCCTGTGCAATACAACACATTTTTACATGTATGGGTTTTTTTTGTTTTGGATTTTATATCTTATTTTCTTAATATTTATCCTTTTTTACTATTCTATATTGTACATGGAATTGGATTTTATCTTGCATATTTTTGTATATTTATCTGTTCGCACTGAAAAAGGAGAAGCTCTCAATCTCATTGTACATTAAGTATAATGAAAATAAAGGGCATTCTGTTCTATTCTACAAGGGCCACTTTTTTGGGGTTGGATTTTAAAAACAAGGTAATAATTTTGATATTTCAGTCCTGAAAGTCTCTGAAGGTTCCCTGCACCTCTCCTAACTGAATTCCTTCATGAACATTGTTATTAGTTTTTTTTTTTATTATTATTATTTTTTGGCCATTTTTGTGCCTTTATTGACAGAAGAGGGAAACAGTGGACAGGTTTTGTGAAGGGGACAAGAGAGAGTAGGGGAGGACACTCTGCAAGCTGGCCACAGGCTGGATTCGAACCTAGGCCGGCAGAAGCATGTACATGGGCCGTGCCTGGTTGCTTACCACTCCACCAAACCAGCACCCCAAACATCATTACTAGTTAAACGCATTTATTCTTTCCAATTTAATGCTTTTCTTCACCTTAAAAAGATTAGTCCCTATCACCCATACTACTGCCACAGATATTTTTCCCTTCATCTCTCTGGGGTTGTCACATTTCCATCACTGGTTTGACTCTTAATTTACTCACTAACCCGGTTAAATACTGGTAAACAAGTGCGGTCAGGTGTCAGAACAAACATTAGATTAGATTAGATTAGGCAGAACTTTTTTTTATTCCTTGGGAAGGCTCCTTCAGGGAAATTAAAGTTCCAGTAGCATTGTATTGTACAAAAGGTATAAAAGAACACAGGATTTGAAAAAGTCAAAATATATATATATCAACAAATCTAAATAATAAAAATAAAATATAATAAAAAATAAATTTAAAATAAACATGAAGTCATTTCTGATCAAACTGTTTTAACTGTTTAAGATGCCACTGAAACCACAACTCATTTATCTTCCCCACATTCTCAGGATTTGATAATATTCTGGGGGCCTGATGGGATGCTGTGGGGGGCCTGATGTGGTCCCCGGGCTGCCAGATGATGATCCCTGGTCTAGGGGTACGCATAAATGACCCTTTACTTATTTATAAATGCTTCTTTTATTTTGAGGCTGATTTTCTCTGATTTATGATCATTTCCTTTTATTACATCGGTATCATGATGCTTTTATTTTGGAAAGTAACAAACAGGATGTGAAGAGCCAATCAAAAAACAGATAAAATATGCTGCATAAGATATGAGTCATTCAGACATAAATGATAGTAAATTCTCTGGTCTTCCTGTTTGGGAAAAGGTTTGTACTAAATTTTTTCTACTGTTTCAACATCACAGAGCCACTTTAAGTGCTGAATTGCAGTTCTGTTCAACTTTAGCACGTGTGGGCAAGTTTCTGCATTTCTTACCACCGTAACAGTCTGGTTGTATTTTGGTCTGGTGGTATTGTATTTGCAAAATACAAGTGAAAGTGGAATTAAAGTCAAAGTTTTATATGTGAAATATTCATAAGAGCTAAAATGATATATTTTTCAGTGTACATGTGGAGTAATATTTTGTTTTCTTTTAGCTCTTATGGTGTTTCAGTACAGAATGTTTAAAAAATAAAATGACTGAAACATTAGTTTGGGAGCCAGACCATCTTTCAGCCGGGGGTTGCTTACAGTATGACTCTCGCTCTGGCTGCAGAGATCCTGAGTCTGAATCCTGGACGAACAAAAGTCCAGGTCTCAATGTGGAAGAGAACAAAAGAAACTGCATTTTTAAAGGACTAAAACAAAGGGGTCATTTTGTCGACCACCCACTAAATCAGACAAATGAACAGAAGAGCTTCAGTTTGACCAAAATAAAAGATCGAGGAGGAGTCAAAGACTCCACATTCATGAATATCCACAACACAACAACAGCTGAACAAAAAGATCAGCGTAAATCCAAACGTCTCACCTGAATCCTCCTGCTCAGCAGCTTGTTGGAGAGGATCTTCAGAGACACGCAGCGCTCACGAGGGAAACCGGCCAACCGGCGGAGGAGGGGCGTGGCCATGGTGTCCCTGACCATGTGAGCCGGGTGGATGATGTCCAACGCCTCGAAGTCGTGATAGATGGAGTGACCCACGACCACTTTACCTTCAAGTATGCTGAGGACCTGCAGGGAGAAGGTATGTGATGAATGATTCAGAGTTTGAGCGTGGAGAGTCTCTCCTCGGTGGAAACTAATCTGTCGGCCCCGTTTGTGTTTCATGTTTTGACCTCAAACTCTTTAAATCACACGGAGAAGGTGCCCCATGTGCAGCAACATGCAGCTCTAGCTTCTGTGCCTACTAATTCTGTACAGGCACAGAGCTGATCTCTGACAGTGTGGCTGATGTTCAGGCTAGAGCTGGGCGATATGGCCTTCAAATAAAATCTCTGATTTATGATTCTAATCAATGTTTTCACCTCTCAAATAAAAAAACTTAAACAGAACAATTACATGAATCAAGTTGTGCCTTTATTTTATAAAAATATAAACTAAACAGAATTTTGACAGTCTGTTTGTGTTAGAAACTGATGAGAAGCCAAAATATTACATTTAATTGTTTTAAAAATAATACTTTGATTTATAAAAGTGGACATTCAGTGATTTTTAGGTAAACCATTAAGGTTTATTTTTACATTCTGCTGATATTTGGAATATTTAAGGTCAATCTGTGCAGCCAAAATATCTGCCTTAACAGCAAAAATGTTCATATCTGAAAACACTGATATTGTTAAAATAATATTGAGCATCTGTAGCTGCTTCCAGCAAAAATCATTTGTCATAATTTCAGGTCAGATTTAGTATTGTAAGGCCCTGGTGTTCTGGATACATTTTTCTTTTACCAGTTACCAGTTTCCCTTAAATAGTTAAAGTGAATGCTGGTGTTTTTTTAATAAAATGTTGGTAATGTAGTTTGGACGTAGGCAGGTGTGTCGACATGAACTCTGAAATCTGAGCTATTTTCACTGAATATTAACATAGAGCTCAATGATCAGAATTTACTAACATTTAAAAAACAAACACAAGCCTCAACATGTGCTTGTGCAAAAGCTAAGACAGCCGACCATCATGAAAACTGTACATTTTCAGTATTTATATTGCAACAACTTACAATTGGAGTAAGTCAAGACAAAACACTCAATTTTTTATGTTTTAAATCTTCTGCAAAAATGAATTTGAATTAATCAATATATTGCCCAGCCCTGGTTCTGGCTAATGCCCCGAAAATCCTAACTATCGCTTTGAGACGCTGAGAAATTGATGTTTTGATGTTAAAAAACGGCTTTGGTGTCCAAAATGACAAGACAAAAATAAGATCTTGAAAAATAACCAATCACAGCAAAATTGAGGTTAAATAAATAGGATTATGTGAACTTGAGGCCGACGTCATCATACTCTGCTTCAACGACCTTCATTTTGACCCCGACCCACCAACTGAGAGCTGCTGCTCTTAGCCATTCTGCTTTAATAACCCTCGTAGTCTCAGTTCTCTCAGTCAAATCTTATACTAACAAACATTTGTTAAAAACTGGGATTTCTGGTCGCTCATTGACATGCTCCCGTCAGTCCAAGAGTTCACAAACTGTGGGCTGCAGCCCCCTGGTGGACCGAGGGAGTACTGCAGGATGGTCGTTCAGGCTCCGTGAACACGAGTTTATGAACATCAGAGAATTTCTGCAGAAATACGACAAGACGAGCTGCAAAAAGATGCTGCAAACATTCAGCAGATTTCTAAGTTTTGTAGTCAAAAATGATCAAGTTCTTCCTCTTTTACTCTTTGTTTGTGTTGTGTTCTGTCTCTAATTGCTGAGCTTGTTGAGCTTAAATAATCAACATTTCATGACATGCATTTTAACTTTAAGAGGGAAATTCTGTTTGGTTTGGGAATATATTTTGACAACATTAAGGCGAAACTTGATTCATGTCATTTATTTCATATATTTTTTGTATCACTAGGAGTTTTTTTTTTTTTTTGAGAGGGAAAAAAATTGATTGAAATCATAAATCGAGTGTTGTTGAAAAAACAGTGGATTTTATTTTTAGGCCATATCACCCAGCCCTAACTTTTTAGTAAAAATCCAGCGTAATGCACTTCATTAATGCAGACTTCGATGTTCAGATCTTCAGAAAGATTTAAATGATTTCAAGAAAGAGTATTCTGAACTCATAGTGTAGGTTTAGATCCCGAGCGGCTTCAGTCCTCACCTCCTCCCGGGCCTGATCGAAGGGCGTGGCGTTGACCAGGTGGTGCCTCCTGATACCGCTCCAGCGCGTCCTGTAGTTGGTGACGGGATGATTCGGCCGGACGTATTTATCATAAAGAACATTTCCATGATAGTCCAGGATGCTGCAGCGTGCCAGCTCACTGCAGCGCCCTTCAGGCCCCGTCCCGACCATCTCACAGTCCAACGCCACCACGGAGGTCGACGTGAAGGTCGAGTTGAAGGTCGAGCTGAGGCAGGGCGAGCTCCGCCCACTGGCAGGGGGGCTTGCCTCGGAGCAGAACCCGCTGTCGACCTCCCAGCTGTCCCTGACAGCAAAGCCCAAACCCTGAGGATCGGAGGACCTCAGGTCAGCCAGGTCGCTGTGTCCGCGTTCTTCTTCTGTGGTGTTTGATTTGTTGTTTTTGATCTGCTCTTCCTGTGGCTCGCTGAAGGTGCTGGTCACTTTCCTCTTCATGTTGGCGACAATGATCTTCTGCTGGTGCCTCCTGGTGGCTCGTGCACTCATCAGCGCTCGCAGCATCATGCTCTTCTTACACATGTACCTGTAGTTGTTGAAGAGGCCCTGAGAGCGGCCTTTTGACCTCTGCGACTGCTCCGCCATCCTCAGCCGATAGACCAGGTGCTGCAGTCATACCTGAGGAATGAAATTTTGGAGAATAGAAGCAAAAATAAATCAGAGTGTCTACGGAGAGTTAGAATATTAATAAAACTCAAAGCAGGTATTTTAAATTAAAGGCTCTGAAATGTTCACTTTAACTGAGGCGTCCCGATACTTTCTGGATCCAAATAACTCGTTCACATTTTCTTGTTTTATTTGGTGAATTTGCTCATTCATGTTTCGACATTCCCAAACCCTCAAGTGTGAGACTGAAGGAGAGAAAATGTGAGGAAGTTTGATTGCCAAGACTAGCAGGGAATGATATTGAGGTAACTCGCACCAAATACTGCACTTTTAACCTACCTGGATAGAACGGTGCAAAAAATTAAAACATTTACATTATATTTAAAACACATTTTTTATCAGGGACAGCAAAAATGAGCTGACAGAGAAATTCCCTCATTTTATGGAACTTAAACCATTAAATAGGGATGTGCATTAAAGAGAATCTGGCAATACAAGTACTGCGATACATTGGTGATGACTTATAAAATATCATGATATATCGTGATACTATAAACAGGGCGATGCATCACGTTTTTTTCAATAACCTCTCATTTAAAAAAAACTACAACCCCAAATGTTAATAAAATAAAAAAAAAGTTTCTAGTAGGGCGAGGCAATACACCAATAAGAACGATTAATACAATACATTTTTAATATTTAAGATTTAAAGATTTAAAATCAAGAATTTTTTTCTTGACTTACTTCAACTGTAAGTTGTTGCAGTGTTTCAAAATATAAATACTTACAATTTACAGTTTTCATGGTGGTCAGCCCTGTAAGGTTTTACACAAGCACATGTTTAGGCATTAATTGTTTAATAAATTAGATTAAATATTGATCAGAAAGTTCCATGATAATTTCCTGTGGAAATTCCTGTTTATGTAGACAGGCCTGCGGACTACATCAACATGTTCTTTAACTATAATGCAGATAATTCTGTTTACTTTTGTAATATATATTGATAACATAAAGACAAAACTTGACTCATGTAATGTCTGTCACTTGGAGTTTTTTATGTTTGTTTGTTTTCTTTTTTTTTTTCAAAAAGAAAAAAAAAATTAAAACTGTAAATCGAGTTCTGTGGAAAACATTAGGAATTTTATTTTTATGCCATATCGTCCAGTCCTAGTTTCTATTCATTGATATTAATATAAAATTTATTTTTATTTAACCTTTATTTAACCAGGAAAAGAAGATCATTTTTAGATAAAAAATCTCTTTTTCAAGAGTGTACTGGCCAAGATAGGCAGCAGCACAGTTAAAAATCATGGTACCTGCAATATGTATAAGTTTTATTGTCTGTCCAAATGAGAGAAATTACAATAAATAAAGTATCACGCTATTGTACAAAAAATATCAAAACAATAATGAACCACAAAATACTGCAAACCGCAGTGAATCAATATTTTTTTACATCCCTAACATAAAATTTCAGTCTCCTAATTCAAACAAGAGGTTCACAAAAATCTTCCGATCTTTATTAAGACATATAAAACCGTAATATTAGCTGCAGATAAACAGAAATTTATATCTAATTATACTTAAGATTAGCTATTTTTCTGCTAAACAGATATCATCGCATGCATCCCTGATTTGAACAGTTTCAGCAGTAGTTTTTATTTTGTCTTAACAGCTTAAAATTTTCCTTTAAGAGCTTCATGGGTGAAAAAAAAAAACAACTTAACACAAGTCTTTTATTCCTCTGGTGTTTTTCCATAATCTATATCACTAATGAAGGAGAAAACTATTTTGTAGAAACACACTTAAAGCTTTTAGGCTATTACACAAGGCTACTGTACTTGTTAAAATTCAGTTGTTAAAAGGTGTTCTGTTAGGTGCACTGTACCCATTGTTGTTGCATAACTTTGTATCATCTTAGCTCACCGCGTGTGAATTATAATGCAGGAATAAAATCTCATTCAGTCTCTAAGATCAGAGGACTTTTACAGAAGACAGAAGACAATCTAGCTGAACACAGCTGTTCTTTAATTTTTGGCCATTAAAACATCAGTTATCAGCTGCCACAGTTAAATATCAGTGCCTTATCAGGACAGATGATTGACAGGAACAGACTGCAGCCCTCTGGTCCATTTCAGTAACATAGCAGGATCCTTATTGTTTCTTAATCAAGGAAAAACAAAGTTAACATTGACTCAAAGGGGAATTTCTGAGACACTGTCTGCCACATCATCTCTCACGTGGCTCTGCAAACCAAACTCCATTCAAAATGTCGACATTTTAGTATAAGACCTTTAACCTCGTATTTTCTTGAGCTTGACCTGCTACATTTTTAAATAAATTCACAGCTGGACTTCGGTGGTAAATTCGGCCCAAAGAAAATATAGTATAACCTCGAGTGCACTGAAATATTACACCAACCTTTTCAATCATGTTTTGTTGGAGCGCAGCACTGGTTTGACCATTTTACATTAACAAAAGCTTGTGAACATTATAATAGAGCAATAATTAACATCTTTTATAAAGCCGTTTTGTACATACGACCGTTATGATTAAGACCAGATAGAACTTACATTGTGATTACGTTAAATTATGACACTCATCAGACCCATCTATAAATGCAGATTATTAGAGCGGAGTTTGGTGTTACGTACTGATAAAAGCTGAAAACACGAAGTTAGCTTAAAGAAAACACGAACAAGCGTCACTGAACATCATTTACAGAATAAACACGGTAATTATAAAGGATAAAGTCACTCCTGATTAGTATAAAAAAGAATAAAAGCTTATAGAAATGTACATTACCCTCCACAACAGCACGTGTGCGATCTGGACATGCCTGGACATCACTCCTGTGCGCTCACTCTGATTGGCCCTTTTTCTTCTTCGTCTGTTATTGAACAGGTAGTGTTTGTCTGGTGTTGTGGGGAGTGTACGCCTGCTGGTGGGGCGCCATTTTGGATCTATTTCCGTTAATATGCTTACAATTAATATGAACAACAAAATCAATAACAATAATGATATTATTATTATTATTATAATCATTATTTGTTATAGTAACAAAGATAATAACAATGATGATAATATTTGAATTAAACTGAACCTTATTTATTTTGAATATATTCAAAAGACAGATAAAAACAGAAATAGAAGAAAAAAATATAGAGTAGTCCTTCATACAATATATTCGAAAAGGAGTAGGAGGAAGTAAAACTTATCAAGTCGGTATATTAAACATAAATGCTTCCATATTTTACAAAGGAAAAACAGTTTATATGCAATAATTTAGTGATCTAACAAAACAAAACAAAAACAAAACGAAGGGAAAATAATGAACAAAACAAAGTAGTCATCCTTCAGTTTAGTGTGATACCTCCTGTTTTATCCATATATCTACTGAAAATTATATTTTTATACATACATGATGACAATTATAACTAAAATATTAATTTCAATAAAAAAGAAAAAAGAAATAATTCAGTGCATTCAAATCAAGTCTGAGACTTGCTGGTATATTTGCAAAGGAGATCAATGAAGAATGGTTTTATGTTTTTTATATTAAAGTAAAATGATAATATCTTCTTCTTAATTCATTTAAGTGCAACGATGGACCAAAGAAATGTTTAAGAAAGAGTCCTCAGGCTGGACCTTCACCAACAGCGATTGCTCCCTTGGGTCACCGAGGGCTGCAGCCTGTCCCAGCCAACAATTGAAAAAAGGCAATCACAGGGCTGACATAAAGTGACAGACAACCATTCATGCACAGGCTCACACTGAAGAACAATGTAGAGTCACCAATTGACCTGACAATCATAATTTTAGTCTTCGAGAGGAAACCGGAGTACCTGGAGGACCCTAAAATGCACGAGGAGAACATGCAAACAGAACTGAACTTTATTACTAAACTGTTGAAATGTTCTTTGTCAGCCTGAAGCATTAAACAAAAAGAAGTGATTGTGTACATTAACAAAGACGAGAAACTGATTTTTCATTTTTTTTAATTTAACCTCCTTTTGTTTTTCAGGTACATTTAAGAATTTATTATTTCTGTTTTGAATAATGAAAAAAAAAATATCCACCTGAAGATCCTCAGAACATAAATGTAAAAATGTTATTTGATTATCTGACAGACAGCCAATAAATCACAGGAAACAGAAAATGATTCACACTTTTAAAAATGCTGTTCTGGGAGATTTATGTAGCTTTAAGGCGTGATGATTATTTCAGATAAATGGAAGACTGTTGTTTGCATCGCGGTTCAATTTTGGGTTAAATTCAACTTCATCCGGACATCAGTTAGAAATTCAGATAAAAACTTGGTCAATCAAAGGATGAAGAGCGTTCACGTGTTTAAGTACGTTTCACTTTTGAAATGTTTAGACTACATCAGCAAAGTCGATTTTTAATTAAGGAACATTTATCCTCTTAATAAAGTCAAACAATATTCACACCTGTTTGAAACCACAGCAACAAAAATATCAACCATCGACCAATCCTGAGCATTTTCTCCTTTACTACAAAAAGTGAGGACAAACTCCATCACTGCACCGAAACTGAAGGAGTTTCTCAAAGCCGCACCCACTTTTCAAGTTTAACCAATGAGGTGGTGCCATTTAGACTGCACTTCTTCTTTAAGATAAAATATGACAAAAGGGTTTTAAGATTTTGAACTTTTTTATACCAGCAATACTTTAGACGATGGGGAAAACTCTGACATGCTTCTTCTTTCTTATTAGTGAAAACGTTGAAAACTGTTTAATGGTGTAAATCCTGAAAAACAGATCACCACCAAAACCACGAGATTTTCTTTCTGACTCCACCAACTGAAATCTTCATCAAAATCTGTGGAGAACTTGGAGTTATTTCGCTCAGACAGAAAAAACAAGTGTTGTCAATGTCTGTAGAATTCAGACTTTAGGAAGTTTGGTGAAACTTCTGACCATAAAAAAAAAAAAAAAAACTTTTCCTCCTGTGGGAGTCCAGCTCTTTATTTTTTGTTGCTCTGGTATCAGTTGGGTCAGTACAGTTTGATTTCTACTAAACTCATGTCAAAGTTTATAATTTTTTAAAAGCTGTCTGATTTTTTTTATTTAAAGTCCAAAAATGAATAAAAAAAAGCAAAATCAGTATGTAAGAATATGACAGGATCATATTTGGTCTGTAACACCAGGTGACGGCGGCCCTGATGTGCAAAACAACAAAGAAGAAACATTAACTGTTAAAGTAATAAACAAAAGCAACAATCTAAAACAGAATTAAAATAATCTCAAATAAACAACACATGGTTGGGTTTTATCTATATCTATCTATCTATATTGTTACGACCCGGCTCGTCAAGGGGAAAGGGAAGCAACATAAAACCAGACTGTCAGTGGTATAAGAGGTTATTTATTACAAGAAGTGAGATTGAACATTAGTAAAGCAAGGTGAGACAACAGAAAAGGGCCGGAGGGTGCTGTTCAAATCAACAACCAAGGATAACCAAAATAGTCTTATCTAAACTTAGAGCTTCCGCTGCTTCTTACAAAACAAAGAAAATAAACCCTGCTTCCCATGTCTAACCAAACCAAATTACAAACGAACAGCACCCCAAACCTAGTGAGACTAACAAAACAACTTCCTGAATGTGAATGTGTGATTCCCAAGTCTAATCCTGGCCCAAATGGCAGCAAGTGCCTCATAGAGACGGAGCACCAGTGGAGACACGGCTTCACAGCAATTGACAGAGGATGAATGATCTCTCGAACGAAGGCAGTCCAGCTCTTTATACTGCCCACATCTCCCCGATTGGCCAGGGCTCCTGCTGCTCTTCACGAATCAGCTGTTTTCTCTCGCCCGGCACACCTATAGGGGACGCACCAATCATTAAGCTGCACTCACACATTCTTACATCACACTCACAATTGGTCAGTTTACACAGACAGGGGCAGGATGTGGCCACAGCCGTAACATATATATATATATCTCTATATATCTCTATACATCTATATATACATATAGACATATATATAAACACACACACATATATATACATATATAAACATATATACATATATATACACACACACATATATATACATATATAAACATATATACATATATATATACACACACACATATATATACATATATAAACATATATACATATATATACACACACACATATATATATATACATATATAAACATATATACATATATACACACATATATTTAAAGTTGTGATTGTTTTACTTATTGTTAATTTGTTAAATCACCTTTGCTGTTGTGTTTTTTTACTTGGCACTGTGTTTGCTGATTTTCTTGCTTTAGCTTTACATTTGTAGAAAACTTTTTTTGTACTTGTATTCATCTTATTTTTAATTTGTTATTGTGTTTTTGATTCGTCTTTTTTGTGCTTTTTATGATTTTTTATACTGTCTTATAAAGCTCTTGTGGTTTGAGATTAATTGTTTTTGATCCATCATTTTTTTGTTTTTTTATTTGGTATTGTGTTTTTGAATTTTCATTAGTATTATTTTTTTCGGTGGATGTGTTTTTATATCTCGTTTTTGCCATTTTTTCTCAGGTAATTTTATGTGATATTTTTTATTTGTTGTGTTTTTGTTTTGTCATTATTTTTAATTTGTTGTCTTGATTTTTATATATTTGTTGTGTTTTGGGTTGTTTTTAACTCGTGTTTTTTAAAATTTGTTGTGTTTTTGGTTTCTTGTTTTCTAAATATTTGGTTGTTTCTTCTGATCAATTACGGTCTCTTCTGATTAGTTTTGTGTCTCCAAATTAGTTTCGTTTGTAGATTAGGTGGATATTTTTTTATTTGTGTTTTGCACTCAGGGCCTCCATACCCGCCCCTTCTTGTCAGCACTGCACATCTTTAAACTGATGAATGAGATCGTGATGATGGTTTTGGTTTGTCGTTGTGGTTTTTTTTTTATTGTACTTGTTGTTGCTGTATTTATTTGTTGTGTTTTTGGATTGTTGTTGTGTTTTGCTCTCAGGGCCTCCATACCCACCCCTTCTTGACAGCACTGCACATCTTTAAACTCATGAATGAGATCGTGAAGTTGGTTTTGGTTTTGTGGGCCTTTTTATTTCACAATCCTTCCAAATGTACAAAAACAAAAATGTTTTACAAAAAAAAAAGAAAAAGAAAGAATTCACTGCTACCAAAATCCCCGTGACGGCGACATGAAGGACAAACTCAGAGCAACAGGTTTGTCAGAGTGCATCAGCCTGAGGTGTAGTAGACTGACCCGGAAAGAAAAATCTCTATTCTGCAAAAGCGGTCCCTCGTCCCTAAAAATTTGTTTTTGTTTTTTAAGCATGGGGCGGGCCCTCGCCACCATCTCCACCGTCCAGAGTTTCCCCAGAGCAGCTGAGGACCTAAAGGAAGAGCCCGCCACTGTGATTGGACCTCAGAGCATTCGGTAGTTCACTAAGAGAGTGGAATATAATTTAGTTCTTGGTTTGATTTCCCCGCTCCTCCTCGTCCTGATGTGTGGGGTTGAGTTCAGGTTTGGAGCTTTTATAGCTCCGTCTGATCCTTCTTCTTCTTCTTCTTCTTGGCTTCCTCCTGGACCACCGGCGGGTTGGTGGCCTCCCTCTTCAGGTAGCTGATGAAGTCGCTCACCTCACGGCCGCCCTGGAACAAAAATAATGGAGACGGGCATTTAGGAAAGCGGAAACAAAACTTAAACAGTGCAGAGATAAAAGCTGAGGTGATTATAAAGGGGAGTTCTGGGATACAGCAGTTTGGCCTTTACACCTTTGTTCTGCTTTACTGAGAATTTAAAGGCGGTTACAAAAACACAATCAAAACATCAAGCACAAAACATTAGTAGCTATTGTTGTTATTAATGTTGTCCGTGACTTTTACTTATGAGACATGCAACTGTAGCTACTTTCCTTTATTTTCATTTTTTACACCCTATTATTTTTTACTGCTATTACTATTATTATTATTATTCATTATGTATATATGAATAACAATCTGTATTTGTATGTATGTGTATGAGTCCACAGATGTGTGTATGCATGTAAACATGTGTATATGTGTGTGAATGTGTGTATATATATAAGAACATTTGTTTTTATTTGTATTATTATTTTCCTGTTTGCTGTTTATCTGTTCATTTACTCGTTTGCTTAATTTTGTGTTATTATTCTCTTTCCACGACGTATATGATTGTCACTTAACAGAGCTGTTTTGTTATATGTTGTTATATATTTAGGAATTATGAAAAATAAAGTATGTATACAAGTTCATTTCTTCCTCACTGCCAGAGGTGACCTGGCCCACAAGACGGACCTTCAGTAAATCTCACTGGTCCATCAGAAAAGATCCAGCTGTTGATTGGATGATCGTTCCGTCAATCACAAAACACAATCGTTATAGATCGAAGTTTGGCAAGATGGATCCGCCCGATTACAGACCTTAAATCAGGCGGATCCAGCTGCACTGCAAGGTTCTGCCAGAGGAACATGTTTGCTCTTTCCGACTTCGTTCTGTCTTTTCTTAACTTAAAACCAGAAGCAGAGCTCACCTCGTATTTCTTTGGGTTCATTTTGCGTCCAGCTGGAGCGAAGTACATGGTGGGGAAACTGGAAAAGATGAAGAGAGATTAGAAATGGATCACTGATGGGAATTTTTTTTTTTTAATTCTTTATTGACTTTTTTTTCCCACATTCATGAGTCCACAGATGAACATGTAGACATAAATAACAAACATCAACAGGGCACTGTTTGGAGTCTTCAACAATGATTACTCCAACGTTTCAGTATCAACTACTGATTTATTCCCTTTTTCAGCTGTTCAAGTCCTGAATGTCTATTTTCCCACTTGTCCTCCATCTGTGCTTCTTGTATTCTTAAACAGTGCTTCATTTTTTCCATTAAATCCATTTCCTCGACTGTGTCTATCTGAAAAAATTATTGTTTTAAATATCAGTATGGACAGTGGCTCGGATTTTCACAATTGGTGCATTACTATCCAGACACCCTAAAACATTTTAATTCTAAAAAGAATTGATGTTTTCCAGAGAAGTCTCCAAACTAAACACACAAACAAAAATAAATAAAATGCCACAAGAGCCGCAGATAAATAAAAGAATAAATAAAATAATAAATAAAAAAAACGAAAAGCTCAAACCAACTATTATGTCTGTTTGCAGTGAATTCTCTTTTATAAATCTAAAAACTAACACACCATATCTAATGAATTATGATATCATGTCAAAGGGATGCATGATATCACCCGAACTGACAGATTAAAAAATTATTGTCGATTTTTACAGCCGATATTTTGACCACACAAACTGGCAAATTGAACAAAGCACCTTGATGTTTTCCCTCATCATCACTCAATGTCCACTTTTCTAAATCCAAAATATAATTGATTAAAAAATAAAATCTTGTTTTTTTTGCTCCAAATCTGTTTCTAACATAAATGGACCATCACCATGAAAGGAACTTCTCAATTTTATCAACTTTTATTATCAGCTCCTGACACAAAACATAAAGATCAGAGATGTTGTCTTTGGAAATTCAAAGGATTCAGAGGAGTTTTGTCATTTCAGTCTGCACTCACATGAGAAAAGCCATATAGAAATATAAAAGCAATGAAAAAGGTGCTAAGCAGCACAGTATAAAAAAAATATATAATAATAATACTAATAAAAAAAAGGATATTTGCAACATCACATAATCTAAGGCTAATAAAATCAAAATAAAATCTTAATTAAAATAAGTGTAATTCTTTACAGCACTGACATAAAAATAAAATCAATAAAAATCAATCAGGACAATATTTACAACATTAATATAGATATTAGCATATCATCAAAAATTCAATATTGTGCATCCCTACCATGTATCACACCAAATTTAACACCAGTTTACTCAAATCTAAAATTCATTCTTGTGACTCACCCGCTGACTTCATACGGAGATGGGACGTCGTTGGCGGTGGCGTCCATCTTGGCAATGACGATGTTGGGGTCATCAGCGAGCTTTCAGAGGAAACATGAACAATTATCAGGCTGAAAGGTTTCAATATTCAATAAAAGTCTTCCTGTCTGATTGACCACAAACATGTCAAAGTGATTTTTATGGTTTATCACTAAAGTTTGGCTCCTCACCTTCTCTCCCAGCTCCTTGTATTTGGGCTCCAGACTCTTGCAGTGCCCGCACCACGGAGCATAAAACTCGATCAGGACGTCTTTGCTCTCGTCATTCACGATGTCGTCGAAGTTCTCGGCCACCACGACCTGAAAAAAAAAAAAAAAAATTGATTCATGTTGAAGCTTTTTTCTGAGATTTATACTGCAGCTCGATGTCTGAATAGAAGCATCCGATCAAGCTAAAGACTTGAGCAGAGTTATTCAGTCATTAGAGCATGGTTCCTCTTTTGTGTTTTTGAATTATTTCATCATTTCTAAACACTACTGTTGACTCCTCTCTGACGTGACCTCTCACCTTGACCGGCCCGTCGTTGTTCTCGGGGATGGGCTCTGATTTCAGGTACTTCTTCAGGTTACCGTCAAAGTAATTCTGCAGGAAACGCTCCAGAGCTGCTCCATCACGACTGGAACCGGACAAAAATATAAAATTAAATTTATGATGATGCAGCTGGAGGAGAGGCAGACAAATTCAACTCATAATAAACATAATTCATGCTCTCCAGGATTTTCAGAGAATTTTTCTGATTGTTGCAGAAAAAAAAGCCTGAATTTGATTGTGAGGCCGTGCTTTATCAATGACATCAAAGAGTGTGTGAATTTGTTAATAAATTGCACCCTTTCTATTTTTTTAGTAAAAAAGTTATTAAAAATAAAACAATTCTCCTCTAAAATGAGCTTTAATTTCACCAGATTACAGTGTTTAAGGCTTTCTGTTATGGGTGGAAAACAGAAGATGGATGAGCAGAGGACAAGGTGTTCTTTCTGTTGGTTGACGCCATTGTTATGTTATATCAGGGCCAAATCATTAGGGATATCAGTGTTACAGTTTCATTTCCTGGAGGGACTGATCATGTGAGTTTGCTTCATAAATAAGATAACTTTGTCCCATTAAAAGGTAAAAATTAATTAAATAAATAAATCACCCCAAAAAAAAAACACATAACACATAAACACATGAAGATTATTTTTTAGAGATTACAGACAGCGATGATTTTCAAGGGGAGGTCCACACAGAGATGAATTCAGAGTGAATTCAGTATGTGAGGAAACATCATCACCTTCATTCAACTTCAGCAGAATCAGCAGACAGTTAAAATGATCATTTATAAATTAACAGATGAAGGTGTTAAATCACACAGCCAGCGCCTTGACTTGACTTACGTGAACTCCTCCGTCATGGCGTATTTGTCTCCCTTGGCGGTGCGGATGGCGACCACGGGCAGCTCCCCGGCGCTGTTCAGGCCGAACTCGGACACCTCCTGGCTGAACATGTTCTTGTTGGCGACGGCGTACACCAGCTTCTTACCCTGGTCCGCAAACATCTTGGCGACCTTCATCACCCTGAAGGACACAGAGGTTTACAAATGGGCTTTAAAACATGATTTAGAGGTTAAAGCTCAACAGTCGGGGAGAGAAAAGGATCTATCGGCTCAGGATAAGAGGAGAAGAAGACGATTAGCTTTGTTTACAGAAGTGCAACAGTTCCCCTTAATTAATGATAATAAAGCTGCACTTCCACCAAGCTGTAGTCATCACAGGTGTTTCCTGTCAAATGAGGAGAAAAGGTAGCCAAATACCCCACCTGGGCCATCCCACTTGGCACCCCTGGAGTGTACCAAACCGACCCTAAAAGGTGGAGCTAGAGACCCTGAAGTCTGTTGTTCTAGTGCCTAAAGCATTACTCTCTGAGCCATTTGCAACAAAATTAAGAATCTAATAAAGAATCTATCTAGTTGCACTCGCCTACTACATTATCTGATTGCCCTGTAATGAATGTGATGGACGGGACGATCGTCTAATCACCTTTTGGATATGCTTCTGGAAGGTTCTGCCCTCCTCAAACACTTTCTATGGGCTCTTTCCAGATGGACTAGTGAGACATACTGAATCTGGTGTGTCAGGTTCACAAACTCCCCCATCACGTGATGACGAATAAAAATCCTAGATCCACAGAAAAATCAAACCACTTCTTCTATGTACTATGACCAAGACTCCCTACCTCCCTGAGTCTCTATCTTTGGTTTGGATCTGAACAGGTGAGGAGCAGAGACACAAACACCCACCTGTTCCTCCAGTAGTTGGAGCCCTTTGGATTTTTGTCGTAGTCGACGTCGTAGTACGCCACCATTATGTCGTTTCCCCTCAGCTCATCCCTGTTATCAAGGGTCAAGTGTGGGCAGAGTCCAAATCTGGAGGAGAGAGAGAGGACGTTAAAAATGAACAATAAGCTTGCGTATGGACACAAAGGGTCATCAGCTACGTTTGTCCGAGGGACAGTTTCTCCCCCTGACATACATTTAGGGGGCTGCACTTTACAATTTTGTAAATTTATTTATTTAAGCAGATAATTCCCACTCAGATCAGGAAACTCATTAACAAGGGCAACCTGGCTGAGAGGTCAGCAGCACACGTCATAGTAAATACAAAATTCAAGAAAAAAAGACTAAGGCAATAAATTACAAAAAATAAATATAGAAAAAATTCAACAGTTTGACAGTGGATGTGCGACAGTTTTGAGAACAGTAACAATAAAAAACAAAAGCATTGTTCATAGGATTCTCGCTGCCTAGTGAGTAAAAAGCTTCAACTGAAACCAGTTTGGACATTCTCACGAAAAAACAGGGATGCAGGTTACTGGTTTTTTGATAGCTGGTGTGCTGATATTTCTAAACTTATTTAGGCCGATATCGATGCTTATATACAGAAATGACTGAAAAAAGTTCTTCTTGGATTGCACCCATGTCAGAGAAAAAAAATTATTTCCGACAGGAGCAGTAAAATTAAGCTTATTTGCTCTTTTAAAGCTTAAACACGATTTTCTTACCTACTGGCAGAAAACCTGCCCTATATTGGGAGCTTCTACTCCTGATTTAAGATTAATATGCAAACAAATCCACAATTTTTAGGCAAAATATCAGAAGGAAAAATCAGAAATGATCATGTCTGCTAATACCAATTTTTAGATTTGAAGCAATTATCTGTGTATATACTGATAATATTGTGCATCCCTATGAAACAATATAAATAATGTGATCTAATTAAATATCTGTGAGCTACATAGTTAGATAGTTTTCAGAATTGTTAGCAGTCAGATCAGTCCCTATCACCCAAACTTTGGCTGTTTCTGTCTTTCGCGGTCATGTTTTCAGCTCTTTGTGTGGCTCCTTGTTTTTCTGGTTAAATATCTGATCACAGTGGATTTCTGTAAAATAACTCAAACATGAAGTCACGCCTGATAAAACAGTTTCAAAGTAGTTTTTAGGGATTTAAGAGCAGAAAGACACCTTTAAAACCACAACATATTTTTGCCCTGGACATTTTCCTAATGTTGATAACACTCCAGAGGCCGTGTAGGAAGCTGTGGGGGGCCTGATGTCTGATGATTCAGGTTACTGTGTACAAAGTGTGAATGTCTCAGTGTGAAGGGTAAGGCTGCAGCGAAGAGAAAGTGAAAGTAAAAAAAGGGGATTTCTGACGACAGGGCAGGATTAAGTTTAAAATATAAACATGTTACATAACCGTCACAGATCTCACATTAATACTTTAATGTCTAAAAACTTTGGAGCCTTTAACACTAAGGCAGTTAAAATATCAGTATAGAAACACTTCAAATAAAGAAATGTCATGATCTCTTATATTTAAGGGACTTTATCTTATTTGAGGCTAAAGTCGAGCTCTTTCGGGGAAGCATTTCTAGAAGATCACATGAGAAATAAATCCAATTAAATTACAAAGACAAACTTTGAAGAGGTGTCTAAAAAAGATTCATATCAGACTTTAGAGTGAGTTTAGCTTGAGTCTTCATCCAAAGAAAATAAAATGAGCAGATATGTCACCATTAAAGACCTCAGTAACATATGATTGTTTAGATGACTTGATAAATTATTCCATAAATAAAAATACAATTAAAGCAACTAATGTAAGCCTATGTGGCTTTGATTTACAAGTCCTTTTAAACCAAACATAATCAAATATTCACTTATTTAAAACATGACTTTAAGATATTTTTTTAAGATATTTCCAGAGCGGGTGCAACTGTTTGATGATTGGTCTCCACAGTCACACGACACAGAAGGTGGCGCCATTTCAGCACAACGAAAAAGAGGAAGACTGAAAACAGTGCATTGACCTCCATGGATAAACATTTTGATAGTGGTCATTTGGTATTTTAGGGGAGTAATCGACACCAAGAGAGCAGTTATGAGGATATCAGTACTTGATAAAATGACCCCTGTGGAGAGGCAAACTGGCTGATTCTGTTTTTTTGTTTTTTTAATCACAGTCATTTAGGGACATCCAATCAAACGAAAACCAAAAAAAATGACAAAAAAATATCTTCACTTTCTTTAGTTTAGTCCATTACAGTCTCTATATTCACAGAAAACGATGTGTATTACTCACATTATGGTAAAAATTAGATAGGCAGCAGTATTTCTAAAGATAATGTCAATAAAACAAAATCCCTTCTTCCCATCAACCCGGACTAATTAAACTCTCTTTTAATAACAAATCTGTTAAATGAGTCGGATCATCAGTTTTGAGCATTTTAAAACACTTCACAAAGACCTTAAAAACATGTATATAATACAATAATGAGTTAGTAATGAATACATTGATTTAATAAATCTGTGGAGCCTTTAAGGAAAATCCCACTTCAAACTGACTGAGTATAAGAGCTTATGTTTGATCAAAACTGAAGATGAATGAACTTGATGATACTGTTCTGGCTCTTAAAAGATGGTTTTATTGTTACTTGACACTCCTGGTCCCTGCTTTGACTCTTCATCTCAGAGTTTGAAGATCATTTTTGCAGTTATGCCTCAAATAAACATTACTGATCTGCATACATCAGAGTTTCATCATCCAGCTTTAAAATGTTAATTAAACAAATGTGTTTGCTCACTATTGAACCAAATGTCTGTTCTGTTACAGCAGGATGTTTGCTCCGAGGTCTCTGTATTTACACAGAAAACCATGAGGTCCTGTTCCATCTTGAGAGTAAATACCAGTTTTAACAAGAAGGAGAGAGACAGAGAGAGAGACAGAGAGACAGAGAGAGAGAGAAAGAGAGACACAGAGAGAGACAGAGAGACACAAAGAGAGAGACAGAGAGAGAGAGAGAGAGAGACAGACAGACAGAGAGACACAAAGAGAGAGACAGAGAGAGAGGGAGAGACAGACAGACAAAGAGAGAGACAGAGAGAGAGAGAGAGAGAGAGAGGGAGAGACAGACAGACAAAGAGAGAGACAGAGAGAGAGAGAAAGAGAGAGAGAGACAGAGAAGGAGAAAGAGAGAGACAGAGAGAGAGAGGGAGAGGGAGAGAGAGAGACAGAGAGAGGAAGAGGGAGAGAGGGAGACAGAGAGAGACACAGAGAGAGAGAGACGGAGAGAGAGACAGACAGACAGAGAGAGAGAGACAGAGAGGGACAGGGAGAGACAGAGAGAGGGACAGGGAGAGGGACACAGAGAGAGAGACAGAGGGACACAGAGAGACAGACAGACAGACAGACAGACAGACAGAGAGGCTGGGGGACGATCATTAAAAACCACAGCACCAGTCCTCAGGGTTTAACAGGAGGTGTGATGATGGAGACACTCACATGTTGTCCTGGATGAACTTCTTGATTTTGTTGCTGGTGAAAACGTCTCCGGGGTATTTCACCGTTGCGTCCTCAAACTTGTTGCTGAGCCTCTTTGCTCTGAACAGGACGACCCCCCTGAAACAACAGAAGCAGCAGGGATGACGATGGCGTCCGGTACGCGAGGGTAAAACGCTGAGATCTGACCCGAGTGTTGGGGCATAATATTCTGACTCTGCCGTGTACTCACTCCCCCTCAATGTCGTTGCTCTGCAGCAGGACCTCTGCGTTCGTGTGGCCGAAGCGGTAGCTGTCCCTCAGGGCGTTAGCTGCCTTCAAGAACTCGCCCTGTGATGAGCTCTTATCATCAGCAAAGAATCCTGGGAAAAAAGATTGATCTGTTTACACCCCCTCGAGCGCAAGGACACCAGAGAGTTTGTTTGTAATGAAATTGTTTCAAAGAAACGAGAGTTTAGTGAAGTTATTCTTAGATATTTCCTGTGAGCTTCTTAAATCTTCAGTATAACTTTATTTTATCTTTAGGTGAGTGCAGGTCATGCCGTGGCAAGAGCGAAGCCTTTTGATCCAGACTCACCCACGACTCCAGCGTCGGGGCCGTCGATGAACTTCAGCAGATCCTCTTCAGTCTTCAGCTCCACTGAAGCTGGACCAGCCTGCTTCTTCAGGACACTGACGATTCCATCTGCAGAGAAAAAAGAATGAGATTCAGGATTTACTGTTTATTTAATATTTACTTTATTTGACAGGACAACTCTACAGAGTGCACAAGTGCTTTTAAGGTTTACTTCAGGGCTTTCTGGGAATTTATACTAAAAATAAATCATTCTTTTACTTGAGTATCAAATCAAATCATAATATGTATGTATATAAGTATGTATGTGTGCATATGTACAAATTATATTTATATAGATGTTTATGTAGTATATGTATATTATGTTTATATTGATACTTATGTTATATGTATATATATTTTTTTATTATACATTTTGTAGTGTATGTGTATAAACATATTTATATGGATTATATGTTTTGTAGTGTATGCATGTATAATATATTTGTATAGATGTTAAAGCAGAATATACTTTCATGCAGCCCATGAAAAACAGTAATAAGGGGCAGGAATTCAAAAAGGATTTACTTCTTCCTACTCCTTTTTGAACCTGTATTAATATTTTATTTCCTTTTTTTTCTTTGTATTTGAATGATATTTCTCTATTTTTATTTAATATACACGTTCAAAATAAATTCAAATTCAATTCAAATCAAATCATATTAAATTATGTTATTAAAACAATGTTTGAACTCTGAAATGTCCTCAAAAGGGGCACAGACACGAGAGAGCATGTGGACAAACAGACTGTAAATCAGAGGACAAGCTGCTGCCTCAGTTTTCAAATAAAATAAATAAAAATAACCTAAAATAAATGTGATTAATTTGGCCTCAGATGACTTGTCTAAAATTTCAGACCTCTCACAAGCTGAAATGAGACCTCTTGAGACTTTCTTTGGCCTTAAATTAGCAGAAAAAACATCCGTTTGGGGTGCTGGTTTGGTGGAGTAAGCAACCAGGCACGAGCCATAAACATGCTGGCCCGGGTTCGAGTCCAGTCTGTGGCCAGTCTGCAGGGTGTCCACCCCTACTCTCTCTCGCCTTCTTTCACAAGCCTATTTTTCAGGTTATATTTTGGGGGTTTTTGTGCCGTTATTGACAGGAGAGAGAGAGACAGTGGATAGGCTAGTGAACGAGGGCGAGAGAGAGTAGGGGAGGACACCCTGCAGACTGGCCACAGACTGGACTTGAACCTTGAATGATTGACAGGAGCCCCTCTCCACCTCAAACACGTCATTTTAACAAACATATAAATAAATAAATAAATACGGATCATCATACCTGCGGTCCTGGGACCATCATAAGGACCGGACTCCTCTCCGTCCCTGAAGATCTTCAGAGTGGGGTACCCGCTCACGCCGTACTTGCTGCACGTGTTGCTGTTCGCCGTGCAGTCGACCTGGGGAGAGAGAATCATTGACTTGGTGAGCAGGTCCACAGGGCAGTGAGCGGGGGGGGGGGGGGCAGCAGTTCAGCAGGCTCGGTTATGTAATACCTTGGCCAGAGCGACGATGCCTTTCAAGCGAGTGGCGGCAGTCTCGTACTCCGGGGCGAGCCTTTTACAGTGGCCACACCTGAGGATAAAGGTATGGATCGGTCAGAGGACAATCAGCTGAGGTTCAGTTTCATCCTCAGGGAGAGCCCTGATCCACACACAGGGAAATTTAACACCAGAGACGAAGCACTGAAGACAAAAACACTTTTTTTAAGGCAAATAAACACTTAAGTCCTCGGGTATCACTGCAATGTTTGACCTAAAGGGTAATTTACATTTTTAACAGTTAAAATCTGGGCTGTGTTACGGGATTAGGCATGATTTTCTTTTTTTTTTTTTTTTGGAAAAAAAACATGAATTTAAATTTTATTTTATTTTTCCTAAAGGGTCTAATCTGCAGTAGAGAATGGATAAATTACCTGTAGGTTAAATGCCATTATGAACAAATACATTCTCCTCCCAAAGCTGCTGTGAAACTTTTACAGACTTTATTTTCTACTGTTGAATAAAATAATTAAACCCTGATCAAGGATGGCAAATATATATGTAATTTAACCTTTAAATTTCAAACATAATTACAAATACCAAATATCAAAACATTACAGGAGAAAAAAAACATAAAACGAGGGGATTTTTTCATCATGACAGCCAAAAATAAAAACTATCCTTTAACGCAGGGGTGTCCAAACTATGGCCCAGGGTCCAAATATGGCCCGTTATGCATTTTCAGTTGTTTTAGCAGCAAACCACAAAATGTCATGTAATAACCTTTAATCAGGAACGTCTTCATGTTTGAAATACCCCTCATAAGCCACTTGCTTGTCATTATTAGCAAATATTCAACCAAAAACCCCAGTGTGCTGGAGTCAAACCCAGAGATAAAAAATCTGACTGCCCTAAATTTTGATGCCAAACATCTTATTTTGCAACAGAAGTAAAGGTGATAGGCATGGGTCTTTCATAAATTTTGGAAGAAAATTAAACTATAAAAGAAAGTCCCACTGGACTACTTAACATGTAAACGTCATTCCAGAGATGATGTTTTCTGTAGAATAAGGGAACCTTTCTTGGCAAACATTTGTCTAAACATTTCCACCATCCTTACAAGAGGCTTTGTGCTGTAGACTATGTCAAAGAAAATGTCTTTACAGGTTAAAATATTTCTAGTTTAATATACATTAAAATCCTGACCCTAAAATGTTTGTAAAGAAAAATCAGGGCCTTACACAAACGTAGTGATGAAGCGTGCTGGATTGGTCTTACAAACTCTTTTTCTGTTTGTGGCCTTCGGTGAAAAAAGTGTTGCTTTAAGGTCATCCTCTTATATGTGATTAAAAAAATACCTAAATTAGGGGTAAAAAGCTTATTTTTGAGTTTTAATTTTAAAAAAACGACCCATGGTCTGATCAAACTGGCAGTTTCAGGGTTAAATTCTTTATAAGTATAAATTAATCATAAAAACATCTGCCCTGATTTTCACCACTGTTGCATCACTTCACTGTTTACAGCTCGGAGGAATGCCGTCGCTTTGATTGTTTTAGGAACTTTGTGGAGATGATGTCCAGGATCTGCACGCCGGCTGCTTGAAGAAGAGGGTCATGGGAATCGTTAAGGACACCGTCACGCTCAGGACTGTCCCCATACCAGCTGAACCAGCTGTTAAGGTGGAATAACTCCTGGTACTAAACTTTATCCTACCCCATCTGTGAGTGTTAAGGTGGAATAACTCCAGCCTGAGTCTTAAGGTGGAATAACTCCAGCTTGATGGACTGAGGACCTTCTTCCCTCCATCCTGCCCCAGAAACACACCAAACATCTTCAAACAGCCGATGAAGACGCTTTAGTGCTTCAAACCTGAACAATAATCATCTTTATTCACCTCCCACTCTTCTGCACGCACTGTGATGTCACACTGAGTCTTAATATTAATTTAATCTAATATTAAATATTAACTTTATCTAAGCTGCTCACCCTGAAGATTTGATTTATTTAATATTCTGACAATCAAGTTCCTTTAAATTTATTTATTCACCCACAGGTCACTTTCTTAGGTACACTCAACGTAAAAAGATAATCAGCCAATCACAAGGTTGAAACTCAATGCATAAAGACATGAGGAATGATCAACATGGCCTGCTGAAGATCAAACCATGTCTCAAAGCTCAGATCATGTTTAAGTGGTTTTAGTGAGTTCACTGAGCAGAAAGAAACTTCACACAGCAGAGAACGTTAGAAGAAGGTGTAAAAAGGAGGTCTATCTATCAGTATCGAATGAAAAGTGGTTAGATGTGTGAAATTTTTCAAGGAAATGGACAAATTCTCTGACATGGGAGTTCAGCTAAAGTGCAGAATTCACTTTTTTGGGACAGAGGGAACATTTTTCTGGAGGGAATGCCGAGTGTTGGAGGAGGTGTGGGGTTCGAGAAGCCAACCACTGACATTTTCTGGGAGTGCCCGGTGCTAAAACCTCCTGGCTTGAGATTCATAAAACTTTATCAAGCTTCCTAAACGTGGACCTGCCTTTGAAATTTACTACAATTTTTCTAGGAATCACTGATTTTCACACAGTCACAACACTGTCTGATCTTTGTAGGTCTTCTTTTTTTAAGAATGCATGTACGTGTATGTGCATATCAATTTTAATCTTATTTTATTTTCTCCCTCCGTCTCCTCCCTAATGTTCTTGTGGACACTCTTAGAATCTCCCATCGTGTTCTGTGTTAGTTAAAATGTATTTAAAATATTTAAATAAAAAAGAGGAAAAAAATCCAAAATAGAAGTTTGAGAGAAAAAAAAAATGGGGATTTGATTTTAGTCAACATTGCCCAGCTCTAGTTTACTGGTAAAATTAATTCAAATAGAATGATGTGAATAAAGCAGCAGGTGGTTACTGTTCCTGACTCTCAAAAACCAGGTTCAACTCCTCTTGTAATGAGAAATTATAGTAATTTTTTAATAAATAAATGACTATTTAAAAATCAATTACTCAATCATTTAGAGCAGTATTTAGACATCCAATACAGGGCACATTTTCTCCAATAGCACTAAACTATGGGGCAACATGGTGGTGCAGCAGGTAGTGTGTGTGCCTCACAGCAAGAAGGTTGCTGGTTTGATCCCCATGTTTCTGTGTGGAGTTTGAATGTTCTCCCTGAGCATGCATGGGGTCATTCTGGGAATTCCAGGTTCCTCCCACAGACAAACATGTCCATATAGTTGATTGGTGATTCCAGATGGCCCTTAGGTATGAGTGTGATTGTGTATGGTTGTTTGTCTCTCTATGTGGCCCTAAGATTGGCTGGTGTCCAGTTCAGGGTGTACTCCATCTCTCACCCAATGATAGCTTGGACAGGCTCCTAACTCTGCGACCCAGAAAGTGATAAGCAGTATAGATAATGGATGGAAGGACCACATCTCATATATATGCAAAAATCTAAAATGGTGCATCCCTGGCAAACAAATAAGGCTTGTACTAATTCCTAACTCCTTCCAGGAAGTAGAAGGTGATCTCCAAATCATCTCAGTATTCAGTGTTTACATTATTATTACTATTATTATTATTACTATCATTATTATTATTATCAGCTCTAAATTAAAGAACACTTAAGAGGAGTATCGTTTTCTTAGGAATAGAAATAACTCATCCACCTTAAGTTTATTCAAGTTTGGCAGAGTCGTACACGTCACAATTTCCCTCGACCAATCAGAGGTCGACAACAAAACTTCTTCAGCCAATCAGAGCGTTACAACAGCGTAAAGACACACCCCGAACTTCCTCATTGCTGATTTCGCACGTAGTTTCAATTAAGAATTTTTACGAAACCCGTAACAATTCACACTCACTCCCCCTTTTACTAAAATAAAAATTATAAAATAATTAAAGATAAGCTTTATTTTGAAAAGCTGTAAATACAGCTAACGGGCTCTGGCTTTCCGCGCTGAGCTAACATGCTAACGCCTGATTCAGCTAAGATGATCCACTAACGCGGAGTTTTTCCTGGTTTTGATACATCAGGACGGAGTGTAAGGACTCACCAGGGGGCGAAGAACTCCACCAGGATCAGGCTGTGGTCCCCGATCCGGCTCTCGAAGTCGTCATCCGTGAACTCGATCACATCACTGGCCCGGGAGAAGCCGGCGAGAGCGGCCAGAAACAGGAGCCTCAACATGGCAGCGACGGTCGGGCAGCCTTGGTGAGCCGGTCTGAGGAGGATTACTGAGGACAGAGGGTTCTGGTCTGGGTCTGGTCTGGGTCTAGTCCGCTGCAGCCCGCTCTTCAGCTCCTCTCAGGCGGTCTGGGGCTCTCCGGGATTCGGTCTGGGCCGAAAGCGGACAGGACGATAGAGAAAGAGAAAGGGCTGAAGGCGGAAGGCTGCGCCTTACCATAGTGTGGCACCCTCTCATTAGTCAGACTGACGTGTCACTCAGACTCAGCCAGCCAATCAGAGGCTGCAAAGTGACAGGTCGCTCTCTCTTAGCCAATCAGAGCGCGTTGAAAATCAAAACTCCCTTATCATTCCGGAGTGAGCCTTCAGCTCCTTAGAGCCGCAATCAGGATGTTTGATCTGCAGGTGACTCCATTTTAACAAACTGAACAATCAAAGATGGATAAACAAAAATATTAATTATAAGTATATCATTTTTGCCTGTCTGGTGCGCTTTAACAACATGTTATTGACATCTTAATTGATTAAAAAGGTCACATAAGGGGATACCAGGGTTAAGTGTCACACATTTCAACCTAATATTTATTTTATTTTTTTTACTTAGATAGAGGACAATGCACATTAATGAACAAAGGGCATGTAAATGTGCCAGATTATAGCCACAGGCTAATTTCCATCTGTAGTACCCAATGTAATGCATTTGTACAGGTATGTACAATCTTAAAATACATAAAGTCCATAAAACAATCATAACAGGTAGCAGCAAGAAGACAGATAAGCAAAACATGAAGTTTACATTGAATTACAGGACAAACATACAACATCACAAAAGATATGCTCAAGACGAACCATAACAAAGAGACCCTCAGGGTTAAAGCGTGTGAGCTGTTTAATGTGCAAAGTGCAGTGTTTAAAGTGCTGAAGTGCTGAAGTGCTGGTATATTGCACACCATAATAAAAGTGCTAATGTATGATTGCACACTTGCCTACGCCAGTTGTACTGCACAGGTTGTGCAAAGGCAGACCAGTTTATGCACAGTATTGCACATGGTTAGCATACACAGATGTACATACAGAGGTATTTCTGAACGCACATTAAGGATAAATGTTTATAAATGGTCACAGGTCTGGTTTGTCCTGAGCCATACCTTCAGATGACCCTTAAAAGCTGCAAAGCTGGAACATTCTCTGACTGATGGTGGTCAACTGTTCCATAATATGCAACCTTTAAACGATAGGACATTTTGACCAAAGCTGGTTCGTCTGAGGGGAACCTCACAGTCACCTCTAACAGTGGCTCTTGTGACTCGGTTTGAAGAGACAGTGATTATTTTCTGTTTGATAAACTCATTCAGTGGAGGAGGGGCCAGTCCATTCAGAACTTTATAAAACATACAAGCAGTTTTAAATTTCTGGAAGTTGTCAAAGCTTAACATATTGTACTTGGAGAGGATGTTACAGTGATGATGTGAGAGAGGTTTTTAATCTAATATTTTCAGTGCTTTTTTGTACAGAGATTCAACAGGTTTGAGAGTTGTGCTCCTGAAAGTGACCAGGTAGTTATGCAGTAATCAACGTGTGAGAGTATCATTGAGTGTAGGAACATTAATCCAGCACTTATAGTCAGAGAATTTCTTATTTGTTTAAAATTGACCAGGTTGAATTTTACAATATTGGTTACTTTTTTGATGTGGCTCTTAAAAGAAAGAGAAGAGTCCAAAATGACACCCAGGTACTTAAATTCATTAACAAGCTGTAGTTCCTCATTTCCCAGAAGTACATTAGAGTGAGAAATCTTCTCTGGCTGCTTAGAGAACACATATTTCTTGGTGTTGAGAAGGAGACATGATTTGGTCAACCAGTCCTGAATGTGCGTCAATGCTGATGTAAGTGTCTTGGCCGCTTCTTTTGTATTTTTTGCTTGGGTAAAGATTACAGCATCATCTGCTTACATTTGAAAATGAACATCAGAACAAGCATTAGGAAGATCGTTGATGTATAAAGAGAATAGAAGAGGTCCGAGTATGGAGCCTTGTGGGACTCCTAAGGGGCACTACAGGAATGGGGATTTGACACAGTTGACCATTACACACTGTTTTATGTTTGATAAATATGATTTGATCCAGGTTATGGCTTGTATGGAAAAGTTGTACTGTGTCAATTTTGCTATTAGAATTTGATGGTCAACGGTGTCAAATGCCCTTTTCAGATCTAAAAATACAGCACCAACACAGCTGGTCCTATCCAGAAACCCTTTGGTTTCCTCAACAAACACGGTGAGAGCAGTTTCTGTTGAGTGGTGTGTGCGGAAACCAACCTGCATGGGCTGTAGAGAGTCCTTGCTGTTGTTTAGGTGGTCGGTTATTTGTTTTGCTACCCATTTTTCAAAAATTTTTGAGAAGACGGGTAAGATGCTTACCGGTCTGTAGTTATTCATGTCTGTTTTACTGCCTGATTTGTGAATTGGACTGACCACTGCAACCTTCCAGGCCATAGGGACAACTGAAAATTAGATAGATAGATTTATAAGCTGTGTTAGAGGGTGTACCATGGAGTCTTTGTGAGCTTTTAAAAAGTTGGTGTCAAATCTGTAGTAATCCTTGGCTTTCCTACGTCTCTCAACCAACAAATATAATAATATTCATAATTAAATGATGAAGAAATGTAAGGTGTTTGAGCATGAAAATTTTGTCAGAGGTGTGGTTTGGTCCAAGGAAGAAGCCATTACATTTTTGTGGTGACTCGTGTATTTGTCTGGATGCAAAAAAAATCCCGAAATTTAAAATAAATAAGTTGATATTGGGCGGAATTTAAAAAATCATATCTCTGCCATTTTTTTTTTATCAGATTCACTTCCAATTTCACAGGATAATATTGGGTCCATGTCTCTATCACCCAGGTAAATTTCATCTGGAGATTCAGACTGGCATCACAAAAAAACATTGAACTTTATAATGTGAAATCTCATTGACGAAATTCAGTATTTCATATAAAATCAAAATATTAAGTGATGTTCCTTAAACTTGTGTTCACACAGGATAACAACCTCCATGTATGTGCTGAGTTTGGTCCAGATCCTGGCACTATTCTGGATCTGGTGTTCCAGAATTGTATCTTTTACAGGGGTTGTGGAAAAGCCACTACTGTGACTGAGCTGCTTGGAGGAGGTCTGCGCTCTCCGAGTGCTTTTCTAGTTGTCATTTAACCACAAAGATTTTTTTTTTAGGGTAGAGCAGCAGTGTGTTAGCATTGTTCAGAATGTTTAGGGTGCATTAAAGGACAATGCTTGTTATCAGTGTGTCAGTCCTTGGCAGATAATTATTGCACAGTAAAACATACAAAACAGATCAGGTCACAGGCATACATGATCAGCTCAGAGAGGTCACATAAAACAAAAAAATATCAGGACAATATAATATGATTCCATAAAACTGTGAAGGACAATAGTCTAAAGAAACACCAGGGGCCTTTAAAGTGGCATTCCCCCTGGTACAGTTACAAATCTAAATACAAAACGCAATTCCAATGAAGATGGGACATTGTGTAAAACATGATACAGAATAGAATTATTTGCAAACCCTTTTTCACCTATATTCACATTAATACACTACAGAGAGGCGATATTTAATGTCAAAACTGATACAAAATTATTGTTTTGTTGTGTCTTTGCAAATGTTCACTTATTTTGAATTTGATGTCTGCAACATGTTCCAAAAAAGCTGGGACAAGAGCAACAAATCTTCAACTTCAAACTGCTTCATGTACATAACATTCTTATTAAATATAATGTAAATATTATTTATCCTGTTCTCAGCGTCTTGAGCCAAGTAAAAAGGAATTTTTGTTCTTCTCAGTTCAGTTCTGTTAATATATATCTGTGTATATATATATATATATATATATATATATATATATATATATATATATATATATATATATATACATATATATATATATATATATACATATATATATATACATATATATACATATACATATATACATATATATATATGTATATGTATATATATACATATATATACACACACACACACACACATATATATATATATATATATATATATATATATATATATATATATATATATATATATATATATATATATATACATGGAGAGAGAGAGGGATAGATATAGATATAGATATAGACAGTTTTTTTTCCTTCAAATCAAAGTTTATACAATCAGCACCTGAAGCATAAGAGCAATATACCTACACTTTTTAGTATATTTAAATTAACAAAAAAAGAAGATTATATATAGGTTAACATTTTGAATCTAATGTTGTGGTTGATGTAATTTTTGTGGCAGGTCCCAGAGGATCTTCAGAGTCGACCTCAGCACACAGGAGCTTCAGTTTGAAAAAGGCTGAACCAGGACAAGGTTGACCAAAAGCTGGTAGAGCTCACTAAACCTTTTTCTGTCTTTGTTTTGTTTGTTGACTTTAGAGATCAGATGATGGTCCAAACTCCAGCACAGCAGTTCATGGTGAAGCACCTCAAATTACCTTTAGTCTTCATAAACTTCAGGAACGTTCTCCCTGACATCAGAGGAGCTTCAACAGTCACAGTCAGGCTGGTCTGATGGTCTCAGTAACATGAGTCTGTTGTGGAAGAACTAAGCCCTGAGGATTTGATGTGGACGACCGTTCACGTTATCATAAACAGCTCCTGGAACATTAATCATCATTATCTGAAGCCTGTTTTCTAAAATGTCTTTAATGTGAATGTTTTCATGATCCAACATCAGGTGGACAAAACAGGAGATTATCATGAAGGCCAAAGGCAGCCAAAGAAGAGAGCAGCATATAAAACGATTAAAAACAAGGTTGGGACAAAACCTTACAACACAAAGGGTTGCAGGTTCAAGCCCAGCTCCTGCTGTCACATGGTGATGTGTCCTCAGGAAAAACACTTACCCTCAAGTTGCTCCCACTGTTTGCTGATACTGAGGGACTACATGGAAACTATGAACCACCAGTGAGTGAATGGGTGTGAAAGGGTAAATGTTTAAAGAGACTAGAAAAGCACTATATAAGCTCAAGTCCAGAAAAAATAGATGAAGACAATGAAAAATGATTTTGGAAAAAATATAAACTATCCTTTTTTCAATTAGGAGGTCCGACCCTCCCTGTATTTCATTCTCCTGTTTTATTTTGACCAATATTTTCTCAATAATCTTCTTTTAAGAGAGTATGACTAAAACATTTTACGATGCAAAACACTTAAAGATTTAAAGGTTACATAATCTACACCTCTTATCCCTTTCGGGGTCTTGGTGCCAGCCAATCACAGGGCCACATAGAAAGACAAACTATAATTAACCCACACCTAAGGGCAATTAAGGGTCACACATTAACCTAAAAAGCACCTTTATGGTCTGTGGGAGGAAGCTAGAGTGCCAGGAGAGAACCTATGCAAGCACAGGGAGAACATGCACCTGGGATTTAAACCAGCAACCTTCTCGCTGCTGTGCCACTGTGCTGCCCATGAAACAAAAAATGAAAAAGTATGAATTCTAGACAGAAAACAACCTGGAGGAGAACTTTGACTTCAGGAGGAAAAACAGCCAATCACAGAGCCAACATGGTGAGAGAGAAAACCAATCACACACACACACCTAAGGTCAATCAGAGCCACCAGTTAACCTAACGAGCATGTTTTTGGTCTGTGGGAGGACTCTGGAGTACCCTGAGAATGCTCACATATAAGGGAACAACACTACCAGCTGCCCCACCGAGCAGCCCCGTCTGTCTTTGTGTTAAACTTAGAGTCAAATAAAAAAGACAAAAGTTGATTTCTGTAAAGAAAAGGTAACAGGAAGGTTTCTACTAATCACCAAAGTCATTCACTGCTGTCGTTCTCAGCTGGACTGTGCTCAGGATTCATCATCACCTTAATCAGAAATAAACCTCATAACTCATGACAATGTTTTAAAATAATTCAAAATATGTTTGTTTGTTCATTCCATGTATCAAAAGGAGACAAAACAAACATGATTAAAAAGGTTAAGGGTCACAGAGGCCCTGAGAGGACGTACACGCATGCAGGCAGAGATAACGTGCATATTTTGCTCATTTTCAAGAAACTGTTGATTCATTCAGATTTGCAAAAACAGCTTTTAATCTTTTTCGGGTAAAAACAGGTAACAGTTTTCATAAAAATCTGCATTCATGTTTGTGTGTTCACTAACCAGAAGTCATTCATATTTTGTCACCCTTCTTTTAAGCACTCATTTTTGACCTGAAAACAGCTTGGCTGTCCACTCCTCAGTCCTTACCCACCAGTTTGGAACCTGTGAATCATATTTTTTGGTTTAACTAAAGCTGCAGTGTTGTGGTCACACCAGCAGATGGAGCTCTGCAGGGATTTAATGGGAAACCATCAATCAAACTCTAGGCCAAATCTGGGCCAGGATCCAATCAAATACGGCCTGTGAGATGATTTCACATGTGTATTATCTATGGCCCTCTGTTAAAAATCACTCCCACCACTCATACTACAAATCCCGCAATGAAATGCATCAGCTTCTGTTCAGGACCTGTGCACCAACCCCTCCTCCCATTTTTCTTTAATATCGCTCATCAGATGGATGCATCAGTCAGTGCTTTTGCAGTGACCTCTGAACTTTCCAAACTTCCATGATGTTCAAATTCATATTTCTGATTAAGACATAATCAGACTTAGACTCTTAAATAAATGCTGATCCTGTTTGGCCCACATGATAGAGTGTGTTTTATATTTTGGCCCCTTCTGTCATTGAGCTTGACACACCTGCCATATATAGATAGATAGCAGGTCTGTACATCTTCACTCATCTCAAGATTCAATTCAATTACAATTATTCACTCAGTTATTCATTTTTATTAGATATCGGATGCACACTATGCAACAAAGTTGGTATCATCATTAATTTTCTACATTTCTGCATCAGGACACTCTTCTAATGTATGAATAAAACAAGTCCCATAAACATGAACTCATTTTATTATTTAAAGAGAGGTTTTGAAATTAATTTAAACAAAAATGTCTTTTCACTGTAAATAAAATGAAATCTATCTACCTATCTATAGATAGATAGATGGAAAGATAGATAGACAAATAGATAGACAGACAGGTAGAAAGATAGATATATAGACAGATACAGTATATGGATAGATAGACAGACAGACAGGCAGTTTCAGGTCAGACCAGCAGATGGCGCTCTCTGACAACATGGAGACCAGCTAGCTCTGCTGAGTCAGTCTGTCATCTCCTGTAAATGTTGAAATCCTGTTTAATCTGTTAGAGATCTAAAGATGTGTGTATAATTTTGTGACATCATGAATTATGTAAAAATCAAATATTAACAGAATTCAGAACAAAACTGCTGTTTTCTGAGAGGCTCTTTGGTTCTAAGTTTAGTTACTGTCATTACTTGGTGAATAAGTTAAGAGTTTGTTTCTCCTGACGATAACCTCCCAACAGAGCTCGTTCTCTCAGTAACTGCTCTTACAGTCCCCAAAGCCTCCGGCTGAGCCGGTCTGATCCTCTAAATCAGAGCAGACTTCCTCCAACGCCAGGCAGAGTTTACTGTAAACTCAGAGCTGAGAGGAGCATCACTCAGAGACCAAATTAGGTTTGAGGACGAGCCGAGTGTGAGAGCGAGAGGAGCTGAGATTAAAGAGTGTTTGTATGAGGAGACACCACACTGAAGGTGAAACACCAGGGCTCACTCAAGGTCACAGGAAGACTTTTAGGAACCATTTTATTCTTAAAACACGTCACAAATCTGACCTGAATGTTTGTTTTTAGAGCCTCTCATGAGGACAAACTACAGAGAAGCTTGAGACATCATAGGACAAAAACTGTTCCTAAATGTCAGTGTTGATCAGCTGATGAAAACAGAGTGAGTCCTCATGACTGTCTCTTTGTTGGGGTTTAGAAACAAGCCATGGCTTCCTCTGATCCTGCGTTAAGAAGAGTTAAACTGTGCTCTGCATGTGTGATTGTTTGTCAGCCCCTCTTTGAATGCTGGTTCACAGCTATATTTTTCTACATAAAAACCGGGCCAAGGTACAAAAAAAGTTCACTGAAAACATCCATTTAAGCCTAGATCTCACTGACAGCCTATGATTTAACTTTAATCAAATATGTTAACAACAGTTGGTAAAATCAACAATTTGATATCATTAACCTTTATGCGGTATTCGTTTTGAATACCCCATAAAAGGCCTTGTTTTGTATGACTCATAAATGGCATGTAGATCCAAATTATCCAAAAATTCAGTGTTTCCCATTGTTTGTCAACTTCCCTCCAACTGATTGAAACAAATTTTAACACTTTTTTAAAATTGTATGACATCATTGACCTAATTTGCATAAAATATACATATTTTGAGTGAAAAAAAAGCAATAATTACAAATTATGATTACTGAGGTCCAATATAATATTATGGATTTTTAGAGGAGTATATGTTGAAGTTCAGACAGAACATTTTTTTAACCCCTTCAAATTTTTTTGAATGGCAACAAAAACTTTACATTAACTGTGTTCCGTTTTGTACGACTCATATATGGCATGTAGATCCAAATTATCCACAAATTCAGTGTTTCACCTTATTTGCCAACTTCCCTCCAACTAATTGAAACAAATTTTAACACTTTTTTAAAATTGTATGACATCATTTACCTAATTTGCATGAAAATATACATATTTTGAGTGAAAAAAAAGGCAATAATTACAAATTATGATTACTGAGGTCCAATATAATGTTATGGATTTTTAGAGAGGGGTATATGTTGCAGTTCAGACAAAACATTTTTTTAACCCTTTCAAATTTTTTGAATGGCAACAAATACTGACATCAACTGTATTCCGGGTCATATATGACCCGGTTTTGCTTGACCAATATATATGGCATGTAGATTACAATTATCCACAAATTCTATGTTTCACCTTATTTGTCAACTTCCCTCCAACTGATTGAAACAAATTTTAATACTTTTTTTACATTTTATGAAATCATTGACCTAATTTGCATAAAATTATACATATTTTTAGAGTTAACAACAGCAATAATTAGAAATTATGAATTCTGAGTTTCAAAATAAATTTATAGATTTTAAGAGAGGGGTATACGAGGGTCGGATGAAAAGTTTTGAGCCTAACTATGAAGTCCAACCGGAATGAAATTTTTAGCTATTTATTTTTCAACATAGTCCACACACTTCTGCCAGCGGTGCTGCAGTGCTTGGATCCCTGCTTTGTAGAGGGTTTCGTCTAGGTCGTCAAAAAAGTCAGTTACAGCAGATATGACGTCGTCATCGCTGTCAAAATGCTTCCCAGCTAAATGCTTCTTCATGTTTGGGAATAGATGGAAGTCTGACGGAGCGAGATCAGAAGAGTACAGTGGGTGGAGAACAAGTTCAAAGTCACAGTCATGCACTGTTGCTATCGCAGCCACTGTCTTGTGGGGTGGAGCATTGACTGATGGAACAAGACACCTTTTGTTAATTTTCCTCAACGTTTTTCCTTGATAGCTTCCCATAACTGCCTCAAAAGACTAGAATAATACTCTCCGTTGATGGTTTGGCCCTTTTCTAAATAATCCACGAACACAACACCCTTTGCATCCCAGAAGACTGAGGCCATCACCTTCCCTGCAGCGGACACCACCTTGGCCTTTTTTGGAGGTGGTGAGAAAGTGTTTCCACTGCATTGATTGTTTTTTGTCTCAGGCTCAAAGTGGTGGACCCAACATTCATCCATAGTCAGAAATCACTCCATGAAATCATCTGGATCTGCTTCAAAAAGCTCTAAATTCTCCCTTGACATGTCCAGTTTCTGATCAGGGGTCAGAAGGCGTGGAACCCACCTCGCTGAAACCTTTGTCATTCCAAGTTCGTTGGCCAGAATATGATGAACTCTCTCGTGGGAGATGCCAACAGTCTCAGCTATGTAACGAAGAGTCACTCTTTCATCATTCATCGCCATTTGGTGCAAACGGTCAATGTTTTCTGTGGTGGCAGCTGATGATGGCTGTCCAGACCTCAAGTCATCTTGGATGCTCTCTCTACCCCTTTGGAATTCAGCTGCCCACCGTTTCACTGTAGCAAAAGATGGAGCATTATCCCCTAATGTTCTAACCATATCAGCATGAATCTGTGTTGGAGTTAACCCTTTCAAAGTCAGATACTTAATAATGGCACGATACTCAACTTTGTCCATTTTCAGAAATTTTCACAACCGTCAACATTCAAGTCCTGTCTCAGCAGCAAAACCAACAGCAAGTGAAAATAAACAGGGTAGTAATGGTCATACTTAATAATGGCACGATACTCAACTTTGTCCATTTTCAGAAATTTTCACAACCGTCAACATTCAAGTCCTGTCTCAGCAGCAAAACCAACAGCAAGTGAAAATAAACAGGGTAGTTAGTCATCAGAAGAGTTGAAATACATGCATGCCAAGTTTCATTGATCTTGCATTATTCCTTCATAGTTAGGCTCAAAACTTTTCATCCAACCCTTGTATGTTGAAATTAAGACAAAACATGGTTTAACCCTTTTAAATCTTTTTAATGGCAACAAATAATGACATCAACTGAACTGTATTCCGGGTCATATTTGGTGTGTGCTTGGTGCATGCGTGTTGTGGCCAAAAACAACAGAACAACAAAACTGGTGTGTGTGTGCGTACATGTTGAGATCTAACTTTAATGAGTGGCCCAATAGAATAGAACAAGAACAAACTGCCATGCGTGTGCGTGGGTGTGTGTGTGTGTGTGTGTATGAAGTGTACGAAGGGGTGTGTGTGTGTTTGTCAGACAATGGTCATTTGCTGGAGAGGTGTGTATTCAAGTGTTTGTGGGGCGTGTGGGTGGGGGGTAATTTTGGTTGAGAGTTGGAGGTGTGTGTGGATGAGTGAAAGAGTGGAGTTTGATGCTTTGATTGTGATAGAAAGCCAGGATATGTCAGATTTTTCCTACAGCATAACCTAGTGTGTGTGTGTGTGAATGTGGGTGTTTGGGGGGGTGGAGGATTGGGGGTGGCGGGGGGTGTTTTTTTTTTTTTTTTACAGGTGAGTGAGAGGGTGGTAATGGATGTGTGCATTGTGCCAGAAAGCACACCAAAATCAATTTTGTAACGTATAGCGCCACCTAGTAGTGTATGGGTCCATAGGGACCCGGAAGGCCTTTAGTGCCATTCTGTTTGATAAATTACCCATAATGCAACGCAGGGGGGGGATACTCAATTGTATTTGAAAAAGAGGTTGATTATGCTGAACTGCCGTAATTTTCATGCAATAACATGAAAGGCAACTACATTTTTAAAGAGCATCTTGATGCCTTCGGGTCGTCAGAGACCCGTATGACGTATGAGGGTCCCTAATCTGAACCCCTTTTAACTGTATATTTGACTGTTTTTGGCAGAATAATCAAGTTTTCCTGGAACCTTTGTCCAAGTTGAAATGTCTAGTAGTATGGGAACACATAAAAAATAAAACTTAAAAATCCAGAGAGAGGTGCTTCCATGTTGTTGTTGTTTAATGCAACTCACCACCTGCCTAGGGCACAAACAAGATTACAGAGAAGTTACTTATTTAAAAAACTATATTATGCAACTAAAAATAAAAAAATTACCTGAACTAAAATTTGGCTCAGACATACACAAAACTCTGCCATTACATGACCAGAAATTCTCATTGACTCGACAAAAGGTGACACTTGATTTAATTTGCAGTGTTATGCAGACTAAGTGCTGTGCTCCCCCGCTGACCTTGATTGAGCAAATGGGTCACCTTTTCCCCTTCTGCCTCTGTGACGATCAACGTGAGGGCGAGAATATCACAGTTGAAACAGAGAAGAAGTGTCTTCTCTTGGAACCATCACCCCTTATATCTTTGTTGTTATCCTTTTAACCAAGGCTAAGTTAAACTAAATCAGCTGTTGGCAGCTTCTTTTCTGATACTTCAGGAAGATCTCAGGTGTAGTCCAACAGTCTGGGGCCTTCTTTAGACCAGCTTTGATCCAAATCTTCTTCTTCTTGTCCTTTTCTGCAGCTTCTTTTATTAGTTGGTTCACCCCACCAGTTACTGCAGTTGGTGATGCAGCTGAAAGGGGTTGGCGTCTCCTGCCTTGGGAGCCTCGGGGTGTAGGGTTTGCACTCTTAAACTTCATCGCAAGTAAACACCTAAAGCAAGTCGGGTTAGCGTTGTTGGTGGCGCAGACGAATCATCGGGAAGACTGAATGGTGAAGTGCTGACCCCCCATCCTCTAAAACAAGGACCGAGATGGGCTGCAGCGCCTTCTCACCCATTCATTATCCACACCATGTGTCCCTTTGGGGTTGCGGGGGGGGGGCTGAGACCTATCCCAGGTGACATTTGGCGAGAGGTGGGGTCCAGCCTGGACTGGTTGGCAGGCTAACATGTAGAGACAGACCATTTATGCTCACACTCACACTTCAGGGAAATTCAGAGTCACCAATCATGATAAGGGGCATGTTTTTGGTTTATGAATCTATAAATCAAACTGATGTGGACGACTAAAAGCCAAATTCTGGAGTATTTTGAGTTAAAAATGTGAGGGAGCTCAGCAATCACTGAGTTGGATCAACTCAGGCAGGTTAAATGATCCTAATCGCCACTAAATTCATGTTTTATTTCATTGTACGTCATCATTATCCAGCCTCCATTTTCTCCTGCTCCCCTCCTCGCTCTGCAGCTCCCTCTTCACTGAACACATTCGTCTCCATACCCACAAACAGGAGCCCCCATTGCCTCAGTGAAGTGGTTACCATGGTAACCCCCTCAGCCATAGCTGGAGCGGGGAGAGGATCTGCAGTGTTGTGACTGTGACACACTGGGAGTGAGGGAGGAGGATGTTTGTGAGAATCCTTGCTCTGAGAGAAACAGATTCTTCCTCGACAAACACCTACACCCTCGTCTCCCTCGGCCGGCGGGACACTGCAGCTCCTTGTTGTCCCCTGAGACAGAGACACTGGAAAACTGTTGTTTGTTTCATCGACTGGAGACAATAAAAACCTGTTTGTTCAGAGCAGGATGGAGAAGCTGGTCTGTGCTCCTTCAGTCCAGACATAAACAGATTTTCATTTGCTTTAACGTGAGAGACGGACGAAAATTTGGGCTAATGTGCAGCTTTAGAAAGGTTAGCATGGAAACACCCCATCATGATTTTAAGCACTTTGATTGGTCAGATGGGGGGGCTGCTGGAAAAATGCAGAAATTGTTAGGTCAAAAAAAATAACTATTGCAATTTTTCTCATTTAAATAACAGATCAGGTGCGTGAGCTTTGCATCGACTTCCTTTTCTTTCACTGTTTTCACCGCTGATATTTGTTTACAAGCAAACATAATATCCAGGGCAATATCCTTGTTGCCAAACTTTGCCTTTCAGTCAAATGTGGTCTACTCTCACACAGTGCTGTCATATTCATATTGTAAATATTGTTAATATTAATACCGTAAATTCACTGGCCTTGTTCGTAGTCTCACTTTCACTTAATTTATTTATTTTTCCTCCATAAGGAAGTTGATATAGCTTAAAGACTCTTGCATGTTGCACCCTGCTTACTTAATTTTTGACTTGCTTACTTAATTTTTTATGCTCTAATCTATTTTAATGACTGCTATACAGTACATAAGAGCAACTGGAACAACTGAATTTCCCCTTGAGTATTAATAAAGCATTTCTGATTCTGATTATAAAAATAAACAAATAAATAAATAAAAACCTGATAACAAGCAATTATTTTCTATGGATGAACTGTATTTAGTGTGCACGGCCTTGATGCGAGCAAAACCTGGAGCTACAGTAGAAAAAATCTATACATCATCTACACTGCTGGTCCTTTTCGGGGTCATGTGGGGGGCTGGAGCCTGTCCCAGCTGACATTTGGTGAGAGGCAGGGTACACCCTGAACAGGTCGCCAACCAATCACAGGGCCACATAGAGAGACAGACAACCATTCACACTTACTCATACCTAAGGGCAATTTGGAGTCAACAATTAAACTAACAAGCATGTTTTTGGTCTATGGGAGGAAGCTGGAGTGCCTGAGGAGAACCCACGCATGCACATAGAGAACATGCAAACTCCACACAGAAAGGCCCGACAGACACGGGGATCGAACCAGCAACCTTCTCGCTGCAAGGCAAGTGCACTACCTGCTGCACCACCTGTTTATTAGTGACCTCTTGCTTTAAATAGACCTTGAACTTGAGTCATAATATTTCAGCATTGATGACAATAAATTTGTAAAATCTCCACAATTGAGTTTGCTTGTTGATTCTGAAGAGCTTCTTCTTCTGTTAAGCATCCAATTAAATAAAAGAAAGTCTCAGAACTTTTTGACACCATCAGTCATCAGCATGAGAGGATTGTTTAAAACATGGAGCATCACATGTAATGTATGTGAATGTAATGTAAATCAAGATACCTGTGTGATAAAGCTTCCAAAGCCAAATGTAAAAGGTTATAATGAAAATAAATATGAATAAATATGAAGTCATTGCTGATATGTGAATGGTTGAGATGTGATGAACACTTCCAATGCTTACGCTGTGAATGTTTCTACTGATTTACAATAATTGTTCATAGTTTTTTTTTAATGAATATATTTAAGTTAAATGGCTGGTATGTTTTCTTTACTTTTAATTTTAGTATACTATTTAGTTTTGTTCTCTCTTATTATTTATAACCTGTATTGTTATAAAAGGCAATAAAAAGTGAATAACAAAAAAGCAAAAAACATGGAGCATCTTAAAGTATAAAAGTCTGACAGGATTTTTCTCTCCATGTGCTGCTGCATCAGCTGCTCTCATAATCAGAGAATGTCTTGCAGTGACGTTGCAGCAGCAGACGTCCTCCTCATAATCTAAAGATTTAATATAGATCTGCTCCAAAGCTCTCAGCTCTGTGAGGAAATAAGAGCCCTGAGCAGCAGCCTCTGGAAGCATAATACAGTTTTGCTTTTCCTCTGACTAAACACAGTCACATGACGCTTTGCAACCACGCTGATCACAATCACACTCCTGGAGCTCGGTTACCATGGAAATTTAAAGCTTGGACTTCATGCTCAGGCAAAAATCCTTCTGCAGAAACCGAAGAATTAAATAAAGGGACAGCGTGGAGGCTGAGAAGGAAAATGGAAACTGTCCCCTAAAGATGAAGACTTGTCACAAGTACAAATAAGACCTGAGTGCATTATTTTTTGGATGTAATTCAAGACCTTTTAAGACTTTTTAAAAATCTGCAGGAACCATAATGAACAAAAACACTACACAGAGCACACCAGAGTAAGAAGTGTTAAAGGGATACACCAACTTTGTTTTTCCTTTCGTGTCTTGTCTCACTCCCGCGTCCATGACAAGCAATAGACTCCATTCTTTCGACTGTGCGTGCAGTAACGAGAAAGAGACGGGTAGAGCTCACCCACCGCAAATTAGCTTAGCTCAAACACTGGGAGTCTAGTGTTAGCCTGTCTCTGAATACAGTCATCAGATAAACTCTTCAGCAACTCTAAGTGGTCCTGTGTGCTTGTTGTGACTCGCTTTTTTACCCCTTTATATAACATTATCTTCTATCATCGTATTATCTTCTTCTACTCCTAACAAGAGGCTTTGTTTCGTACCTACTTCCGAGGTGGTTTGCGGTAGAGATGTGACATTCACTAACAAGTCGAGTCTTTTGAATGACTCTTTTAACTGAACGATGAGAACCGAATCACAGTTGTGAGTGAGCCGTTTGTTTGCGAGCCATTCTTAAATGCATATACCCATTGACTCCCAGTGTTTGAGCTAAGCTAATTACAGTGTGTGAGCTCTGCCTTTCTCTTTCTTGTTACTGCACACAGTCGAAAGAATGGTGTCTATCTGCTTGCATTGGACTCAACAAGACACAAAAACAAAGAAAATGTTGGCGTACCCCTTTAAAAAGTAAATTTGTTCACATGCTTCTCGTCTTTTATCTGAAGCTTGACAGAAACATTCAGATGTGAAAAGGCTCATTGTTGATCTGCCTGTGATCTAAATTCTAAATTCTGTTTTAATCTAACATTTTCTCTCTTAGTTGATAAAACTTTTAAAACTTAATTCCAACACCATCACAGAATAAATATTAAGGTTGTCCTGAAAGAAAAGCTGCCTTGATCTAGCTTGTGCTGAAAAGAATTGAGGTTCTGCTCACACTATGACAAAAAACAGATTTGAAACAATCAAGGCGGACTAAAAATTGCAACTTCTGCAGTCAAAGTCAGACACTTGTTGGTGACTTCCTTTTGCAAGATGTGAAACAGTTTCAAAACTCACTTCCAGTTGTTTTTTTATGCTGTAGAGAAGATCTTTAAAGCTCAGTTTTCCACCTTAAACTCTTTAAAAGTCCCCTAACACCGAACAGAAAGAGACAGAGAGAGAGAGTGGTCCTGTTAAATAGATGATCTCTTTAATAAAAGACATTACTGTGAGACATTCAGTGATGAGCTGATATTGCTTGAGTACAGTACAGAGCCCGGCCTGGACAGTGAGTTTATTTTACATCATCACACCGGGGTGTCCTCAGGCACCACCTCCTCACTCAGATACCCTGTTCACCTACATTCAGATCCACTCAGGATGGAGATAAAGCACGATGGGATGGACTTCAGAAGCACCAGATAGTAGTCATGGCCAACAACACACGGGACGAGGGTGGGTGAGTATAGGACATGCTTAAGGACGGGGTAAGGGGGGGTACAGTCAGGATAGGTGCGCAGAGGAGAGCTGTAGATCCGGTTTGGACATGCAGAGGAGCAAAAGGCAGCCGACAGCATGGATGGGCGGTTTGGTGACCACGAGGGCCACACTGGTGTTAGTCTCACTGCCAGGGGGCCACATTTAGTCTAAGCTCTGTCTTTGTCTCTCACCTTTAATGATAGAAAGAGACAGAGGGACGAGATAGAAGGAGGAGACACACAGGAAGAGGCTTTAGGCGGGACTTGAACCTGGATGGTGGGCAGGGACACCATCCACTGAGTGATCGGCACCCCAGGGAGTTGAATTAGTGAACAATTTGCAAGAATTGAAGTTATCGAATGACTTCAATACAAGATTCAGGCCGATGTAAGCTATCATTTAGACAGACAGTAATCAAGTATTTTACTTAAGAATCACATGATTGGAGGCAAATTCTTAGTCAGTGCAAATAAACCAAACAAACAGAAAAGTGCCCATTATCAAGAATCTTATTATTGGTTTATATTGATCATGCTGCAGAGCATTTGCTGATGTTGACCTTGTGAAGCAGCCAATGTCTGACTTCAGGAAAATTCACTTTTTAAACATGAAGCTGATTCGCTTGTTTCTGGTCAGAAAATGATTGGACCAGTCAGCATGTCCTGAGGAGAGAGCTGTGGTACAGAAGTGACTGTAAGCCTGTAAAAAAAGCATCCGCCTTCATGAAGAGATTAGCATGGATGCTGCTGCAGCGTCAGTGTCATCAGACTTGGACATTTCTTGATGAAGAGGAGGACGAAGAATGACACCAAGAGGAGAGATGTTTCTGCTCCTCTGGAAGGACTAAATTAACTGGATCGACGTCCTATACTCAGATGTTTCCTTCATTTCATGGACCTTTAATAAATGTGACAGAAAGACGGGACAGTCGTCCAATAACCTTGAATTTGTTTATTTATTAAAAGTTCTTTCCTTCCTAAACTCAATCTGTGGGCTGCTTTGCTCCCACTGGTGTTAAATATATACCCAGAAACACAAAAAAGTCGATCAGATGAGTCAGTTTGTTGTTTTCGTGGCAGATTTTTTCATCTTTTTTGTCTTGGCTCGCAGACCACATCAAATTAACATCAGGGCCAAATGTGGTCCCCCAGCTGCCAGTTGCCCATCCTTAGCCTACAGTTTTTGCATCACTTGTTGATTTGCTGCCATTTTAGAGCAGAGTTTGTATTTAAGATAAAAAGCCTTTAACTGCATGTCAAACAGGCTGAAGCCGAAAGTATTGAGGTTTTTGTTTCAGATGTACAGCTGCTGTGATTGGATAATATCAGAGAGGTACAGAGGGGGGTGAGTAGGTCAGTAATATAAGTAATAATGAGGCGATGACATAGATATTTATAATATCTACGGGCACAGAGGAGGGGGGGTGTTTGTGCATGTGCGTGTGCCCAGAGCTCAGTGGGGTCAGGGGTCAGTGTCTACTTGAACTGCTTGATGGGTGGGGGCACCTTGATGTCCTGGCCTTTCTCCAGCCTCTTCTCACACTCGATCAGGTAGTTCACGCCGTCGATCACGGTCTGCACCAGCTGGACCTGGAAGATTGCAGACAGATTTCTGTGAAACCAACACACTGTAGTTTCTATTTTTATATTATTTTTGGGGCAATTTGTGCCTTGATTGACAGGAGAGAGAGACAGTGGATAGGTTTGTGAAGGGGGGCGAGGGAGAGTAGAGGGAGGACACTCTGCAAACTGGACACAGGCAGAAGCATTTATATGGGTCGTACCAGGTTGCTTACCACTCTGCCAAACCAGCATCGGTGTTAATTTTGTAATTTTGACAGCACTTTCTAAGTTAGTTTTAGTTTTAGTCTTTTGCCTAAAATATCTTTTAGTTTGAGTCATAATTTAGTCATCTAAATTGTTTTTATTTTAGTCTAGTTTATGTTGATGAAATTTCACAACATTTTAGTGGATGAAATCTACTGTAAATTTAGTCAACTAAAATATGGAATTTGAAGTGTAAGGCATTTTTTATGTTTCCTTGAATTTCTGAAGTCATGTTTTACACTTGGATAAAATGAAACATCTAATAACCCTTTATTGAATGCTAGTAAAGTTTGAATGTATAAATGAACAGAAACAAATTGAACTTTTGTGTGAAATGCAGTCACCTTTATTTAGGCTCCCTGGCAGAGCATCTCAGTTACAATACCAGAACTAACAACAAACAGTGAACCTGCTCTACATGAATGTATCAATTCATAAAGAGAGTAGCTCTGATTGGATCACTCCACAACTTATCCCACCATCACCAAGCTTAGGCAGTTGTGATTGGATGTCCCTCTTAACTCATCCAACCTTTCCACACAACCAAAGTAGCTGTGACTGGATATATTCCTAACTTTTCTCTACTTTTTACATGACCAAATTAAGTCTGATTATATTAAGTCTCTGTCAAAAATTTTAGTCTAGTTTTTATTTGTTGATGAACATGTCTGTTAATTTAGTTTTAGTTTTTGTCCATGTGCACTTGTTTGTTTTTTAGTTACGGTCTAGTTTTCGTTAGGGGATAAAAGGTTGTTGACGAAAACTATGACAAAAAAATTAGTCAACAAAATTAACACTGACCAGCCCCCCTGTAATTTTGGTTTTGTATCTGAACAGTTTGCTCTGACTTCATTTCTCTGAAACCGCCTGCAGAGTGCTCATCAGTCTCATCAGTCTTGGTCTCAGGATGATGGAGGACCAAACAGCAGCGAGCAGCTGCACTTTAAAAACAGCTGACGGGATCTTGGCCCCTGGCGGCCGCCATGCTCCCAGCACTTAAACCTCTCTTTGTCAAAGCCGTGGATTTATTTCTCCTGAACTTCAGCACGGAGCAGCCTGAGCTCTCTGAGTCCCAGAGTTTCACATCTCTGGCTTATGTAACAGTAAAAATATCCGACGAGTGATCCTCAATCTCAGAGCTAATTAGCCTGCTGCACTCCAACAGAGTAAAGCAGAGAAGAGCTGCATTGTTCTTAACAGCTACGTCACACAGGCATAACGACAAAGAAACACAACATGGACCGCATGAACAAGACTCTCCTCTCACCCTGTTCTGCAAACAAGAGAGACTACTCAGAGAAACAGCAGCTCTTTGTTTTGAGCACAAATACAAAAACATCACTTTGCAAACAGTCCAGTATCTTTCTCATACATTTCAGATCATCTTCACTTCAGGTGTTAGAAGGCGGACATGTTGGATGTTCTTCTCACTCCTTCACTCCATCCCTTCCTCAAAATCTTTTTCTTAAATGTGGGTTTGAGTTGAAGCTGTCAGAATAAATCTCTGCCTCAGTGTCAATCAGGAGCTTTGGGCCCTCACATCAGGCTCTGTCTTGAAACAGCTTCTCACACAATTGCAAATCAAGCAAATACATAAATAAACATAGAATTTATTTTTAATGAAATGCACCTAATTACTACACCCATGCTGTTCTGTTTAAAGACTTCAGCTAAAAATCATCCACTAAATGGTAGATTGAAGTTTGTTCTTTATGTAACTTTTCTGACCATTGAATGTATTATTAGTCATTTACTTTTCTTATACTTTGTATTTATATTTTGCTTTTTAACAAACACAAGAAGCAATAAACAGACAGGGTCATCGCATAACAGACTGAATGTTTTGTCAGGGCTTAAACTATTCCATCAAACAAAACAAGAAGAATACCCTGCTTTCACTGCTCCCTGTTCTGTGAAAACGTTACTGTATGAAGTGTGTTTACCAAACAGCAAACCAACACTTCAGTTCTATGGAAATAAAGGTGCAGCAAAGAAACACAGACTGAGAACCAGGTACTCTATCACCTCCGTGTCCTCCCCTGCTGTGTAGCTGGATTTCAGCTCCTGGTCTAACACTAGTTTGTACCTCAGACTGTCCCAGGCGGTCCAGGTTTGAGATGTCGAAGACTCCTCCCACAGCCGCCGTGTCCACGCCACCTGTCCCGCGCTTCTGCAGACGAAGGTTGGCCAAGATCTTACCAAAGCGAGCATCCTGAGGAGAAGGACAGAAGATGTTTGTTTATTCATATCCACAGGTATTTTCCAGGGTTAATTTTGTTGACTAATTATTTTCGTCATAGTTTTCATCAGCAACCTTTTATCCCCTTGTGCAAAACTAGACAGTAACTAATAAAAAACAAGTGCACATGGACAAAAACTAAAACTAAATGAACTAATTAACTGATTAAAGGGATAAGTTGAGGAGTGGTCCAGTCAGAGCTACTCTCTTTATGAACTGATATATTCATGTAGAGCAGGTTCACTGTTTGTTGTTAGTTCTGGTATTGTAACTGAGATGCTCTACCAGGTAGCCTAAATAAAGGTGACTGCATTTCACACAAAAGTTCAGTTTGTTCCTGCTAATTTATACATTCAAACTTTACTAGCATTCAGTAAAGGGTTATTAGATGTTTCATTTTATCCAAGTGTAAAACATGACTTCAGAAATTCAAGGAAACATAAAAAATGCCTTACACTTCACATTTCATATTTTAGTCGACTAAATTTACAGCAGATTTCATTGACTAAAATGTTGCGAAATTTCATCAACATAAACTAGACTAAAATAAAAACAATTTAGATGATTAAATTATGACTAAAACTAAAAGATATTTTAGGCAAAAGACTATAACTACAACTAAACTGAAAAGTGCTGTCAAAACAAAACTAACACTATACATACATATATGTATATGTATATATATATATATATATATATATTCTCTTTGCAGAGTTTGCACATTTTTTATGATCACTTGCACCTTATTATAGTCTTCTTATATATGCACTGTACTTGAATCTGTAAACTGAAGCCCATGCAAACAAGTCTCGTTCTGTTTACACCTGCTGCTTACTGAATGACAATAAAATCTAAGTCTAAGAAAGATGTAAAAACATGAACCATTAAGAATGAATATTTACTAAGTTTAATCAAACAGAGCCACTGGAGTTTTATCTTTCAAATATTAAAACATAAATCTACTCCAGCTCGTCCTTTTGACACAAAACCAAGATAACACTGAAACATCATATTTTCATGTCTAAATCCTGTCACCTTGCTCAGCAGGGGCAGTTTGACGTGGACCCCAGCCCTGAGCCCAGTGCCCAGGTTAGACGGGCAGGTGAGGATGTAACCAAGACGCTCATTCCACATGAACTCCCAACCTTTCTCCTGGATCAGACGCTCCACCTGAGAGAAAACACATGGTGGTTCTTACTCAATAACTCAATCAATCACTCACTCAATCAATCAATCAAAGCACCAGTTCATAACAAATGTCAAGGCACTTTACAGCAAGGCAGGCTGAAGACAAACTCTTCATTTATAGATACACATATATGTCTACATACAAATACAGATAATAAATATATTTGTATAAATGCATACATACATCCAGAGATGTATCCATCCAGGCAGAGACAAGGGGACTAAAGTCACATTTGTCTCTGCTGAATATAGACTCATTTTGGGCTGGGTGATATGGACCAAAAATAAAATCCCTTATTTTTTTCCCACAAAACTCAATTTATGATTTTTTTTCCACTCAAAAAAACAACAACAAAAAAAACTCCAAGTGACACAGAAATGACACAAAACATATTTCAAAATTAAACAAACATTCCCTCATATTGCTAAAATGCAAGCTGTAATTTGTCATGATATGCTGATTATGTAGTTCAAACTTGGGCAGGCTTGTCTACATAAACACTTAAAGATGAGCTACTTTCACAGTATATTAACATGGAAACATCTGATCAATATTTCATATCATTTAAAATACAATAAAAAAGCATAAACATGTGCCTGTGCACATCATCATGAAAACTTTATATTTTCAGTATTTATATTTTCAAACATTGCAACAACTTATGATTGGAGTAAGTTGAGGAAAAAAATCTAGATTTTTTATTTTTAGATCTTCTGCAGAAAATTATTTGAATTAATTGAGTTAATCAATATATTGCCCAGCCCTAGACTCAATCATCAATCAATCTTTATTTATATAGCAACATATTTGTTGAATATAAATTTATTAAAGTTAAGCCACTTGAGATGTGGCATCTTAGTTTCAAGAGGATCCTCATGACTATATGGTTGTAAAGATAGTTACTTTGGATGCATAATCAATACAACCAGGGATAGACAGATCAATCTAATATTAACATTAATATCTAAAAGAATGATGTTGATTAATAAAGCTGCATCTAGCTGAACTGTCATTAAATTGGGTTACTTACTGTACTGATATTTTGACCAAAGGCCCTTAACCAGCATCTACATTAACTAGTACATCATAATAATGTTTTCTAGCCCAATATCTCCTCTGAAAATACTGATATATCAAAAAAGTCTCTTTATGTAAACTCATGTTCCTGAGATGCATCAAGAACAAAATAAACACTCGGTAAGACTTCCTTTCCCTCTTCTGTCTCTGCTCAAAGCCAGCCAACATAACCAAACCTAACTAACATTTTTAGGGCTCCAGACTGGTGAACAGATGCAGCCGTACCTCCTTCAGTCCTCTGCAGAACCTATCAAACACCCTCTTCATGTTTCCTCCCTTCTCCATGGAGATGACCCTGGTGTGATCCTCCTCGTTGATCCAAACCAGGAACGTCTTCTCGTTGTTGTGCCTGCACACAGGAATCGGACGTTAGGTTATAGAATTGGTGATGGGGGGATTTGGTCCTGTGGGTTTATTTTCATCATTAAGAGACTAAAGCACTCGTCATAACACTCAGCAGAGTTTCAGCATTATTGTACCATAACTCTGACCTCCTTCACATCATTAGAGATTATATAAAGTAGTGGAGGCGCCCCGTGGAGCATCAGAGAGGAGAGGGCACAGCAGTGAAGGGGACAGAGTTTGGACACTAACAGGAGGGAGGCAGAAGTGAAGGTGAATTATTGAGGAGAGCAGAGGCTGGCAGGAGCAGAGAGAGGAGGGTGGTGATTGATTTTGGCTGGCTAACGCAGTAGATTAGGTTATTCCTGGGCACACGCTGAAACTCAATGCTGGAGCAGCTCCGTCTGCATCGCTAATACTCCTCCAGGAGAGCTCAGCATCAGGGTCACGCCAGGGGGTATCAGAAAAGAAAAGTTCTGGACCCATATTCAGGGTCTCTACGCAATTTCTAAAATAAAATTAAAGACTTTTAAAGAGCTTTTTAGGGCTCAAGCGAGAAAAAATAAGACTTTTTATTATTCGGCAGAGAGAATGCAGTCACAAACAGAGTAATATATTAAACTTTTTCTCAAAATTCTGACTTTTTAAAGTGATTTTACTAAAACTAAACATTCCAGGGAGCTTAATATAAATGTTATGCTGGGATATGAAGGCTCATTTTCTGTGGAAAAGGAAAGTGCACATAAATGGACAAAGAGCTCCTCAACGCTTAATGTGACACCAGATACTGGGATCACTGTAAAAAGGACCTCCTGGACTACATGTGCCAGCAGTATGAAGTAGTTTCTTTTTCACATAATGTTTATTTTTATTTGCTACAGAGTATAAGAATTTCATTTACTGATAAAACATAAATCACAAAAACATATACACACAAATTCAAGACTAAGCAAGAAAGGGAGAAAGAAAAATAAAGAAATAAAATAAAATAAACACATAAATAACACCCAGTGTACAGTACTGTGTCAGACTTGTAGATTTCCACAATATCAAACCATATTCATACAATTTTTCCTTCATTTTTCTGGTTCTTTTCTCAGTCCTTGGGAAAGAGTAACGACAAAATAACAATAAGAGTAATAAGAATAATAACATAAGTTCATTTGGCCTCTGGTAGTGAGGAAAAGAGAGGTGGAGGAACAGAAAAAAAAAATAGATAAAATAACATAAAAAATAATAGTTAAAAAAATAAATGAGGACAGCTCCTTCTACACAAATATTTACACTCAATCAGTCTACAGTTCATACACTGAACATATCCAATCAGTTCACAGTTTCTCTTCTCCCCCTAGAAAAATAATTATGTAAATAAAATGAAGCTCTTTGACTGAATATTTTTTGAGTAATCTACTTTCAAAGTACACAAAAATATTATTATGAACACACATTTTGATGAGTTCAGTTAGAGAACATCTGAACATTTTCATGTTTCATGAGCTGTCAAAAATTAACACCTCCTGCAGAAAAATATTTTTAAGACTTCTTAAGGATCTGCAGAAACCTTGCTAATTATAAAAAACACTTTTAATGTTTTTAGACATATATGTGTCCACGGTCAGTGTAAACATCCCTATCACACAGCACAGAGAGATCATACCACACCCTGGACCACCGTCCACATGAAGACATTAATGCTCCACACGCTGTGTGGCTTAAGACGGTTGAACTCAGAAAAGCCAAATTAAAAAGAAAACCTTCATCTTCATTTTCACTCACCAGATACCACGAGCATCAGGCCAGTCTCGAGCCATGCCCGCACACGTCAGGAGGGGGGACACGGGTTTGTCGAACAGGAAGTGGTCCTATCATACCAACAGAGCAGAAGTTTTTATTCAACAATGGTCACAGCTGAAGCATTAAAATTGAGATTGGGCTGTGTTGTCTGAGGGAAACAGAAACAAGGGTGTGAGTCCGGAGAATTCAATGATCATGCCAGTCTGCATTTCTCTGGCAGTGGGACAAAAAACAGCTTTTAAAATGTGTCACTGCCACATTTCTGAGGACTTCAGAGACTACCCAGCCTTTGTTCACTTCCTTTGCTGCAAATCCAAACTAACTCCAGTTATGAGTTAGGGCTGGGCAACGAATCAGGATTTTGAATATATTCTCAAACAAGAAAAAAAAACAAGGAAATGTTATTTATATCAATATGTTTAAGCCTACACTGATTCAAAAAAAGGAGAAAGGTCTAATTCTACATGGGTAACTAACATTTATTTTGGAATTTTGCTGATATCTTATATGTCAATATTTCCATACTGATTATCGCCAATACTGATATTTTTGTCAAGAGGATGACAGAGAAGTGGAGCTGTCTCTGCACATTTGAAAGCTTGTTTAAAAATGTGAGTTGCTGTGCTAAATAATATTTTGCTCTTGTTTTTTAATTTTGTAACCTTGTATTGGCTGCTACCTTGGCCAGGTCTCTTGTAAAAGAGGTTTTTTAATCTCATTGGGACTTCCTGGTTAAATAAAGGCAAAATTAAAAAATAATTAAACAAAAGAGCAGAAAGTCTCCAATTTACATTTAAATGCTCCTTTATGGTGATAGTCAGTTTGTGTCAGAAACAGATTTGAAGCAAGAAAAATATTTTTAATCTATAATAAATTATACTTTTGATTAATAAAAGTGGACATTCAGTAAAAGTTCATTGTACATTTTCTCATTATTATTATTGCCAATTAATGGGATAAATATTTCAAAATGTATGGCCAAACATCTGCAAAAATGTTCATATTGACAATACAATAATCAGTTTTGTAGGCGATTATCTGATGATACAGGTATTGTTCTGATATTGTCGGGCATCCCTATTTATTTTCTTGTATTTGTTTTTTTTTTTTGTCTTATTCTGTATTTGTGAAAGACCTCATATGAAAGTTCCTGTGTGAGGTTTGGAAAATGTCTTGTGTTTTTTGACTCAAAAGTGGCTTTATTATTTATCTATTTCAGTTTCCTAAAAAAATAAAAATAAATAAACAAAAAGAGATACGCATCCTGCACTGCCTTCTAACTAAAACATGCTAAAACTTGATTTTAGGACCACGTTTTCCAGCTCTAGTTTAAGCACAACATCACACTGCCTTTTACCAAACATGGGGTAAATATCACAATATAACGGCCCATCAGAAACTCCACACGCCCCTCAGCTGAGCATCTTCATTCACACTCACATCGATGAGCTGCTGCTGCTCTTCCTCTGTCATCAGGGCCAGACTGTAGTACTTCCCGGACAGGTCTTCCTTCAGGCCGGCGAGGGCGTCGACCACCACCCTCTCCACCTCCCGGCGCTCCGCCCGGGTGCAGGCGGGGGGCAGACTCAGGCCTCTGATGCTGCGGCCTGTTCTCACCCTGGACGACAGCACGTAACGATCATCAAAACGACCCGACTGGATCTGAAACGGGAAAATATCGATGTTTGCAGCTGCAGTCGTCTTCGTTCTGCTTTATGGGTGTGATCAATCAATTAATCTTTATTTGTATAGCGCTTTTCATATAAGGTCTTGTAGCACAAAATGCTTTACATAAAAAGAAATTAAAAAAAAAAAGAAAAAAAAAAAAAGTAGAAAATTGAATACAATGAAAATACAAGACTCCACCCACCCTCAGGATCCACATTCAGCACACACACAAAAACATTAAGAAGTGATTTTAACAGAAAACAGAATTAGAGGACTGAGGAAACGTTATCATCAATTAAAAATGAGGAAACACAGGAGCTAAGACTAAAATGACAATTAAAAAAGAAAACTTAAAAATTAAAAAACTCATGATAACAAATTAGATAAAAATACTACAAGGACAAATGAATAAATACAATAACATTTAAAATAATAATATGGTAACATGAGATAGCCATATACAAAATCTGCTAAAGTAGGATAATGAAAAGAAAATCAATTAACAAAAAATAAAATTCCAAAGCAATAAATCTGAAATAGAATGGAGAAATAAAATAGATTAAGAGGATTTAAATAAATAAATAAGATTAAATAATAATAATAAATATAATCAGCTAAAAGCCAGACTAAAAAGGTAGGTCTTGCGATTGCTATTAAAAATTATAAACAGTAGTTGCTGCCCTCAGGTATATAACTACATCATCTGTGCAGGAAGATGGACTAAGGAAACGCTATCTTGAATTAAAAATGTTGAAACAAAGGAGCTAAGACTAAAATGACAATTTAAAAAAGCATGATAAGAAATTAGATTAAAAAATACTATAGGGAAAGTAAACCAATGATAAATATTAAATAACAATATGGTAAAATGAGATAGCCAAACACCAAATGAGTAATAAAATCTGCTAAAGTAGGATGATGAAAAGAAAATCAATGAACAGAGAATAAAATTCTGACTGAAAATGCAGAAATAAAAACAGATTAAGATGATTAAAATAAATAAATATTAAAATAATAAGAATAAATATAATAAGCTCAAACCCAGACTAAAAAGGTAGGTCTTGAGTTTGCTTTTAAAAAAGTATAAAATATATCAAATCCCACCACTCTGCATTACCTTGCTGGAGTCCAGGTCGGTGGGGTGGGTCATGGTGCGGGGGTCATAGCCGTTGTGCCTCTCTTTGATGACTGGATCCAGCAGCTCTGCAAACACCTGAAACACACATGGACTGAATGAGCACAGGAGTGGGAAACCTGCGGCCCAGGGGTCACATACGGCCCTCCCTCTTGCTTAATGCGGCCTCTACGTGGGTCCAAGATGAACTTTCTGACTCACAGGCACAGATGGTGGAAAATAGACTTGGAAATAATAAAATCACTGGCCAAACATGTTTTTATGAGCCAAAATAATGAATTGTGTCATATATTATTTTACAGAGCATTAAACAGAGTTATAATATAATGTTTCATGAATATGATCATTTTTTTTGGATCAGCACTTTAAAGAAAATGAACACATTTTATGAGTAACATATTCACTTAAAGGAAAGTATACACTGTTTGAAGGGATGTGAACTTCCTTTTAGACTTTATAAAGATCCCTCAAGTTCTTGGGGCCCTAAAGTGTTGACATCATTACCCCTGCTCTGATCACTATAACCTTTGTCTTTGTACCACTAAGTGTGCCTCCTAGTTTGACTGTGTTTATTATTATCTCTTTTTTATGGTATTTCATAAATGTTTTTGCCAGGCAGCCTGTTTTTTTGGTGTGCGTGTCTTGTTTTGTTTTATGAATGCTGTATCTGTTACTTGGTAAAAAAAACAATAAACATATTTGGAAAAGAAAATGATCAGTTTGTACAGATACTACTATCTGGTAGCTGGTAGGAACATTTGAATAAGAAACCTCCAGTGATCACTGGGTGGAAGGAAATAATTCAGGACATTTATAAAATGGAACAACAGACATCCTCTTTGTGATGTGCTACCAAAAAAAAGAGGAAAAATACTGGAAAAACTGGAAATCATACTGTAACCTGAAGTGATGCTTTGTCCTTTGTGAAATTTGTTCTGGAATAACAGACTTCTGAACTCAAGGGACATTATTTAACTTGTAAAAGGAGACTAAGGAAATACTGACTTTGTAACCTTATTGTACATTTTATTTATGTTTTATTCTATTTTATATTTAGTTTAAGCTCAATATTATGTGCTGACAAAACATGCTGCCTAATATGTGATGACTTTCTGCTTATTGTTCCATCTGCTTGTTAAAAAACAAAATCATAAAAATAAAGTATAAATAAATAAATACATTTGTGCTGTACATTTGCCTGCATTAATGTTTTTTAAAGGATAATAAGCAGTGCACAGGACGGCCCATCAAGACAAACCTACAGACTAAGTTTATTCATAATAAACTTACAAATAAAAAGCTATTTTGTGAACTATGAAGTTGTAGTAGTAGTAGTTTATTTCGAGACATGTAAAAATAATGGGAAAATAATCATAAAATAGTGGACAAACATAACAATACAATGCAGAACTGACAAAATCTGAAAATGAAAACTATGATTTACATATCTGGAAAGGAATGGGTAGAAGTAATACTTATTTAATCCCACGCCTTATCCATAAAATATTATTTGGCTTATCAATATAAATAATTATACAATAATTTATTTAAAGACATAAGTATAGACGTACACATGTACCTACTCATACATAAACTGAAAGTAACTCCCTGAATAAAAAAGTTGCTTTAACTGTATTTTTTATTTAACCTTTATTTAACCAGGTTTGTCCCATTAAGATCAACAGATCTCTTTTGCAAGGGAGACCTTAGCAAGACTTATTGTACTCGGATCTTACATACAAACATTTACCCATTAACCCTCTGGTAGCTGCTGCAACACCATGTCACCAGTGTCAAGCTATGCAGCTATAAGGCATTGTTTGTGCAGCCAATCAGCCACAGAGCTCTTTAAAGCCCCACCCCCTCAGATCAGAGTGTTTCCACAGAGGGGGGGAAGAGAGCTTATCCTCTACAGACACCACATCTTACATCCTTTACTCAGCTCTGATCAAATCGAAATTGTAGACATGAACGGGCAGTGTAGATAAATGATGCCTGACCTCATAGGACTCCTCGTCTCCCGCCACCATGCCCACGGTCTTGATGAAGGGGTGACCCGGGTTGTCCACGCCCGTCTGGATGGCCAAGTCCAGCGTGTAGCCGTTGGGAGTGGCCTTATCGCACAGCTTGGCGTAGACAGCAGGTGTCAGGTGACTGGCCATGCAGTTGTTGTGTTTGCGCAGGTCGGGGTACTCAGCGCTGCAGATACAGATAACATGAGGACAGGAGGACTGAGCTCTGTGTTTGTGCCCTCACAGTCAGAGAGGAGTAAGATACTGAGTCTGCAGGACTGATGTGGATTAGACCTGTGACGATCTCCATGCTGTTAAAGGAGACATTAAAGCTGGAACGAAGAGACATGTGAGAAAATATCTGATATTAGGCTGAGCTGCTCTGATGCTGCCTCTGACATATTCTAAAACAGTGATTCGTGAGCCTTTGCCCGGGCAAAAAATGTAAGGAAAAAAATCCTGTACTTTTATTTTGAAGGGGATTTTTTATGCATGCACACTCCTTATCAATAGGAGGCGATCATACCCTGTAATGCTAATCGACACGTTTTAGTAGCAGGATGTTTTATGTATTAATAAGTAGGTACTCAGCTAGAGCTTCCTGGTTCAAGTCTTTTGAAACTACTTTTCAGTGGCTCAGCTTTTTTATTTCATGTTTGTGGAGTCTGTTAAAAAAAGGCTGAACTAGTATATCAAGATGCTTCTATGATTAAGATTTGAAATGGGATGGGAGGGTATGATGAAATAAACGTGGATGACGTTGCCATTGATGGAAACTGCTAATGCTTACCTTGTGAATGCTTGTACTAATTAACCCTTGCTCTTTTATTGCTGTTGTTAATGTTCAAAAAAGCAATAAAAAGTGAACTAGAAAGCACTCTGAGAGTGCAGACCTCCGCCAAGCGCCACAGTTCCCCCTATTTGTCATTTGCACCATAAATATTAGTCCCACATTTATTTTGACTACATTTTTAGATTCCTTGACCATGAAAACATACCATTGGCAACTGAATTCATAATGATATCGTCATTAGTTCAGCAATTATTTATGAAAATCACATTTTCCTTAATGGCGGTTTTCTTCTGGATCTAGCTCCCTAGCTTTTGAAGATACAGCAAATCCGTTGGCACCTTCCAAATTCCACAATGCCTTGGCTATATAATGGTGTTTGTTGCGTGTTTATAGCTTCATTTGTTCTCTTCCTATGATGAAAATTCCAAAGGTCCCCTATTTTTTCATATTCTGGATCAGTCTTTAATATACTGTAGAGCATGTTAGAAACTTGTCCTGTATTTTTTTCCCAAGTGCCCTGACCATTATTTTTGGAGTTATATGCACAAATGTCGAAAATGGCCCTATCTCCCAATGTTAAAGAATCCTTTAAAAAATTCCTGGATCCAGACGGAGATCCGGATTGCTTCCAAAATCTAATCATTTGTTCCTTATCCCAATCCGGACATTCCCTGAAAATTTCATCAATATCCACCCGTAACTTTTTGAGTTATGTTGCTAACTAACAGACAGACAGACAAACAAACCCTCCCAAAAACATAACCTCCTAACCACCGCAGAGGTAATTACAAAAAAAAAAAAAAAAAAAAAAAGGCTGAAGTGTTTGTGTGTTGTGACTGCCTCATAATCAGTGGCTTATTTAGCGTTACTGACTTGATGTTATAAATACAGAACTGTTTAGTGTATGCACTGATGCAGGGTTATCACAGCTACAATTAGATTTATAGGGCTCTAATTTCCTGGCGCAACTCAGGGTGGCGCAGGGTGGCGCAGCCCGCGCAGTGGTAATTTCGTCCGGCACACCGCCGTGCGCAGCCAATTTGGCAATTTGGTAGACCGGCTGCGCCGAGATGGGTGTGACGGCACACCAGGGGGAGGTGTCGAAAGATTCAGCTTGGCGCAGTGACAATTTCATGCCAAAAAAACGCGCGGAAGGTGCGCTGAAAGCCCGCCAGCTCCAACCTGGTCTATTCTCGGCGCACTCGGGGCAGTGGTAATTTGGCTGACAGGCACACACGTCACCAAAACCTCACAGGCAGGTATCCAGAGTGTCAGGCACATTTCAATGAAATAAACAATCACAACAACCACTATTTAATGTAACCATCTGAACCAGCATATACATTTGTATCTATATTAATTGTCCCGTCACATCTGATGTCAGATCAGAGACGTTTGTCATAACTAACGAGTTCATACCTCTCAGCCAACCACAAACAGCCACATCATCCCATACGGAGTATCCGGCTTCTCTCATCTCATGAAATTAAAAAGAAAATAAAAAAGAGAGCGACGCTCGCTGAATAAATGTAAGTCACTCTGTGTCTTAAGGATTTACCTGTGATTGCCCATATTTCTCAGTTTTAATCTTTATTCGTAACGTGACCTAATAAGATGGAGTATATTATTGCAAGGAGGATGAGGAGATATAATTTCACCTAAGGCGCTGCTATTTGGCGATGACAGACCAGACTCTCCAAAGTTGCTTTAAAAGTGACAGCGGCTCTGACCTTCTTCGTCACCGAGGTGAAATTGTCACTGCGCCTCGCCCGCAGTGCATTTAAAGGCGAGGAGAGGCGTTCATTTGATTGGTGAAGATCACACTCTGCTGTGTTAAACCCACTCAAGTCTTATCTCCTCCCTCTCTGCTACGTGTGCCGGTAGGAGAGACGGAGGCATGGGTGCGCCTGCCTGCGCCAGTCTGCGCCATGCACGAAACTTGCAAAATGCCCTGGACACACCCTGTTGGCACGGCACAGGCGCGGCGCAGGGCAGGTGCGCCCCGCCTGCGCCTGGTCTACGAAATTAGAGCCCATAGTCTTAAAACCTTTGAGTCCCCAATATGCACTTTTTAGTTTAAATTCAAATGCAGCTCATTGAATGTAAAAGGGTTTATTTCCCTCTCTAGCATTGCCACATGCAGGCCATTTTTGTTTCTCATTAAACTTTTTTGTGCTACTGTGATATTCTGTTCGACCCCTGGTTTCGAGTGCAGCATCTTTTTATTGAATACAATTGAGAAGTAGAAAATGTTCCTTAATTTGGGTCACAGCTTCACATTAAAGGATAAGTTCGGTTTTTTGACACCTGGACCTTATTTTTAGGATTAAATACGCTCGTAGACTCACCCAGACAATTTTGGAGGAGCTCCGAGCTGTTTTCGAGTAATTTAGATCTATCCGATGGCATTTTTCCTCATGCCGTAGTAGCAGACAGGGCCAGAAATCGAAGCCCCTAAATTAGACATTATCTGCTGCGAAACTCGCTCATTTCAGCTACATTTTATAAATGAATGGCCAGTGTTATCACCATGTCAGCTCAACTTTGTTGTTATGGTCATCCAGGGCTTTACAAGGATGGGTAACTTTGGTGACGTCATAGACAAGAACATGAGTAGGGCCGCTGTTGTTGCTAGGCTACACGGCTATTTTTGTGCAACATGGCGGAATATTTATCCGATGCAGAAGTGTCTGACGACGACTTTGAGTATAATGGATGCCCGTATCGTTTTGAGCCAGAATATACCGACGAGGAGCTATTTGAAAGGAGGATGCAGAGGGAAAGAGCCGAACAGCTGGTCAGAGAACAAGCAACCACTGCACGTCCACGAATGGGGGCTAACTGGTGGTGTTGTTGTGGACACTGCACGGCACACACAACAGAGGAGGAGTGCCTTTGCTACTCAGAGTGGGTCTTGAGACCAGAGGAAACACGTATTGATGCCCCCCAAAATACGATTTCTGGCCCGTCTGCTACTACGGCATGAGAGAAAAACGCCGTCGGATAGATCTAAATTGCTCGAAAACGGCTCCGAGCTCCACCAAAATTGTCTGGGTGAGTCTACGAGCGTATTTAATCCTAAAAATAAGGTCCAGGTGTCAAAAAACTGAACTTATCCTTTAAGGGGTGATGGTGGGTCCCAAAGATAGACCAGTTGAGAAGCATTGTTCTAAAATACAGTCTGATATATCAGCTAGGGCTGGGCAACATATCAAGAGCTTTAGGGTGAAGCAGTATATATATTTATGCTAATAAGATGACAGACTTAATGCTAAATAAGAAGATTGAAGATGAGAAAACACTAACTCATGGACTCATCGAGTATTGTTGTTCCTTGATCTTGTCTGTCTTTAGAAAAAAAGCTTTTAGTGTTTTTGCTCTATCATTTTGATCTGACCTGTAAAAAAAATCCGGTTAATTTTACAGTAAAAAATTGGCAGCTGTGGTTGCCAGAATTTTACCTAACAAATAAGGTAGAACTTTTTCTTTAATTACAGTAAAAGGATATTAATACTGTAAATTTTACGGTTAATGTCAGATTTTATTCCAAAATTTACCGTATAAGTACAAGTTTTCTCCATCTAAAAAAACACAGTTTTGCCGTAAAATAAACATGATTTTCATGTTAGTTTTACAACAAAACAGTGATGCCAGTTTTTTACCGTAAAATTAACAGGTTTTCAATGTGCAAATGACAGTGTTTCAATGCAATATAAAAGTTTACTTTATTTTTTATAGATTTCCTTAAAATGTAAAAACAGAAGATTTTGCAATTAAATATGACTGTTATAAAGTAAAATCTATAACATACTGATGTATTGTTTGTCAACTTACTCTGAATGTCTATAACCTGTAATCTAAAATCTTAAAACACAACATAATTTGCACAAAAAATAACTCGATGCTTTTTAACAGTAAGATACTGGTAACTCTCCCTGTATTATATATCACTCAAAACACATCAATTACCCTTTTTTGGTTAGAACCCAATGACTTTCCATAATACTATTTTACACTTAAAACATCCACACTGTAAAATAAAACAAGTTGAGTTTACTTTAAAAAAAAAAAAAGGAAACTCATTGCCTTTGAAAAATCCAGTAAAATAAACTTGATTTCTGTAAGTTCACATAAGTTATTTAAGTTCACAGTAATAACCCTGATTTAATTACTTTGAGTAATTAATATTTATGCTTACTTATTTATGTTTAGTCTAAAATACAAATTTCAAATTAATTATTCTTCATTACTATTATTTTTAATTCTACTTCTTAATTTTGAGAGTGCATTCCTTGAACTTATTTATCTGTTTTAAGTGTTAATTTTTGTACCCGTTTATTGAATGTTCAATATACACATTTGTTTTCTCTAAAGCAATTAAACTAACGTGTTAAACCCCAAAACAGCTGTAAACACATGAAAAATTAAAACAATATCCTTAAAACAAAATTAGAACACTTTGCAGTTGTGTCAGCAGCCATTAAATGTTTATTTTATTTAAAAAACTCTCAAACCATATTTAAAAAGACTTGCATGTCTCACCAAAACAGGATGATTCTGACTTTGCGATGAAGATATGAGATTTTTCACTGTGAGAAGTTTCACTCTTGAACAAAGTTCAATGTCTTTTCCATAGATTTGGGGTAGGCCAAATTAAGTGTCAGTGCAAGTCAGACCAAACAGAAGTCAAACCGCTTGAGGCAAGTCCTTCACGTTGTCCTCAAGAACAGTGGCCGTTGAAAAGGGCTGGAGGTGTGCGGTGTTATGGCCGAGCTGAAGATCGTCTTCACTCACAACAGAAACAACACTGCTCCCCAAGCCAGAGTCTCACCACTTGTGTCCTGCAGAAACAGACATATTGGTTGTGATATTAGGAACAATCAAAGGTGCAAGCTTTTAGAAATACATTTTTTTTTCACTTTGATTTTAACACTGAGCTCCACATTAAAATCGACACAAATTAAATAATGCTGCACTGAAAGTCAAATCTGTTTGACTCTGAATAGATTGATATCAAAATGAAACTGGTGATCATACAACTCTTCAAACATATTATATGGATTCTGATTAGACAGTGGCTGTTCAATGTTTCTTTATGTTTTATGAGTAAGTGCATATTTAAAGCTAGCTTATGTACAAATTATTACATATAGAACTCAGAGTTAATTAAGATTCAAGGAGGTGCCATTCAGAATAGTTCAACAATATAAAACAACAAATGATGACCATGCAATAAAAACAATAACAGTGTTTTAAAAATGTTCTATAGCATCCAAAAGATGAGCGTTTAATCCTCGGGTGATTTTAGGGGCTTTGTCTGCTCCTGGATGCCGGAGGGTTAATTTCTATTTCAAGTATTGTTTATTAATTTTCAGTGCTGGTCCTGCAACAACCCTACTTATTTGACAAAAGTACTCACAAGGCATGCCTTGAAGAAATAGCCAGGGTTATCTCCAACTGCAAAGGGAATCCATTTGAAGACAACAGAGCGCAGAGCAGTCACATCTGGTAACTCTGAGAATGACAGAAAGGATCACTTAGTAGTTGAGGGGCTTCACATGAGTCTTTGATAAAGTACCCATGATGAGTAACCAAATTATTTACCATGAGGTTTGTGCATTGCATTAACTTTGCAAGTTTTTGTCCAATGGCTCCTTTTCTCAACTTGAAGTGTACAATAAAAGGGGGTGTGTGCTGGTCCAAAGCCTCAACGAACTTTCCTTCAAGAATTTGGTTGAATTCTGCAAATACCTGGGCCAAAAAGAGAGAGAGAGATCGGGGAGAGAAGATGATAAACAATTAGTAGTGAAACCTAGCTGAAAATCAGCTGTGCAAACTAAAAACTGTAATGGCTACTAAAAAGCCTCTTGTGTGTTAAAATCAGCATACAGGCAAGTAGAAATGATTATTGGTGGCCAGGTTTTCACAACTTCACCTCACATGTACTGATACAATTGAGAAAAAGTTTTAGTCTCATTTTTCATCAAACTCTTCGCTGTGTAATGCGGTCAAGTTTATATGCACTCTGAATCCTCGTCGTGAACAAGTGTCACGGCGGACCCTCAAAAAACCTTTAACAATTTTTAAATCTAAAATGTTTGTGTGTGAATGACAGAAATAAAGATGATAAAGTATTGATGCACCAAAATGAATTACCAAATAACTGATGAAACAAGGTGACAATATCTGAAGAAACTGACCGAAAATGCTGAAATAATGTTATTGTAATGTGATATAGATGCTGTAAAATAATCTGACCAATAACTAATGGGGAGATGAAACCTGCTTGATCGATAACTGTTCCCACACTTGATTTGTTAAATAGTTGTACCATTTTTCCAGGAAAAGGCTGACATACATAACAACCATAAACTATAAAATTAATAATGATACCATTATGATACAAATATGATTCTTGAAGATACCAGTCATAATAATATCAGTTTCAATCAGAGACCAGAAAGTGAAATAAATCAGAGTAAAGACCATCACTCTTCACTCTGATGTTGGAGAGGACTCCTGTAACCAAACTACTCTCTGTCACTCTATATTAGCACACAGTTCATGAATTATCATTGATCTCAGATTAAGTGAAAATTATCCCAAACATCGTTCATCTTAAACTGACAAGAGTGGCAAAACTGATGACCATTAAATTACTAATTCAGATCCAATTAGTTTAATTTTAGTTTGTTTTGTATATTTCAGGGAGTCCCATAGTGGGATTAATACACATTTCAGTTCAATTATTAACCAGATCATTGTTGCAGCAAGTCTGAACCAGAAACCATTTATATCTTGAATAATTTCCGTGTATTTAAATAATAATAATATTTCAAAGTTGTCTCATAAATGTTAAACCCGCTGAATGACCTTCAAATATGTACAAAACAAACAAAAATATAAATAATTAGTTGTAAATTTGTAATCTAATGTTCATCAATTTTGCCAATCTATAAGTTTAAGATATACATTAATATTTGGGACACTTTTCACTCAATTTGAGATCAGTAGTTATTCATTAATAGTATGCTAATTTGGTATGAGGGAGTATTTTCTTTGCAGGGGTCCTCTCTAACGTCACAGATCAGACTGTTAAGTTCCTCTCACATAAGTATTTTTATTGATTCATTCCACTTTCTGGTCTCTACCATTATTATGATTAGTATAAATAAGAATAATATTTATCTTATTGTACTGTATCAATATTAGTTTTATAGTTTATGGCTGTTATGTATATCAGCTTTTGCTGTAAAAATACATAACTATTCAACAGATAAGCTTGTATGGGAACAATAATCTAACAAACAATTATCTAACATCCCTTTTAATTATAAGTCAGATTATTTAATGACATTTATATCCCAAAACACAAAACACATCATTGTTTTAGCTCAGTTTCCTCAGGGATTGTAATCTCTTATTTGATCAATAGTTTGGTAAATTATTTTGATGCATCAAGACTTTTTCCTCCTAACTTCTGTTGTCTACCACACTGCATTGCTGCACAGTCGTACCTGCTGAAATGATGCCCACATGTAAGAAAATGAGCCGCTGTGGGTTTTGTTGCTCATTCTGCCTTTTACTTTATTCTGCAATACTGCACAGAAATCTAGGGTTGACATACTATTATTAATGTGCATAGCTTTTAATCATGCCTATTTAATAAATATAATCTCTGAGATATTACTAGTTCAGTGTGTAGATGGAAAATACAAATACCTTTAATTACTGGAGTTATGTAGTGCTGGCCGATCACCATTAGTTTCTGCCTGAATGAGGGGCGGAAAGAGCATAAATATCAAATTACTTTCAGCAAATCATGACAAAACCTACTTCAAAAATGACACCTGTCTTAAAAACATTTAAAGCAATGACCCTGTATTATCATGTGGTGACAATGATACAGATTAATTCTGAAAATTTGGTACATTCAGAATTTTGAAAGGCTCTGGTTAAAGTCAAAGACAGAGGGAAAATTAAACATGAGCCATTTCTTCATTCAAATTAGTTAGGGCCATAAAATAAAGTTCTACCTAAAGAGTAACACCAGGGGATGATTCATTATGTAATTCAATCAACCTTTTAAAAATCTTACTATGAATCACCCAGAAAAATCCACAGGTTTGTTTAGCAGACACTTGTCAGGTAGGACATGATCTGTTGAAACCAAACTGGGTAAACAGAAATGTAGACATCTAACAAATTAAGACACAAAGTGACTTTAATTTAAAGTATTTTAAGGATCCTCTACAATCTGGAAAGCACAAGTCTCAATCAACATTCAAACTTCAGATAAAATTAATCAGATATTTGGATGAAAACACATGAGATGGCTTTTTTAATTATCCTTTTCAAAAGAACTTCATCCACCAATAATTAATAAGTAAATGTTTTGCTGTGTAGCCTTACATCTACCTTAACAGCTTTACAAAGGTTTTACTGCATACACCCTCAGCAAGAATACACATGGTCACTGGTGTCAGTTCAGTGACACTGAAATTATGAATACACGAACATGAGACATTTTCCAGATTCATATGAAAATTTAAGTTTTTCAAAATTTAAAGTCATGACCAATATGAGCATGCGCGTGCTGTGTAACTACAGAAAGGTTTAAAAGTGTTAACCTCACCTGAAAAGGTGGGACTACATACAGTTGGCTATAGACAGACAGCCCTGGTGCATGAGTAATATCAATAAATACAAGTCCGATAAAAGGATACTCAAAAATATAAATAGCTAAAACACAAACATATTCGGAGGTTAAAGACTACTGAAAAGTTTGTGTGTTGATTTAGGCCTGCAGCAGGTTTCTGTCATGAGCTTGCTATGGTCAAACTTTAGCTTAGCACATCAGGGCTCATTTTTTCTGTTTCACTGGCAGTTAATGAAGCCTTTTACCGCATTCCCCCCCCCCCAAAAAAAAAACAACAACTTAACTTTGTACACACACGCTGTTGTAGATAATCTCTATTGTTTAAAATTCAGAAGTGAATTTAATGTTTTACTCATTTAACTTTTGAAAGTTGCCAAAATAGCCTGAGCACATCCTGTAACAAAAGTAATGTTTAAGTTATGGCTCCGCTAAATCTATAACTAGAAAGGTTGTCACTGTGTCACTGAATCACGGATTTAAAGCAGAAAATTGATTAATATGTTCTTTACTCACCAAATAACTGCAGCAGGAGTCTCGCTGCACTGACCACAGGAGCAGTAAAGGTTACGCTGCTGCACCTGGACTTGCCCAGACACGTCCCGACAGCGCCAGAAGGAGGCGGAGTGATCTGCGCGCCAGAATGATCGAGAACAGTGCTGGCAGAAAGTAGTACCAGACCGAGGCAGAGCGATATGCGCATAACTGAATGATGAAGGACAGTAGTGGCAAAAGCCAGCAGTGGGAATCCCCCACAGAAACAATACAAATATTCAAAAGGCTGAAGAGCAAACAAACAAAACCGTTTTGAAACTAGATGCCTTATATTGTCAATAACTTTAGCATTTAGCCTACAATAAGCTGGTGTAGATAAATAAAATAAAGTGAATCAAACTTCATATGCTATCATCAAAGGGTTCACCAAGAAAAAATATAATGCCTTTAATTTGGAAGAGTGGTGAGTGAAAAAATGTCCTGTCAAAAAGTGGTATTAGCTGAAAAATGATGGGGGGAGCAAAGAACAACAACAAAAAAAATCAGACAAAGAAGGGCTCGCAATATTTCATGACTGTATACTTTCTCTTCACAAAATATATCATACAAAATTTTAATATCTTATTGTCCAGATTTGCTGCTCTATTTATATGGGCAAAACAAACGAACAAACAACAAAAACGAAATCAAAACTCCCTGAGGTTATTTCAAGTGACTTGATTGCTAAAATGTGAAGATGAAAATAGATTGTGAAAGTCGATATTTTCAGGCAAACAAAGTAGCCTGAATTTAACAGCCAAAAACTGTTTTTCTTTTTTCCAAACAGGAATGCAAAAATTACGGTATTAGCTGTTATATATTTCAACATATTTCTGTTATCAATATAAGGTTAGTAAACTTAACAGTGACAAAATGTAATTTTTGCAAAAAAAATAATGCAAAAATTACAGTACTGATTGTTATATGAAATAAGGCATATTCCCGTTATAATCACAGTTCAAGGGTATTTAACAGTGAAGTTATGTATTTTTTCCAGAAAAAAGTGTAGAAATTACTGTTTTGACTGATATATTTATTCACAGTGTTTCACCGTTCCAAAAATTGTATTTTACAGCTTTATAGTTTACAGTTTTTTTACCGTCATAGTTTTACAGTTTTTTTTACTGTAAAATTTACGGACTTTTTTTTACAGTGTGCAGAATCACCTCAAACTAGAGCCTTGTGTAAGTTTAGAGCAGTGGTGAGCAACTTGTGGCCAAGGGGCCATATGCAGCCCTTCACCTCACTCAATGCAGCCTATCAATCATTAAAAAATACTAAAAATAAAAAATTATATTCATTTTTTATAGAATATTTCTACTAACCTTAGATTCCTATCCCTATACGCCTATACATTGGGCGAGGGGCGGGGAACACCCTGAACCAGTCGCCAGCCAATCACAGAGCCACACAGAGAGACGGATAATCATTCACGCAAGAGTAATTTAGGAACACCAATCAACCTGAAGAGCATGTTTTGGTCTGTGAGAGGAAGCCAGAGTGCCTGGAGAGAGCCCACACATGCATGGGAAGAACATGCAAACTCCACACAGAAGCAGGTACAAACACAGAGTCTGCTGCTAAAACCTGAAGTTCATCCAAGCATATTCATTTTTTAAGATAATTAAATCAGGATTATTTACGTTGAGTTTAAAGCTGCAGAAGCAGCACAGACTGTTTTGTGCTGACAGAGGACGACGATGGAGGCCAACGCATTCACTAAATTAAAAAGACGGAGGACATACGGGCGTGTAAAATCCATCTATTATTGGAGAAACGTGCTGATCACATTTTCATAAAACTTGTAAGCTAAAAATTAGCACACTGCCTGCTAAAATGTTTTAATTATCATTTTATGGCATCAAAGTATGATGAGGGAGAAAGAGGAGTGACGACGGCTGCAGCGTATGGTCATCATCCAGAGCCAAGCGACCCCGGGAGGCTGCAGGTGCCATCACTGTGAAGCTGCTCCAGGGTGCTTCAGCCTGCTCCATCTGAAAACTCAATAATGCTGGAAAGTGGGCCAACACTGGTTTTTATAAAGCCGGGATGGAGAGATGACTCACTGGAGCAGGGCGATGCAGAGAAGAAGACGCAGCTCAGACTGTAACGCTGATTAAAGATCATTATTTAATTTAGACAAACCTGTATTAGCGTTTAAATGCGTTGGCATGTCAGTGAAGCTTTAGTGACGGAGCTGATGGTGTGAAGAATCAGGTGCTGCCTCAGTGTAACCGTTATGTAACACTGTGCAGAGTTTTATATCCGAGCAGCAGATAATATTTTACTGATGTGAACATAAACTCAGGCCTGCGTGGTCACCGACACGTACACATCACCACCTCACGTCTATAATTATTCTATTCTGCTAAAGCTCTATTAATACTTTCACATTTATGTCCTCTACGCCGCACCGTCCTTCATCCTCTGAGAGCAGCTGAGGACACGCTTCTAGAGCTTTCTACAAACAGAAACACAGCTTAGGATGGACTTCTCTGGGTGATTAACATTATCCTCACCTCACACAGTAACAGGAGTGTTTATATAAAAACTGAGACAATCTGAGGCGTGAAAACTCAGAATCGGATTTTTGCTCCAAATATTCACCATAAAGTCCCGAAAACTCTCCTCAGCTATTCAGTCTAATCGACTCTGTCACGGGGCAATAAAATAAAAGGGTCTCGACAGAGTAGGGATGGGGAATGATAAGATTTTATTGACACCAGTCGTATTAACGATTCCCTTATCGGTTGTCGGTGATTGAAGATGTCCTGCTTATATGAAGGTTTTCATGACACTCCTGATATTCAGTGACGTCTTTGATAAGGGAATTAACAAGCAAACAGACTGACAGTATTGATTCCTTGAGGGAGTTGTTATCGATTCTCAAACAGAATTGGTTTTTGATTCCCATCCCTAGATTACAGTTGATAGGGCTGGTATGAAATATGAGATTTAAATCTTAAGCTTAACATAATTAAGACATGCTTCAGGCATGGTGAAGATGACCATGAAGTCCAAGCCGTGTATGAGAATAGAGAAGAAGGGGATTTAAGTATCTTCGTATGTGGCGTGGATGTTCAGAATCTGTAAACCATCTGGGTTTACAGAGAATGGTCTGAAAAAGAGAAAATGTCCAGTGAGCAGTAGAGAAAAATGGTTCCGAGTGGTTGGAGAAGATAGACAGGCAACAGGAACTCACTCGTTACAACCAAGGTCTGCAGAAGACCATTTCTGACCACACAACACATCCAATCCTGAAGCAGATGGTCCACAGCAGCAGAAGACCACACCAGGTGCCACTCCTGTCAGCTAACAACAGGAAACTGAGGCTACGGTTCTCAGCTGTTCATAATTAAATCCAATTATTACTTCATCAAACCATTAAAATCCCAGTTGACTTCATTTAAAGAGTGTTAGCCCAGTTTTAATAAATTTAACCAACGCAAACCCAGTTGGTGCTCTTTCAATCAACTGAAAATACAGCTATTACTTTCTTAAACCAGCTTGCACACGTTTTTTACTCTAATGAGTGACTGAAAATGCAGTTTGGACACATTAAAACCACTTTAAACCCAGTTCTTGCTTTATGCACAAGTGAAAACTCTGTTATGACTCCATAAAAAACAGTAAAAGTCCAGCTGTATCTCCTTTACCAGTGTAAATCTAGTTTTTTGTCAATAAATCTAAATTATTTCTAATTATTGAATTATTAAACCAATGAAATCCAAAATAACTCGAATTAAACTGTGTTAGGCCAGTATTTAACAAATTTAACCAATGCAAACCCCGTTGGTGCTCTTTTAATCCGGAGGTAATCTAGTTGTTCCTTTCTTAAACCAGAAAAAACACACAATCTAGATTTATCTTATTATTAATTTAATTCTATATATTTTAATTAGGGATGCACCATATGGATTTTTGCCGATATGCCAATTTTTCTGTACTCCAATACCAGTATTTTTTTTGTCAATATCACAAAATCTTTATCTTTTAATAACTGATTTGTTGCTTTCATGCCAATATTACGGCTGATTTATTGGCTATAAATATCGGTAAAAATGTCAATATCATAATTTTAATTTATATTTTCTTGGCACACTTTAGGCCCCATCTCAAACTGGTTTCTCCAACATGACAATGAGTTCACTGAACTCCAGTGGCCTCCAGTCACCAGATCTCAATCCAGTAGTTTGGGATGTGGTGGAGCAGGAGATTCTCATCATGGAGGTTCAGCAGCTGTGTGATGCTGTGTTGGAGATTTGGAGCAACACCTCTGAGGGATGTTTCAGCTCCTTGTTGAATTAAGGAGGTCCAGGCTGGGACTAGAGAGGTATACCTAATGAAGTGGCCAGTCCTAAAATGTCTTATATGAAGGAGGTCATATTCATCCTCAGAGACATGGGAGGGGCCTCATGTTGGCCTTAAGTCCAGATACTGAAGCACCTGCTTTGAAGGCTCTTTCTTTCTCCTGGTATCTCACAGAACAGTCATTTTATAGTATTTTATATAAACCCTTTACCCCCTGGGGCCAAAAATGGCACACACAGACACACTCAGACACACACAAATGCAGCAATCTAACGTATCTAATATTTTGAATAAAACACCACTCTTTGGTCCTGTCTATTTTTCCTCTCTTCCTTCGCTCTCTTCTCCCGCATCTTCTGTCAAAGCGGCAGTTTCGGCAGTACTGTTTCACAGTACTTTGATAAATACCATACATATCACATATTGACAGAAAGCACAGCTTCTCAGCTCTCTGTCAGCGTAGGAATTTTCCCGATTGAGCAAAATTTCGAGGCGTTAAGGTACTAAATATATCTCGCCATATTTCTGGTGTTTTCTGCCGGGTTCCTACGTCATGTAATAAACCATACATGTGTGCATGCCCACAAGTCTCAGCTTTCCAACATTGTTGGAATTTCAGACAAACTTTGACGGAGTTACGGTAATAATACTGCGGACACAGAAACATAGCGCCGACGCTATGGCAGTAGGCAAAGGGTTAATGTAAATATCATCAGCCTGTCATGGCTTTACCTCAGATGCTCCCGCCATTTTAAATCAATTATAGGCTATATTAAAGATGGAGGAGCGCTCATTCATCTGAGGGACACTCTGGTGAAGAAAATGTTCAGATGAATCAAACAGCAGGAGTTTTACCTGGCGGGGTACCTCCTCCGCTCGGGCTGCCCGGCCCTTACATGCTCCCGGTGGAGCAGCAGTCCGGCCGTTACCGACCCCCCGACCACAGACAGGAGCCCGAGCTTCCGTTTGGATGTCAGGAGTCTGGAGAAGCTGCTCGCCATGTTAGGAGGATCCTCTGAAGACCGAGAAGAAAACCAGCAGATGTCCTTAGAGCGGAGAGACAGGTGGACGGAGACCGGGGACGGACCTCTACTGCTGGAATGATAGAGGAGCGTATAGTTAAAGCGGAGCGGCGGCAAGACGGCGGCAAACACACGGGGCCAGACCGGAAACACCCTTCAAAATAATAGACGACAAATTAACAACTGACAAACCATATCTAAATTAGACTTCTTTATCAACACTACTATTAATAATAATATTATCTTGACATAAAAGGTCATATTAACTATGGATTACCATACCTGAATGAGACTTCAACATTATTAGTATTAATAATATTATCATAGAATAAAACGTCATTTGTACTATAACTATGCTAACTATGGATAACCCTATCTAAATGAGACTTCTTCATCAACATTATTTTTTATTATTATCATGTTGCTTTCTTAAAGCCAGTTTTACCAGTTTATTGCTTGTAATTACTAAGACTTTTTCTTTAGGTTTTCCACTTGTTTTTAAGGAGTCAGTGGTGTAGCAATACTAATAAATCAACAAGAACTACAATTTGAAATGGTACGTGCGAGGATCATTTTTAAAGAGGTTGCAATTTTTTTAAAGACTTCTTCAAAAAAAGTCCAGCATCTATTCTGACAAAAAAGTCAGAAATCTGATAATGATTATAATTATCATAGTCAGACTTTTCATCAAAATGTCTGACGTTTTGTCAGACTCCATTTGTTTCAGTTAGAAAAAAATCTGAAATTACAGTCAAAATTCTGTTTTTTTTTTCTTACTTTTAATAAAATGTAATCTCCAAAAAAAAAAAAAAAAAAAAATTCAGGGGCTCAAATTCTCCTCCATGAAATATCTTTGTCTTTTATCAAGCAGATTGAGGCACTACAAAAATATAAACTATATCTGAAGCTGTATTGTGTTTTTAAAAATCAAACAAAAATAAGACAGCTGTGTAGAAAATATGAAGAATTGTAATGCTCAAAACAATGTCAGTCTTTACATCTCATCTCAAACATGCTGTTTTACATTTTTGTGCATTGGCTGCAGAAGTTAAAACTTTTGTCCTTTTTTATTCCTATTTTCAGAAAGTTAATGTAAATATCGTATTTGAGATATTTCTCTGGATAAGTTACACCATGACAAATAAATTAGAATTGAGCAAATAAACAAGTTAAAAATGAAAATAAACTAACAATCAACATAATAAGTTAATCAAACAAAATTTAAAAACAAAACAGACATAAATTAAAATTGACAATAAATACTCACCGGCCATTTCAATAGGCTTACCTTCCTTGTCCCAGGTTGGACATCCTCCACCTTCAGAGCTCATAGATTCAACGAGGTGCTGAATCATCCCTTAGAGATGTTGGTCCATATCACCATCATATAAACTAATAAGCTAAATTAAACTTACAATCTTCTATTGTCCAATTTTGGTGCACGGATAGTAAAAAACAGTTTTAAGTGCTGAACCGCTTGACAATGGACTAAAAATCTGTCTTGATTAGGAAGTCAGATTCAAGTTTTCACTGCTCTGATTTTTACTTTTTTTGCACACATATATAAAAACAATATTTGTCTAAAATTATAGATGAACAAATCTTTTATGCTAAGGTTCAGCTTAATATTAAAAAATACTTAAGACTTGAGCCAAAGCAGATGAGAACTGTCAAAGTGATCACTGGGTCTTTTATTGTGAAATCCTCGGTTGTACCGGAAGTAGCTGAGCTCGTTGTTGCTGGCTTGATGATGGTGTAGAATTGCGTGGAGTGAATGCTGAGGATCAGCGGGTAAGGCTGCAGCACTGAGGGACTCTGCAGCCTGCAAACAAACTCTCCTCCTTAAAAAGATGATGTTGAGTTTATTTAATCCAGTCTTGTATCAGGATAAGGATAATTCAGTCTTATCTCAGGATTAATCCAAACACAAGTGGAGCTGCTTGGACCTCCTCGCAGGGAGGAGGGGACCATCCAGCTGCAGGTCAAACAAGGTGAAGACCACTGTGGCATCAGTGAGAAGGTTCAAACTAAGTCTTTATGGTCTAATTCCAGACCTGAAATGATTAAATCAATCATCACGATTGTGGTTTATTACACTTTGTCAATTGCAAGTCAAAATGCTCATTTGTAAGACTGGAATTAAACTGAACTGAGTCAGACTAAATGTTTTCTAACGATGGGATATCACAAGAAAACAGATCTTTTAACTGCTTACTATGAAATAAAGTTGCTGCTATTGCTTATTTTTACATCATTTCACTAAAAATCCAAAAATAAACTTGACAAAAATAATCTTTGGGGTAGTGCCATCAAACTTAGGACCTCTTACAAGTAAAAAACTTTTAAAGACTTTCCAAGGCCTTAAATAACAAATCAAAATCAAGAATTTTTAAGGATCTGCAGGAACCCTGTATGTCTAAGGGGCATTTCTGTATTAACAGACCGTGTGTGGGCCAGATTCTCAAACAGTGTTATATATGTTTGTGTCTTTTTTCCAAAATGTCAATTGTTCATGGCTTTTAAACGTGGGATCAGTCCATATCACATACACACAGGCTGTTCAAATTATGAATTTCTGTAGAAAACGGGAGTTATGAAAATATGATTACCTTGTGTTCCCTTTTAGCCAAAAGACTCACAGGGCCTGATCTACTAAAGGTTTGCGTGTATAAAAACACGTGCAAACTTGATAGCGCGCACAAAGCTGATCTACTAACAGGGTGCACATAGCTATAATCACTCTGTTTGTCACTCGGAGCTGACTGTATCACACTCTCCACGCACCCAGCAAGTTTAGGAGCTGTCAGTGCGTGAAGAGTGTGACGCAGTCTGTGCGTAAAAGGCGAGAGTACCCGCTCAGTCTGTGTGTGCGTAACTTTAAGACTGCTCTTCACATGAGAGGTTATTGGTGATGAAGCTGTGTAACTGTGTGAATGCTGTCATTGAGATTATGTTTAATTGAAATCAGAAAAGGAAAATAAAAAATGAAGGACAGAAATAAGGCATGAGGGGAAAGTGACGACCTTGTCCATCAAAATGACAGACAGCAAAAAAAAAAAAAAAAAAAAAGGTCACAGCAAGTGTGTTCATTTCCCTCTAACTCCATGGCTTCAAACTTAATTTTTTATTTGCAGCCACTTTGCTCTCCAAAACTCTCCATGGTGACAGCCGGTAGCACACGCAGAATCCTCCTTTAAAGGGGGCGGTCCGCACCACTTTTGCGTTTGTTATCAATTGCGCACGCAGTGATAGTAGATCACCCGCAACACGCCCACTAATAGCACATGCAATTTTTCCTGCTGCTTAACAGAAGGTTTTTTCTTGCCGCCATGATGGAGGGATTCATGATTGGTTATATGGATTCATGTTGGGTGTTGGATGTATATATTTGTATATATATGTATATGTGTATTTTATATATGTATATATGTATCTATGCATATAGGTGTATCCATAATATGAAGAGCTTTGTGCTCTATTGTAAAGTGTCTTGAGATAACACTTGTTATCAATTGGCGCTATACAAATAAAGATTGATTGATTGATTGATTGATTTAATTTTTTAGTTTGCACCCGTTATTTTGGATCTTCGTAGATCGGGCCCATACTGTCAAAATGGAGAGACCCTGTTCCCCCATCATATGGTCGGTGGATAAGGGAGGTCATGTGTCATGTCCACTTAGAAAAAAATAGATAAAGGATCAGAGGGTGCACCAGAAAATTTCATACCACTTGGCAACTGTTTGCATCATTTGTCGAAAATATGTCACCTGGAAACCTAAACAGGTTATGTACACCTGTTTATGTGTCTGAGCGTGTATTTTCACATTTAAGTATTTTTATCATTATTATTTTCATTTATCTATTATTATTACTGTTAGAATATTCATATTTCCTCCCCTTTTCTCCCTTTATCATTGTTATCTTGTTGCTTTTCATTTTTATAATTATTAATATTATTACTATTTATTTATTTACCAGTTTTCTTTTATTTATTATTATAATTGTATTATTATTATTATTACATATTTTATTTTTTAGGTACAATTCTTTTTTTAATATATCGGTTACATTGTCTGGCTGTTAATTTAGAGTTGGGGGGTTATTGTAATTGTTTTTGTTATGTGTTATTTAAAAATAATGAAAAATACCTTGTTCAAGAAAAGATCAAAGTCATTCCTGAGAAAACTGCTTCAGTCTTGTTTTATTATTTGTAGGGATTTAGTGAGACAAAGATACCCTTAAACCCTACAACATATTTCTGAATGTGATGATATTCCAGGGAGCAGATAATAAGCTATGGAAGTTGGATGCAAAGTCCAACAATTACATCAGAAAATGGCTCGGCCTTCCTCGATGCCTTTCCAACACAGCTCTCTTCAGGAGAAACTCTCTGCAGCTCCCTCTGCAGTCCATCAGCCTGGGGTACAAAAAGGAGAAGGTGAGACTCCTCTTTGAGCTGAGAGACTCACCCGACCTGGCTATTCAATCTGCCAACCCTCACATTCGCACAGGACGCAAATGGAATGCAGCTGAAGCAGTAGACCAGGCCATAGTTCGGCTACAGCACCAGGAGATCGTTGGCGTCACACAACAAGGCAGAGCTGGCCTAGGATGGGCGGCAGCGCCAAAGAGATGGTCTAAAGCCACCAAGAAGGACAGGAAAGATCTTGTAATCTCTGAAGTTGCCAGAATGGACGTGGAAAGTTACAAGATCACAGCGGTGAGCCAGCAACAGCAAGGCAGATGGACCACTTGGGAGGCTGTGACCAACAGAACCATCACCTGGGCCGACATGTGGAGTACACCCCAGGCAAGATTCAGCTTCCGGATTAGGGCCACCTACGACACACTCCCTAGCCCCCCCCCCCCCCGTACACCTGGTATGGCACAGAAGAACCCTGCCAGCTGTGTAACTCCCCAAACCCAAATCTGAAGCACATCCTCTCTGGCTGCAAGACAGCGCTGTCTCAGGGCAGGTTCAGGTGGCGGCATGACAGAGTTCTGCGCAAGCTGGTGGGGATACTAGAGACCCGCAAACAGGAAGCCAACAGGAACAACCCACCCACAGCTCCAAAGTGGATATAGTTTACCAGGCCAAGGAGTAAAGCACAGAGCTGCACCAAGACAGAACGGTCCCTTCTGTCACTTGGAGGCGAGTGGCAGCTAGCGGCCGACCTCAACCACCAGATGAAATTCTCTAAGGAGATCACTGCGACAGCCCTGCACCCAGACATTGTGCTCTGGTCAGCACCTGCCAGAGCAGTCATCATGGTAGAACTGACTGTCCCATGGGAAGAACAGATGGAGGCCGCACACGAGAGAAAGAAGGACAAGTATGCAGATCTGTCAGCAACATGCTCACAAGCGGGGTGGAGAGCATTCATCTTTCTAGTGGAGGTCGGGTGTAGAGGCTTCACTGGGACATCTGCACAGCAGCTCCTGAAAACCCTTGGAGTTGCAGGCTCCAACAGGAAGCGAGCTCTCCATGACCTTGCTGAGGAGGCTGAGCAAGGGAGCTTCTGGCTCTGGCTCCGAAGGAGAGATAAGGCGTAGGGAAAAGGATCCTAGGCAGGCTGCAGGGCGCGGTAGGGAGACATCTCAACCGTGGCTCCTCCACCTCGAGATGTTCCGGGGATAATGGAGTGAAACATTGATGAAGTGTGGCCCCCGGCTGATGACCCTGCAGCCTGCACAATGACACCGTCGGAGGTGTGACAGGCAGAAATGCCAGGCAGGAAAAACCACCACCTGTGCTTACATCTGGAGGCCCTGATGTGGCCCTGGGACCGCCTGTTGAGGATCACAGCCATATGGGATCCAAACACTACAAAAACATTTTGTATGATTAAAATTTGGGATCAAAAGTCTTTTTCTCTGGCAGAACATAATCATAATGATTTCATAACTGAAGGGTGGGGGGGTTCCCATAAACATACGCAGAGGTCAAAGGGCAGGCTCAGGAAGAAAATAAAAACAGTGGAGTGGGAAAAAATGTTCTGGTAACATCTGGGACCAGAACAAAGCTGTTAAACAGTGAAATAGGGACTTTATAAGCATTTTGTCGGAGAGCTCCTGAGTAAGACTAGAGTAATTTATCATGGAAGGAAAGTCAAGCTGCCCCCTGCCAGGCTGTGGCCCCTTTGCCTTTGGTCTTCCCCAGCTCTCTCTCCCCCGTTCTCTCTCTATCCTCCATTCAGGTGAGGGCAAAAAAAATCTAAAAGCTTGGTTTTAATCATGACTCTACACTGCAGAAACTCAGATCTTAGCAAGTTTATTTGTCTAATTTCTATTCAAAGGTATCCACAATACTTACTACAATTTCAAATTAATTTGACCAGTCCACATGGATGTCTTATCACAAGGAATGAAAAAAAAAAATAAAGCACAGAATTACTTATAATTATCAGAAAATATCTGCCAATGAAATGAGCAAAGTTTTACTCCTTAAGGGTCTTAAAATCAGGTATGGAAACTTCTTCAGATCACACACCTTACTTCCAAGACATTGTACAAGTAAAATTTGTCTTGACACATCGGCAGATATTTTAACTTATTCCAAGCAATCCATGGTTTATTTTTTGTTTTTAAGTTCTGAAATGAGATGTGTAGCTGGACATGTCAGGCAATTTTGGTTTTACAATAAGTCTTGTGAGATTTTTAGAATTGAAATTGGATGAATAAACTTCTTTAGATTTGAGTTTTTGCAGTGTATAAACTGAATGGTGATTTATTCCTGCTGTTTAAAAGCTTCAGTTAGTCCATGTCAGTAATCAAACTGCTCTGCTCTACGGTGTCCTTTATGACGACCTCTCCGCAGACAGAGGTCACAGTGTTTCATTCTGCAGCTCTGAGCTCCTGATGGAGCAATCTGGATTATTCCAGAGGTCATACAGCACTCTGATCAGAGTTCACGCTGTACTCCTACAGGACTGAGCATTAGTTTACCACAGGAAGTATTTACACAAACAAAGTGGCTCTTATGCTCCTCTATCCCCGACGCCGCGCCACATTAAGACCAAGGACCTCCTGGTTTTCTGCCTCCACGTGAGCAGGACCACCAGGGGTCACTGAGGGGTCAGGACCTGAGGCAGAGTGATTTGTAGAAATCACATTATTATTGGCATGATGGCTGCAGCTGCAGCTAAAAGCTCAAAAAGTCAGAGAATTTCAGACTTTCTGCTTTTGCTGCTGGTTGACTCTGTTGCTTCAGTTGAACTGGTGCACGGCATTCTTGTATTTGGCCATCCTACATCTACAGTCTAAAACTTCTTTTCTGTACACATGAATACACACTTTATTTTGATGTAATTTACCTAAAGTGTCTCTACGTATAGGGCTGAACAAAAAGGAAAAGATCTAATTGTGATTTTTCTGGCAGATATTGCAATTTCAATTCGATTCACATGATTTTCTCCTAATCAAGCGTCAGTGCAATATTCACTATGTTTACAGTATAGACAACAGTAAGGAAATCAATGATCAAAAGCACATGACACATTATTCATCATCCAATATTGAAGATAAATAATCTGTTTTCATCATTTAAGGGATACTCCAACTTCTACTCCTAAACAGAGGCTTTGTGCTGTTGACCTGCTTACCAGCACCGTAAATGAAAATTGCTGCAAATTTGTAAAATAGTACGTGTAAAATAGTTGACACAACAGATCCTGGGTCAGTCAGGAGCGCTGCAAAAAATAGCAGCTTTGGCGATCACATGATTGCGTTGTCTGAAATTGCAATTTCGATCTGAAAATGATAAATCCTTCAGCCCCATATATGTAAATGTTCTATGTAGTGCTTGTTGACATTTTGGGGTCTGTCTCTTTTGTGTTATTATCTCAGTTCTGCTTTGTTATTAGTTATTGCTTGTATCTTTAAAAAAAGTATCAAAGCCAGTTTGTTGAGTAAATACAGGGAAATGTGTTCATCTAAGTCTTGCTATGTTTATTTTGTGGCAAAATGTGAATTAACATGTGGCCTTTTTTGTTTGTTTTGAAAATAAGAATAATGAAATGTAAAACGGCATGTTGGCCTGCAGCTGTTGTTAATTTGTATTATGTTTATAGTGAATATTTAGTGAGAGAGGGGCAGACTCTATAAGATTTTTCTTCTTTCTGCTCTTTTTCATTCACGTTTGAGATTTTTTGTTTGTATTGAATGTTTTATTTAATGACAGAATGAAATTATAAGTCCTTAACTAACCAAAAAGAACTATTGTAAAAATATAAAATTCAATTACAAAAAAATTATAAAAATTTAAAAAGCCAGAGAATGATCTATGCCCTGCTGCAGAGTTATTCTCATCCTGACCAGGTGTGCTCACTGACCCGGGCCCTTGAACTAACTGGTCACCCAAAAATGTTACGCTTTACTGTCTGCTCCGTCTAACCAGTGATGTGGCATGGGGCGTTTTCCTTCAAGCATCTTCACTAACTCAGCAGATCCTCACCTGCACTGGACTGGCCTGGTCTTTCTTGAGTGCTTTTGGATTATACAGTCTGCACAGTGGAGTTTGTAGCTCTCATATGAAGCTTTTTGCTCAGACAGTTTGTACGCATCAGTTAGACTAAGCTGGCATGATGGCTATCAATCAATCAATCAATCAACCAATCAATCTTTATTTGTATAGCTCCAGTTAATAACAAGTGTTATCAAGACACTTTACAACAGAGCAGGTTGAAGACAAACTGCTCATTTTATAGATACACATATATGCACATATACACATACATAGAATAAATATATATATATTTATATACACATACATTCATCCAGAGATGTGTCCAGACAAAGGGACTAAGACTTTATGAGACAAACCCATGGACGCCCACATTATAAATCTGTCCTCATCACATTTGTCTCTGCTGAATATAGATTCAATCAATCTTTATCTATATAGCACCATATTTGTCTTTTCTGAACATAAATTTATTAAAGGTAATCCCCTTGAGATGTTGCATCTCATTCTTTTAAACACAAACTCAAGACCGACCTTTTTAGTCTGGCTGTTAGCTGATTTTTGTATCATTCTCTTAATATTTGTATTTTGTATTTTATATTTGTGTTTTTTACTCTATTTTAGTTGCAGAGTTACTATATTGTGTTTTATTACCTCTTTTTATCTATTTTCTTTTACTGTTTGGTTCTAAGACTGTCTTATTGTAATTAACCTTTATTGTCTTTATTATATCTTATCATGGTTTTATCAGTTTAGTCTTAGGTCCTGTGTTTCCTCAGTAGTCTGTGGCTGTTGAAGAGTCCTCACTTGGTGTCCTTGTGTGGTCATCTGTGTGTGTGCGCGCCAGTGGTTGTGTGTTGGATGTGGATTGCAGGGTGGGCAGGGTTTTTTGTATTTTATTTTGTATCCCTTGGCACATATCTGCCTGTGTTCTTGAATGTACAGCACTTCATGCTACATTTGTTTATGTATGAAAAGTGCTTTATAAATAAAGTTTGATTTTCAAGAGGATCCTCGTGTCTATGTGGTTGTAAAGATAGTTACTATGGATGAATAATCAATACAACCATGGATAGAGAGAACAATCTAATAATATTAGTATCTATAATGAATATATTCTGGAGAGGAATGATGTTGATTGATACATGAGCATCTAGCTGAACTGTTATTAAAATGGGTTTAACTGCTCTAAAAGTATGAATTTATGTTAAATGAAGTCATTTCTGTTCTTGGTTGATGCAGGATAGAGCACATGGAGTGCAGCAGGTCCACAGCAGCAGGTCATTCATGATTGTTTGTCAAGGTCATACTAACATATGTGTGCTGTTTGTGGCAAAATCCTTGTTGTGAATTCCTCACAGAAATCCCTTCAGCAAGGGATGAACATGAGGCCCAAAGATCCTCAGCTTTAAAAGCAGTAAGCAATAAAAGGGGGATGAAGAGAGACCCACAGAAAACAGCTCCATGACCCACTTTCAAGCCCAGTCCCACCAGTTGAGAACCTTTTTATGCCCGTGCAGTGATGTTTGAGCTGTGATAGAGCAAACTTAAAGATCTTGATTTGTTTGTGAGAAAGAGAACAGATATTGGTGAGTCTAAGACCAGGTGGGCAACTTCGATTACCAAGAGGGCTGCATAACTATTTTTTCAGTGCCTGAGGGCTGCACTGTTACATGTTGTTGGGCCCTCTCAATGAGAAAAAAAATATATAATTAAACAAAAACAGCAAATATGAAGCTTCAAAAGAGGATTATATCAACATTAATATATTTTAACTCAAACATAATTAAAGATTCACGATTTAATGAGCATGACACATAACTACAGCCATTTAAGCTTCTTTTTAATTCAATAAAATAATTACCAGTTTTCAAGCCAACATATATGACCCTTACCATTGTTTACTGATATATATTTTTTACTAATACAATATATTATATTCTAATGCCTCATAAGAGATACAATCACAGCAAAGTGAGTTCTTTCATGACTTCTAAAAAACAAAGCATGTGCTTGCAATCTAAGGTTAGCATTTTATCACCTATCCTAATTTGTGCATTATGTAGTACTGGTTACTCATGATGAATAATATTTAGCAGTTGTTTTCATGTTTCTTCATATTTCCACTGTTTTTTATAGAAATGATTGATGGGCCGCATTGAGTGAGGTGAAGGGCCACATGTGGCCCTCAGGTCACCAGTTGCCCACCCCTGTTCTAAGAGCAGCACCGTCTCAGCTCCTCTTACCTGACAGACGAAGGTGTGTCCCTGTCTCTGTTTTATGGTAGCGACAGATGCCTGATGAAAGTTCAGCTCATGTAACAATTAACAGACAAAACCACCCGCATAGTTCAGCTGAAACAATAAAATCAAACTTCCTGATTTGAACCCAGCCGGTTGGTTTAATTTAGAGTTTATCAGCTACTGAGAGGGTAAAATATCCTGAGGGCAGCGATCATTAAAGTCCCACCAACGCACAGGCAGAGTCATAAAGGTTTACAGCACTGGACTTTGAACAGATCAGGATGTAAAAGCGTCTCTTTGTTTGAATTACTTTGATTATGAAGGTCAGACTCAAACACAAGACCAACCATCTTATTTTTGAGTCAACTTTTTGTTCTTTCTTCTAGTTAAACGTAGAATTAGTAGGACTTAAAAAAGATTTCCATTGATTTAATTCAGAAAAAGTATATTTATTTACATAAAACTTTGAAAACATAAGATATTTACAGCATGACTCAATGCTTAGAACTTCCCTTATCCTTAAAATCAACTTTAAGACAAGAACAAACTAATAAATAAACATCAAAACTATTTAAATCAACAAACTTAGTCTCCAGTCTTGATTGTTAAAAGGTTGATTAAAAGTCTGAGAACTTAGTAAAACATGATTTCACCATTTAAGAACTGTAGACAGAACTATGGAAACAACATGTTGGGATTTTAGTGGTTCATCCTGGAGAGGAAAAGTTTGACTTCTATGGAAACACTAAAAGGACAAACATCTGTGTATATAATTTTACTCCATTTTCCTCATTATTCTGACTTAAAGCGACAGCAAGGTGATTTCACAAGCTCCTGAGGAACAGATGGAAGTGTACCAGCAATCTGAGGAAAAGTGAGTAAAATTATTTTGTGGAGTGTTCTCTCAGGGCCTTCGCCTTTTCAACCCACTGCTCCACCTTAAACCTTGAGATATCCAGACTATAACAGAACATCAGAGAGTGGGTGGAGGAGTCTGAAGGAGCTTCTGTTCTTCTACAAACCTTCTCAAGTGTTTGAAAGACTTTTTCATCCGTGGCTCTAAAGCCCTCACAGAAAACTGGACCTCAGAGGAACCAAAGACTTCAGTGAATGGACAATACTTGTTCTTTGGTTGGAGGTCAGTGGATCAGCCTCTTCCTGCTGTAGGTTCGGCCTGTGTTGGAGCGTCTGATTGGCTGGCTGAAGGGCGAGCGCTCCACGCCGTCCACCTCCACCCCCCGCACTGAAGCAGCCTCATCTACACAGGAAAGGAAATGATGGACACTGTAAGAAACGCCTAAAGTGAAAAATCAGGAAGACTGAAGGAGAAACCTGCTGCACTGTTAAAAGGGGGTGCGTGATATTTTGGTGTGTGTGTGTGTGTGTGTGTGTGTGGGCAGTTATTCCCTTTCTTGATGGCAGAGTGACAGAGGACGGAGTCAGGAGACATGCCAGAGAAAGAGGCCAAATGCTGAATTCAAACCTGAGACGGCTGCATGGGTGCAGGAACAAAACCCACTTGGCTATCGGCACCCCCATGACGACTTTGCTGCTGTGCAGATGTTCCCAGATTTACTTTCACCAATTTAGATTAATAACTAAGAATACTTTTTTTCTTAACCACAACTATATTAGAAACAGTGATGATGAACATGTTGCTCTAATATGACCACTTTTTTCAGTAATGAGCAATCTAACACGTTACTATTTCCAAACCAGTAAGCAGATTAAAGTTACTTGTTCAATTCACTGTGCGTTACTATTTTTGTTACTTTCCTCTGTAAAAAGATGTATTGGCTTTCTTCTTGGGTCTCGGGGAGTGACGTCACGTATGTGACAAGTCTTGTTTTCAGAAGGGACAACTCATGTGTAATACAGGTGAGATGTACTCATGCTGAAAACAACAATGGATGGAGGAGAGAGGTGCGTGTTTTCTAACAGTCACCATTTTGAGGTTGTGTCAGCTAAAGATGGCAATATCAAGGTTCGTTGTACTCTCTGTGCTGCAGACAAAATGTTATCCAGCTCCAAAAACACTACGTCAAATTTGGAGTCTCAGCACGGCACAGACAAACTTACAGAGAAAGTCCCACCAGGTGGTGCAAAGCAGACAGCTTAAGTCAGTTAAGCAATTAAGTTACTTTTTAAAGGAGTAATCAGTAATTAGGTTACTTTGCAAGGTGTCTGTGGCAACACTTATTATAAATGTAAATCTTTGATAACAGCTGGTGGCAGCAATTAGCTGTTATTGTAAAACTGGCTTCGTTTTATTAAGTTTATACTTTCTAATTCAAACTTATTTTCCTTGATCGACAGCAGGTTTGTAAAATCAGAAACACAAACCTACTGCTGATATACAGAGCTGCAACATTGACAGTACATATCAGTAGGAAATAAATCTGTTGATACAAGGTAACTGATATTTAAAAAAAATGTCTGTCCATGGTTTTATAATTATCGTGCTTGGTTTCTTTTAAATATCCAAATTATCATTTCAAATCAAACCAGTCTGAGGCCTGTAGGTGTTAAACCAATCAGCAATGTTTTTGATACTCAATCTTGATAAAAGTAAATACACAGAGGGGTAAAAACAAAGACAGTTGCCCCAGTTAAAGTGGGATAACTTACCTTTATTATTTGGTGTTGTCTTGCTTGCTGATCCTGCTTTTCCCTTGAACAACAGCGGAGAGTGAGTGAGAGCCAAAATCCCACTGGCTGTCACCGGCTTCCTCTTTTTGGAGCTCGGAGGAGTGGCCGCTGTCAAAATAAAGACAAATATTTTTTAAAGCTTTAATCAAAAATGTTGTTCACTTCTTACATCTTCAAACAAGAGGGTGATGGGGTATAACATAAAAAAAACAGCTGTTAATGCTGATGCAGTGAAGAATAAAATATCTGTGGCACTTTAATTACGTGACAGAAGCTCTGCAAAGACAATATCTTTGCTTTATCCTGCTGATACCTACAGACATAAAAAATAGAAAGAAAAAAACACGTTCACCGCATGTCTGTGCAGTAACTTCGTTCAATATAAACACACAGCACTATTCATAAAACTAACAAAAGAAAACATAGTTGGGGGAACAAATATAGATTGTCAGTGGTAACGGGTATAAAAAGAAGTCCTGGTTCTGCTTGTTTTGGTTCAACGCATTCGCCAAGGCTAGAAGATCAGATTCAGTAAGAGGAGGGTGACGATCAGGATGATTAAGACTTTCTCCCTTCATTTACATCACAGATCCTCTCACTTCACTTTGCTCTGCAAACATTTTGCTTACCTGACTTTGGATCTTCATTTTCGGCCCCCCAGAGGATTTCTTCTTCTGCTCTCTGACGATCGGCGCGGTCGGCCTCTTGTGCTAACTTCTCGATCCAGTATAAGTCCTCCATGGGGGAAAGGGAGGCGCCTGCTGCTGGCGGTGATGGCTTGGAAGTCAGCGCTGGAGTATCAGTTTTAACGTTTGAGGGCTCGTCGGCATCCTCGATGTCCTGCAGCCTGCTGACGCCGAGCTCCGCCTCCTCCAGCAGCTCCGCCAGCAGCGGTTCCCCCTTCAGGCAGCGATCTTTACCTCCGACCACCCCCGCCTGCGCCCTCTTCCTGCGAGGCCAGCTGTTCAGATTGTCGGGGGTCACCTTCCCGACGCTCTGAGGCGAGGGCGTCAGGGGGATCACGACTTCTGCGGCGGATATGGGAGACACGGTTCCTGCAGGATGGCGTGTGGGGGTGTAGGACTGGCAGATGTAGGTTTGGACGCTCCCGCCTTTTCCAGGTGTGCTCTTGGCGGGGGTGACATGAGCGCAGATCGAAGGAGACACACAGCCAGGATCTCTGTGCTTGGAGAACAAAGCTAAAGGGCTGTCCATCTGAGGAGGTCTCACCGTGACCAAAGGGCTCTGCGCTCCAGCTTTCAGGTCCCGGTTTGGGGTCATACTTCCTGCGTTCATGGAGTCCGTACGCCTGAATCTGAGTTTGGGGATTCCTGACGTCTGCATCTCCATTTCCACCTGGTAAGTCAGGGGGTTTGGCGTGCTCGCACCCTTTCGACTCCCTTTCGACGGGCCTCTTGGGGTTGAAAATCGAGGGGAGTCATTGCCGTACCCCAGTCGAGCCGCAGCCTCCCTCTGCTGCCGGTCAGGTGTTTGCCTGAAGCCGTAGCTCCGGCCAGGTGTGCCCTGGCTGAGCAAGCGAGGTTTAGGAGAACCGGAGCCTGCCAGGAGATCTTCACCAGACGCTGAGGGCTTACGAGAGAAGCTGATGTTCATCTTCAGCCCTCCACTGAACTGAGTCTTTACCACCGCAGCATCCATGATATCCAGGCTGTCTTCATCGGAGTGGAGACGTGAAGAGCTGAGATGCTGCGAGTCAGAGAGAGAGCTCGAGTCTGTTTCAGAAGTTTGTGAAGATTCGACGTGTTTCTGCTCGGTTGAATCCAGCTGCTCCTTCTTTTCGTCCACGGAGGGTTTTCTAATCGATTCAACAATCTCGCCAGAGTTTGATCTCAAGCTGCGTTTGGGGTTTCTTGAGCTTTGATTGGACTTTCCTGGAGAACCTGTTCCCCCTGAAGCTGCAGCGCCTCCTGGGGGTGTGGACAGCAGCTTACATGGAGATTTAGCTTCTGAACTTTTGACTGGTGTTCGTCCAAAGCGAGTTAGCATTTGATGAGTGGGACTTGGAGTCTTGGCTTGACTTCTAGTGTTGGGTTTAGGTGACAGGTGCGGGTCTTGAGGAGGTGAAATTACAGTGTTTCCACTCTGAGGCAGTCTTTCCAGGCGTACCTGAAGAGTCCGCTCTGGGGTTTTGAAAATGTCTCTGGCAGGACTGCTGGATTTACTGGGTGTGTTCAGAAGTCTTGGAGATGTGCGGGAGGTAGAACGAGGAGACTCTGGGACCTTGAAAAGACCTCCGCTCTCTGCCAGTCGACTCTTCTGAGGGGAAGGGGACCATGTGACGCTTTTCTTGGGAGTCCTGGATACTGGGCTGCTGAGTAATCCACAAGAGTCGACCAGAGCCTTGACCGGGGTCCGGAGGATGCCCTTCAGTGGGCTCTTCATGGGGATTTGTTTGGTAGGAGTCTCCACCACAAGAGTCTTCCTAGCTGGAGATCTGAATGGACTTCCTCTCACAGACAAACCCGAGCTGCCCACAGGGCTCTCAGCCACAGAGGACACACATGGTTTCGACGAAGGAGGGGTTTTAGGGGAGCCTGTGGTCCGAGGGGTCTTGGGCGTTCTTGGAGTCCCTGGGCTGACTCTCCCCTGTTTGCCAGGGGACTTTGTTGGTGTTTTATTGGGACTCTAAAAAAAAACAAAAAAACAAAACGAAAAAAAAAAAGAGTTTGGTCATTTAAATCTTATTGATTCAGCCTCTTAAAAAAGTGGACCGGGGGGATCTTTGACCCCCAAAACAATTTCAGTTTCTTTGTCTGCACACAGACTCAATCACTGTTCTTATCAATGTAAATGACCTAGAGTACACTAATGTTCTTATTTCTAAAAGTATTCTAGGTCCCATCCTACCTTCTGACCTACATCAGTCAGAGGAACACAGGATTTTATAATCTCTAATCTTTATAGTCCCATGATCTTTTCTTATTGTCTGTTTCAAAAGTAAGAACTGAACTGAGAAAAAAGGCCATCAGGACTGCGGCTCCACTTGGAATGAACTAAAAAAAGACCTGAAACTTAAAGATCTGGTTTCACTGGACACTCTTAAGATGATGTTGAGACTTGGAGGTGGACACATCTTTCTGCAGATTGCACATTGACTGATGCACTTTATCTTTCTCATATCGGCAATTTTAGCAAAATTGGCTGTCTATAAATGTGACTTTTCTTTCTTAATGTACTGCTGTCTTGTTTATGTGTTTGATGTTTTATTTTGTAACTGCATGTGTTTGTCTAAAACTGTCGAATGTGCTGCTGTCTTGGTCAGGACACTCTGAGATTTTTAATATCAATGAGGTTTTCCTGGGTAAATAAAGATCAATAATAATCCTAAAAGTATTTTCTCACTTTCCTGATTTCTCTGCTTGTAAAGCAGCGACCTCTGGTGTCCAAAAATGATGCAAGTGCAAAAAGCTGCAGTTCCTATAGTGTCCACTAGAGGCCGAGGTCATATTGAGGGATTATTATCAAAGTTTATACTGTAATGAAAAAAAGTACCAAAACAAAGGGCAGTCAATTTGAAAAAGCATCAATAGTGGAAATACATCAGCACACCCTCCATATTCAAATGTCCATTTTTACAGCAGAAATAAACGTGTTCACAGCCTGGTTCAGAAACTGATTTGTCTTAATAGTTCCTCACTTTGCATCATGAGAGCACCAACTTTATGTAAATTCTGTAGCAAATAAGTGATGCCTTAATTCTGGAGTGGTGGGAGGTTGCATTGGGGCTGCAGGCAAACCAAACCAAATTAATGGGGGGGGGGCACTAATTAATATTAAATTTAAAATCAGTGCTAATAAACTTTTACAAAAATCCACGAAGGAAAACTATTTTAGAAATAAAAATCAGTCTTGTAAATCAGTGCACAACAGCCTACTGCTTCTGTTTAAACTTAATTTAAGGTGTTAAAATCTTTAGGAGGCATTGGTTCAGTCTAATTGAGCTGATAAAATTGATAACTTACCTCAAAGACACTTGTGTCTGTGAACAGTCGAGACCTGGTGGACCTAGTCGTACGTGACGGGTCGGCAGGACGAGCTGGAGACATTGCAGCGCCAAAAAGAAGGCGCATGGGAGAGCGGACGTTTTTGACGTTCAGCCCGCTGACCTTGCTGTCGCTGAGAGGGGGCTGGGACGCAGACAGAGCTCGGTCCAGGTTACGAGAGCGAGGCTGGGAGCTTGAGTAGAAGCTGTTTGAATGTCGTCGGGCAAACTTCTTGATCCTGGGGCTCCTTCTGAGGTCTGAAACAAGGACAAGAACAGAAAGATTTCAGTTCAGAGTTATTGTTTCAGAATTTCATTCTCTGTCATTCGATTTTTTTTCCATAGTATTTTTTTAATCTCATTTCTTATGAGTGTTTTTTATTTTTTATTGCTATGTCATTTTATTCTTAATTCCAGTGTTTCCTAGCCCTCTAATTCTGTTTTCCGTTAGAATCTCCTCTTGATGTCTTTGTGTGTGTGCTGTCTGTGGATAACAAGGGTAGGCAGGGCCTTGTATTTTCATTATATTCAATATTCTACTTTTTATTTTATTTCATTATTATGCATTTTTTATTTCTTTTTTATGTAAATCACTTTGTGCTTCAATATTTTGTATGAAAAGTGCTATGCAAATGAAGTTTTACTGATTGACATATGCTTCAATGTTTTTTTTCATCATATTAAAAGCAAGAATATTCCTTATTAAAAATTAATCACTGACAACTTCTGGTACTTAGAAAAGGTAAAAACTGAGCTCTATTTATCAAACCCAGCATCACAGCATCAGTGGGTCATAATGCAAAGTTGGTTTGCCAAATGGAGTACGGCTAACGTTAGCGTGCTAGCACCCTAGGCCTTTAATCCACCGTGCAGGTCAACATTCAGAGGTCTGAACTTAATAGAATGACTCATTGCTTTGGTTAAATGGCTAAACATAATGAAGCCAACACAGCCTATGTACAATTTGATCTCAGCTTTGTGGATCAAAATACTGACACACCACGCTGTTTCCATGTATACATCCAGGTTGTAGAATATTATGGCAACAGTGCAGTAGCCATTAACTGGTGCTACAATGGCTACTAGTGGTGGGAGGCTCCATTACAGATTAGAGAAATGTTTGACCAAGATTTCTGACCTAGACACATTAAAACATCTGTTTAAGACTGACGTGTAAATCTGGTGCCGACTTTTATTAGGCTTCAACTGCTTAAGTGGTTTAACCCTAATGAAGAGGGCCAAACTCATGTCTAATTGTTTGCACATAAAAGACTGTAGGTGTGTTTGTGTAAAAATATATCAGTCAGTTACCTTCTGTAGGTTTCACTGGAGACTCTTCAACAATGCACTCCTCAGTTGGGGCAGATCTCCTATAAAACAGACAAGATTACAACATAGAACTTTTCTGAAGGTGAAACTTTGTGTTTCTGAATATATAATTAGAAAACAATTGAAGAAAATACAGCAGGATAAATCTTGATAAAAGAAACCAGTAGAGGAATAAAGCATACCTTCCCATCCTTTGCCGATATAAGAGGCGACTGGCCACTTGTTTGTGGTGAGGGGTTTCACACACAGTCTTTGTTAGAAGTTTGTGCCTCTCTGAAAAATAAATAAAAAGTATTTATTTTAAGATTGTTTACTGGATGCTTTAAGGGACATACCAATCTAGAAAAAAAATCAAAACTAACATTTCTGCCAGTAAGTCTTGGAAAAATGAGTTTCCAGTGATGAATAGCAAAGCTGCATTGGTATAAAGTGGTCTAATACATCCTGGTTTGGTTTTTTTGTGCAGAATTATTTCCATCTCCACTTTCAAAAGGTGAGGAAGGTCCCACAATAACAAATCTGTGCATGAAGCGGGTATGGGCCAAAATCATTTTTGAAATATCAAACATTGGCAAAAATATCACCAGGATACAGGAGTTCAATCTTATTCTGAGGAAAATTAGGTTTACATCAGGCTTCAGTGCACAACAAACACATTAGGAACCATAAAAACACAGGAATAAGGAAAAGGCAAGCTCAAGTGAAAATAAAGATACTAAAACCACAAATAGGCAGAAGCTGGTGCAATCAGACAGCTTAATAAAGTGGAGTGCAGTAGGTAAAAGTAATAGTAATCCTGAATAAATTTCTGTCAGTCTAGTCTTGGAAATATGAGTTTCCAGTGAAGCATATTGGGAAATGAGAAATTTAATAACAAATCTGTGCTGTTATACTTCTTTGACAACCTTCTACCTGTGTACCAATTGGTGCTTGAAGCAGGCAGAAGGGGGGAATCTTCCATCAGGTTGCGAGTTGATTCAATTCAGATTCTAGAGGTTACATCCATCCATTCATTCATCTATCCATCCATTATCTATATCGCTGATCCCTTTTCGCCCATCCCACTGTTGCCTTTGATTATTTTGGGCAACTCTCTACTTCTTTAGGAGATCAACTGGTGGACACACATCATGTGGCTCCCCAGCCAACCATGTAACACTTCATTTGGTTATATCAGGGTTTTCCATACCAAACAGTTTTAGCCAAACCAAGAGCATCCTTTAAATATTTTATCCTCATCTTCTCAATTAAGATAGTTTTTATTCATTGATTTAGCTTAATCTTTATTTTTCTATCAATGTGCAATAAGAATGGATTCACCATCAGATTCATGCGATCGTTTTCGTTTCAATCCTTCCACGGCGGACACAGACTGGCTCCTCGGCAGCTTGGCCTTCTTTGACGGGGAAACAATCTCCTGGTTGAACAGATTTCTTCTCACCTTTGTCACCTCTGTAGAGCATCAGAAAACAGACTTTATTCAGGATTACCAAATAAACATCCCTTATGTAATCCCCATTTCCAAAAACAAATAGATATATAAATGGATAAATAACTTGTTTATACATGTAGTTAAGTTTATACTGTCCTCTATTCTTTTAGAGTATTTCCCTATTTATGTATTTATAACTATTTTTATTTTACTATAAGTCTTTATTTTATCTCTAGTTTTGGTGTTTTTAACATCATCTTCAGTGTTTTCTCATTATGAACTCATGATGGTGTTTCCTCACATCTGCTTCATCAAGGTCTTTAATACAGTTATTTTTGTTCAATATGGGTTTGTTCGCCCTAGTTGGTTTAAATTATGTCTGTGTTGCATGTTTGTTGTTGTTGCCTATAAAGCACTTTGTGCTACATTTTTTTGTATGAGAAGTGCGATACAAATAAAGCTTGATTGATTATGTGGTTTAAATATAGGCAGGTTTGTCTACATTAACACTGAAATCTATGCTATTTTCACAAAATATAAACATGGAACTCAATGATCAGAATTTAAAAAACAAATACAAGCCTCAACATGTGCTTGTGCAAAACCTGACAAGGCCTACCATCTTGAAAGCTTTACATTTTTGGTATTTATATTTTCAAACATTGCAACAATTTACAATTTGAGTAAGTCAAGAAAAAAAGTATTTATTTATCTGTAAAAAATAGTTTGAATGAATCAATTTAATGGATATATTTCCCAGCCCTAAACTTTAGTGTATAAGAAAAAAACACCCTCTGTTGTTAACATCACTCTCTCTGTCTTTCCTAATCACTACAGAAACAACTACCTTCACCAGGGACTCAATGGTAAGCACCTTATTAAATTCTCATTTTCGAAAATAAATTACCTTTTGTTGGATCTTTGACTGGTCCATCAATCAGAGGACCCATTTTATTTCTGCTTTAATTCCTTGAATGAAAGTGTTCAATATGCTTGGTGAAAAAAGGGCCTTATGCTAATCATAGTTGGACAATAGCATTGTAGTGGCCATTTGGCTATGTCAACTCCATATCAACAAAAAAATCTCAAAAACGGCCACTGTGGCACAGGGAGAGTGGATCTTACGCAGGATCAAAAAATGTCAACGTTCAAGCCACAAGATACAGTTTCCTTTGGCTTATTCATGATTGCAAACAAATTGGCGTCCTCGTGCACTCATGCCTTTCCGTCTTCCTGGTAAAAAACTATTCACCTTTCCCAGTGCCCGCCTATCCTGTCTTACCTGCCCCTCTATATCCATGTCACCCGGTGCCAAGCAACCAAACCCATCAAAATAAAAGCCCACATATATGCCCAAATATTCTAAATAATAAAACTGGAAATAATAAACATAATTGTCTACTCATATTTAAACAAGATAACAAATAAATAAATAACTAAATTTAAATTAGGCAATATCCTGTGAATAGCTTCAACAAGCATGGTTAAAATGAGTTCTTGGGGGATCTGCGAGAGATGGATTTAACCAATTAAAACGTCCAAACTTTTTAAAGTCACAGTTTACAAATCAAGAAATTCTCACAACCAAAGAAAGGTTTAGGATTTTGTTGTGAAGTTGTGTCTTTTGTTATTATGTTTGATGGTAAAAATTTAGCATACCTTGTGTTTCCTGTTTCTGAGGTTTTGCTTCCACAACGGGCTTCTCCGGAGCAACAAATGTCTTCGACTTGGACTGATAAAAACAAAAAAGGAGGTTATCCCCCTAACATAATCAGGAAACCTCTATCTTCAATGATCAGGTGGTTGATCAAAGTTTGTTATAACTCAATAGGAATATCAGCAGTGATTGATTATTAATGTCTGTCATCTCACAGCTCTTGTGGTCTTCTTGGGCATCTCTATTTGGCGAAGACTCTGTGATGATTCAGTCATGCTGCGATGACGTGTCAGCATCCCACTCCTGAAGGAACAGAAATATAAAAATAATTCTTGACATAAACCTGACAATATACACTTACTGTGGCTTTAACATCAAAGTACTCATTCAATTCATTCTTTTAATTTGTTTTCTGATCGAGCGTTGACATTCAGCCTCTCCTCACCTCCTCTTGCTGGCTGATCGGTTTCGTAGGTCCTGCAGTCGATCCCGGCCGTCGGCAGCCATGCTGTGTGCCGACAGAGGAGGCGATGAAGCTGAAGGTGAAATGCTGTCTTTGGCCGCGGACTCATCACTGAAGAAATCAGCAGGTAGAGCAGCCACCAGAGCCTCAGGCAGCTGAGTGCCTAGACTGTGGTAAACATCGGCCAGAACTCGAGGCACGGAGGTCAGAAACCTGTCAAGATGAAGAATGACGACAGAAATGTTTGAGCAACAAAAAGAAAGAAGCAATTAATGAATAAAAAAAACCTTTGTGGCAAGTTTCATCACAAAGGGACAAATTTTTGCACTGAAAATAAGAGAAAAATGGCTAAAAATTACATTTTTACAGTCAAGTATTCTCATGACCTCAAATATTTAAAGCTGTTTATAATCTACAAACATCCTTTATTTTACAACTTAATTAATTTGCCAAGTTAAATTCCTTTTATATGCAAATTTACTTGGCAATACATATCAGTTTTGAATCTATTATTATTTCAAATGTTTGTTTTTGTTTTGTTTTTTTTAGAAATCCAAGCCCTTTATCCAATCTTTCAGCTAGAAAATAATGAAGAATCACCGTTTTTCTGATGGGGGGCACTGGAATTATCTTATAATACAAGAACACAAAATAAATTCAGGATATAGAAAAACAAAAAGCCAAAGACTCACCCAGGGAGGGCCTCATCCTGAAGGAATCTTGTCATACAAACGGGATCTTTGGTTAAGGAGATAATCCTCAGCATTTCAGCCACCTGCAGGTTTTCACAGATCAGATTTATTGGATAACTGTTGGTCTGTTTTAACATCAAATAACTTAAAATTAAAAAAAAAAAAAAAAAAAAAAGACTGAAATGTCACAAGTATAATCTTTTTATTGAAACAGAAAATGTAATATTTAACATGACCTGATTCCTGTATTACCGATATTTTCTTCACCAGGGACTCAACAGTAAGCATCTCACCTCTTCTGCCATTTGATCAGCGTCCAGTGAGTCCGGCCGCCTTGAGGAGAGGAGTCGGCACAGCTCCAGCCTCAGCAGCGCCTGCAGCTGACACCTGATGACAGAGCATGGATTACTGACACCTTCACGGAGCTGACCTCATAAAAGAATGACAGCTACAACAGTAAGTTAAACTCCTGAAGGACAGTGAGCTACAAACAGACTGAAACAGAAGAACACTTTTAGATTCAAAGAAAACAGTCAGGAGTCCAGATAAGGAGCAGAGTCAATAAGAACGATCTGAAGAGCAGACTCACTCTCGGACTTTGCTGTCAACTTCACCCGTCGTGCCATACTGCTGCCGGATTGATTTACTGGACTTGAGAAGATGCTCCTGGACAAATCCAGAGATCTTTTCCTGCAAAGAAATCTTCAAATTATAAAACAGGTCACATTCCCATTGTCCATCTGAACTTACTTGTACTTTCAACCAAACCAAACTGACAAAATGTGCAGACAGCTGACATCAAATTATGATTATCTACAACTACATCCATCTGTTACCTAGATTTGCTGTAATTATGTAAATAAATTTGTCTAATGGTTGAATGGTTTATTTAGCACAGTAAAAACAGAGAAACAAGAGGAATACATCATATACAGAGCAGGAGCAGAGAGCTTATCTGAAGCCTCCACCTTAATATGCTTAAATACCACAAAGTAAAGAGACATAAATAAAAATCAACTGAAGAAATATAATAAACATGTTCTGTGAATACCAGCATGTGTGTGCAGTGTGTATCATTACAGTGATATCAACACTATGGGTAAATGGGTAAGTGTGACCTGAATGAAAAATACTAGGGCTGGGCAATATGACCTAAAAATAAAATCCCTGATTTTTTTTTTTTTTTTTCCACAAAACTTGATTTAATCATTTTTTTCCTCTCAAGGGAAAAACCTCCAAGTGACACAAAAATACAAAAGTCAAGTTTTGTTTTTATGTTACAAAAATATTCGGAAACTACAACCCCTGGCAAAAATGATGGAATCACCAGTCTTGGAGGATGTTCATTCAGTTGTTTAATTTTGTAGAAAAAAGGCAGATCACAGACATGACACAAAACTAAAGTCATTTCAAATGGCAACGTTCTTGCTTTAAGAAACACTTAAAGAAATCAAGAAAAAAAATGTGGTAGTCAGTAACAATTACTTTTTTAGACCAAGCAGAGGGAAAAAAATATGGAATCACTCAATTCTGAGGAAAAAATTATGGAATCATGAAAAACAAACAAACAAAAGAACACTTCAACACACCACTAGTACTTTGTTGCACCACCTCTGGCTTTTATAACAGCTTGCAGTCTCTGAGGCATGGACTTAATGAGTGACAAACAGTACTCTTCATCAATCTGGCTCCAACTTTCTTTGATTGCAGCTGCCAGATCAGCTTTGCAGGTTGGAGCCTTGTCATTGACCATTTTCTTCAACTTCCACCACAGATTTTCAATCGGATTGAGATCCGGACTATTTGCAGGCCATGACATTGACCTTATGTGTCTTTCTTCAAGGAATGTTTTCACAGTTTTTGCTCTATGGCAAGATGCATTATAATCTTGAAAAATGATTTCATCATCCCCAAACATCCTTTCAATTGATGGGATAAGGCAAGTGTCCAAAATGTCCATGTAAACTTATGCATTTATTGAAGATTTAATGACAGCCATCTCCCCAATGCCTTTACCTGACATGCAGCCCCACATCATCAATGACTGTGGAAATTTGCATGTTTTCTTCAGGCAGTTGTCTTTGTAAATCTCATTGGAACGGCACCAAACAAAAGTTCCAGCATCATCACCTTGCCCAATGCAGATTCGTGATTCATCACTGAATATGACTTTCCTCCAGTCATCCACAGTCCAAGATTGCTTTTCCTTAACCCATTGTAACCTTGTTTTTTTCTGTTTAGGTGTTAATGACGGTTTTCGTTTAGCTTTTCTGTATGTAAATCCCATTTCCTTGAGGCGATTTCTCACAGTTCGGTCACAGACGTTGATTCCAGTTTCCTCCCATTTGTTCCTCATTTGTTTGGCTGTGCATTTTCTGTTTTCAAGACATATTGCCTTAAGTTTTCTGTCTTGACGCTTTGATGTCTTCCTTGGTCTACCAGTACGCTTTCCTTTAACAACCTTCCCATGTTGTTTGTACTTCGTCCAGATTTTAGACACAGTTGACTGTGAACAACCAACTTCTTTTGCAACATTGCGTGATGATTTACCCTCTTTAAGGAGTTTGATAACTCTCTCCTTTGTTTCAATTGACATCTCTCGTCTTGGAGCATTGATTCATGTCAATCCACTTGGTGCAACACCTCCAAGGTGTGATCACTCCATTTTAACTGCAGATTAACAAGCAGCTCTAATCTGATGCAGGTGGGAAAGGAAATTGACAGGGTGATTCCATAATTTTTTCCTCGGAATTGAGTGATTCCATATTTTTTTCCCTCTGCTTGGTCTAAAAAAGTAATTGTTACTGACTACCACATTTTCTTTCTTGATTTCTTTTAGTGTTTCTTAAAGCAAGAACGTTGCCATTTGAAATGACTTTAGTTTTGTGTCATGTCTGTGATCTGCCTTTTTTCTACAAAATTAAACAACTGAATGAACATCCTCCAAGACTGGTGATTCCATCATTTTTGCCAGGGGTAGTAAACAAGAATTCCCAATAATAGCAAAGTTGCATGCTGTTATTTTTTTCAAAAAATTTCAATAATATAGTTTGAACGTAGGCTGGTTTGTCTACATGAACACTGAATTCTGAGTTATTTTCACAGTACATTAACATGGAACTCTCTGATCAGTATTTTATCTCATTCAATAATAAATACAAGCTTAAACATGTGCTTGTGCAAACCTGAAAAGGTCTATCACAATGGAAACTGTAAAATTTCAATATTTATATTTCAAAACATTTTTCTAGCAAAAAAATTGAATCAATTGATTTAATGGATATATTGCCAAGCCCTAAACTTTAAAGTGTAAGAAAAAACACCCTCAGTTGCTTACATCACTCTTTCCTTCTTTCGTAATCACTACAGAAACAATCGCTCCCACCAGGGACTCGATGGTTAGCATCTCACCTCCTCTGCTCAGCCAAAATACTAATAATTAAGGCCATTTATAAAAAAAAATAACTAAGAAGGCATTGATAACAATACAACATGAATCAGTGACAAGCATTTAAAAGTTTCTTTCAGCACCTTAAGTAACATTTTACAGAGACATTTCTTTGTTTGATGGGTGAAAGCGTTTCATAACCTGCTCACCTCTGACTCTGCTCCACAGATGGTCTTCACTGCCAACAGGAGCTGCTGGACAGCAGTGAGGAGGGACGCGTCTGTCTCTACCACAGCCTTCTCATAATTCACCTTCAGATAGGACAGCAGCTCTGCCTCGCTGCCGAAACCTGCAGAAGACGGGTAACACTTGATTTGACATGAATCAAAGAGTGAGTTTGACATGGTGCTTGTTTAGTTTCTTCCACAGACTCTGCTGAAGCTGTGAGACTCACTGATGGTTTTAGCTCCTTCAGACTTGTTCCTGTCGCTCGATCGTCTCTTCCCTTTCCTCTCTGGCCCTCTCCCCTCAGGCTGCTCCGCTTCAGTTTGGCTCTTCTGTGCTTTCACATTCAGCCGAGCAACATTAAGCATCTGCAGAGAGCGGCTCATGGTCTTCATCTTCTGCTTCACTGGTGTGCGCTGGGTGCCACCTGCAGACCAAACGTGGAGAAACATTCAACGGGTTTATTTAAGACTAAAACTTTGACATAATGATGCAGAAAGCTGAATAATATTGTTCAAACTTCTTCCACTGAAACACAAAAAAGACAGATCAGTGTCCAACTGAACACTGAAATAAGTCTGCTCACGTTTCTTGCCCCTCTTGTCGTCTGCTCCTCGGGATGTTTGATATAATTCAGCCAAACCACTGATCAGATCCTGATGAAGGGCCGATGACTCCTCCTCCTCTTTCTGCTCCGGTGCTGCATGAAGCAATCTGACCAACAAAAAAGCTAGTTAAATATCAATAAAGGAGGTTAAACTTTGTGCATAGTGATCATTTTAAAGTTTGCCTAAATAAAACAAACCGGTCTGAAATGTATTTCAAGGGTTAATTTTGTTTTATCTAGCTGTGCAAAAATTGGGTAAAATAAAACCATCATATAGAAAAAAGATGAAATACGAAAACAAAGTTTTGCTCTGTCTGTGTTGTAGTTTGGGGTTCATTAATTAGTGATCGTCTTTGTCTGATAAAATGTAAATTGAACTCCAGTATCTTCTAGAGCGACGTGAGGGCTTCTTATGCCAGCAGCGACTTGATTTACAGTTTTGTGATTTATTGGATACCATGTTAATTAATGTCTTGTAAAGAAATGTGGAAATAAAAGTACTTAACAGAACATTTATACCCTTTTTTATACTTTATTTTATTTCTCTTGACCCTTATTTTTATTCATATTCTAACTATACATTGATTGTTTTGCACCAACTTACCAAGTCAAATTCCTGATTTGTGCAAATGTACATGGCAATAAATACCAGTTCTGATTCGGATTTTAAGTTTGGATTTGACTTCTTCTTCTAGCTGTAGTCTCACCTCATTGACTCCATCAGGTGGGAGCTCACTCCTGCCTGGTCAGACTGAGGGAACCAGCTCTCCAGCACGCCTGTTGTGAGTGGGCGTAGGTTGATTTCTTGCTGAGCCCATTCAGGAACCTGAAGACTTTCTGTTGAGTCTGAAATAAAACAATAAAAGATTGCCACCTGATGGATTAAAACTTTGTTGCTATGAACACAAAATAATGCCAGTCATGCTTCAGTTTACTTATGCAATCACTGTCGAGTACTTCAAACAGTAATAGACCATCTTAAAACCAAAATGTTAACTCAGTGTAAATCTGACTGTACTGAGTGATATTTCTATCTCTCCATACCATCCAAACTGTCCCCATCCTCCTCCATGATGTCGTACACAACTCCCAGAACGCTGCTCACAACTTCAGGAAGCTCAGTCGAGGTTTCAGCCGTGGTGGGGGCGATGTTTTTGGTTGTAGGAAAATCTTTTTGCTGAGTGACTTCAGACTGAAGAAGAGTGAGCAGAGCTGTAGAATGTGACAGAGGAGAGAGGACGGCTGAGCACGTCAGGCCACAGTCGTTTACCTCTGAAAGCTGCAGGGATGGGAAAAGAGAAGAAGACAAAGAAGAATCAGTGAGCGATAAAGAACTGAGGATGTTTAAAGACAGGATGTTCTTCAGTCTCTCACCATGTGCAGACCATTAGCAGAAAGCTCCATCAGGAGATATTGGAGAGCAGAAGCTTCCTGATTGTTGTTCCCCGAGCTCTGAAGCACCCATGACTCTGCTGGAGTCTGTGTCAGGGATGAGGTGGTCCAGCTCTGCAGCACCCCTGTCAGACAAACTTCCACTGAGTACGAGAGGAGCTTCTGCCTGCCAGATACTGGTTCAACCGAGATTCCACAGCTCTGTGGCACATCACCTGGTAAAGGCGAGAAAAAACAAATCTGATAAAAACAGCAGAAAAAATCATTGGTATGGCAGCACCTGTAACTCCCCAAGACCTGTTTTGACAAACAACCGTCAGACTTGCAAATAATATTCTATTTGATACGTCTAATGTACTGCACCCCGAATATGTTAATTTTGTTGATTAATCATTTTCGTCATAGTTTTTGTCAAAACCCTTTTTCCCCTGATGGAAATTAGACAGTAACTAATAAAAACAAGTGCACATGGACAAAAACTAAAACTAAATTAACTGACATTTTCATCAACAAATAAACACTAGACTAAAATTTTTGACAGAGACTTAATCCAATCAGACCTAATTTGGTCATGTAGAAAGTAGGGACAAGTTAGGAATATATCCAATCACAGCTACTTTGGTTGTGTGGAAAGGTTGGATGAGTTAAGAGGGACATCCAATCACAACTGCCTTAGCTTGGTGGTGGTGGGATAAGTTGTGGAGCCATTCAATCAGAGCTACTCTCTTTATGAATTGATATATTCATGTAGAGCAGGTTCACTGTTTGTTGTCAATTCTGGTATTGTAACTGAGATGCTCTGCTAGGTAGCCTAAATAAAGGTGACTGCATTTTACACAAAAGTTCAATTTGTTTCTGTTCATTTATACATTCAAACTTCACTAGCATTCAGTAAAGGGTTGTTAGATGTTTCATTTTATCCAAGTGTAAAACATGACTTCAGAAATTCAAGGAAACAAAGAAAATGCCTTACCCTTTACACTTCATATTTTAGTCGACTAAATTTACAGTAGATTTCATCAACTAAAATGTTGTGAAATTTCATCAAAACTAGACTGAAATTAAAACAATTAAGATGTCTGAATTATGACTACAACTAAAAGATATTTTAGGCAAAAGACTATAACTAAAACTAAATTAAAAAGTGCTGTCAAAATTAACACTGCTACTTAACTCAGGAAGGACGTACAGAGTTCCTTTATGTAAAAATAACAGATATAAACACTGGTTCATCCTTCTGTCAGTGAAGCAGACTGCCCAGGATGGACAGAAGAGAGTCTGAGGTCAAGTTACGCTGAATTTGCACAGAGATGTTGTCTTGCACTTTTTACCTGATGCTTTTTTAATTTATTTATTGTAATTGTGTGTTCTTTTACTAATTCTGGATGCATGAGTAGGATGTGCTGGATGTTGTTGTTGGTGCAGCAGACCCCTCTATCCAAGACAAATTTCTCCCAAGAGAAACAATAAAGATACTTTGACTTAAGAAAAAAACAGAAATAATGCAACTTAATGGAGGAGTGTATCACTGCTGCTATTCTTTGGATTCAAAAGACAATAAAGATGTACAGAGCAATATCTCCAGTTTTATAAGTCACTACTGTTTTTCCACATGAAGCACACATCTTCAGTAAATGCAGATGTTTAGTAATAAAAAGTAATTTCTTATGACTAACCTTGCTCCCACCTCAGAACTCCACCTACAACAGGAAAAGCCAGGCGGTAGAGCTTTTCTGAGGACAGCAGGTACCCAATGCTCGACTTGAATGGGTATATTTGATTCCTGCAGCTTGAGTCAGATCTTTGGGCGAAGCAGAGGTTCAGCAGTGCAACCACAGGAATCACTCGACCTCCTGTCTGAGATAAAACTTCAGACAATCTGTCAAAACCAAGGTGGTCCTCACTCCTCATCACCTGCAAGAACATGAAGATCATTTATTTTTGACATGAAACAGTTCACTGTAAATTAACAGAAATTCCATGTCTCCAAACTCAGATAATCAACTTTTTAAGCTAATATCAGCCAAAACATGTGTTGTGCCAGTGATACTGTGCATCCCCTTTTCCCCCCGGGCTGGTTTCAGTTCAGATGGACAGATCCATAGATAAACAAACATTGATATGGGTGCATAAACTATGCTGCATCCTTTATAGTGCTGATACTCAACCAAGAAATTACAAAATATAAACATAGAACTCTGCATCTATGTAGTGACCAACAGTCATACAGTGAGTCCTTTCCTTTACAACACTGTGTGCTCTGCTCAAAACAGTTCTCACGTTAATTTAAGTGAGGAGCAGAGGAAGCCATGACGCATAGAAATGGGCCAACCAGGTAAAATAAAAGACATTCATCTATCCCTTTCCTTCATGCGCCTACTGCTGTGCAATGTGTAATTGATAAGATTTTATTGATACCAATGCCATTAACGACTCTGCTGATCGATCCATTTCTTTCATGATTCCTTTATCTGTTCCAGATGGTTTTCTTTGTGGAAAAATGTTTGCTAAACAAGATTTCAGTGGCAACAATGTCAAACAGATGACACTCCTGATATTCGGTGCTGTGCTGCACTGATAAACTTGTGTTAAATTGTGCAGTAAACATCTCTTTGTCGAAAACTGAGGAACACTTTTGGCCACTTCTGCCTCCTGTCTGCCATGATTTTTGACTTCTTTTTTGTTGTTCCTGCTGACTGCCTGATGAGAGCGTGAAGTCCCTGATTTGCAAAGCATGAAGAACAAAGTGGGAGGAACTGAAAAGAGAATTGATAAGCAAAAAACACTGATGATATCGATTCCCTGAGGAAGCAGTTATCAGTTCTCAACTGGAATTCTCACAATTTCTGTGGAAAAATACAGCTTCTTATATATTTTAAGACATTCATTCAACAACTGCAATAAGCCTCAATAGACAAAACTAACATTCTGTGATTACATAGCATTAATCACAGAATGTTACAATGTGAGAGACAATGGGGGCAGCTGTTAGTTCATAGGTTGTAGGACCACCTCCGCCATATGGAGATACTTAGGTAGGACCCAAAACAATGCAAGACGCAACAAGGCAAAGCAACAAATTTATATGGTCTAATTCATTTCTTTCAGGAAAAAAGTGGATATCAAATACCCAATGGCCTTCCACAAAAATGACATAATTCATGTTTTGCCCTCATGTTGTCAAAATATATTCCCAAACATAATAGAATTTCCCTCCTTAGGTTAAAGTCCATGTCATAAAATGTTGATTATGTTGTTTGTCTACATAAACACTGAAAGATGAGCAGTTTTCACAGTATATTAACATCTCTGATCAATATTAAAACTCATTTAAAAAAACAATTAGCCTAAACACGTGCTTGTTCAAAACCTGAGAGGGCCTTCCATTGTAAAAACTGCACGTTTTCAGTATTTATATTCTCAAACACTGCAACAATATATGATCGGAGTAAGTCAAGAAAAATCTTGATTTTTAATTTTTAAATCTTTGCAGAAAATTATTGGAATTAATCGATTTAATCAATATCTTTCCCAGCCCTGCTCTACTGTGTGCTGTTGGTGTATAGTTTGAATGACAATAAAGAAATCTTGAAGCCAGTCATTCAACACTGGAATAATTAAAACAGTGATGTCACTAATATCTTTTTACTAACATTCACCGTTTTACTTCACCTGTCGAGTTCTCACCTGTTCACGTGACCTGCTGTCGATCCAGTGCAGCACCACCTGTTTCTGAACCAGCAGGTCGTGAAGGCCTTTAGATATGATCTGATCTGTCCCATCAGAAGTTAAATCCTGTTCCCTCAGAGACAGGTAGTCCAGCATCATGGTCCTGGACCGTGGACACTCTGAGACTATGAACACCAGGTTATTCCCGTCACTGGAGGCGTCCTCCTCCTGGGACACGCTGGACCTCCCGGCACGGCTGGACCTCCTCAGCCTGAGGGACAGCTTGGTCGGGGACGTGATGTCAGGTCTGTCCCATTGGAAGTCCAGGAGAGTCTCTTTGAGAGCATTTTGGACGGAGGCAGACCGGCTGGACTGCTGTTTCTGCTGCTGGGAGGGACATGGTCTATTTTTCACATCAAATTTGGCTTCAAACTCGATCTCAAAGTCCTCGAAGGTTTTGTGGCGGAGCTCCCTGAAGTCTGATCCCCTCGATATGAGAGCAGCATTACGGCCTGACCCGGACTGGAAGAATTTATACCCCCATCTGACTTTGTCCAGGCCGTACTTGCAGCTGAAATGCAGCAGGATCTGAAGTATCCCTCGTTTTAAAAGATGGTTCCTCACGTCCAGCTCTGGGCTTGGATGGTGATCTCCACAATCGACATCGATCACAAAAACCAGGTTATGAAGCATTAAAGCCATACCGTCAGCAGCTCTGTATCAGGACACTCCATAAACACGGGTTAACTTCATCAACAATGTCCTTTACCTTCAGTTTAAACATTTAGACCTCCGGGTTGTTAACGGCTGTAGGGCAGAGGGACGCCATTTACAGCTGCCCACAGTCAATCCGTGTTACTACGCTATTTCACTAGCATTAAGTAGCTTTCAGCACACGATAATGTGATAACAAACATCAAAACTCTGGGTTTAACCTCGGCTGTCCGTGACAGTATCGACTTCTATACGTTAAATATAAAACAGAGCAGAAAAAAAGCGAAAAATGGTTAAAAATATCCTTAAAAACTCAACAATATTCGCCATTTTCGAGGTCGCCTCTTAACCGTTCGCGCTTCTTAAACGAGAGCCCACCCTCGTTGTTGTGATTGGTTACTCTCTATTAAGGCCTGGACCCAATTGGTCCATAATGAGGCGTTAGACGTGTCGCAAGTTTCCTACAAACTTTTCATTGGGCGAAAGCGCTGTCAATCAAAGATAGCAGCGGACACGAACTACTGCTGCGTTCCAGTTACAACACAACTGGGAAGGGACAAATGCAAATTGCTTCGCATCCCAGGTAGACAAGTTCCAGTCTCGAGCCGGTAGGTCGGGGTAGGTGAAGAACGTCCGACTACGAAGTGGGAAATTCCAACCAAAGGGGGCGTTCCCAGTGACGTATCTAATTTGCAACCCGGAATATCCCAGTTCCGAGATCATCTGGAACGCACCATACTACGGTGGGACAGTGTGAGGCGTTCATATGTCTCCAAACAGTCGGAAAATTAAATTCAAACACCAAATTAATCTTTCTCGTATACCGAAACAACATGAAAAATGGTTGGCAACATGAATTACAGAACCACGTGTGTGTGCTTGTGTGTGGACAATCCCTGTTGACAACAAGATTGTTTCACCCTGATGTTTATAATCCTGTTTTACATAAAAAAAAAAAAAAAAGCCATATGAGCGATGACCTTTACCGTGGGTCTTTCACGTTAGTGTGACGGCGTAGGGCTGCTGTCCACGGTACTTGATCAGTCAAGACAAACAGTTTGGTCATAATAACAAAACCTTAAAATTTAATTTTAAGTATTTTAAGGTTTTCTCGATTAAAAAAATGTAATGATCTGGAATTTCCGAGCATTCCAGGAAGAATTACATCCACGCATGAACGTGACAGGCAGGCTCCGCCCCCACCACTGCATTTAAGGTTTAAAAAGACGGATTAAACTTTAACGGACGCAATATAAATATAAATATATTTTTAACACATTTACATACCGGTAATAAAGTTTTTAATTTTTTCCTGAGTCAGACATTGTTTCGGCCTGCACATAATCTGATCTCAAGTTCAGAATTTTGCTTTATTTTTTGTCATAACAAATTAAACTTAAAAGCAATACATTTATTAAAAATTTAGCCTCAACAGTTGAAATCCACAGGCAAAATTAAGACTATAACATACTTGATAATACAAATTGAAGTAAAATAGTATGTCATAAGATAATTTTAATATTTGGTTGCTTGATCCAAATGTTATTGCCAAAGTTAAAGAGCAGATTCATAGACCAAACAAGTCAGATTAAGGCCTATTTAATCAAAGAATTTAATTTAACACGAGTTACACAGCAAGAAGGTTGCTGGTTTGATCCCCAAGTCGGTCAGGGCCTTTCTGTGTGGAGTTTCTTTCTGTGCATGCGTAGGTTCTCTCTGGACACTCCTGCATCCTCCCTCAGATCAAAAACATGCGTGTTAAGCCAATAGGTGACTCAAAATTGTCCTTTGGTATGAGTGTGAGCATGAATGGTCATCCATCTTTATGTCAGCTGGGATGGGATTTCTTTTAAAATTGAAATAAGTACAAACAAAAATCAATAAATATTTTTGTATAGAAGAAATAAATTAAAAAAAATAATAGAGTGTTTCTTACACCATACATAAGAGACACCAGTTAAATCTGATAAGATCAACATGTCCTGATATGCAGCTTTTTGGAATATATTTTAATATGTCAGTCCTTTGTGGGCTATTTGCTCTGTTGTGCCAAGTAAAGCAGTGACTGAGGGCTTGGCATCTTCAGCCAGTCGGTCCTCCACTGCCTAAAATGGAAAACTCCCAGACAAACACACTGAACATTGATCAGGAGGTCCAGGTCTTCTCATCAGTCTTCCAAAGTTCCCGCGAGTTTCATAAAAGGCCAAATGCCTTTAAAAAAGGACCCATACTGATGTCCAGCAGCTTTATTCCCACAACTATTCCAGCCATTCACATTCTGTACATGTTTGTGTTTCTTTAAGATTTACCAAAAGAACACGTTACATTTATCTTCATACCTCACATCTGAACTTTCTATTTCCTTCCCTCATATTGAAAAAGTTCTTCTTCTCATGTGTGGAGGGCAAAACAGTAAAAGCAGATTTAAAGGAGAGAGTGAGGTATGTGGGTCACCTTATGTTTTGCATCCATAATCACCTCTGTTATTTCTGCAGCACCAGGGGGAGATGAAGAGCTTAAATACACCCGGAAATATGAGAGAGCGGAATGTTTAGACTCTGATTTTGAGTCCTGGAGCCACGAGACCAGGATGTAGGTCAGGGATGCTTCCAGGAGCTTCTGCTGCAGCTAAGACAAGACAAACACTCACATTCACTGATTAGTGTATGAATATTACATCCACACAATAAAAGCAACTCTGACCTGAGGTCACTGAGCAACAGTTAGGGTTTAATAGTTGGTGTTTACTTTAAGTCAACCATGACCTCTCCTTATGTGTAGATCAAAGACAAGATTATGGATCTGTAACTAGGTCTTAAACTGAAAGCATGTTTGAATTCTGGACAGACTGTGAAAGTTCTCGCTTGTGATGTTCTGCTGATCGTCATGTTAAAGCTTCATGCTGCAGACAGAAAGCTTGGAGTTCCTTCTTTCCATTTCTTTCTTTATTTTTCAAGAAGAACGTTGTTAAATGCATAGTTATAAAGAGAAAATCTACAGTGCAGGAGGCCCTCAAATCAGCAGGCATCACCTTTATATTTAAAATGATCAATTATCAACAGAGGCATCATTGCGAAGTCGCTAACAGGAGGCATTTCATTTCTGTGTTGGATACCCCCAAGTCATTGTGGCGACACTCAAGCTCCTTTCACACATGTAGCCCAGATGATCTACGAGTATCTTGAGTTTACCAGCTTGTAAATGGGACATGTTTTATTGGGACGTTACGTCAATCCCAGCTCAGACATCTGAGCTCGGAGGTAAAAGGATCACAACAACATTGCACTGCAAAAACTCAGATCTCAGCAGGTGTGTTTGTCTATTTTCAAGTCAGAAATATCTAAAACACTTATTCTAATCCACATTCACATAACGAGTCCAGATAAACATCTGAATAAATGGCAAAACAGGCTTATAATTATAAGAAAATATCTGCCAATGAAACAGGCAAGTTTGACTCAGTGAGGGTCTAAAATTCAGGTTTAAAATCTGCTCTGGATAAAAAAATTCCATTTTAAGACACCCTTTAAGTTAAATTTGTCTCATCTCATTGGCAGATTATTTTACTTATTACAAACAACTTAGGCTTTATTTTTAGTTTGTATAGCTCTAAATAAGATCTTAATCCAGACATATCAGGAAATTGTGGCTTTGAAGAAGTCTAGTGAGGTATTTTTAACTTGAAATGGGACAAAGACTCTCACCTAGATCTGAGTTTTTTTCATTGTGTAAGACAGTCCCAGGGTGAGTATAGCCTCTGTAAGTCCTCAACGTATCAATCAAAAGAATAATTCAGGATTCTTAACTAAGTCTGTCCTTATTTGTGAGTGAAAACAGCTTTTGATTGAGAAACAAGGATCATATACATATTTATATACAAAAAGATGAAGCTTAGCTGAAGCCATAGTTTGTGACTTCAGAGTTCAGTCTCTTTTGTTCTTCACATAGTGGATGGTGAGCTAAATGAGAGACTTCTCATGGTCACAGAGACACTTCAGTAAAAGCAGGTTATCTCCATAACATGAACAGATTAATTTGCATTTTAAAAATCAGGGATTTAATGTTGTGATCAGTTTTAGCAGCAGTATTGAATGTGTGATGACGTCAGGCACCATGTTTCTCCTCCTGAGCCCAAACAGAAGAGGCATAATGAGTGACGTGGACTCATTCTGCTTCAGTCCTTTCCAACAAAAATCAGGATGGAGCCATCGTCTGTCTGTTTGTTCTACACCTGGTCAGAGGGCACGAGCTTCATCCGGTTCACGAGGAGATCTCCACCAACCTAATTAGACCATGGCACGTGATCATCTTTCATGCTCTGCAGTGATTGTGCACATGATTCATCGAAATGCAGATGTGAGCTCAAAGACACAAAAGCACCAACGGGCTGATACCCATAATGCACTGTGACAGGTTTATTCATGTGTTTGAGAGTTCATTACAAAGCAGCCTCACCGAAATGTAGATGAAGTCCTCTGTTCTTGGGTTAGAAATATAAATGAATATAAATAGATAAGTAAAAATCCTTCCTTTGCTTCAAACCGAGTCCCTGGCTCAGAATTAAATTATTACCTCTGCCAAGGAGGTTATGCTTTGGCTGTTGTATGTTTGTCCGTTTGTTTGTTTGTTTGTTTGTTAGCAAGATTATGCAAAAACTACTGGACAGATTTGGCCGAAATTTTCCAAGGATGTTGGTGATGGCCCAACTTGATTAGATTTTGGTGGTGATCCACATAAGTGCCATTAACAAATGACCATTTTTGCTCAATAATTATCTAATTAATAATGATATCAACATGATTCTGAGTACTAGGTGTGGGTTTTCAGGGTCATGAATCATATTATGACGGTAACTTTATCATGGAACTATTGTTTATAGATGTAACAGCAATACGTGAGCTACCTTGTTGGAGGTTTGCTGTCTCTGAGTGCTTTCTGGTTAATGAAGCAGAGGATGGACCTTATTCAGTACTTTTGTTGGAAATCAGATTTTCGCTTTTTTTGAGAGAAAAGAGACAGGGGACAGAAAACAGGAGCTACCACAGCAACGATACCGCTGTTGAAGGATTAAAAAAAGGGAAATTTTTATCTTTAGGGGATTTTTGAGGGGCAGCACAGTGGTACAGCAGGTAATGCACATGCCTGACGGGAAGGTTGCTGGTTCAGTCCCCTGTCAGTCAAGACCTATCTGTGTGGAGTGCATCCGTGGGTTCTCTCCAGGCACCCCTGCTTCCTCCCACAGATTAAAAACATGCTCATTAGGTTAACAAAATTGCCTTTAAGTGTGAGCTCAAATGGTTGTCTGTCTCTCTATGTGGCCCTGGGATTGGCTCCAGCCCTAACCCTTGAAAGTAAAGGAACGTTTACATATGCTTGTTAATCTATGTATCAGAGTCATCCTGCAGATCCACAGTACTTCACCTTCACCTCTGTTTGTGTTCCTGAAGCCGTGACGTCCTTCAAACATGTTTCTCTCAGCACCTCGGACTCTGTGTTTTCAGCTCTGAGTCTTCACTGTCGCTCCATGTGAGCTCAGCCTCTCTGTACAGTTTGTTCCATGTGCTTAGGTTCTGTTTCATTCATGATTGGGCTGTTATTTTGTTCTTCCTGCAGACAGATTGTTCACAAACACAACATGTGCGTCAGAGGGTCACATGACCTCTCTTCAAACTCCTCTGCTCTGCGTCTGAGTTGGTTTAAAGATGTTATCCTCAGGGCACAGCCAGCTCAATTTTAGAGGATGAAAGTTACGACCCTGAAAGACACTTAAGAGCAATTTTAGAGCATCCAATCAACACGGAAGGCAAGTTTTAGAAAGTCAACATTACCTCAGAGGTTATTTAAAAAGACGCAGTGTGAAAAGTGATTACTTTTGTTTTTTAGCTGAAATTTTGGAAAAGAAAGAACAAAAACAAAAGGCATCATGTCACCCTGCAGATTTTTCTTACTAACAACAATTTTATTTTACTGTACAACAAATAAAATCTTTGCACTGAGATATCCTGGTCAATTATTGACAAAATAAAATAAATATTCAAGCTGCCGTCTGTCTGTCTCTGTCTCATTCATGTTTTGAGCTACAGATTGTGATGGACCACCATCATTCTCTGACATCATCTGCTCTGCCTGTAAACAAACTCCCAGACCCTGAACAGTGCAGTCCTAGGACAGGCAACTCTGGCCACCATGAGGGCCAGGTCAACATCATCCTCATAAGACAGCAAAGTTTTTCACCATTTAAATTCCACAAAGGACAAATGTGTGCTGAGGCTGTCACAAGAAGTTACTTTATCAACATTTATGTGTATATAAACTCAAATGCAATCAGAAATGCTTCATCTAATGGGATAAAAACTGAATTCAGGCTAGCTTCAAATGCTTTTTAATGCAAGGGACAGAGCATTGATTGGGTATCACAGTATATTTTACTTCCATATTGATCATCAGTCGGGACCCATGCCTCTTACAAACAATTACAGACAACTGTGGCTCTATTTTCTTGGAGATGTTGCTGTCTAAATGATGCAGTAGCATAATTTATCAGGGTTTCTTCATGCATCCAAAATTAGGGATGCACGATATTTATCGGACCGATATAATATAGGTCGATTTTGGGGAAAATTACGTCATTTTTTATCGACCCGACACATACATTTTATCTGATAAAAAGATCTGATAAATTACTTAAATTGGGGAAATTGTTTGCAGGCCGCGTAGCCCCATAACAAGCCATGTCGCGCTGATTACGTCATCTATCGCGCCTTACTAAAGGACCCAAGCCTGCCCCTGTCTCTCTGCCAGACCAAAAGTGAACATGGCTTCACTTGTGTGAAAGAAGACGATGCAGCCGCGGTAGCAGCTAGCAGTGCTAAGCTAAAAAACAACAACACGGAGCATGGATGTCCCCATTCAACAGGCATTTGAAAACTGTAAAAACTTTTTAAGAGACAGAGAAAAGGCTAAAGCCATTAACAATAAGGTGATGGAGTTAATTGCGCATGATGACCAGCCCTTTTCTGTCATTGAGAGCCCAGGTTTTTCGCAAGTAATAAGCACATTTGGAGCCACGTTACACCCTCCCAAGCTGTCGCTTCTTCTTGGAAGTGTCCATCCCTGCCTTCTTAGGTATCGCTGCCACACACATTCATAACTTGATAACATAACACAAAACAAGAATGGACTACACGTAAGTTTTACCACAGACATAAGGACATCCAACGTTAGTCCGGTCAGCAAGCTTAGCTTAGCAGTTCAGTGGTTTGAACAAGACTTTAACATGCAAAAAGATAATATTAAATATAAAAATATGAAATTATCAGTTATCGGTATCGGTATCGGCCATGAGAAGCAGGAAATTATCGGTTATCGGTATCAGTTGAAATTTTTTATATCATGCATCAGTATTCAAAATATATACATTTTAAACTAATTGTTGGGCTGCATTTAGGTAGTAGGAGGGCAGAATATGGCCCCCAGGCTGCCAGTTGCCCGCGCTTGGTGTCACCCAACTACACATGTCAAAGTCAAGAAGAAGCTTTCCTGCTGAGTCCTGTCTACCTGTGCTGCTGTTTACCTGCCATTAGAAGTGCAGATTCAATATTGCTTGTTTATTGCTCCTGAGAGGTCACAGGAGCTTGCTTAGCGTGATGTCACTCCCCTTTGTGAGGGACTCATCTGGCCAAAAACTGTAACAGATGAAAACGTGGATGACAACAACAACACTTGATTATTTAATGAAGGAAAATCATAATTGGCAGATGATGAAGAGATGTGAGAATATTGAAATGCAAGTCTCCATCCATCTCCATCATCTTCCTCATCAGTTTATCATACTCCTCCTCATCAATCCTGCCTTGATTTAGCATCTGTACTGAGCATCCTGCTTGTGATGCATTAAGTGTCCTTTGTTTACATCCAGGTAGAGTAGCATGGCAGCAAGGCAGAGCTACAGTGACTCTGACACAGCAGAAACAGTCTCACTGAGATTATATATACCAAAAATATGCAGATTTATTTCGGCTAACTTGTAAATTTGATGAGTAATTTGACTCTGCCAGCTGATCATGCAAAGAGAAATTTAAAACTAATCGATCACCCTGCGTGCCTTTTCAAGCCCTGAAAATCAATCTCGTCCCTCTGAGATCACCTCACCCTCCAGCACTTATATCACCCCCCCAAACTGAATCCACCCTTCCTTCGCAGAAAACACCTCTCATCTTGCAGACTTACTCCATCAAAGTCTATTTATAGAGGAGCCACCAAGCTGACACCCCAGCAGATTCTCTACTTAAGCCTCGACGGCGTTGCTGCAGCCGCTGAGCCCTGAACCCAGGTGGCAATGGAAGACACGCATCACGTTTCATCTGAGGGTGTCAGCAGGCGATCATCTCTGCAGAGCGGTCATTTCTGTGGCTGAGTTTGATAATAAAAGTGTCATTACAGCATGTGGAGGCTAACCTGATGGTATACAGTGAGTTTATCTTTACTGTGACAGCAGGGATGGACGGACAGTGAAGGCAGCACATCTCTCTCTTTGTCTCTGGACTTCCTCTCAAATGTGTCCCTGATGTTCTCAAACACTTCATGTCTCATTTCTGATTCACTGAGATGGACTGAGAGCAGAACATCAGGCAGAGAGAGAGGAAAGGCATGAATCAAAGCCTGTTGTGGTGCCGTCTATGTGTTTTTTTTAAGGGAAACAAAAACCCTGATTTTATATCTGCAGTGAAGATCAGCCTGACATCACGGAGCAGAGCACAGAGCTCACCGAGTGCTTCCTGCATGTCAGGTGTGGAAGCTACAGATGATGCAGTCACAGATGCAGCGTTGTTACAGGACAAAGAGTGACTGAGTTAAATACAGATTCTCAGCTAACATTTTCCTCTTCAGGCTTCTGTTGATCCCAGCTCAACACTCAACTGAGCTTCTGTGATAATTCAAACATTTTAGAAACAGGAAAGTGTCCTTAAATGTATCTTTAGTTAATATCTGGAGTCACTGTCCTGTTTAAAATGCGGTCTTGCCTTCAAAAACCACAGAAGCTGCCAGTCTTTTTGGTTACAGCTCAATGTTGTGATCACTAACATTTATCTGTCGCATACTGTTTATTACTGATACTGCACTTTTTATATTTAAGGTCTAATGTCCTACAAAAACTATTGACTCTCCTTTCAATATTGTTGAACGCTCTATCCTTGTCAGACAAAATGTCCCTGAAAATGCTCTGTTTTTACTTCCGGGGGTTTATGATGTCACAGCCATACAGCCTTCGCCTACATGTGTGTTTTCTGCTTGTTCTGTTTGACAGTCTGCCCTTATGGCCTGTAGCCCCTCCTCCCCCCCCTCCCATCAGGCTTTACTTTGGCAGCCAAACAGCATGGAGCTCACTGTCATAGCCTCCTGTAGCTCCGCCCCTTCAGGTCAGAGTATTTCCAAATGGAAGGGAGAAGAGCTGCATCTGTATCCGGCTATGTACAGAGTTTCCTGTTTAGGCAAAACAGATGCAAATAAGCCGTAAGTTGACTCTGGTACATTTAAAGGATAAGTTCGGTTTCTACAGCTTTCACATAGTTTATAGAACGAAGTAGAACAATATACTCACCCAGAAGGCTTTCCTGATCCAAACAGTGCTTCGGGAGATATTTAGATCCAAAATCGAGTGGCGGACATCCGTAAAATGGTAGCAGACAGGGCATGTATAGCGCCGCTCCTAAAACTGCATTAATCGTCCAAAAACTCATAAGTTTCACCAACATTTCATCATGGTCCGCTCGCGCTACTCCTCCACGACAGTCTGGTGTCACTCCATCCATGTTTTTGTGACTGTCCTGACCTCTGAACTGAAAAGTTTCTTGCCTCCGCGTCCTCCTTACGATAAGCTCCTCATCTGTACACTCTGGCTCGAAACTGTAAGGACATCCATCATATTCAAAGTTCTCGTCCACAACATCTTCATCCGATAGATATTCGTCCATTTTGCACAAAACTGGAAGAAGAACGTTATTGTGTAGCCACCGCTCGCCGCTGAAACAATGAGCCGTACTGCGCATGCGCGCAACCGGAAAGAAACTTTTCAGTTCAGAGGTCAGCACAGTCACAAAAACATGGGTGGAGTGACACCAGACTGTCGTGGAGGAGTAGTGTGAGCGGACCATGATGAAATGTTGGTGAAACTAATGAGTTTTTGGACGATTAATGCAGTTTTAGGAGCGGCTATACATGCCCCGTCTGCTACCATTTATACGGATGTCCGCCGCTCGATTTTGGATCTAAATATCTCCCGAAGCACCATTTGGATCAGGAAAGCCTTTTGGGTGAGTATATTGTTCTACTTCATTCTATAAACTATGTGAAAGCTGTAGAAACCGAACTTATCCTTTAACTGTAAAAATAAAAATAAACAATAAAATTAATACACTCAGCTGTGAGTGTTGGGACCTGAAAATGTTATTCAGCATTTTACGATCATTTAAAAAGTCGTTTCAGTTTAGCCAATTGTAAATGACCTCTACCTGAAGTACCTCCGCAGCCCACCAGTAGGCCCTGCCCCACACTTTGGGAAGCACTGAGAATGGCCAAGTTTGATAGCATCTCTCCTGGATTGTTTTTTCGTACTTAAAAGTGAGCAGTGGTATTTTAACCTTTGTGTAAGTCTTCTCCTTATTCAAAATACACTCAGCTTCTGTAAACACTGCTTTAATATGTGAGTAAAAGGCTGATTAATCTGGTTTTCAATGGATTGACTGATCACAGCTCTCAAGAGATGCTTCAGGTTAATTAAAAAGAACAGTTTCTACAAATGAATTCTTATTCTATGTCATTTGTCATTTTATGCCCTGCTCTCTAGTAGAGCCGGCCAATTTATTGAATTTTAATTTCTATTCTAATTACTGCCTTCCAGGATCATTAAAACTGATCACAATTAAGAGATTACTTTTTACTTTTACTGTTATTTTTAAGGCAACTGTATTTTACACATATATTTCCATTTATTGTTTGTTTTTTGATGTTCAGATTAATATTGTTAAGGACATTTAAATTAAATTTAAATTAAATGATTACGTGGGGTGTTTGCTGTGAAGCCGGTTTTATAATTGTGATGTCAATATCTATAAAAAAATTATGATTTTTCACTGTACTGAGCTCCTCTGCTCTCTGAAATCACTTAGAGTGCTAGATATTTACATTTATGAACACATAAACATATAATTTAAGTGCTGCTTCATCGTCTCCTGTTCCTGAATGATACTGCGTGCTCTCTGATCACGCTATGATACCATCATATCACCCTTTGATAGACAAAATAATGGCCCCAAATTAAGAAGCCAAAATATTGTATTTACCTCAATGGCTGGTAGTAGTATAGGTGATAGAGACCTATCTCATTCTTAAAGGAACAGAATTACATACAGTTGGAGATAAATAAAATAATCATGTTAATTTGACTAAAGTATTTCAATCATTTCATTATGGGGATGCAAAATATTACCAGATCAATAACTGTATTGGCAGATATTTGCCTGGAAAGTTGATTATTTGTAGCAGCAGATATAAACATTTTTGCCAGTATTTATTTATTTACAGTTGATATTTCGGAAGTACAATATGACCATATATATCCTTAAAAATTAGCTGTAGCTTGGGCAGAATGTACACATGTACCATACATCATCATTAAATGTCCACTTTAATAAATCAAAATTATTGTTTATGAAAGAACAAAAAGTATGTGTATGTGTATGTGAATGTCATTTCTCTACTTTTATTTCTTTGCATACATGTTCGAAATAAAATTCAATTCAATTCAATTCAAAGAACAAAAAGTTATTTCCTTGCTTCACATCTGTTTTTAACAAAAGTAGACTGTCAACTTTATTTTGCTGATTTTTGTGGATTTTATTGTTTTTGTTTTAATCTTGTACAGTGTCCTTGAGTGTCATGAAAGGCGCTTTTAAATAAAATGTGTTATTTGTTATTACTATTAACACAGGTTAATTTTAGTGAACCTGAGTCTTTGCAATCATGAGAAAAATAATGTATTTGCATTGGCAATAATGTTTCAGAAATATTGGCATATTGGATACCTTCAAAAACCTAATACTAACATTTCAGCTTATTAAAAATCTGCCCCTCATCTGATGAAAATAATCAGGGTAAAATAAAACATAGAGACATGAAACTTACATGAAAATATTTATTGAAGAATATAACAAACAGTGAAACATTGATGTAAAAAGTAAAACATATATACAATATGAAGGTTATTTATTTTAAGTCAGAGAGACTTCATGAGTCAGAAAGATCATAAAAACATCACCTCTACACCCTCACATGGTTATGAAAAAATAGAGAATAAATAAAAACATTCAAAAGCATTTTTGCTCAGAAACTGAAGCAAGAGAAGAGACTTTTATCACTTTGTAATGGTTTGGTGGCGTCCATGTCACTCTAACGTTCAGTTCTTTTCTTCGGTGAAGTATTTACAGTGTGGAAACTTTTTAATCAGTCCTCTCTGTGGTGACTGGTCGAGTAAAAAAGTTTGAATCAATGCACAAAAATATCTACGCACGTCTTCAAAGTGTAAAAATATCAGCAAATTTCCATCGTTCAAGTTTTTCCTCACAAAGCGCTACAGTAGAAAAGGAATTAATCTGAAGAATGTGTCATCTGTTTTTAATGGCCTGATCATACTGCAGGATTTTTACCTCTGCCAAGGAGGTAATGTTTTTTTGTCTGTTAGCAAGATTACGCAAAAACTACTGGACAGATTTAACTGGAACCTTCAGGAGATGTTGCTAATGGCCCAACCTAAAGATGATTAGATTTTGATGGTGATACGTATATTTGTCTGGATGCAAAAAATTCCCAAAATTTTTAAAAAATCCCATAAGTTAACAATGGGCGGAGTTAAAAAAAAAAAAAAATCATATCTCTGCCATTTCTGAACGGATTTGCCTCCAAATTCACAGGATAATATGGGATCCATATCCCTATCTTCAACATAAATTTAATCTGGATCCAATCCAGATTGACATCACAAAAAAACATTGAACTTTATAATGGGAAATCCCATTGACGACATTCAATAATTCCTATAAAATCTAAATATTAAGTGATGTTCCCAAAACTTGTTGTGTTCATACAGGATAACAACCTCCATGAATGTGCTGAGTTTGGTCTGGATCCTGGCTCTATTCTGGATCTGGTGATCCAGAATTTTATCTTTTACAGGGGTTATGGAAAAGCCACTGCTGGAGCTGAGCTACTTGGTGGAGCTCTGTGCTCTCGGAGTGCTTTTCTGGTTGTTAGCTATGATGGCTCCACCTCAGGCTACATCAAAAACCACACAGACAAACCTCTGGACAATCATGGTGTGTGAGAAGAGTGTCAGCTATGGCTAAAACAGAAGCTAGGGGTCATAGTCGCCATCATGGACTCATGTGTTAAGAAGAAACAACAAAGATGGGATGTCCTTGGACAGATGGTCCATCAGAAGGAAACAGACGATGTTTACGACGGGGCAGGAAGTGAAAATTTTTGTGCTTACTTGTCTCATTGAAATGGGCCTTGAAAGCATCACAGACTATGTTGCACTATGAGAGGGTTTGATGTTAAAGGCTTCTATAATCTGTCCAACATGTGAAGATCGACTTTGACACCACAGTCGGGTCATGTTTGGCTAAAATCCTGAAGTCTGATCCGGCCCTCGCTCTAACATTCATACAGCAGGTTAACCAGCAGCTCAGGCCACACCTCTTCATCACTCAACCGTTTGCTGGCATGTTAGTACGGATTAAAGCAGACTTCATACGACAGCAGCTCACACAGGCAGGCTGGCAGAAAAAGCCTGTTTGTTTCAGTCATTTGGCCTCCATTTGAAACGGCGTCAGGGGGGAGCGAGGATCATGGGAACCAGGAAGTGTGGGCCCTTCACTGGGTGGAGTCGGAGTCACTGGAGTCCAGGCTGGCCTGCGTGGGAGTGGGCGTGCAGCCGTGGTGGCTGGCCGGCGGGCAGTGGAGGGTCTGCGTGCTCCGCCGCAGGTTCTCCAGGGACTGCAGAAAGGAGCGGCGTGCTCTCTCCTCCTCCAGGGGCGAGGAGCCTTCTTCTTCTACCTCTGCGATCTCGGCGAAGGTGACCGGCTGGGTTTTGAAGCGGGCCTCGCGAGTTCGGCGGGCGCGACTCTTGCCCCTCGCTGGGCCCTTGGGGACAGGCAGTTGCTGGGGGAACTCCTCCATCGCTGAGGCCATGAGGTGAGCGGGGAGGACGTGGAAGCCTGAGGGCTCCATGACCATCTGACGAACGGCAGCCATTGTAGGAAACAGATCCAGAAGAAGGTAAAGGTCAAAGGTTGAAGAATAAGACAGCTGATTGGCTGAGCTGCTTCAAATGTGTGGGTTCCCTTTTCTTTACGGTACCTTTTCCAATCAGAAGATCTCTTTGAGTTCAGAGGTACAGAGCAAAAGTTTGTCCAAAGTTGAGCCAATCAAAAAGTCCTTAAAGCATCAAGCTGTGGCTTGCTCTGAGAAATCAGCTGCTGGGTCTCTGCTCCTCTGTCCTTGCTGTAACAGCTCCTGCTTCAGCCTCACTCTCTCTCCCTCTGGTTCCCTCCCTCTGGCTGATCCTTGTGTGAATCTGGCTCTGCTGAGTCTTCTGACGCTGACAGCTCCAGCTTGGCCTTTTATAGCAGCGCAGACTCTCTCTCCTCATGTTTGCCAGGTCCCTCCCCCTCTCGTCTCCCTCCCCCTCCCCTCGCCGTCATGGTTCCGGCCTTCGGCAGTCAGTCAGTCACTTCACCAAAATAAACAGGCTTGGAGGAGAGAATATGTGTGTGGAGAAAGAGGGGAGTTTCGGGAACAGAGGGGGAAAACAATCAAGGGATGAAAATGATTTTAGTGAAGCAGGACGGGAATCAGAGCAGATAAAAACAGAGCTGGCAGGGTGAGTGGTAAAAGTACAGAGGGGGGTCAAGGAGAGCAGCTGTGTTATTGTGGCTGATGTGATTTGTTGGCTGCGATAAGTAAGTGTTAAACTGGAGACATGAAGACTTTGACCTTCAAAATCCAAAATTTGTAAGTTCATTCTTGCGTTGGACAGGACAGTTGGGTAAATTTTGGGAGTTACTTTCAGTTTATGTATGAGGAGGGATATGTGTATATACAGTGCTGTGAAAAAGTATTTGCCCCCTTCCTGATTTCTTACTTTTTTGCATAATTGTCCCACTTAAATGTTTCAGATCATCAAACAAATTCTAATATTAGATAACGATAACCTGAGTAAATACAAAATGCAGTTTTTAAATGATGATTTTATTTATTAAGGAAATAAAGCTCTCCAAACCCACATGACCCTTTGTGAAAAAGTAATTGCCCCCCTTGTTAAATCATGAGTCAACTGTGATTAACCACATATTTTTGAAAGCTGAGTTCAATTTCACCGACCACACCCAGACCTGATTACTGCCAGACCTGTTGATTTAAGAAATCACTTAAATAGAACCTGTCTGACTAAGTGAAGTAGGCTGCAAGATCTCGAAAAGAAACACATCACTCCACGATCCAAAGAAATTCAAGAACAAATGAGAAAAAAAGTGATTGAAATCTATCAGTCTTTTACAAAGCCATTTCTAAGGCTTTAGGACTCCAGTGAACCACAGTCAGAGCTATTATCCACAAATGGAGAAAACTGGGAACAGTGGCGAACCTTCCCAGGAGTGGTCGGCCTACCAAAATTACACCAATAGTACAACGACAACTCATCCAGGAGGTCAAAAAGAACCCAGAACAACATCTAAAGAACTGCAGGCCTCATTGGCCTCAGGTAAGGTCAGTGTTCATGACTCAACAATAAGAAAGAGACGGAGCAAAAATGGCATCCATGGTAGAGCTCCGACGCAAAAACCACTACTGACCAAAAACAACACAAAGGCTCATCTCACATTTGCCAAAAACATCTTGATGATCCCCAAGACTTAAGGAAAAATATTCTGTGGACTGACGAGACAAAAGTTGAACTTTTTGGAAGGTGTGCATCTTGTTACATCCAGTGTAAAAACAACACAGCATTTGATAAAAAGAATATTATAGCAACAGTCAAACATGGTGGTGGTAGTGTGATGGTCTGGGGCTGCTTTGCTGCTTCAGGACCTGGACGACTTGTTGTGATTGATGAAACCATGAATTCTGCTGTCGACCAGAAAATCCTGAAGGAGAATGTTTGGCCATCAGTTCGTGACCTCAAGTTCAAGCACACTTGGGTTATGCAACAGGACAACGACCCGAAACACTAGCAAGTCCACCTCTGAATGGCTTAAAAAAAATAAAATTAAGGTTTTGGAGTGGCCGAGTCAAAGTCCGGACTTAAATCCAATTGAGGTGCTGTGGTGTGACCTCAAATGGGCAGTTCATGCTCAAAAACCCTCCAGTTTGGCTGACTTAAAACAATTCTGCACAGAAGAGTGGGCCAAAATTCCTCCACAGTGATGTGAAAGACTCATCACCAGTTATCGCAAACGCTTGACTGCAGTTAATGCTGCCAAGGGTGAAACAACCAGTTATTAGGTTCAGGGGGCAATTACTTTTTCACATAGGGTCATGTAGGTTTGGAGAGTTTTTATCCCTTAATAAATAAAATCATCATTTAAAAACTGCATTTTGTATTTACTCAGGTTATCTTTGTCTAATATTAAAAATTGTGTGATGATCTGAAACATTTCGGTGTGACAAATATTCAAAAAAGTAAGAAATCAGGAAGGGGGCAAATACTTTTTCACAGCACTGTATGTATATATGTCTTCAAATATGTATTTATTTATGTTTGTTATTAATTATTTTATAGATTTATATTTAAGGAAGCCAAATAATATTTTATGCATAAGGGGTGGGATTAAATAAGTATTACTTCTTCCCACTCCTTTTTGGATGTGTAAATCGTAGTTTTCATTTTCATAAATTTTTTTCACACATTTTGTATTGTACTGTTACATTTGTCCACTATTGTATGAATACAGTAGTCATTTATTTTATTATTATTATTTTTACATGGTGCGAAATAAACTACTACTACTACTACTATTAAATTATGAGAAAACCCCTTAAAATGTTCCAGAGACCTCTTGTTCACAAAACACCAATCAGTATTTTATATGTAAAACAGTCACAGTCAACTGAAAGGCACCAATTTACATGGTTACGAGTTGAACCAATACCCCAAATATTTTCCCAAAATACAATCCTGACTTCAAAAAGAGGATTTATTTGCTGCCAGCTTGAATAACAGTTTGTGTTCATGCAGTCACGTTTCAGATGTTGATGATCGTGGTCTTATTTTATACTCAAATCTCTCCAGAGACTTTCTCCCCGTGTCTCCTTTCTGTGTTTCGGTCTCCCATCACTAAAATAACTAACACTGAAAATAAACTCAGATCTAAGTGAGAGTATTTTTCAAATTTCAAGACAAAAAAAATCCCACTAGATTTATTCTAATCCACAATATCCTTACATGTCTGGATTAAGATCTAATTTGAAGATATAAAAACTAAAATAAGGCCTGAGGTGCTTGTAAAAAGTAAAATAAACTGCCAATAAGACAAGACAAATTTAACTTGAGCAGATATTAAACCTTGATTTAAGACCTTCACTGAGTCAAACTTGTTTGTTTCATTGGAAGATATTTTCTCTTCATTACAAGCAGTTCAGTTCCTTATTTTTGCATTTAATTTCTTAAAGTAAGATATTTATCTTGACTTGTTGAGTAAAGGTGGATTAGAATAAATGTTTTGGATATTTTTGACTTGAAAATGGACAAACACTTGCCTAGATCTAAGTTTCTGCAGTGAAGTAGAGGAGCTCCAACGCCAATGTGCAGCCAATGTTTACTTCCTCCTCTGTCTGTGTTCATCTTTGTCACCATTCACTCTCAGTGCTGATTGGCGGTTGCGCCACAGCTTCAGGCCAATTTGTCATGAAAGTTGAATATTTTCGACGATTGTGAAGGGGCAAAATCCATCCATGTGACAATTTCTCTTCAAATTCACTTTCAATGTATTTTCTTCCTGCAACAAAACTAAAGTCATCTCCTTTGCGATTCGCCATCTTCAGTCAAATTGGACAGTTTACAAGCAAGACATGTTTGACCTTTGCCCTCAGGCCTTCTCACTTTTTTTTTGGAGCCTTAAGTTTAATTTGACACCGTGACCTCTCAGACACGATGACCAATAAGATTATGTGACCTGATAGATACCCCAAACCAAACCTTTTTTGGATGACCTTCTGTTACATCCAGGAAGGCCAGCAAAGGTAAAATTCAACGCACTACTACGCTAGGGTATTGTGGCTAATTTCCTCAACGTATTATCACATACCTAAAGTTCTACTTTAAGGATATCAGTCCATAATTTCCTCTTTTTTGGGGCTTTTTGGGTTTTTGTTTGAGAGGAAAAGATTAAGTATAGACTCAGAAGTTGGCTGACCCTGATCACCTGCAGAGAGAACAAACTCCGGACATGGGGCACAGAGACATATCCGCTAGGCCACTGGCACCCCAAAACTACCCTCTTATTGACCCAGGGGGTTGTTGTTGACTTCCTCACAGTACTCTATCGAAGCCATCATTGGCACTCTTTAATTGGCTGCTAAGATGACCTCTGACCCCAAGCAGAGTCGAGTGATTGGTGAGGATAACACTCATTCAGGTTCCATTGTCCTGACGCATCATTATGTCATCTGGGGTTAGAATCTTCGTTTGCTCCTGCAGCCTGATCCGGCCTCGTGTTGACTTTGTTTTCAGACATTGATGTAAATATGAGAGTAAATCAAATATGAAGATGTCATCGGCTGAGGTAATCGTTTGGAGCGTAGGTCATTAACAGTCTGTTAGAGCCAGCAGAACAGGAAACAGATCCACAAACAAAACAGACTCACTGCAGTGCCACCGTCATGCAGGCCGACCCGCTGCGTCATCCAGACTGAGAGTAAAGACTTCATATATGAGAGCTGCTGCTGCTGCCCATGTCACTGTGAACGTGAGAGGCTCTTCCATTAAACCTGCAGGGCTCTTTTCCAGTTCTTTACAGTGTAGAGTCAAATGTCCTCAATTCTATACTGATTTTTGTTCAGTAGAACAAGACGATAATGTGACTAATAACCTTGAACTCTGACCTAAAAAATCTTACCAGAGCATTCTTTTGAAATAGTGGACATTTGTGCAAAGTTTGATGAAAATCATTCAGAGATTTCCTGAGATATTCTGTCTACAAGTAAAGAACGACAAAGAGGGACCACGACCTTGACTTTAAAACCTATGACCTCCAAAATGTGTAAATATCATCCTGAACTTTAAGTGAATATTTATGGAAAGTTCAAAGAAAATCCTTCAAAGCATTCTCCAAATATTAAGTTTAAAATACTTGAAAAGCAGAGGATTAACATGCGGCTCTGCGACCTTTCACCTACAACTTTTAATATTTGAGTAGATTGTTTTGAAAAAAAACAAAGGACAGTCTTTGACCTGTGATCTCAACAATATCCTCAAGTTATCCCTCACTCAAAGAGAACAATTGTGCAAAGTTTGAAGATCGGTCAAATTATTCTTTAAATATTGAGTTTTTTAGATTCTGTGTTTAAAAGAATCTTTACATGTGTTTGACGTTCAAACGGACAGATGCATGGACATATAACCTGGTTACCGTGACGATTAATTAGAAGAGTTTCAATATGTTTGCTTTCCAACATCGTGAGGATTTAAAAATGTAATTCATGAACCAGAAGATGACATCACTGTGGCTCTGAGTCTTATTCATACACAGTTTATGGCTTTGGTATGAAATGTTACAGTTGGCATGACAACATAAACAAACGCTGGGAGCTCCAAGGCGAAGGTGTCACCCGTAGTTACTAATATTAAGACGACGTATCACCATCAGAGCATCACTCAGCATTCGATCACTCACACCAGAGCGTCGACTTCTCTACACTTCAGGCTCTGATCTCACGGGCTTCCCTTCGCTGAGGAGGCTTCAGCAGTGACGTTGCAGGTCTAATCGTCCTCGGTCTGTCCGACATTCCTCAGATGACAGTTCACGAGGGGGACCTTCACCACACTCACACTCAAGAGGAATGCACACACACACTCTGCGGGGTTGTAAGTCCTGGATGTGAACCTGCAAATACCCCTCTGCTCTATTTTAGGCTGATGTAAGGTCATCCGCCAGCGGGCCAACAGCTGCCAATCAGGTGACATCACATGATTGCTATGGTTCTTTAAACAGACATTAACGACTCACCACTTACACTTTTAATTATTTTTCATTTGTATAATGTGACCCTTAAACTGACTCTGTGTGCATGTTTGGTTAAATCCTGTGGTGAAGGAGAAATGACCTAGACAGGAAGTGAGAGGGTCAGATCTGAGCGTCCTTGAGGGACGTCTTTGTTTGTCTTAAAGACTCTGTTTGTGTCTAAATGTGTCCTCCACAAGGACAACATCCAACACAAACAATCCTAGAAATAACATCCTCACTCTGCTCTCTGACAGGCTGTCAAGAAGCTTTATCTGCGTAGAGGTGAAGTTACAAAATCTTCAAAATGAATCATCAGAGGGACAAATTATCTATCAAGTCAAAGCAGAGATTTGGACATTTCACTTTTGCGTAAATCCCTTGAACTAGTGGCGATACGCTGACAGCAGTGCCTCCACGTCACCCTTAGTCTCAGCTCAGCTCGACTGGAACTCCACTGACGGTGGTATAAAAAACTGTACCAGGTACCAGGAACAATCTCTAAATTAAAACCTAGACAATGGGGGTGCCGGTTTGGCAGAGAGGTGGGCAGCCAAGCATATGCATGCTTCTGCCAGCCCAGGTTTGGGTCCAGCCTGTGGCCTGTTTGCAGAGTGTCCACCCCTGCTCTCTCTTTTCCCCTTTCACAGGCTAGTCCACTGTCTTTCTCTCTCCTGTAAAGTAAGTCCTAAAAATGCCCAAGAAAATAATCTTAAAAAAAAAACAAAAAACAAGACAATCAAGCAGTTCCCACTTCTGCTTTGCTGGATGGGTCCCTAGAAATGTGGGGCATAAATCAGGAGTGGACCCGCACTAACGTTCTGTCACATCCTGAATCCCTTTATCCAACAGGGTGGTGGTTTTCCTAGGAGGGGCCCTCCAGCAGAGAGCAGCTGAGGAATAACCCCCCCTCATCACTGACACTCCCTTGGACCTTAAATGGACTCATACACCTTCACCCACCTTTCTCTGGACGTGGAACACAAGACTTTGAACCGGGGCAGGCACAAAATTAGACGAACAAAAGAGAGAAGAAAAAAATGAAAACAAATCTCCAACTTTTGAAGCAGTTTGACTCCTAACCCATCAGAAACTGTCGCACATTGGACAGGCACTGAGGTGAAAGAGAAATGAGAGCAGGAACATTTTTGTTCACCTGCATAAATATTTAATGACTGTGAACATTTAATGTATTCACTTGTTCTGATTAATTAGATTTTTGTTTTCTTATATGTTAAAGCAGCTCCTTATGGCTGCAGCAGCAAATCTGGGTGTTAATCCGAACTGTAATCTGATCCACTATCAGCAGGACAATATGTATAAAAATAAAACAGCTGTGGTTATGAAACATGGATGGAAACAAGGACACGGGCTGGAAAAAGAATCAGAGTCTTTGTAATTAACGAGTGAGCTCCACTTTCAGCAGCTCACGCCTCAGAGCTGAAGAGTATATACGAGTGCAGGTAGAGTTACGGCTCTGATGTAACAGATTATTTCATGTTCTGTATCATTAACGCTGCAGAGATGTACACCACGATAAGGATTTAGCAGATTGGTCTCGATATAGAACCAATATCAACTTTCACTGCTCACTGCAGCCACAAGTGCATCCTACAGATGCCTGTTTGAAACCATGGCAACAAAATACAACCATCTGGAGACCAATTTTGGTTAATTTCCAGTTACTGCTGAAAAAATGACTTTCATTGTCTACCAGCTAATCATCTTCATATTCAGTACTTTCATTTATTCATATTAAGGACAAATATTCAACTTTCATCCAGGTCTAAGTCTGATGCTGTTCTAAAAAAAGATATCAGTGCTTTCTGGACATCCTGGCTTTTTTCTTCCATGGCTCAGGTTTATATAATAAAATATTCAAGCCTTTGCAGGGGGGCAAAGGGGTGGAAGACTGTAAACAATCTCACTTGTTGTACCGTAAAACAGGATCAGAAGAGCCACAGCCTTGTTTCTATGAGGACTCTGTTTTTATCAGCTGATCAACAATGACATCTAAGAGCACAGTCTACTGAAAGACATCTGCTGCCATGGGTACATTTCTACACCTTCCTAATGCTAAGGATCATGCTGTAAAATGAACAAGCTGATTGGAAGATTCTATTGATTATTTGTAGGGATGCGCAGTACTGGATTTTTGCCGAATGATGATATTTCTGAACTCATAACCACTGGTACTGATATTGCTGTTGATATTTTATGTCAAGAGCACAAAGTCTGCTTTGGATTAAAGCTAACTGAAGTTTTCCCCTCGTGGTGATGTCTGTCTGTGTGGATGTGGAGCAAAAAAAATGATGAAGCGGGTACATTGTTATGGTGCATTCTATAAATATTACAGCCAATATATGGGATATATATGGCCAACATCCATTTATCCATACATCTATCCATCATCTGTATCGCTGATCCCTTTCAGTGTCGTGGGAGCTGGAGTCTATCCCAGCTGACATTGAGTGAGAGGCAAGGTACACCCTGAACTGATTGCCAATGAAAATGTCATCAAAATACTTTTTGAGTACTGGACAAACAAATGGACGAACGGTGGCAAAAACACAACCTTTCTGACTGAGGTAACTCCATCCAGAGCACAGGTGAAAGAATGCATGAGCACAAGGTTTAACAGTGAGTTTATTTCAGGCCTTTTTTTAATCAATCACAACAGAGACAGACAGCCTGAGTGTTAAGTCTGCTCCATCAAGATACACAGACAGATATGAGAGGGTCACGCCATTCTTTCACAATAAAACACCCTTCAGTCTCAGATATTAAAAATAGCTCAGTAAAATTAATTACTCGTTTCTCTGCAGTACAGAATCAGTCAGGGACCTCAGCATCAGAGCATTATAGCAGCAATACAGCTGTGATTAATAGGAGCTACAGTGGCCACTAGTGGTGGGCAGCTGCCTTACAGTTTATTTATCTTGCAGAATTGTGGGCTAGAGTTCAGGAAAAATAGCTGTCAGTTTAATCTCCTTAATTCTGACTTTTATCATTCTGTATATTAACAAAATGAACACTTTTTAAAATATAAAAGAACAAAATCGAGATGTCTTGGTTCTACTGTTCTCTCTGTTGACTCAACTTTTAAGCACCAAGTTGCTCAGACTACTTAAAAAACAAATGTGTATTTCGGTTGTTAGTTTAAAGATATGGAATTCCTAACTACAGGATGTAAAAGGTTGCACAGATATGCATCAATTTAAAAAAAATGTACAGAAGCAAAAAAAAAAATGTCAATGCGGTCATAATCAAAGTGTTGTTGGTGTGGGCTATGTGATGTCAGACCATCTTTTCTTTTTTAATTGTTCAGGTGGGGGGCAGACAAAAAAAAGAAACATTTTCTTCTTGCTGCTCCTTTCCAATCATGGAGGTGTTGATTTGAAAATGGAGTGTGCACTTATGTACAAATTCTGTTCTCCACTTACATGTAAGGAACAAATAAACTAAGACTAAGACTAACATTAGGTAAGATACACACATGATCAACAGTTAAAACTATAATACAAAGGTTCACGTCACAAACATAACATCATCATCATTCACAGCAAATGGAGTCAATCTGGAACAACTGCTGGATTCATCTCAGACAGTTTTTAACGACTCTGCCCCGCTCAAGTCTGCCCCCCGCCCCATTAACCTCAGACTGTAAATGAAGTCATGGAGACACACATGGTCTCAGCTCTTCTTTAAATCACCCTCTGTTTAAACCTGATGTTTACAGCTCAGACTCAGAGACTGAAAACACTCAGCAGGACCCTCTCTGCAAAATCAAGACCCCCAACCAGCTCTGCGGTCGCCTTTGGGGACAATTATCTGTACGTGGACCATGGGGATAAGATATAATTCAATCACCAAGAGCTCCTTGTCTTAGTTTGTTATTAGGGGACAAGATGTTCTCAAACTTAATGGACAAACAATCGCTTAACACACTTTTATTTACTCATTTTAATGTGTCATCTGGTGCATTTATGTAACACAGACCTGACTGTTCTTGATTTTGATTGGTCAGCGAGGAAGTAGTGTCACTGTTACAAAAGTTGAACTGTTTTCAAATCATAGAGCGCCTAAACAAAAAAACTGTCAGCGCAGAGGTGTTATTATGTCGCACAGGCCAATAAGAGTTGGACCTCACTGGTTTGTGCTGAAAAGGATCTCAGAGTGTAAATCTGCACAAAGCTCACTAATGTCTGATTCATCTAATCGTCTTTTATTTACATTTATTCTTAAAAATGTGTACATAACCAAACTTTACTCATAATATTCAACTTGTGGTTGATGAGATAGTTCAAAATACAAACTTTTGACAAGGTTAAGACAATAATTTGCTGATTGGTGAGATGTAATATTAAGTTTAAAGAAAGAACAGTATTTAAAGTCATTAAGTGTACCGACTATACATAGACTGAGGGGAGAGAAAGTGTTAAATTAATCTATTATCCTGCTCCCCCGGGGTCAAAAGGTGAAGTACACACCACAGGCTGCATTCCCGCACAAGCTAATCGCCCTGAACCCGCTGTGACGGGATGCCGCGGTTACCATAGCAACCCAAATGTCAGGAGGAGCCAGAACTGGTCACATAACAGACCAGGTACTGTATGTCCTCTCTGCTCCAGGAGGACAAATATGAGTAAGAACTTAAGCGAGTGCAAAAATATCCATAATACTTGCTCATATTTTATATTCATTTGACAAGTCCAGATGGATGTTTTATTAGAAGGAATAAAAAGGAAAAATGAGGCATTTAATTGCTTGTATTAATCAGAAAATATCTGCCAATGAACCAAGCAAAATTTTAGGTGGCACAGCTCATTTTTAAGACTTCATTCCAGTTAAATCTGTCTTATTTCATTGGCAGATATTTTTACTTATTACAAGCAGTTCAGGCTTTATTTTTGTTTTTATGTATGAAAATAGTTATGAGACTGGACATTTCAGGTCATTTTGGCTTACAAAAAGTCTAGTGAGACTTTTGGACTTGAAATTGGACGAATAAGCTTCTTTGAATTTTAGTTCTTGCAGTGTATATTACTTTTACTGCAGTACGGCTCTGATGGGGGCTCTCCCTGCCTTTCCATTGGTGAATTTTGGGAAACTTATGCAGGAACAGCCTTCCTTTCGCCTATAAGGAAACCATAAAGGAGGAGCTGGGGTGGAGGAGGGTTGCAAAGCAGCTTGCAGAAGGAGCAGTGAAGAGTAGGCAGGCTAGAGCAGCTTAAGTAATGCAGCATGAGAGCATGACAGCTTAGAGGTGATCAGTAGTGGCAGGCTAGCTTTGGGTCAGCTGTTTAATGATGCTGGCATGTTAGCAATATTAACTCTGTGTCAGGCCAGAACTGTTGCTATGCTCAGTTAATGGAAAAATGTGATGCAGGCTGTTTAATTTTCTTTGAAACGAAATTCAGTTACTTGTCATTTCAGCTATAATACACTGAAGTCAGGTGTATATAAGAGGCTCTGACATCCTTATGCTTGACCTTAATGTGACCTCTGAGAGAAAAAAGTTTGCATGCCCCTGCTGTAGATGCAGGAAAGGGCCTCTCTGTTTGGCTCTTCATATCCTGAAGCCATCAATGCAGTGTTAATTTGTTAAGTCAGTGTCTTAATACAGTAAGATTGTAGGGCTGAAAGATTCATCATTTTCGGATCGAAACCACAATTTCAGACAACGCAATCATGTGATCGCCAAAGCTGCAATTTTTTGCAGCGCTCCTGACTGACCCAGGATCTGTTGTGTCAGCTTTTTTTACACATACTATTTTACAAATTTGCAGGCAGTTTGCATTTACGGAAGTGCTGGTAAGCAGGTCAACAACACAAAGCCTCTGTTTAGGAGTAGAAGTTGGAGTGTCCCTTAAACAATGAAAACAGATTATTTATCTTCAATATTAGATGATGAATAATGTGTTATGTGCTTTTGATCATTGATTTCCTTACTGGTCTGTACACTGTAAACATAGTGAATATTGCACTGAAGCTTGATTTCAATAAAATCGTGAATCAAACTGAAATCGCAATATCTGCCAGAAAAATCGCAATTAGACCTTTTCCTGAAATCGTTCAGCCCTCGTACACTGGTTGTTTTTCTTCTTTGTGGACTAAAAATGCCCTCATCTTCTGATAAAATCCTGTTAATGAAGCTATTATTTAAATCCATGGTCTATGTTGACTGCCATGAACAGTATATCTGACGTCACATGCTGTGAACTTCACAATATAAACAAACCTTCAGCTCTGATTGGAAGTCCTGCTTGTGTGAGTCAGTAAACACATCATGGGGGGGTCTGTGGGTCTGCTGGTCTGGTCCTCTGCCCTCTCCCTGCAGACTGAGTCAGTGCAAAAACACCACAGAGAAAACAGAGTTATTTATAGACTCAGACATGGAGACTGAAGGATTCCCGTCCAGGAACATCGTGTTTGTTTACACCAGTCTTTTAGAGATAATTCTTGTTTTTATGTCACTTTTGTGCCTGTTATTTTCTTCATTACTCAGGTGGAATGTAAATGTACCTGAAATCGGACTAACGAGATTTGAGTCCTTGCAGGAAACCCCTAAAATGTGCAGCTTTGGGCCGGTTGGTGCTTTCTCAGTTCCTGCTTTTAGGTGTATAAAACCAGCCTGCATGAAAACACAAACCCGTTATCTATACCGCCTTTGGATGCTTGGATGGAGAACCTGGGAATTATGCCACAATTAAATATGTTCCAGTGACAAGCTTGTAAACTTGAGGGAACTGAACATAGCTCGACCTCCCGAGGAGGAACTTGAACCTAAAGGGGCGTTTCCAGTGATATTCCAGCATCCCACATCAAGTAGAACGCACCGTCATCCCTTTAAAAGTCACAGGGGGCAGGAGTTGTTGGCCACTAGGTGAGGCAGGGTCACCTTTTGCCTCCTGGTCTGAAAAATAAAGCCAGTGCAGAAGGGACTGCAAATGTAAATTAGTATTTATGCTATAATCCAGCATATTTACATCTATTGTTTTCTGAATAGATGTTCATTAATGTGTACTGTCCCTCTTAAATAAATAAATAAATAAATAAATGCCCAAGCTGCAGTTCCTCGAGTGTCCACTGGTGGCAGGCTGCAGGAAACATGAAGTTATGTGACAGTGTGGCGTGGACGGTTTTTACAGCCTGGTTCAACAAACAGCTTCAGTCTGAATATCCAAAATATCTCAAGGCTTAACTTCTTGTTTTGGAATGTCAGGGACATGATTGACATGAATCCAAGCCATCAGGTCCCGTCACTTCACGTCCTCTCTGTCAGTGAGTAGGTCAAACTAAAGTTCAGTGTCCAAAGATTGGCATCAACAACGCTCCAAAGCCTCCTCCGATAATCAAACAACTGACATCATATGGCCTCATCCACTTCTTTCTACGGTCAGTGGTCACCAGCAAATCACAGGGCTGACATACAGAGACAAACAACCATCACTCACATCTCAGGGTTAATTAGGGTCACTAATTGGTCCACTGATCATGTTTCTGGTCTCCTGTAGGGTGCGAGAGAACATGCAAACTCCACACAGAAAGGACCTGACCTTTCAGGTGTCCAACCAGAAACCCTCCTGTCAAAATCAAAATCACAATTATCTTTATTGATATTAACTCTTTTAAGTAATTAAACATGGTGACTTCTTGATTTTTCATGGCAACTGGAACTGCATTGGATGCATTTATTTGACTTAACAGTTCAAACATTATAAAAGCTTTAAAAAATAAGTAATGAACAAAAAAAATACCTCGATGCTGGTGCTGGTTTGGCAGAGCAGCATATGTTCCGTAGAAAAATGCTAACAGAAAATAATTTTAAACAAAATAAAAAATTATAAATTTATAACATACATGTAAAAGTAAAACAAACACCAACAATTCATCACTCAGGACAAAAGCTAAGCTCAAAACAAGCACAACAGGGTATATTAACTGATTTACTCTTATTGGTTTTATTGTTTTTTACTGTTTTTATTGTGCCTGCTTCTTCTACTGTAAAGCACTTTGGTAGGCCGCCGGTTGTTTAAATAAATAAAGCTGACATTGACATTGACATTGATCAAAATTGATTATCTTTCTTTCATAATTGCAGAAAGCCATAATTGTAATTAACATTAAAAGTCAATTCATTGCATCTTAATGGTATGACAGCATGAAGCTTGTCCTGTTGTGCAGCCTTTATGGGAAACTACTCATTAAAAATTGAATCAATTTTATTTTTTGAAAAGTCCATTTAACATGCATTCAATAAAAACTGCAGTGCAGATAAAACTACAAAACAAATTAATGCTGTAGTATGAAAGCTTCTAATCAGACTGTGTAATAAAACAACTCGAGCATGTGCAGCTTACATGCAGCTGCTGCTGTGGCCTAAGAATGAAGTCAACAGAGTAAAGATGAAGTTTTTATATTTGGGAAAACAAAGCATAAAGAACAAACCTGTTAGATAATTTTTATGTACGTATATTTGGTGATGCCTCCACACCAATGTGCTGTTAGATTTCTGTAACTTAACTCGACCATCCCTGATCCCACTGTGACCTCTGAGGTCTGTAGATTTGGGCTGCGGAGCCGCTCACGTGCAGCCCCTCACTCTGACATCCTTCACTGGAGCGAATTTTTCCACATCAGCTCCTGTTTGTTTGTGTTTGTGAATTCCCAGCCTGATGTGTGCACAGGAGGTCCAACTGGGAAGACTGACCCTCTGAGATTAATAAAGTTTGTTGTTTTTGTCATCTTCAGATTTAAACTCTGCATATTAACAACAACGAACGAACCGCACAAACCAAATATACAACAATAAAGAAAAGGAGGGAAAACTGCATGTGCAGCACAACTTTTACAGGATGTTTAATCAACACAAGGGCACCAAAAGGGCACCTTCTCATTTATGAGGCTATCTCAGGTCTGCTCCCATCGTACCTTCTGACCTTCATCAGTCAGAGGATTTCATGATCTTTCAGTCTGATTTAATGTCTGTAATCGGGCACATTCATCTTGCCAAACTCCAATCTACAGTGATTGTGAGCGGCCCAAAGTGGCACAGCCCAAGTCCTTCAGAGCAGGTGGAGCTACGAGTGGGACGACAGCAGGAAGTGACAGCAGGTACAGAGATTAGCATACAGTAGATGCTAACAGCTTCAGGACTGGACAACCTTTCCTTGTAAAATGAAAAACAAATAACACCACAAACTTCTCTATAGCAAAGATATTCGCTTCATTTTGACATGTTTTGGCAAAAGTTTGTTGGCTCCTGTTCTGTAGTGCAGTAGTGCCTGTCTACTACATTATCTGATTGGCCCATAATGAATGTGATGGACAGAACGGTCGTTCAATCACCTGCTGGATATGCTTTTAAAAGGTTCTGCCCGCCCCAAACACTTTCTATAGGCTCTTTCCCAGATGGACTTATGAGATATATTGGTGACTGAGGCATTAGGCTGCAGATTTTTTGACTGATGATTCAGTTTTTTATCATAGTCCATCTTGGCTATTAGTCATCAATTCTTGTTTTTCGTTGTATTTTAAGCATTATACACGTTGGGAGGAACTTTTTTCACTGTACAGCTGCCTCTCTTGGCCACACAGATCACATTAGCAGAGGAGAGTGAGCTGTCCATGTTTTAAGGGGCTGATGCAGGAGTCAAACCTTCAGATGAGGCTGTAGGGACTGCAGACCACTTGGTGTGTCCTGCAGTGTTAATTTTGACAGCACTTTTTAATTTAGTTTTAGTTACAGCCTTTTGCCTAAAATAGCTTTTAGTTTTAGTCATAATTCAGTCATCTAAATTGTTTTAATTTTAGTCTAGTTTTAATTGATGAACTTTCACAACACTTCAGTCGATGAAATCTACAGTAAATTTAGTCGACTAAAATATGAAGTGTAAAGGGTGAGGCATTTTTTATGTTTCCTTGAATTTCTGAAGTCATGTTTGACACTTGGATAAAATTAAACATCTAATAACCCTTTATTGAATGCTAATAAAGTTTGAATGTATAAATGAAGAGAAACAAATTTAACTTTTGTGTGAAATGCGGTCACCTTTATTTAGGCCACCTGGCAGAGCATCTCACTCACAATACCAGAACTGACAACAAACAGTGAACCTGCTCTACATGAATATATCAATTCATAAAGAGAGTAGCTCTGATTGGATCGCTCCCCAACTTATCCCACCACCATGAAGCTAAGGCAGCTGTGATTGGATGTCCCTCTTAACTCATCCAACCTTTCCACACAACGAAAGTAGCTTTCTACATGAGCAAATTAGGTCTGATTGGATTAAGCCTAGTTTTTATTTGTTGATGAAATGTCAGTTAATTTAATTTTAGTTTTTGTCCATGTGCACTTGTTTTTTTACTAGTTACTGTCTAGCTTTCATCAGGGAAAAACAAAATTAATACTGGTGTCCTGTAAGGTTGTTCCAATTACTTCTTTTATTTGGAAAATGATGGTTTTATGGCTTTTTGTAACAGTAAATAAGGAGGGACAGATTCAGGGATGTCTCACACTGAACCGCGTCAGGACTAAGAGTCAAATCTGAGATCAGCATTTACAGACTGTAGCTTCTGTTCAGGGTCATGTCGGCTTTACTCTTAAGTGCCGTCTTGATGTGAAATCAATGTTGCATTATCCATCCTGTCACGTTATGACTTGACAGACGAGCAATATCTGTCTTTATTGGTATTTAGGTCAGAACAAATCTGTTAGTGGGGCAGGGGTAATAAAGTTTCCATCCGCTCTCAGGCTTTGGTTCCTGGTAGCTTTTTATCTCTTCTGGGTAATCCAACTAAAAGGACCTGTCCTGATAAAGCAGGAGTTCTTTTTATCATATGGGCTGTTTACACTTTTCAACAATGTTCCAAAAAAGGAACAAATATGGGTCATCTCTGCAGGAGGGCTGTCCAGATATCATCATCAGTCTGTGATGTTGTTATGGTCAGAACTGTCTCTTAAATTGATCACAGACAGAGAGGATCAATGCTGATTTACAGCAGGCACCAACAAGTTAGGGTGGAGGAGTTTATAGTGGAAAAAGAGGAAGGAGGCGCAGTGAGAGGAGCGTTCTGAAGTTGTGAAGCCTGGGGGAGCACAGGGGGTCTCGGAGGGGTGTAGAGGGGAGGGTGAAGTGAATCGGTCAGCCTGTTCCCAGAGCAGATTCCCATTAAATCACAGCATGACTCCAGGCTGCACTTACTACAAATTAAATCACACGTACACCACACACAGATTTACAACAACCTTCGGAGAACTTACAGGAACAAGTTTAAGCTTGCAAACATGTGATCATGCCAAAAAAAAGAAAGATCTGATGATGCGTTCAAGTCCTTTGCATGGCTGTGCTGAGATGTTTCTGACCTACAAATTTCCTCTCTGCACACTCAGGATCACGAGCTGCTCCTCTCCCTGTGGACCTTCTGTTACAGGACTGTTGACAGAGTGTGTTACTCGGTGTTTTGCAATAGTAAAAAGTCCACAAAGATCTCACATTTACTGCACAATAAATCAATAATTTACAGCTGATCAAACATCTGTAAAGACCTGTCCTCAGTCAATAAAACTGAGAGGTCTGAACTGAAACTAAGAGGACTGAGCTGGACTTATGGGTCAGGAATTTCCTGTACATGTTGATTTATTTGTACATCACTAACACTGTGATAAACAGCATGACATTGTGGAAAAAAAAAGGGGTTCCCGATCATTTCAAAACAGCGAGAACAAGGACTTGTTACCCACATATCAGCATAAAAACTCCCCTTATGATCATCAAACTCGTCAAACCACCAATCAGAGTGCTCTGTTGGATTGAGATCTGCTGACTGTGGAGGCCACTGCATTACAGTGAAGTCACTGAAACCAATTTGAGATGATCTGAGCTTTGAGACATAGAGCTGCTGGAGGTCTCCATCAGAAGATGGTCCACTGTGGTCATAAAGGGATGGACATGGTCAGCAACAACACTCAGGTACCATCACAGACCTGCAACTATGCCATGTTCATGTCACTTAAATCAGCCTTCTTCCTCACGAATTTCTGCAAATTGACTACATGGTTAAATGCTGCCTTGTGATTGGCAGGTTATTAGGTGTACCTAATAAAGTGGACAGTGAATATGTTTACATGGTCAAAGAGCAGGATTACAGGAGTCAGTTGGATACCTGATGCTGAGGTTATGTAATGCTGCAGCTCTTGAATGTCTTCATTCTCTCTGGATTAATTTCAGTATCCGTGTAAATCAGGGCCTCTTACAGCCGCACAGATGTGTCCAAAGCTCTGTAGTCGAGTACTTTACAGCTTATTGTCTGCTAATAAAAGAACACAGAGGCTCTCAGCTTGTATGCAGTCTGCACAGGCTCACAGTCTGACCAAGGCCTGATTGGTTCTGATCCAAACGGAGGCTCCAGAGGCTAAAGTCAAACCGCAGCTCTGATTCAGCTCCCGTAACTCTGCGTGCCTCCAGCTCTCTGCAACAGGTGTCTGGATCCGGATCTGGATCGAGTAAACAGAGGCTCAGCGAGGCACGCTGTCAGCTTGTTAGACAGCTATCAGGTCACAGGCAGAGTTCATTTCCATCTTTACAGGCAGGACGCAGAGCAGAAAGACAAACAGAGCTGGGAAAGAGCTGCAGATCCTGGAAGACAATGTTGCTGCCCTCATTCACTCGACGCTCCATAAATAATCATTTTCACTGGCTGTCAGCCATTTATGGTGCCGTCTGCACGTTCACACTGAACTCTGATAAACTATTAATCCTATTGATAAAAGAAAACTAACAAGGATGAAATCAGATGGTAAAACACAACTGAGCAGAGTAGACAGGACTCTGAGGAAACTTTGGATTCTTCTGAATTAAACATTTGATCAAATCGGGAGCAAAGAAAAACTAAGACAGAAATGATCTTTTTTTTTTTTTTAAATATGGAAGTAAAGGGAAGTAAAAGGGAAATAAAAAGTAGATATATAAAAGGCGAGTTGGCCTTTAGTCACTAACTAACCCTGAGTGTTCTGTTTTCTTCTAGGTAATTAAAAGGCTGTTTTAGTATCATGTTGGTTTCTAATATTTTAGTTTTGCCCTTAGCTGTTGTGCTTTCTCCTCATTTTTAGTTTGTTTCATGCCTTATGATGATCCTCATTGCTGATACCCTGTTTTGTTTGTCCCTTTATGGTTGTGCAGCACTTTGGTAAAACTATGTTGTTTTTAAAAGTGCGTTATGAATAAATGTTGACTTGACTTTTGACTTTAGTTGCAAGGGAAGCACCAGTAAATCTCTTGTTTTCTCGTGGTACCTGCTGGGGGGTGGGGGGAGGGGGGGTTTCTCAACTGTATGACAGGGTTTTCAAGCTTTTTTTTTGCATAAACATAAAAAAAACCCTGCTCTTTTTGCAAAAGATGTGGAGTCACATTCTTCATTTACGTCATCAAACAAAGCAGGAAGCAGAGGGTGAAGACAGTTGCAGTTGAGTGACATCCTCATTTTCAGTTTTATTGGGAATATTTTGAATTGTCTGTCTGAAAATAGAGAGGGTTAAGAGTCCTGGGGGACCACCTCCTAATATTTTGGCCATTCTTTTAAAGATACAAAGCTCAAAGCCTGTTCATATCATTTTTTCCCATTAATTTGGCTGCTAGTATGCAGACGCAGACCCTCTCCACAGCACTTCATATGTTTTTTTGGCTAACAACAGGGTCTTGCTGCTACGTCATACTGTGGCTTGATATGGATTGGTCTGTGATGAGCGTAACTGGCAGAACGATCGTCCAATCAGCAGCTGCAGTTGTTTTTGGAGGTTCTGCCTCTGAAAACATTTTCTATGGGCTCTTCTCCAGATGGACTGGTGAAATATGGATATATGGAACTGTCCATCTGGTGTGTCAGGTTAGCACCTTGTATGATGTGTTGAAAATCATACCAAAGGAAGAAGAGTTTGAGACCCAAAAAACATAAAGTTATGACTGAGTCGAGGATAATGTTCTGCATCTCATAAAAGAACCAGGATTCACACACCACACTTTGCAGACTAACGTGGACAGTGGCGAAAATCCCTGTTCAACGTTGAGGGGGACATAAACAGTAAAATTTCACAGAGTAATTCTTTGGGGGGACATTAAAATAAATGCTGTATTTTTGCTGTGTTGTTTTGATACTTTCTAAAATGTCTTGCATAGTTATATTAAACAATAACTGTAAGTCCCTGTTAGTCCATATCCTACCTGTCTACAGGTTTGTTGATGCTCAACCAGCAATTCCAAGAGTTGTATTGGCTGGATGTGTGAACTACACCATATCGAAAATTCACAGATTCATTACAAACTAAGATGAAAAGATGTGCTTCATACAGTGCAAATTTCGTTTTAGCTGAAAAATAAACACCCTATTAGCTGCGTGCTGTGTTAATTTAAAAACATGCCGGCAGACTTCGAACACAGGAGTTGAAATTTTGCTTTTCATGTTGTGCTTGTTGAAAAAGTGATAAACAACTTATCAACCACTCTGTGTTTTAATACACTTACTTCGTCCGGTCACCACCGCTTTGTCCGCCTGTCTCTGTGTGTACACGGCTCTGCAGCTGCAGCTATGCCGGTCGCCGGAAGAAACAGTTTGGACTAAACCATTGTGAGTGTTTTTGTGTTTTTAAGTTGCGTTACTTGTATTGTACCATCAAAACACGTTACTGTACTACTACTACGACCTCAGATTACATCTTTGATTTGTCGAAACACACGTTGAGTCCAAACTACCAAATGAATCCTTATGAGAGCATCCAGACCATCAAGACTGGTCCATCAGTCCATCTATAATCTGCACCCCTTATCCCTATTATGGCCACATGCTGGCACAGCTGACTTGAGATGGGATACATCCTGAACTGGGTCGCCTGCCAATCACTGGATTGACACAGAAATGACTAATCACACCTACGCCTATTAATTAACCTTACAAGCATGTTTTTGTACTGTGGGAGGAAACCAGAGCACTCAGAGAAAACCATCCATCTGACCAAGGAGACCATCAAGCAACTTTATTGCCAAGAGGAGGGAGCACTACCAAGAGTTTGATAGGGGGCTGGATGCGGTGATGGGTTTGAATGACATTGGTGACCAGCCACTCAGCTACTGGCACACCCATCGCCCCATATGAATATGACTGAGGGATTTGCTGCTTGTAGCTGAAGGTCCGGTGTCTTTCACTAGGTCTCCAAAAGGCAGGATGGATGTAAAAACCCTTCACTTGTAGACTACTGTAGACCTTGCTGCTGCCAAGTTGCTGAATCAGGTGGTGCCAAATGTGCAGAAGGCACACAAACACAGAGTCCCCAAAGTCCTGAACATCAGCTACAGTCCAAATTGAATCTCCTGTTCTCTTAAGTTGATGGTTAGATGTTCTTCTCCTGGTACTTAACTTCAGCCTTTGTGCCCCTCATAATAAGTCTGCACCGCTTCAACAAAAGGTTAAAGCCCTGTTACACAACCTGCTTACTCACTAAGGGTCTTCCTCATTAACTCTCTCGCTCACACACACACACACTGAAGGGGTCCTGCATGGAGAAAGTCTGCTGATCCTTTAACTCAGCTTGAGCCCACAAATCCAGGACGTACACTGAACCCAACGTGCCGACCGCGGCTCCAGCATGTGTTTCTGGGGCTGATGAAGGAGAGGGAGGAGTAAGAAAACAAGCAGAGTGTTTGTGATTCAGGGTGCAAAAGCAGGTTCAGGTAGAGTTTAGGGAAAGACTGTTATGACGATGAAGAGTGGGGCAGGGAGGACATCATTTCCTAGTGTTAACCTAGAAGTTAAAAACTCTGACTGCTTTAACACAAGGCCTGGGGGGCGGGGGTAATGGGTTAAACTCAGCTGCAGAAAGAAGTTTGTGACACTTACTGTACATCTGAAAAATAAACAGCAATCTTGATTTTGAAGTGAGAAAGTAGCTCACAAAAGAAAAAGTGAATATTTTGCTCACAGTGTGGTGAGGCATCAATCAATCAATCTTTATTTGTATAGCTCCAGTTCATAACGTGTGTTATCTCAAGGCGCTTAGATAGAGCAGACCGAAGACAAACTCTTCATTTATAGATACACATATATGCATATGTAAATACATATTTATATATACACATACATACATTCAGAGATGGATCCATCCAGGCAGAGACAAAGGGACTAAAAATAAGAATTTATGATAGAGACAAACCCATGGTCGCCCAGATCATAAATCTGTCCTCATCACAATTGTCTCTGCTGAATATAGTCACAATCAATCAATATTTATTTATATAGCACCATATTTGTTATATATAAATGTATTAAAGATAAACCCCTTGAGATGTGGCATCTCATTTTTAAGAGGGTCATCATGTTTATATGGTTGTAAAAATAGTTATTATGGATGAATAATCAATACAACCATGGACAGAGAAATCAATCTAATATTAACATTAATATCTAAAATGAATATAATCTGGAGAGGAATGATGTTGATTAATATAGCAACATTTAGCTGAACTGTCATTAAAATGGGTTTAACTGGTCTAAAAGTATGACTTTATGTTAAATGATGTCATTTCTGTTGATGGTTGATGCAGGATAGAGCACATGGAGTGGAGCAGGTCCACAGCAGCAGGTCATCCATGATTGTTTGTCAAGGTCATACTAATATATGTGTGCTGTTTGCAGGAACTACCATGGATTTAATTTTGTTGATCTTTGTAAAGTTAATATCAGAAACTGTAATGATAATTGATAATTGAATAGGGCAAAAGGAATGGCCAAATAATTGTAACTGTAGTTGCAGAGACTGGCACTAAGGGTAACTGAAGCAGACGTTAGGCACCTTAAGATTTAAAGGACGGAGATAAATGCTTCCAGATCAGAGTGAAAAAGTCTCCAGAGTGACCATGAGCAGACGACTGACAGGACAAGGCTTAAGGGGAAGAACAGCTGAAATGGAGCCCTTATTGAGGCCTGCAGATGTCCAGATTTACCAAACACTGGACTGCTGAAGGTCCTCTGGACAGATGAGTCCGAGTCTGAACTCCTTGGTCAGCATCGTCGTGTTTGTGTCTGCAGAGAAGCTGGAGATGTCAGATACACCCGCGGTGAAACACGAAGGAGATCACATCATGGTACGGGGCTCCGTTTGTGCAAACAGCATGGGCACGTGAGTGAAAATCAACCGTGTAATGAATAAGAACATCAACCACAATGCCTTGGAGTCCTTCTTGGACTGAGTCTGATTGGTTGTGGGTTCATATACCAACAAGACAAAGACCTCAACCTGACAAAATCACTGTCAGTATCAGCAATAATGAGCATATCTGATATCAACAAAAATCCAATATGGTGCTTCTCTCTGAAATATCTCATGTACTGAGGCGCTCCAGGAAAAGACTGAACTAGAAGCCTCTTGTGTCTCTCAGGTGCTGCAAGACCTTTCAGTGCTCCTGTATTTAGTAAACAGTGTCTAGCCATTGTTGTATTTTTACCACAACAAACGTCCTCACACAATAAGTGTTTACTGTAAAGCTCCATGTATACGATATAAAACATCAACACCGTTTCCTGCTATAGAGAGCACGGCTCAGAGCTGACCCACTATATTTATCATTCACTAAACTCTTATTTCTGCATTGTTGGCAGATTTATAATCCAGGACACAGCAGGACAAACTCAAATGAACATCTTTTATTTGGAACCACAGCAATCAAAACACTCCTGCAAACTTTTAGTGTTATAGAACAAACAAAGCCACACATGCTGGCCTCTCAAGGACTGTTTACACCCCTGCAGCCAGAGCACTTTAACCCACTTTATTCACTCAGAGATGTAAATATTGCCCTGAAGAAGGATGAAAGCCCTTTGAATCATTAATGATGACAAATTTAAACTTTTACTGTTTTCATCACCCAAACCAACAACAAACATGGCTGAAATCTTGGTCACAAAAAGTCAAATCAGAGCTCAGCTTTGACCATCAGATTAAGAGTGAGTTTTTATTAGCTAAACGTAATTTCAAAAATGAAATCATTTTTATCCTTTAATGGCTTACACAGGGTGGTCCATGCTTTTATTCTGTCCTATCTTGATTACTGTAATGCACTTCACTCTGGAATATACCAGGCTTCACTAAATGGTTTTCAGTTAGTCCAAAATGCTGCAACTGGACTGAGAACTGGATCAAGAAAACAAGAGCACATCACCCCTATCCTGTATCGTTACAGAGGCTACCAGTAAAGTATCACACTGACTTTAAAAAATTATTATTAACTTTTCAAGTTCTTCAACCCTTCTGACCCCATGTGAGCCTGGACACCCCCTCGGATCAGCTGATCAGGGTTTAGAGATGGTACCAAGAGCGCTAAGGGCACTAAGGGCACCAAGGCTCTCGACTGACTCTCTCTCTTCCTCTAAGTCCTTTCTTTAACAGCATTTTATTAAAAAGGCTTGTAACCAGTCTAAATTGTTTTTTTTTTCTGAAATTCTTATATAAGCACTAATCACTGTTTTTATACTTTCATCTATACATCGATATATTTTAATCTGATTGTATTTTAAGTATCCTTTTGTAAATCATTTTGTTAAGAAAAGTGCTGCATAAATAATGATTATAATTATTATTGTTGTCAAACAGAGTCTGTGAGTAACATGGGCGGGCTGAGTTACTCATGAAGCACTTTTTTCTTTATCGTCCTTTAATCATGAATTTAAGACAAAATAACTTCTCATTAATTCGCTGAAAATCAAACCTTTAACCTTCTATTAACAAAAACTCCTCTTTTCAGACGTCTCAAAGGCTCCTGTTTCTGATTAACTGGAGGTCAGAAAAGAGTTGAATCACTTCTTTGACAGAGGAGTCTTGTTTTGAGGTAAATTAACTGATTCTAGCCTGATGAAGCAGTAATTGGCTTAAATGACCACCGTACCTGTTTGTTCACTTTTTACAGCAGCTGTGTTCTCTCTAAAAACTCCCAAAGTTAAACAAGGCGGGGTTTTTAATTCAGAGTGCTTTTGGTTCAACAGGGAGCCTCTGTGCTCACTTTTCTAAAGATCTGAACACAAACATCAAGTTTCATGAACAGAACAAAAATAATGATCCGTACTTAATAAACTTATAAATTAAGAGTACACTGTAAATATTTTTGACATTTGTTTAACCCTGAAAGCTGAAAATATTCAGATGACTGGTGTATTTTTTCATGGGCTTGTTTGTGCGAAAGGTGATTGAAGGCCAAGATGAAAATGATTTTACGTGGAACCTTTAACTCCAACTGTGGCACATTAACTGAAGTCAAACAGCTGACATCACTGAAGTTCACTGGAGAGGATGCTAACACTGAAAGTCCAGTTTAGACCAAAGACCTGCGACAAAGAGAGCACTGAAGGGGGCAGTTGCAGCTGTGTGAACTGAGCGGCTGTTGTTGCAGCTTGAATTGATCTGGCTGTCAAAACAAATCAAAATTAATCTCAATGAGGACGTGATACTGGTGTCTATTCACAGTGTAAACAAGGCCTGTGGGATCATGAGTTTCATCAGCAAACATCTCAGAGAGGGAGCAACAGTATGGACGAACCCCAAACTCTTATCTCATTGGCTTGTGAGCTTTTAGCCCGTCAATAGTAGTTGTGTGAATGTTTAGTGCTGTCCCAGTGTGAAATCTTCACATCTTTAAAGGCTCTTCTATTAAGCACTAATCACGAGTCCACATATCCACAGGCTTTCCAGAGACTTCCATTGAGATCACTGCAAACTTGGTGGCATCATTGTCACACCACCTAAATGTAAAGACATGTTTGTGCATTGAAATCATGCAGTGCAGGTTTAAACTTGTCTGGTTCTGTTTCTTTGGTCTGAACTGGATTTTAAATACTTCATCAGGATCATTCTCATTAACCCACAAACCCCTCGATCTGTAAACGGGGTGTCTGAAATGTCTCTTCAGCTCTAAGTACCGGGCTCCATGGGGCGGTCACGGCTGCTTGGTGGTGAATCTCAGCTTGGTCCCTGCTCTGTGGCCCTCCGGCTCCGGGTAGATGGTTCTGAAGGTCAGGTTAATGCGAGGGCCGCGGTCATGGTACTCTTTGGCCACTTGATGCTGTTGGAGACAAACACAAATAGAAAATGAGTTCGAATTTTTAAGCGCAGTGATAATAAGTTGTAGAATTTGACCTGATAAAATCTCTTTTGTAAAGCCATTAGTTTGGAGTAATCCATACAACATAAACATCTATTAATAACCTACATGGAGAGGGGCTTGGACAGGACTCAGGGAGTTGATGTTACACAGTCAGTTTCTTCACATCTAAAGGTAACTAACAACAGGAAGCCCTGATATCTATCTTCTAGAATTCTCTCTGAATTAGGGCTGATGTAAAAATGAAGCAAAAATATTCATGAATTCATCTCTAGATGATACCTATAGTCTTTACTAGCTATAGTGTAAAATTAAGTTTAACAGTAAAAAGAGTGTCATTATGATAGTGAAGGCCAAAGAGGATCAAAAATCAGTTTCCATCTTTCTTCATCAAGCGTTTAATGTAGTGAAGAGTTAAATATCTGAGGCACACTATCAGGAATGATTTGAATGGTGATGACATACTGCGTCAGTGCTGCAAACTGTATTCACAAGCTACTATGCTAGCATGAAAATGTTGAATGTGCACAGACAACGTTAAAATAGAGCTATTTAGAGCTTATTGTAGTCCCCTGTACGCTGCTCACCTATGGACTAACTATAGCAAGATGGAATACAATGATGCTTTCAGAATATTTCTCAAATTACCAAGATGTTTAGGTACAAGTGAGTTGTTTTTCACTTATGTCCCCACTTTTCACTCTGTGCTTAGAAATGTAATGTACCAATCTACATGCCGATTAACTGCTTCAGAAAATTAAATCTGATGTCACTGACTCAACCCTCATTAAGTGATACTTGATATTTCTCCTGTTACTGGAAACATTGGAGTTAACGTCTCATTAATCTATTTTATTTTTTTATCAATATTTATACTTTTATATTTTGATGATACAGATTTTTGGGTCTGGACTAAAGTATCTATCTGTCTATCTATCCTTCAATCCATCCATCCATCCATCCATCCATCCATCCATCCATCCCACCTATCTATCTATCTATCTATCTATCTATCTATCTATCTATCTACTTACCTATCTATCTATCTATCTATCTATCTATATGCTTTGACCAGTGTGATCTCTGTTTATGTAAAAAAAACTGCTAAATAAAATACTTTTACGTGGACATAAGTATCCCCTTATTGATCATTTTTTAATTAAGTGCCCTGATTGGCTTTTGGGACATTTAAACATAATTTTCTGATTTTAAAATCAGATCAAGTCTTTATTTAAATTTCCAAAGACCTCCAGATCTCAAAAGAAATTGTGTTACTGAGGCTTCCATCCGAGATGAAATCAATTTTATCTTTCAATGATTTGGAGTGAGTGATTCACGCTTTTATTTTTACACATCCGAGCCACTGTTGTGCACTCTCTGTTGGCGTAAATCAGGCGTCCATCACATGTCTACAGTTAGTCCACAATTCAAGGACACAAGGATACAAGGAAGTTTACTTGTCATTATGCAACAGGTTGCAGGATGAAATTAAATAATGCTGCTCATCTTCAAAAGCAATCATCCTAATCCTGGCCTTCATCCTTTGGCTGCTAGTTCATTTCAGGAAGCATTTGAAGATTTAATTCTAAGTTTTTCAATCTTTCAGTGGATTCACACCTCATTACATCTCTGATCTTCTAAGAGACCACACCCTGTCAACATCTTTGAGGTCTGGATCAGCCTGTTCTTGCTGTTCCCAAGGTCAGACTAAAAACTCGAGGTGTCCAAGCCTTTTCTGTCATGGCCCCGAATTCATGGAACCACTTGAAATCACAACGTCCTCCACCTTTACTACTTTTAAATCTCCACTTAAAATGTGTTTTTACTTGTTGGATTTTAATTCAACATTAGAGTTGTGCTAAAGTTTTCCCTGTCCTTTCAAAGTTGAACTGGAGCCAACATTCTGACTTTTGATACTTACGTTATATAACTCAGTCGCTAATAATCTGAAATATCCGCCTAAGAGGTTTATAGCCTTCATACGGCCCCTTATATGTTCAGACAATGTGACCCAAATCTGATCACTTTCTCCTTCTATGTGGATGTTTATACTAATATCTAAAAATATCTAAAATGTTCTCTTTCCACATCATTCCAGAAAGTCTTAAACATGCAGAAATAAGCAGGTTATCCTTTAAAAACATGCTCAGCTCTTCCGCAGGATTGACAGTTTGGTTAAATATTTAGTTCTTGTTTCCAGAGCGGTTTCATTAAGCAGACTGAGATTGCACGGAGGGAGAATTAATGGACAGGGTGATCTTTCTCTGGCAGGATCTTTAAAGAGGAGATAAAACCTTTGTGAGGGACTCGAGGGGGCGTCGCCATAAAACACATGTGACCTTTTTTACTGTAAAGCCGAGACTCCTTCACAGTATATGAAGTTCTCCTTGTTTTCCCATCGTTTAGTTTACAGGGAGACCAGATTCAGACAGTTTTAAATAAAGTCATTACTGACTGGAAATCAGAGCTTAAGGATATAAAAACTCTTCCTGATCAATAAAGCTGATACACTCCAGATCAAAATCTTAAAACCACTTGAATAATAGCAAGAATTTCCATTTTGCTCTGTTGGATCTTAAGAGGGTTCAAAGTAGAGTTTCAAAATGCAAAAAGAAGAAATGGGAGCGAGAGTCAAAACATTTTGAGTCACAAATTTATTGAAAACAAAATTTAAACTCAAACATGCTTTTGTCAGGTGATCTGAAGGCTAAGACCACAACCTTAAAAAGATTAAATCTGCTCAAAATGTGGCTTCAAGTTGTTTTCTGTCAAGTATTAACTCTGTCATGGCCTCCTGATGGCCAAGGCAGAAAAGTTTGTTTGATGGGTTTGTTTATGTCTTTATGTTGTCCTGGATGTGTGCTATTCCTGTGCCTTTTAAATTGCCCTCTTGGGGGTGCAACTGAGGGCCCTCATCTGTGTGGTAATGGCTTAAGGCCCTAGTCTATGTGGTAATGACTGATGGCCCTCGTCTGTGTGGTAATGACTAAGGGCCCTCGTCTGTGTGGTAATGACTGAGGGCCCTTATCTGTGTGGTTATGACTAAGAGCCCTCGTCTGTGTGGTAATGACTGAGGGCCCTCGTCTGTGTGTTATGACTGAGGGTCCTCGTCTGTGTGATAACGACTGAGGGCCCACATCTGTGTTGTAATGACTCGTAAGTGTGGTAATGACTGAGGGCCCTTGTCTGTGTGGTAATGACTCGTAAGTATGGTAGTGACTGAGGGCCCTCGTCTGTGTGATAATGACTCGTCTGTCTGTTAACGACTGACGGCCCTCGTCTGTGTAGTAATGACTGATGGCCCTCGTCTGTGTGGTAATGACTAAGGGCCCTCGTCTGTGTGGTAATGACTGAGGGCCCTTGTCCGTGTGGTAATGACTGAGGGCCCTCGTCTGTGTGTTATGACTGAGGGTCCTCATCTGTGTGATAAAGTCTGAGGGCCCACATCTGTGTGGTAATGACTTGTAAGATTGGTAATGACTGAGGGCCCTTGTCTGTGTGGTAATTACTTGTCTGTGTGGTAATGACTGAAGGCCATCATCTGTATGGTAATGACTTGTCTCTCTGTTAATGACTGAGGGCCCTCGTCTGTGTGGTAATGACTGAGGGTCCTTGTCTGTGTGGTAATGACTCAACTGTGTGGTTATGACTGAAGGCCCTCGTCTGGGTGGTAATGACTCGTTTGTCAGTTAATGACTGAGGGCCCTCATCTGTGTGGTAATGGCTGAGGGCCCAGGTGTGTGTGTTTTATTGACTGAGGGCCTTTTTCTGTGTGGTAATGACTCATTTGTGTGTTAATGACTGAGGGCCCTCATCTGTGTGGTAATGGCTGAGGGCCCAGGTGTGTGTGTGTTTTATTGACTAAGGGCCTTTTTCTGTGTGGTAATGACTCATCTGTGTGTTAATGACTGAGAGCCCTTGTCTGTGTGGTAATGACTCATCTGTCTGTTAATGACTGAGGACCCTCATCTGTGTGGTAATGACTGAGAGCCCTTGTCTGTGTGGTAATGACTCAGCTGTATGGTAATGACTGAGTGCATTCGTCTGTGTGGTAATGACTGAGGGCCCTTGTCTGTGTGGTAATGACTGAGGGCCCAGGTGTGTGTGTGTGTTTTATTGACTAAGGGCCTTTTTCTGTGTGGTAATGACTCATCTGTGTGTTAATGACTGAGAGCCCTTGTCTGTGTGGTAATGACTCATCTGTCTGTTAATGACTGAGGACCCTCATCAGTGTGTTAATGACTGAGAGCCCTTGTCTGTGTGGAAATGACTCAGCTGTATGTTAATGACTGAGTGCATTCGTCTGTGTGGTAATGACTGAGGGCCCTTGTCTGTGCGGTAATGTTTGAGGGCCCTTGTCTGTTTGTTAATGACTGAGGGCCCTCGTCTTTGTGGTAATGACTTAGTTTTTCAACAGGACAACGCTGCAGGTCACAATGCCCGCCTGACAAAAGACTTAAGACTCACTTGTTCACTTTGGCCTTTGGCGGAGCACATCCCCCTTTCAATGGGTCTTTTATTTGGTATGTTTTTTCTCTGTATTTTCTCTCTTCTCTGCTTTTTAATTGGTTTTATTTAAATTGCTGTCAGTTCGAGCCTCATTAAGTCGTCTTTTATCAAAAATCTGTCTCCTGTTCTTGACTCACATTCCCCTCAAAATCCCCTAAACTGTCTCACTGTTCCAGCAGAACATGTCTGTAAACGTGAGCTCTTCCAAAAGCTTGAAGGTTTAGTTTTGGTGACGTTAAAACTGCAGTAAAACCACATTAACTCAGTCCTGTGACCGAACGTGTCCCGTCATAAAACCATCAACACTCCCCGTCCCAAACACAGAGAGCACTCGTCCTGCCTGATGCTCTCACTGTAAAACAAGTCGCTCTCGTCCCTCTCACGTGTATTCAGTCTAACACACTCACACGCTCGTGCACACTCACACACTTGTGCACACTCACACTCAGAGGTAGACAGGTGAGTTAGGTTATCGTGACGTTATCAGAGCATATTTACTCTGATTATCTGAGGGGAAACGTGGAAAATGATTGTGATTATGGGAGCTCAGAGTGTTTTTCTTCGACTGAACAAACGTACCTATTATTCTGTCATAAAAACACCTGATCTTTAAGTTAAACGTCCTCCAGTTGCTTGTTTGGCAAGCTTCCTCCGACCAAAATGACCATCTGAAGTTTGAAATGTCCGTGATCTCTGCCAAACCCCAAGGCTCCCACTGGGAGAAATAAAGAATGAAAATCTCTTCGTGTTTTATTTTTGGGAAAAAGGAGCTTGATCTTTATTTACAGGTGGGACTGACACCTGCTGTATTTATTATGTGAATTTTTGGGTGCTTTTTTTTTTACTGGTCGATGAGTTTATTCAGTAAAGCAGCTTTTCTTTTGTTTACTACCTTCATAAATTATAATCAGGATCATTTGTAGATTTATCTTTGGCTTGCTTGGCTTGTTCTGTTCGATTTTAGCCTCTTACCTGCCAGTCATCTTGTGTGGCTCCTGACATCAGAAGAAGTGTCCCATGACTCAAAGGAACCCGAACACGCTCCACATACGTGTAGTCGCCCCTCTCCTCCTAAAACCAAGAAACACAAAAACTTAGTATAATGTATATGAAGTCTCTGAAAACACTTTAATTCTCTCTGTTACTCCTCTCTCCTGTTTTATGCTTAAAGCAAGCCCCTTCCTGTGGGTCCCATGTGGCTAATTTTTTTTAATATACGAGGGCTGATTGATAAGTTGTGAGCCTCCCATTTAAGGGTTTGACTTGGCAGACATATTGCATTATTTTTCAACATAATCCCCTTCAGTATCTATACACTTTTGCCAGCGATGTTTAACGGCCTCAATGCCACTTTTAAAGAAGTCGTTTTCTTGACCGTTCAGAAAGTCCTCCACTGCATGTATGATGTCATCATCTGACCGAAAGTGGGTACTGGAAATGGCCTTTTTCAATTTGGAAATAGATGAAAGTCTGATGGAGTGAGATCAGGCGATTAAGGCGGATGCTCAATCAATTCAAAGCCACAATCTTTAATGGCAGCCATGGCAATGACAGACTTGTGAACAGGGGCATTTTGTCCATTTTGCAAAAGTCACTTGCCTTGTTTACTTTAGAGTGCTACCTCTTCGACATAAACTGACCAAATGACACCAGTCTTGGGGTACACAGCCTTTAATAGTCAGGGAATAGTAGAGCTGAAAAAGGACATCCCTGCTTATTTTCTTCAGTACAACGCTCACAACTTATCAATCAGCCCTCGTATTTTATTTGTAATTTTTCAACTTTTACAGGACACACACACAAAAAAGACAAACAACGGGGCTCAGACAAATTAGCTACCAAAAAGAAAAACAATGTGCAGAGCTATAAACATACAGTGTGACTCCAAATGCTGTGCGTCAAATTTTGAGGCAGAGAGTAATAGGTACATACACAAATGAAAATATAAATGCAGAGATAAAATATGTTTGCATGCAGACAATATTCATTCCACACTGGCCTTGTCCAAGTGGGTACCATGTGGCTGATTTTTTCCTGGCCCGAGCACTTTCTTACAACAAGTCAGCATTTTCCTTACAGCTAAATTACACTTACCCTCATCAGACACATGGACCACCTCCTCTCCCTTTTATGTCTCAATAACATGAATAAACACAGAAAAGTATCCTCGTGGTTTTCCATATTGACAACAAGGAGTCTTTTTCACTAGCTTCAGATAAATCATGGAATAATCGTGACTTTTTTTAAAGACCCATGGCTTGGGGAGGGTTTGCAGCAGTGTGTGTCGGTATGACCGAGCCTAAAGAAGTCTTTACTTTAATTATTGTAATAAAAGACATTTTCAAACGCATACCTTAAAATCTTCATGTCCACATGCAGGCAGGTATTTCAGAAAACTCAGCTCTGTGTGATATTCTGTCCACAAGAAGCATTTTAGGCCGCTGAAAGGGCATATTTTGGGAAAACTCCTGCCTGGGTGATATTTTCAGAAGTGCCGTCTAGGGCTGTGGGCGTCCCAACTCTTTTAACCGAGGGCCACTTCATACCTCAACTTAGGTGTATAAAAGTTTAGGACTTTTTGATGTCTGTAAATTCAGGGTACAAAAAGCAAAAAAGCGATTAAAAGGAGATTTATATCTGTTATAGGGGTTAGATTATGGAATGATGCCGATATAAATTTGCGACTGTGTAGTATACTTTTGTTTTTCAAAAGAATGATTTGTAAAGTACTTTTTGAGGGTTACAAATGTAATGATTTTGCAAATTATTTCCAATTTTTGTTTTTGTTGTACATCTAAATATTTAATTTACTGTATTAGTTGTGGTTTTGTTTTTTATTTCTTTTCCATATATTATAATAATGTGGAGGGTAACTTATTAATTAGGCATAAATATAAGCATAATGCTTCTGCCTGTGCCTTTTCAGTCATTTCTGTTGCAAAAAATGTTTTGTGGTGTTAACATTTGTTGCATTGAGAGACAAAAGAAAAACAAAAAATCTTGTACATGGTTGGTGCTTAGAGATGATTAAAGATAGATATTCACATTTGATTTATGAAAACTATGCTATGCAGTAGACAGTGAGTATATAAGCATGATTTCAGAGATTTGCTGTGGTGATCTGTTTCTATTATTCATCAAACAAGAAAATCGATCATGATACGAGGAGAGCCACACCTAATCACAGACAACACAACAGAGAGAGGAGGGAGAGGAGTGGTCACTCGAGGTAGTATCTCTTTTAAGCAGCTGTATGCAGAGGGTTGCCTAAGCAGTTTCCTAATATGACAAAAATACACAGACATCGCCGCAGAGCCATCGCTCCAGAGGGCGGTTTTACACTTAAGTACTGAGAGTGAAATTAAAGCATGAAATATCAACTTTCACTTCATAAAAAGAGAATGATTTAGTACTTCTGCTTTTACCAGAACACACTTTCTGTACATTTTACTTAAAACAGAATGAGTTTGCTTTGGGTTAAGATGTATTTATCTTAAGTTAAGAAAAGGAAGTATAATCAAAACAAGGTTGTCTTTATTCATCGTCTCACCGGTGGTGGCTGCTTGCGGAGGCTGAAGACTCTGGTGTCTCCCAGACTGAGGGAGGCGATGGTGGGCTGTTCACCCAACGATGCTTCATCGTCGCTGTGCCAGCCAATGCTGTCGTGTCCGTCTCGATAAAGGTTACAGAGCAGGGAGTTAAAGCTGCGCCCGCTCACCTGCTCCACCGCCTCACGAAGGGTTAACAGCAATGGGTGCCACTGTTGGAGGAGGAGGAGAATGAGAGGAAGGTCAGCTGAAGAAGGACACTGAAATGTGTCTCTGGGATAAAACAGCATTAAAAGGCCTTGAACTTGTAGTTACTGAAGCAGAGTGGACTTCAAAAAATCTTCACATATCACATTAAACACTAAGCAAAAGAGGTCAACACATTAACTGAAGAATATACAAAAACAGTAAACAGTCATAAAACAAACCAACAGATATGAATGAAGGATCAGAACAAAGTTAGAGAAAGTTTATTTTATAAACTGACCTGTGTGTTTGGAGCCATGGTGGAGCGAGCGTACGTGTACGGTAACTCTCCGTACCAGCAAGTCAGCCGGGGCTCATCGTATGCATCACCTGGGCAAACACCAACAAACACCTTCACTACATAAAAACACAATCAGAGCTTTTTCACAGCACTTTGTTTGAAGCATTTTCATTCAGCAAGACATTTATAAAGAGCATAATGAATGTCAGGGTAGCTGCATACTTCAAAACAAGTTTGAGTCCTTTAAAGACATTTTTAGGACCAAAACAAAGGAAAGTGACACAATGTTGATGTAAGGGCTTAATGATTTTAGGAAAAGATCTAATTGTGATTTTTCTGGCAGATACTGGGATTTCAATTCAATTCACAATTTTCTTCAAATCAAGCTTCAGTGAAATATTCACTATATTTACAGTATAGACAAGGAAGGAAATCAATGATGAAAAACACATAACACATTATTCATCATCTAATATTGATGACAAATAATCTGTTTTCATTATTTAAGGGATACTGCAACTTCTACTCCTAAACAGAGGCTTTGTGTTGTTGACCTGCTTACCAGCACTTTCACAGAGTAGATGTGATGTTCGCGAACGAGTCGAATCTTTTGAACTGCTTTTTTAAGTGAACAATGAGAAGTGATTTGCAGTTGTGAGTGAATCATTCATTTGTGAGCTATTCTTAAATGCAAATTTGTAAAATAGCATGTGTAAAATAGTTGACACAACAGATCCTGGGTCAGTCAGGAGCAAAAAATTGCAGCTTTGGTGATCACATGATTGCGTTGTCTGAAATTGCGATTTCGATACGAAAACGATAAATCTTTCAGCTCTTGTTGAAGCCATATTGCTTTGTTGTTTTTCCCCAATAACGAGCTTGACATGCTGAATTAAGGTAAATATGCCTCTATATTTGCCATTTTCTGTCTGTTTTGGCTGAGAACGCATGTAGCTTGAAAGAAAAAACAGGTGAACCTCCTATAAATGAGTCTGTATGTGGCCTGTGCTTCCAGTTTGAAAGCTCTGACTTGATAATATGCTGACTGAACACGATGCTGCTGTCACAGACATAAAAGGCATCCAGTGTGAAACGAGCCTTAAATGTACTTCAAATCAACCTACTGACAGACAGAGAGGTGGTGGTGTGGCAGGACTTCAGGATGTTCGGCCAAGAGTATCGATGTCAATCTTGTGCATAATTACCAAAAACTGAAATCCTCAATAAATAAAAACAGACATCATCTTCCTAAAGTGGGAGCGTGTGTAGGGATAAAATATTTCGCCTGAAACTGTTTGTCAAACTAGGCTATAAAGATGTTAATTATGCTGTAAAAACACACAGTCTTATGACTTTCAGGCTTCATGCAGACAGCCTCAAGTGGACACTCGAGGAACTGCAGGCTTTGGCACTTCAGCACTGGCTTCATTTTCAGAACTGCAAGTTGCTGCTTTTTTCACACATTTTACATTTAGAAGACAAATTTCCATCAAAATAAATTTCTTTGTCTTCTTTTCTTTCTATCATTAGTAATTAATATTATTGACAATATTGGCAAATGATATTTAAGATGTAGTGATCATAACACATTAAAATAAATCCTCTAAATGTCTATTTAATGCTTCATTCATCTCCAAACACAGTGGGGGTCCCACTGATGACCAGCTGGAAAGTTTGGGACTTCCCGAAACAGGTCATCCCTTGGTCAATAAATGTATTATTAGACATTTCTTACTGTAAACAATCTTTTCACCAAGTGTTAGACCTGCCATAACATTTTTTAATCAACATCAACTAGGGAAGCACATTGGCATCGATTCAACATCGGTATTGGACAATGTCTGCCCTTTTTACAAATATCATCCATTGGCAAATTAATGTGTAAAGAACAGATTTCAGATTTCAGATGTTTATTTGTTGTGTCATGCTATTTTAATGCTGGCATATGGCACACATAACTGCTAATTTAGAGAAGATTCTTCATTTAGGAGAGCAAAAAGGCCTTTTAGTCAAAATGTGAGCTGTTTTGTAATAAGACATGAGGAAAAATATTGGCATCTGTGAAAGCAACATGCCAAAAGAAACAAACAGAAAAACATCAGTGTCAGCATCTGCCCTGACTTTCACAATCAGTGCATCACTGATATCAAAACAAACCACATCAATAACACAACATTTTGTTTGAAATTAGATTCATCTATCTTGAAAACTTGATATATATTTCCCAGCTCTATGATGAAGCTTTAGTGACAAAAGAAGAGCATGTTGGTCTGATATCTGCTGTCAGAGCAGATTGAACATGAATGCTGTCTGTACCGACTGTTTCTCATTAACATCATTTTCTTTAGATAAAGAGAGAAAAGCTCTCGTATGCAGCAGTAATTGGGCCAAAGCAATTTCAGCATCAGAGGAGAAAAGCTGCAGTGTTTTCAAAGCTGCTTCTCAGGGTTACCAACAACTTTGTGAAGGCACAGAGAGCTGACGTAGATCTGCTCTTAATTTGTTCTTTTCAACACACGTGCGGCGATTATCTGCTGCGTCATTAGAGTCTATTTGCAGCTGAAGGTGAGGTTAAGTCAACATCTTCATTTCATTTCTCTGTCTGTCACTGCCTGTAATCTCTGTGTTTATCAGAGAATAATCAGCTCAGCTAGCTCTGAGAACCAGTTCTCTGTCATTCAGCCGACAGAACAGAAACTGAATCAAACTGCTTTTTATGGAGCCGGATTATTTTAGGACTCTGGGAGGAATGATTCTGGATATCTGAGGTCATTTATCATCTTCAAGAAGCCTGACTAATTCAGTAAAGTCCCGTTATTACAGATAAACTTTAAAAAGCCTCAACAAATGGACAGAGGCCATGTTGGAAAATCTGAGTCAGGTTCCTAAAACACTGAAGACAAATGACAGAAAGGATGTTGGAGAGTGGCTGTCAAACGGCCGTGGTCCTGTCCCCCGCTTCCTCTTTAACCTAAACATCACATGGACTTTGTTGACAGAGGCTGAGGAGTGATGGATTGGGATTACACAACCTGCAGCTGTGAACAGCGGCTGGAAATCACGCCGGCCACTCGTCTTTTTCATTCTGCCGCGGAGCTATCACAGAGTAACACTCGCCGTGGACGAGGGCCAGCAGGCAGAGAGGCGGACTGTGAGGAAGAGTGGCTGCTCTTCAACAGGCTCGCTGTATGAAGTCTGTCTGAGAACAATAAGAGTTATTCTTTCCTCTCAGAGAGACACTTTTTCCATAGTAAGGCCCGCGTGAGATTTGCACGTTTACAAGAGGAGCTTGGCTGCAGATTTGGCCTCTTGAAAATTACATAACATTTTTAAAACTAATGGAGCAAAAATCAGGGTTCATGCATCATTTAAAGATCAAATCCAAGCTTTTTAAGGACTTTTATTGTCCAGTTTTTAGCCCTAAGGCAGACGCATATGGATTTAAAAAGCAGCAGTTTAAGGGAGCTTTGCCTACCCAACTTTACTTTAAAAAGTGTCATTTTTTTTCTGCAGTTATTGATATCAGCGTTAATTTGGACAGCACTTTTTAATTTAGTTTAATTATAATCTTTTGCCAGAAATATCTTTAAATTAAATTCAATTAAATTGTTTTAATTTTAGTTTAGTTTTAGTTGACGAAATTTCACAACATTTCAGTCGATGAAATCGACTGTTAAGTGAAACATAAATTGATGTATTCATGTAGAGCAGGTTCACTGTTTGTTGTCAGTTCTGGTATTGTAACTGAGATGCTCTGCCAGGTGGCCTAAATAAAGGTGACTGCATTTCACACAAAAGTTCAATTTGTTTCTGTTCATTTATACATTCAAACTTTACTAGCATTCAGTAAAGGGTTATTAGATGCTTCAGTGTAAAACATGCCTTCAGCAATTCAAGGAAACATGAAAAATACCTTTCGCTTTACACTTCATATTTTAGTCAACTAAATTTATAGTAGATTTCATTGACTAAAATGTGAAATTTCAACTAAAACTAGACAAAAATTAAAACAATTTAGATGACTAAATTATGACTAAAACTTAAAGATATTTTAGGCAAAATACTATACCTAAAACTAAATTAAAAAGTGCTGTCGAAATTAAAACTGTGTCACAGCAGACAGAAGAGGTCAAAGTTGTGGCTAAACGTGTTGACTGAACTTTCATTCATCTGTGCAGCCCAGCATTGAGTATCTGGAGTGACATGCTTGATATAGGCTGACTTTTGCCCACACAGGAAATTAAAAGGGACTGGAAAAGGACTCATTAAAGAATTGGATCGATAGGCAGAATTGATGATGGAATTGGTATCAATAAAATCGTATCTCATCCCTAGTCTTGAACTAACCTCATTAACAAATGCACAAAACAAATAAAAATCTATCAAACTACTCTAAAGACTTACACTTATTCTGTAAAGAATTATCCTGAACCTTATTTTTACTTAGATTTTATTAGCCTTTGATTATGGTAATGTAAATATCCTTATTTTGTGTTTTATTTAATTTTTTATTTTTTGTACTGTGCTGCTTACCGCCTTATTTATTGTTTTTATAACTCTATATGGGTGATACTGGGACCTCAGTAACTAGTTTTGTTCTATTTCTCATGCGAGTGCAGACTAAAACGACAAATAAAACTCCTTTAAATTACATTCCCTCCAAACTACTCAACTCTCTTTTCAGCTTAATCCTCCACAGACTTATCATCAGGTCAGACAGACTGAACCCAGACTTTTAAAGCACATGTTAGTCTGACACACTTTATACACATTTCTGCTGCTTGTTTTCAAACATGAGAGTGGAAAGGTGGTCCATTTCACTGTGTCAGATATCGATCCGTCTTAAAGCAGCTGTGGGGAAACCCGGCTTCCTCTACAGGCTGCATCACCAGATCAGGTTTCACTCCGTCTATGCTGCTCCCCGTCACACCCCAGGTACTCACCCTGTCTGTAGTTTGTCTTCTGGGACCAGGGCAGCTCTGACAGCAGCTTACTGAACATCCAGTCTGCATTTTCTGGAGGGAGAAACCCTGGCAGCAGCTGCAGTCTGGATGGATGTGGAGGCAAAACAAACAAACATGTGAACACAGACTAAAATCTCAACACATGATCAGAAATGAAGAGAAATAAACCCCTTTGTGTTCTCTCTGTGCCATGACAGACCCTTTGATTCTCACTTAAAATATCAGATAAATGATTACGAGAGAAATCCAGGTAGTTAATGTTTGAATTTTTAGTACAACACGCTGATGAATGAAAGTCAAAAGAACTGAATCATTTCCAAAAGCATCTATGCTGTTGTTTTAGATTGTGCTGGATTAGAATCTAGAATTTAGTAAGTATGAGGTCGAAGGATTGGGTTTAGAAAAACAAACACTCCGGCCACTTCATTAGATACATCCGTTCAACTAGTTGTTCATGCTATAGCTAATCAGCCAATTGCATGGCAGCAACAAAATGCATTTAGGCATACTGACACAGTCAAGACAACCTGCTGAAGTCCAAACCAAGCTTAAGAACAGAGAAGAAAGGTGATTAAAGACAGTGGTTCTCAACCGTTTTGGAGTAAATCAAAATATTCTGACTTAAGAGATAAAGGGGAACACTCTTTGTTTGCAAGACATTTTTTCTAGAGCTGTGGATCTTAACTAGACTCTTGATTTGATGCAATATCACAATGCAGTGAGTAATGTCCTTGATTTTCCATGTCACTGCACCAGGATACTGTTTAGATAAAAAAAAATACATCCAGTCTGATAAATATGAACTCCTTTATTAATCAGAAATGGCTTTTGAGCTCAACTGCAGCAAAAATGTCTTCATAATGTAAATCAAGCATGACGCATCAGTTATAGTCATTTTTGACACCCCTACATTTCACACAAGAATAAAATCAGAGGTTTGTTCAATAAAAGTCCTTTTTAAATTCCATTAAAATCTTTGTGATGTAGATATTTGAGAGGATATCTGTGATTTGTTCCAAAGAGATGGTCTCTGTATACAAAGTGTACTGATGATGGGAAACAATTTTAATAAAACATTTTAGTTATATAACACTTCTCAGAAATTCAGAGACGAGGTAAAAGTCTTTCTAACACTGAGTGAATGTAAACGAAGGTTTAAGAAGTAAAAAATACTCAGAGTGCTGTGATTAATTAAAAATAAACTTACAGGTCTGAAATATGATAATTTAAGAACTGCTTAGGTCTTTTAGTGAAACGTATTATTCTAAAGGCGAATCAGCCTTAGCAGGAGGGAGCTGTGCTTTCACTCACTACAGAAAGAACAGCATTAGGAGACAGCCGTCCTTAGAAATGATTTATACTGTGACATCCAGGGGTTTATACGGAAAGTTCCAGAGATAGTTGTGCATCAAATAATGGAAACTTTAGTTAAGAGGAGTTTTCGAGCTCCGTCTTTTATAAACTCCACACAGCTGTCTTATCACAGCGTGAAGAAGGTTTGATGGGTTGGTTTGGTCTGGAGAGTCAAAAAAAAAAGATCAAATATTGACATAAAGCACTTCATCATCCAGTAAGCAGTTATTAAAGAGCAAACAAACCCCTTTAAGTGTGCCCTAATGACATGATCAACAACCAAACCAGAATTCACGTCAGTTTCAGCTTCGTTTTTGATGCAACTATCAGAGCATTCACAGTTTATCCAAGTTTATTGTTCCTACATTTTTATTTTTGACAAATATATTAAAGAAAGCTTTATTAAACTGATAAGAGACAATTACACTTTTTATTTTACTATTTTTAGGGATGCACGATATTATCAGTCTGATTGGCAGGCACTGGCAGAAAAAGTCAAATATCAGTGTTGGCCAGTGCTGAAATTTCTGCAGACATTTACAGCCTTTATATCTATCAGCTCGGTGCACATGCTTCACAGCAAGAAGGTTGCTGGTTGGATCCCTGTGGGGGTCAGGTTCTTTCTAAGCATTTTTGCTTCCTCTTACAGACCAAAAATATGCTTATTAGGTTGACTGGTGAATCCAAATTGCCCTTAGGTATGAGTGTGAGCATGAATGGTTGTCTGTCTCTCTATGTGGCCCTGCGATTGGCTGGTGACCAGTTCAGGGTGTACCCCCTGCTGCCTAATGTCAGCTGGCAATAGCTCCAGCACCCACGACCCCAAAAGGGATCAGCACTGTAGATGTTGGATGGATATTCAGTGATGAGGTAAAACATTATGGTACAAATGTACGGCTAAAATATCAGAGGAAATTTTCATCCCTGCTGTTACCAATAAGTACTGTGCAACCCTACTCGACATGGATGTGACCTCTAGCTTAGGACATCTGCCATCTACATATCCCAAATATATCTGCTGTAATATCAGCAAAAAACAAAAATGTACCATGATGCCTCACCATCATCACTTAAATGAAGTTCATTTAAAAGTCACGAGTTTCTTTTTATTAAGAGTTAAATGTTGATTTTTTTTTGCTTTAAATCGCTAAATTATACAGATAGACGGTCACACTGAAAGAAACAAGGCAATTTTCATGAAGTAAAGATTTTGTGCTATTGACAAAAAATACTGGTATTGGCAATAATGAGCTCAGAAATATTAACATGTTGGATATTTGCAAAAATCCATCATTGAGCATCACTACCGTTCCTCATGCTGTCATGGTAGATTTGGTCATAAACATGCATTTTTTAAATATTTTAATTTAAATGATGAGCCATGTCAAGGGGTCACTTTTGGCTCCAGGCTGCCAATTTCCCAACCTGATCTAAGATATAAAATTTAGACTTAAAAAACAACATTACAGATAAATGAGACGCCCTCATGGAGGTAAACTGGAAGTTCTGGTTCAGTTCAGTAACGAGTGCTGAAGGTCACACAGGGTCAGTCACAGGATATAAGCTCCATCGTATCATGTTTAATCTTCTTCTCTTGAATTTATCAGAGCTAAGGCTCATTTCCAGGCCTCCTTTTGTGGAGCAGAAGTGAGGCAGAGGGCATGATTCAGCTGCTGTTTCTGACGGGCTGTCTGCCATCTAGTGGACACCGACCTCGGTCACGTGTCTCATTTTTATTTTATCATTCAGTCATTTTGCAAACTTGCATTGAAGTTTATTCAAGACTTTTAAACAAGACCATATGAGTAAATGTCAGGAAACTTTTACAGCACCGACAGAAATGACCTCATGGACACACAAAACTGGCTTGTGCAGATTTTAAAATTATTATCGCTTGTGGATTTCTCTCCGTTTCTCTCTCTCTTGCAATTTCCAGTAACTTCAGAGTAAAAAAAGGACCATGTTTATTTGCAATTTAGTTTTAGGTATAGTCTTTTGCCTAAAATGTCTTTTAGTTTTAGTCATAATTTAGTCATCTAAATTGTTTTAATTTTAGTCTAGTTTTAGTTGATGAAATCTACTGTAAATCTAGTCGACTAAAATATGAAGTGTAAAGTGTAAGGCATTTTTCGTGTTTCCTTGAATTTCTGAAGTCGTGTTTTACACTTGGATAAAATGAAAAATCTAATAACCCTTTACTGAATGCTAGAAAAGTTTGAATGGAGAAATGAACAGAAACAAATTTAAATTTTGTGTGAAATGCAGTCACCTTTATTTAGGCTACCTGGCAGAGCATCTCAGTTACAATACCAGAAAATATTCCTAACTTGTCCCTACTTTCTACATGACCAAATTAGGTCTGATTGGATTAAGTCTCTGTCAAACATTTTAGTCTATTTTTTATTTGTTGATGAAAATGTCAGTTAATTTAGTTTTAGTTTTTGTCCATGTGCACTTGTTTTTATTAGTTACTGTCTAGTTTTTGTCAGGGGAAAAAAGGTTGTTGACAAAAACTATGACGAAAATAATTAGTCAACAAAATTAAAACTGTTGATGACCCAAGCTTATTCTGCTACTTTGACATTGGTGGATCAGTGGCAAAGGTAGTCCTCTGGGGGTTTGATCCCAGGTTCTACAGCATGTGTAGACACCTAATATGCTCTCAGCGAAGGCATACACAAGTTGAGATATTACCAATATTCTTAAAATTTATCCTTTTGTTATCTTATGTTTGTACATAGAGTCAATTGCAATGTCCTGTAGGATTTTATCTTGTAAATGTTTTTTACCTTATACTTTATTTATAACTATCTGTTTGCACTGAAAAACGAGAAGCTCTCCAATCTCATTGTACATTCATTACAATGACAATAAAGGGTATTCTATTCTATTCTTTTGTCAGGAACACGTCTGTGCTTTAGGATCCAGACTCTACTCACCTGGACACTCCTGAAGGTCCATGGCTGATCTCATAACCTCCTGCTTTTCTGTTGAGAATGTTACGATAATAATGTAAGTTGTGCTCAGCAATGGGAACAAGCAACAGAAAAATATTATGAGATAAAAAAAACAAATCAAACACAACTATAATGAACTTTATTCAGTGGGAACAAAAAGTGAAACTTACTCTATGACCCTCTCAGGTGGAGCCTCCCTGATTGGCTAAAATGAGAACAAGTAAAATTCAGAGCAGCTTGTAAGCAGGCTGTTGTTGTTCATCTTTGCACTCTTGGTTCTGATGCTAATAGCTGCACTGCTGTTCTCTCCACATCTTTAAAATCATAATCACCTCTATTAAAATTACAATAACCTCTACCTTTCATCCTTCTCACTAAAAATGTACTTTGGTTTAAATTCCAGCAGCTCAAAGGATGATATTCTCGAGAGAGCACAATGCAGCCATTTGACATCACTTCTTAAATGTCAGCTTGCATGAGGATTTTCTTTCTCTAAATGTAGAAATATATTGTTTTTCTACAATAAGAAAGACATTTATGCCAAAATCAATAACACTCAACATAGATGTTGTCTTAAAAAGCAGTAAAAAATAACTAATTCAAGAAAAATCGACAGGTTTTCATGTGTTTTGTCTACCTTGGTGGGCTGGTGAAACTCAAAGGTCGTCTGTGTTTTCTGCGGCCCACATCCCCATGATGCAGGAACTGTTTGGACGCTCTTAGGCTGCGGGATGTTTCGGACTGAACGAAGGAGACGACAACAAACAAACAGAGTCAGAGGTAGAAGTTTAAACCAGGCCCACCCCTAAAGCTGAGGACACACTACAAGATTTTATGCCAAATTTTACCCACAATTCCTAGTGGAGCAAAGTCTGCGTCAGTCTGCAGTTGGAGATAGTCGGCTGGTTGGCACAAAACTCTGTCACAGACCAAACTTCAGTCACAGTCAATCAAACACGTGGATATTCCTATCTGAATCTGGACTCAGTCCACCGTGTGAACTGATGACCCAACTGAACAACTTGCTGCCAACAGCCAACGAAAAAGAGAGGGTGGGACACAGGAAACGGTGACAGATGACGATGGGAAGTGGCGAGAACATCAAAATAAACCTTGTGAGAGTTTGATGGTTCAGTTTGCTTTAGTTGATCTGTAGGGCTGGGCGATATGGCCCTAAAAATAAAATCCCAGTTTTTTTTTTTTTTTTTAAAACTGGATGTAGGATTTAAATCAGTTTTTCTCCCAAGGAAAAAAATTCCAAGTGACACAAAAGTACGAGAATCAAGTTTTGCTTTTATGTTATAAAATATATTCTGAAACTAAACAGAATTTCCACTCTAATTGTTAAATTGCATGCTGTTATTTTTTCTTTCTTTCTCTTTTTTATTTTGAACATAAACAAAAAATTAAACATACAAAAAAATAAAAACAACAACGACCAAAGCGCAAAATAAATTTGTTATTGGCATGTTCAAAAATGAGTGGGAGGAAGTCAAACTTATCTGGTCCCACCCCTTCACCTTCCACAAGTCGTCAGTAATTAACCCACATCCAAATAATGATCATAATAACAATAAAAATAATCACATAAACAAAATAAACCAAACAGTAATAATGTAAAAACACAAATGGTAATCAGAGAAAAATAAACAAAAGGAACATGAGAAACTATATCAACCTTCAGCCTTCAGTGACCTTTATACAGTCTCATCCCTGTACTGTTTAAAAATGATTTATCCTTTTTCTTAAACTGCTTTATGTTTGGACATTGTTTTAATTCATCTTTCAGACCGTTCCAAAGTTTGACACAGCACACAGATAAGCAAAAGCTTTTCCTTGTAGTTCACGCTTTTACATTATTAAAATAAAACAACCCCCTTGAGTGATATTTTCCCTCTCTCTGCCCAAACATGCCCTGAATATTTCCTGGTTGTTGATTATTTTTGCTTTGAACATGATTTGTGCTGTTTGATATTCTATTTGACCCATGAATTTTAACAGTTTAGACTGAAGAAACAATGTGTGTGATCCCTATAGGCTGCTCTGTTTATGACCCTAACTGCTCTTTTTTTCATAAAATGTTAATAATGTAGTTTGAACATAGGCAGGTTTGTCTACATGTACACCAAATTCTGAGTTGTTTTCAAAGTACATTGACATGAAACCCTCTGATCAGTATTTAATCTCATTTTAAAAACAAAAACAAATACAAAAACATGCTTGCGAAAAACTACCACAATGAAAACTGTACATTTTCGGTATTAATTTTGTATTTTCAAGCATTGCAACAACTTTAAGTGTAAGTAAAGAAAAATCTTGATTTTTAGTTTTTAAATTTTCTGCAAAAAATAATTTGAATTAATTAATATTTTTCCCAGCCCCAGTTAATCTGATAAATCATGTGGCCTGTGATCCCTTAACAGCTGTTAAGTGTGTGATCCTGCTGTTCAGTCATCACACAAAAATCTGCTGAAACAGTCTGTTAGTGTGAACCTACAGTGTCATCAAAAACTATAAAGACTGTGAAGTTGTGCAGTGGGTCCCCAGCTTCCATGGTATCTGATTAGGGATGGGGATTGATAATATTTAATTGATACCAATGCCATTAATGATTCTGCTTCTCAATCTGATTCTTTAATGCCATGCTGCACTGACAAATGCTCCTGCCACTTGCTGGTGTTTCCACTGACTCAAAGTTGTGCAGTCAGCATCTTTTTGTGGAAAATTAAGATCTAATTTTGACCACTGCTGCCTTTTTTTTTTTTTTTTTTTTAAACTTTTTTATCATTTCTGCTGAGCGCCACAAATGACAGCGTGATGTCCTTGTTTTGTAGGCATGCAGAACAAAGTGGAAGGAATTGATAAGCAAAAAGACTGATGAGAGTGAGTTGTTATGGATTCTAAGCTGGAATTGGTTTTTGATTTCCATCTCTACATCTGTTGACTCTTAACCAACCTGCTGGTCCAGAGTGTTTTGGTGGAGGTTTGGCCCAGGAGCCCTGGACTCTGGCACGCTGACGCTTATCAGACATCACATCACAGCTGAGGACAGAAACAAATCTTCATCACAAGGTTAAAAAAAATTCTCTAGACTCCAACGGAAAAGACAGATTTCAATTTTATGCTGAATTTTTTTCACAGACATGTTTAATATTCATACATCCAGGGGCTTGCAGAGTCAATAAAGGATCCAATCCTCTCTAACAATAAATAATGACAATCTCTAAATCCTTCTGTCATTTATTCAGCTCTTCATTTTTACACATCATGGAAAATTTACAGCATCAGCATTTATAAGTAATCAATGAGGTTAATTGAGAGATAATTGAGTTTGATTTGTACATTATTATATTATGAAGAAATAGAATGTATGAATCTACCAAAGCGGAGAGACCAAAGGATCATTTATGGGGCTCATTATATCTGCTGTAGTGCTATAGTCCTCCTCTAGCCTCAAATGAAGTTCGTTAAAATGGCTGTACCTCAGTTTTAGGAAACTGCTTTTGGATTTTTCAAAGATAATCACTAAAAATAGATTTATATACACAAAAGAGGACACACAACTGCGTCAAGATCCTAGAATTGTGCCAAAAATGCCTCGATTTTTTCAGTAAAATTGTCCAAACAGGAAAGAAATAGTAATTTGCTGCTTTTTATGGCCTCCACACCCCGATGGCTTCAATTTTAATTTGAAAATATTTAAATAGTCCATACAATGACCAACATGTTACTGCAGAGTTACAAATAAATATTTGTATTTTAAATTCAGTATTTGTGAATTTAAAATGCAAATAGTAATAACCAGAAAGAATCATGACAAAACTAGAAAAGCACTCAGAGAGCGCAGACCTCCGCCAAGCAGCTTCAGTCCACTTTGGCGAAAATGGTCCTATCTGGCAATGTTACAGAATCCTTTAAAGAATTCCTGTATCTGGATGGCGATCCGGATCAGTCCCAAAATCTAATCATTTCTTCCACACATTTTCCTGAAATTTTCATCCAATTCCGTCTATAACTTTTCAAGTTATCTTGAACACAAACAGACAGACAGACAGACTAACCAACGCCGGCAAAAAGATAATCTCCCTGGCGGAGGTTAAAATCAAGATCATTATACGGCCATAATAAAACTGTGACACATTTTTCCCATGTCACCCATCCTTATTTGCAATGAATTTATTTGATGATTGTGTTTGTTTCTCAGTTTTCTAATTTTAATGCAGACACTTGGGTTGTGTACTGGCAAGAATATAACAATGCAGTATGTATAGCAATACAGAGCAAACAATACACTGTGAAAATAACAGTTGATTGTATCAAACTGTCTATTGGAGAGAAATCAAAGTATTAAGCACCCAAAATGTTATGGAAATAAGAAATACAGATTCTAATTGAAGCAGCCTTTTGGCTTTGTCAACTACAAAACAACTATAAAACTTATAATGGCCATCGTGGTACGGGGAGAGTGGATCTTACGGAAATGTCAACGTCCAAGTCAAAAGATAGTTTCTTGTTGCATTTACTGAGGATTAAAAACAAATTGGCGTCCTTGTGTGCTCTTGACTTCCTGGTAAAAAAAAAAAAAAAAAATTCACCTTCTCAGGTGCTCGCACATCCTGTCTTACCTGTTCATCTATATCGACATCACCTAGTGCCAAACAACCAAACCTATCAAAATAAAAGCCTAAATATATCCCTAAATATTCAAAATAATAAAACTGTCAACAATAAAAAAAATCATTAAAATTAAACAAGATAACAGCAACTAAGTAAATAAATAAATTCAAATGATTAAACTAGGCTAAATACTGTGAATAGCTTCAATAGCAGTTACTTATAAAGATCATAGATGATATTTTACTGTTTGTCCCAGAGATAGGAAATACTGTCACCGTTTTCACACAGAAAAATAGTTTAATTATTTCAAAAGGAACTATACAAATTCAGAACAAAAACCAGTAACGTTTATTTTCTGAACGTTTTCAAAATTATAATTTGTTCTGTTGGAAATTCTACATAATCCTTAGTATTGATTAAATTCAGTCTGTGGGGACAATAAATAGTCTCCTCTATAACTATTTTCTTATGAAAACTTAATTAAAATAACACAACAAAAGGAAGACCTCATTTTAATCCTAAATGCCGCTTTTAATAATTTCCTTCAGCAAATGAATCACCGGAGTATGGGAGGACATTTTGTGTTACCCCGAACAGTCAAACGTTAAAGCTAGGAGCTAACTAGCCTAAATGCTAACCATGACGTCACTTCTTTAAAGCTATTTATATGATTTTAAACTCTAAATAACGTAAAAAAAAAAAACATCACGTGACTAAAGTTAAACCAGTTATTTAATAGACTTACCAAAGGTGTTGCTAAAACAAATCACTGACGCGAGAAAAAGAAATAAAACTCCAACTCAGTTAAGACACCTGTGTTATGACCGCCATGTTGGAGGTGTTACAAGAAAACAAAGCCGACCCGCAACTTGGATTTAATTGGTTCCTAAACGATAGTTATTTCTCTTTTCTTTAACTTTAAAAGCCTTGCTGATTTAGATTCAGTTCAAGAGGATAAAAAATGTACGTTAAATTAATTTTAAATACTTGGAAGCAACTGTCATGGATCGTTTTCTGTTTAATTTCAAGAGAAGCCTTAATGGACACTGCTTTACAGAGCTTAATTTAAGGGGAGCCTCAGGGGGAAAATGCTTTAAAACCACTGAATACTTACATTTCTAAAGTCAACTCTATTATTATTATTGACAATGACGTCAATCATATTTATATTCACTAACAGAGCATAATGTAGCTCTTTTTCACCACTTTAAATATCCTACTGGGAGCATTGAGACAATGAGACTAATACCTCAAGCAGCAAACTGAATAAATAAAAAAATTCCAGGTATTTGTGATTGCTTATTTCAATGCTTTAAAGTAAATTTGTGATCAAATGTTATGGGTTTGCTTGTAGTTAAATTTAGTGCAGCAGAGTCTCAGGTGTATGACTCACCTAATATGGATGATTTAGCTGCGTAGAATTGGGCCAAGACAGGAAAAGAAAAAAACATATTTTATGATACACACCTGAGGAAAGAGTAAAAATGAGCGACTAGTTTAAATATCCTGGGAAGCCTCAAAGTTCAGTTTAAGAATTAAGTCTAAATCTCAAGAATGAAGTCTAAATACAACTTTGCTTTTTTGTCAGTCCAGTTCTTTTTACGTTCACCCAAATTTCAAAGTTGTGTTGACATTATTCTTGTCACTTTTTCTAGGTGAAAAAATTTCCTCCAACCTGCTTTTCCTGCTTCTTATGCCAGACCTCTTCTCTTCTCCAAACCATAAACACTCACAGATTTGCAGTTTGCATGAATTTAGAAGCTTCAAAGTAGACTTTTGTAATTTGAGTCAACTTCGACTAGTTGCTCATGATGCCATGAACAAAAACAAGGGTGCAAGAAACAAGATGCCTTTGCAAGGAAATTAATGCAGTTATAATCCAAATGACAAGATTTCTGTGCGTCATGTCCTGCTGCACTTGTTTCATCTTTTTCTATCATTATTTTCAGTGTTATTTACTGTTATTTGAAGTTATTGCTTCTTAAATGTTCAAAATGATGTATTTAGAGCATCAGAGCTGAATAAATGTATGTGTTGAATGTAGTAAAATCAATTAGTCACTTGTTTTATGATCGTGATCTCAATATGGATACCAAAGTAATAACAACCATGTTTTTTGCTATAACTGAGCAGCCCTACAGCTTAGGCACACTTTTCAATTTCTGACCCTGGTTTTAAGAACGAGACATTAATTTAGAGTCAACATGAGCAGGACGGAGGCTTTCTCATTGATGAATGATGGACTATGTCATTACCTGCTGTCTTCTCCAGGAAGTCCATGTTGTTGTGACATGATCATGTGATATCTAAAAAGAGTCATCATAACAACAAAGTGGACTGGCCGATTAGTCGAGCAGAACATTCAAACCCTTGTTAACTCCAAATCATCTCAAAAGCAGTCATTTTATTCAGCTTCATATAAAAAGTAGGACCACGATGATGTGCTGTATGCCAGACCTTTTATTAACAAACCATATAAAACAAAAGTTGCCAGCAGTATGAATGTAAACAGTGCATTTTACATGTAGAAAGTATTTTCATTTCCAAACATATTAAAAGACTCTTTACAGAGAAAAAGCTTCACAAGGCAGCTCAGTTTTTAGGCACAAGTCAGACCAAATCATAAGGGCTTTAGCTCTGCACTCATCGAGTATTCAGAGAGGAGAGCGGTCTTATTCTGGAGCAAATGTTTGGTTAAAGGTTCATTCAACGATAAATATGTTAAATATTCTTTACCCCTGACACACAAGATGAACTAGATGTGCAGAAGTAAATAAGTTTCTTTGGTCATTATTACAGGCAGAAAATGTGGCAGCACCACATGAAAACATCCTCCGAACATTTTCACCCGCTCATTGAATCTGACTTCATGCAGAATTCATGTCATTAGAAAAAGCACTTCAGTGAGAAATAAACAAAAACCTTTAGCTTGGTGCGAGTGATCCATCGGTGCAACAACAACCCACCACAGAGCATCATTTTAAATATGTCAACACACAATATCATAGAAAAAAAGAGACACAGAAAAAGCCACTGCATGACAGTCACAGGAGAGGAAATGACTGATCTGTAAAAAAGGCTGAAACTGGAAGTCTGTGTTTGGCTCGCGTGTTCTTATAAAATAAATAATTATACATACATATAAAAAAAAGAATCCCACCACCATTCTGCTTACAACAGCAGGGTTAACAAATCACTTATTTATGGTTTTATTGTCTCCACCAACAGTGTCAGTGACAAAAAAATATGACAGTCCTTTGCTAAGAGCAGCATGTAATCATCATTCAGCTCCTGCCTTCAGTTATTTCTATCTAAAGGTTTCCCATCAGGGTGGAGTTTGATTCTCTAAATGCACAAACATGGACGTGCACGTTTACCGAAGGCACAAAGGTGAAATCTCAGGCAGCCCTGGAGGATCAATCTCACGGACACAAACGCACACACAAACTTTTTTCATCCTAAATCCTGCAGCAGCAGAGGCCGGAGAGTCAGCCCGCTGCAGGTTCTTCAGCAGTCTTCTTCTTATTCACTTTTCAAACTCGTGCCGTTCTTCTGTTCCCTCAGCTTCCTCCGCTGCAGGTACCCGGTCCGCTGCAGGCGGTTCATCCTGGCGCCGAGGAAGATGACGATGCTGCTCGGCACAAGCTTGGTGGTCACCCAACCCTGCAAAGATGGACGCAATAACGAGATGCCTGAGTGTAAGATGGAGTCCAACTCTAAACATGTCATTCTTATATTGAAATTCCTTTTCAAGACAATGTTTATGGTGATTTCTCGGGGATGACATGGGGTGGTAGTTCTGTTTATATGAAAACAACTCTACAGCATTGACGGTGGCTAAAGCCCCAAACCCTTCTCACACCTCTATGGATCATGAGAGGCCATTTCTGTGATATTAAATCAAAATAATCTGGATAGTTAGCAGGGCTTTACTGCCCATATACTGTACAGGCAATAAAACAATGATGATAACAATAATCTGGACCATCACAGGAATTCTGTTCTGCAACAAAACAAACATGTGAAATAAAAGTGAAATCCTTACAGAAAAGATGTCTGGAAGTTTGTTTGCTCCCATCTCCTCTCTCTGATTGGTTCTAGTGTGTATTTTTTCATAGGCAACCGAGTCTGGAGTCATGTATCTGCAGTTACAGATCAGAGAGGGCCCGATCTGTTGGATGCATTAAAGTTGCATCAACAGCACGTTCTTGAAGGGCTTTTGTAACAAATATTGGATGTAACAAGCTCTGAATCATCGAAATAAGTGATATAAATACTGAGACTTGACTTGAGTCATGGCCTCAGAGGAACTTGAGCTGTATTTACTGTGAAGGCCACAATGAGGTTCTGCTACATTTACACCTAGAGATTGTACACATTAATTCCATGAGGTCACAATATCTGTCAATTCATGCCACAACATGGCTTGTATGCACACAAAGGCAGAGACGCTCACTCGTGGTGCTCCCGTCTCCTACTGAGTCCTCTTGCCTCCTTCTCTCCAATATCACGCCTCTGTTACTACCTCTGGAGACAGAACAAAGAGGGTATCAACTTGTTTCCCCCATTCTGTCTCCAGGATGTTTACAGTGGAGGCGAAACATCACAGAGAGGTAAATATTACACCTTAAAATGGCAGTCTGAACTGTGCTTTTGTTACTATGAAACTGACATACAAAAGCACGGGAGAACATCAGAGCGCAATCCGAAAATTAATCAGCAGCACAGAAAATGAGGTGGGAAAACTGGGAAAAATCGGTCTTAAAATAATCCAATATGAGGTTGCCCTTGGTGCTTCTAATTTGATCATTTTAATGCCTTTTCAATATTTTACAAATGGTTTAAATAAAAAGGCTAAATTTTCGATTGGGGATCGAGTTAAAGTGTACATCTTGCAGAAGCATCATTCATCCGTTCCTTTTGGGGGGGTGGGGGGGCTGGAGCCTATCCCAGCTGACATTGGGCGAGAAGTGGGGTCCAACCTGAACCAGTCGCCAGCAAATCACAGGGCCACATAGAGAGACAGACAACCATTCACACTCACACTCGTACCCAAGAGCAATTTAGAGTCAGCGATTAACCTAATGAGAATGTTTTTGGTCTGTGGGAGGAAGCCGGAGTGCTCGGAAAGAACCTGTGCATGAACAGGGAGAACATGCAAACTCCACCAAGAAAGGCCCTGACTGACACAGGGATCGAACCAGCAACCTTCTTACTGTGAGGCACGTGCACTACCTGCTGCACCAGAAGCATCAACACCTCTAAATGGAGGTTTTTCTGTCCTCTAAAGACTAAAAGATCCTGAATTAGAGCATAAATAGACTTTATGATGTGAACTTATGGACAGTTTCAGTAGTTTGGAGTTTCCTCTTCTTACCATGACGGCGTGGGGGAAGTATCCGTTGGTCTGGCTCTGTAGACCCACAGTGGTGAGCTCGGCTGCTACATAACGCTCAGGAGTGGGTTTGTCCAGGGTGGGCTTCCTAATACGGGTCATTTTGGTGGCCACGAAGAAAGGCAGCACGCTCTGTGGAGAAAGAGGAGGAGTAAAACATGTTAAATAAACTTAAAAAGGAATTTAAGAGCTGAACCAAAGCTTGAAGAAATGAACAACAGCCAATAATTTCTTTAAGCTGTTTCTCTTCATTTAAGTTTCTTTATTTCTTCATCATTTTAAAGTCACACATAACATTATCTACACACCACTGAGCATCAAGCACTGGAAAATACATATAAACCATCTTAAAAAGGTCTTTATTAACCAATTAAAAATGTGTAAATACTTTGATTTGATAATAAAGCTTAAGTTTAGGGTTTGACACAAAAGTGTTAATCACTAATTATTAATCACTACTTTAGAAACATCTCACTGATGCATCAACAGAGTTAAGATTTATTAAAAAAATGGTATGTAGAGCAGTTTATGAATTCATAAATGATGAATATTTATTGATATGTAATAGCTGTTGCAAAGAAAAGGTGTTATCATTTTACTCTGTGATATATTCAGTTTTAATGCATTTTTATGCTTTGATGAAGTTACTTCTGTATTTGACTCTGTTAATTTTAAAATGCTTTGTGAATGAATGCTTTTCAAGTAAATTCATTTTCATTCAATTTCTCATTTAAACAAAACGTGTAAAGCTTCAGTGCATTAGAGTTACAGCCCTGAAAATGGTTTTAAAAGTCTTTAAAAGGAACAAATAATGCTCTCTTCTGGTAATAGCACTGGCAAACATGCTTAATATTGTAAAAGAAATTAACTTCTGTCCTTAAACTGTTTTTATTCAGGGGAAAATTACTCCTGAAGGTTTGTTGAGGTGAACCTGAAGTTCTCGCAGCAACCACAGGTTGGAGCACGAGAGAGTTTACATGGATGGTAAAAATGGAACAAACAAGCCTTCTTTGGAAAAGAGTTTAGAGAGTTTAGAGAGTGAATCTGCTGAAAAAAAATACAAATCAAATAAAAACTTTAACATGATTAAACTCTATAATTCTGCAGGAGGGAAGGTGTCACAGCAGCAGGTTCAGTTTCTCAGTTTCTGGAATAAATTAAGTTTCTGGAATAACTTGTTTAAGTTATGCAGTTTGTCTTTGCCAAGAGGGTTTGTAACTGAAAAAAGGGGTTCATGCTCCATCCTTTCACAAATCTAAGTTGCTTCCCAGACCTTTTCTGTCGATCATGAGGCTGAAACTCAAATAAAAGGTGAAGCTTAAAGAGGTGATTAACTGGAGGTGTAGTTTTCCTGCTGCTTTCCAAAAAAACCTGAAATATACGGACACCCAATGGAGATACACATCTATATATTTATTTTACTAATTTCTGCTGAAATAAAGAGAACATTTTGGATGTTTTCTCAAGACTGAATACTACTGATCCCATTATTTTAGGACACACGACCATATTTTAATTTTAAGATCTGAAGAAAATGAACAGAATCTGCACAATACCAGAAGAAACTGAATAAATGAAATGTTTGTATGAACGTCGATTCTGAAGTAATGCCTTGTCCTCAGTTTTGTAACATTCAAGCTGCATTTTCTGTCAAATAAATCTGATTGGTGGGAACATATTGTCAGTTTAGACTGTTTCCTCATCTGTCTTCTAGTTTTGACTGAACAAACTCGAGGCCTAAGCCTGAGTGTAGTGATAAAGTTCATCCTGCTGTTTCTCAAAGTTTGTGCAGAGGGACTGTTTTTAACATTTCGAGGCCTCAGATTCTGTCCTCAGGCTTAACGAGCTCCAGACTCACCTGAATGATGATGCCCTGACGCCTGTACTCCTCCTGAAGACCACGAGAGAAGAAGTCCACAAAAGCCTGAAAGAAATAAAGTATGAAAGAACTCAGCAGCTTGAAAATTTATGCTAGAACAGGAACATAATCATCAATATTTGGAAATTATTCTGACTTTTTTCTGGTAACAGACTTAACGTCATACCTTAGTGGCAGAGTAGACTGTGAGCAGAGGGACGGGGTACATGCCGCTGGCAGAGGAGATGTTGAGGATGACTCCTTTGGACCTGAGAGGGACACGAGGAGCAGCAATCATTAGCTAATCCTCGAGTGCTTTCACTTTGAGATGCCTCATCAGAAAAAGGCCCTGAGCTTTTTGTTCAGTGCATTTATTAATCTACCAAAAGTTTCCTTTGTTATATTTCATCCCTGCAAGTGTTGGAGCAAAAGGAGAAGAAAATGGAGAAAGGACGAAGAAGAGAGAAGAGGAGGTAGAAAAGGAAGTGAAGTAAGAAGGCAAAGCTACAGAAGAGAAGCAGAGGAAGAAGAGCTGAAAGAAGAGGCTTCAGAAGTGGAGGAAGATGAAGAGGAAGAAAAACGAGAAGTTGAAGAAGAAGAAGTAGTAGATAAAGAGCAAAAGTGGATCAAGGAGCAAGCACAGAACAGCAAAAATTTTGGTTGGCAGCATTTTTAGACTGAAGCTTGAACAAATATTATGCTTAACATTTTCACAGTCGGAGGAAATACTAAAAAGGTGAAATAATTTAAGTGTCTTTAAGAAATGCCTTGGCGGTTCTTTTAAATGTCATCTTCTTGGCCTTTAACCCTTCCTCCCACCTTGTACTGGGCACAGGTTGGGCAGCCAATCAGTGTGGAGCTCATCATCATAGCCTCCATAGCCCCGCCTCCTCAGATCAGAGCGTTTCCAAAGGGGAGGGAGAAAGAGCTGCAGCCGAACTTCTACAGAGACGACATTTTTCTATTCGACTTAAATCAAATCCTCTATTATGGACACAGCAGGACGTGGACCTTTAAGAGTTTTAACTGCTGTGGCATCAATGCTCTCAGATTTTTACAAAAATCATATTAAAGTTCATGATGCTGGTGTTGTGGTGACCACTGGTTAAGTCTTTATTTATTTATTGTTTATTTAATGTGGACATCACAATTACATTGGACAAACCAGATGCATTTTTTGAGTGTTTGAGCACATGTGCTAATCCGCAACACTCGTCCACAGGAGGAGTTTAAAATGATACAATAATAAAAGCAGTAAGAGGAGATAGAGAAAAAATGCAGTGTACAATAACATGACAGCAATGAAAAAGGAGCAGTTTTGCCAGATTAAATATACATAAGCTATAAAGCAAATGTGTTAAAGTAAAGATATAAACAGAACATATTCTGTGCCGCTTTTCAGCTAAAATACCAATTTTTGGTCCATGAGCACATTTCAACTTTCTCCTCTTTAACTCAATTTCCTGACACTGTAAAATCAGGCCAGTCCCGTTTAATGATATTCAGTATCAGTTTTATCTCCAGCCCTGTTGCACACTGCCCTCTAAATCTTTTCACCTAAATATAGAGGAGGATCCAATGAAAAAAGTCTATTTCATCATTAAATCATTCGAGTTATAAATATTTTTCTTCATTGACAATTTTTCTGCACATCCACAAACTTTCAATGCTTTCCAGGCTGGTGGGAACCCTGAGTCTATCCACACACTGATGGCACTAAAACAGTGTGGTAGTGGCCGTGCGTGTTGCCATGGCAGCCTGTTGCTGCAGTGATGTAGTGGAGCGTCGCTCCAGCCTCACACGGCACCAAATGTGCCTGCTCTGCCATTGGCTGGCCCCGGTCACATGGGAGCGGAGCGGCCAATGGGGTGGGAAGAGCACTTTGTGTGAATTGAAAGCTTGTCAGCAATGCGAACAAAGGAGGAGAGGAGAAGAGGTGCAGTGATGGAGGGGGGAGGATTTCTGTCCTCCTTCCTCACAGCAGTCACCTCCATCAGAGTTTCTGTTTCAGAATAATGACACGTTTTATTCTGAAACTTCAGCCCAGCCCTGTGCCTCATTCACAAACATGCTGATGCCTCCACTGCAGTCATGTCGCAAAACATGGAAGCCAATCATCTCACTCACCTCTCAGCCATCCTGGGCAGCACCAGACGGGTCATCTAAAAATAAACACAAGCTCCATCAGCACCAGAGATCACTCAAATGTGGACTTTCAGAGGGGGAACACAGGGACCAGGGGGAAAGGGAAAGAGTTTAGTGTTTGAAAAAGACCAAAAGTGAAGAAGGGAGACATGCAGGGAGCGACAGAGAGGGAGCGATGCGTGGGTGGCGAGCACAGACAGCGTTGGTGTAGTCCACCGTTGCTTTGGGAACAACAGAGACACTGCAGGTACCATGGTGGAAAAACAGCAGAACGATGGAGGAAAAGATGGAGGAGATGGGGACATAAACGGGGAATGTGAACACCAAGGATCAACTTCACACAAAATGATGGGCTGTTGAGTGAATGAGGAGTCTTGAAAATCTGCAGACTGAAAGTTATGTGGAGCATTTCCCCTCAGAAACTTGTTGCAGGTGCAGGCAAACTCACCTGACAGACTGAGGTCATGTTGACATTGATCATATTTGTGATGAACTGCAAACACAGAAAGAAGAAGACGACATGTTAGACGATACTGTGGCTCATGAGAGAGCAGCAAAATCAGCTAAAAGTCAATCAAATCACACCATCCCTCGGGGTTACAGGACAAAGAATATAAATATTACCTTTAAGTATCAAAATAAAGATTAAACAGGACACTTACATTGTCAAGGTCAGGGATATGAAGGTAGTACTCAGGATAGGGGTAGGACACGCCAACATTATTGACTGTAAAAGACAAAAACGAAGGCGGACAAGACAATTAATCAACTGTTTTAGTAAATAACTTGATGCTGTAGATATTAAGAGTTGTACTTCATTTCTAACACAAGGTGGCAGCAGAAGCAAAGAAGTCAGAGAGGCCTGTTGTACTCCGCCACACCTTACAACCAGAGTACAATTGGTTTCATAAAAAAGGACACAGAGTTCCTACAATGTTCAGCCAAAAACAGAAGAAGGACAATGTGAACTCCAGAGCGGGAACATCCAATGGCTGAAACTCTACGTTTAAAACGTAAAGAAAGAGATGTGATATCAGCAAGGAAATAAAGTCTGAAAAGTCTCAAAATGCTTCAGCCAAGGTGAGACTTTTAGGACAATGAGCATGCATTAAAAAGTAGAAAATGATAATTATAGTTTCATGTAAAAAAAAAAAATAATAAAAAAAATAGAGGTATTCATCCTTGTTTTCTTTTGCAAAACTTCTGCTGTAGATGTAATTTTTGCGCTGATCGATTTGTTCATCACAAACTTTGAGGCTGAGCAGTGTGGATCAACATTCATATCTATATCTTTGGCTAAATGGTGATGCACGACCTGTATCCCGTTATATTAATTATATTTTTACTGTACAGTAAAAACTACTGGCTGTAACAACACCAGAGTAAGAAACTTTATGATTCTGGTAAAAATCAGGTGATCCTGGAAACTCTTTGGACACCACATTGACAAGAAAAGTAGTCCCAAACACTGAGTCCTCGTGTCATTTCATTGTTTTTGATGATTAAAAACTGCTGAAAACTCCCAACACCCTAAACTAGGTGTGTGCAAGCAACGGTCTGCTGCTACCTTTATTTGGCCATCAGTAGATTTGATATATTTTTGAAGAAGAAAGAGAAGAAGGAAATGTATGCACATGAAGAAAACCTCTCAGAATATTTCATAACAGTGTTAAAATGCAAACATTTCCAGGAAAACAGATGTTCAATATTTAGTAACTGCTTCTGTGGAACTCTCTCATGCTTTTGTCACAACAGAAATGAAAACATAAGTAAAATATAATTTAATAGCAGTAAAAAGCAGCTGAAACTGGCTTGGTCTGTGTTTAGCTCAGTAGATAATGCTAATCTGATATAGGTTTAAATATATTAATGTTGATATGCTAACATAAGTTCTTATTACAGCTTCAAAAATTTTGCCCTCTGGCGATGAAGATGATGTTATTGTGGCCCTTTTGGTATAAACTGTAAATAACATTAACTTGTCCACATACTGGGGTTGTCAAAATTGTCTTTACTATCAAACACATGTGCTCCAAACCACGAACCATGGGATATTTTTAACTAAAAGGGATGGAGCACCATCTTAACTGCATAAACATGTTGGGAACATCTGACTCTCAAGGACATGGTCAAGAGCGAGGTCAACAAAACAAGGTTGAGAGCGAAGTGTGAGGAGCTTCATCGTTTCTACCTTCTTTAGAAAATAGTTGATGTTTTTGTCCAATCAGACAGATTGAAGGTGTGTGCCTGCAACTTCTGCTCATTCAAATTATTAACGTCACAGTATTTGGGGTTAAGGACTTATTTTTTTTGGTGATCAAACAACCATCATTTTATGGTTTTCACTATTGAACCTTAAATACAAAATTAATAAAAAACAAAAAGTCTGCTTTTAGATTGCACACCTCTACAGAAGAGTAATGAGGACAGGCAGGAGGAATATGTGCGTATTTTTATTTATTCTGCACTTTAAGGAAAAAAGTTAAAATGAAATATTAAATTGCAATATTGAGAGAAAGCTGAAATGTCAAGAGAGATGTTAAAAAACAAAGCTGAGAGTAAGCTTGATGATTTTATTTCAACTTCGTTCAAAAACTTTTGACTTATTTTGTTGCCAGTTTTGCAATTTTAACTTTCTATCTCAGTATGCACAACTAAAATAAAATATTTGTCCCTCTCTTTTTCTCATGCATAGTCCTCAAACTTTTCCATACATGCCAAACAGATGATCTTGTAGTAAAAAATTTTACGTGTTTATTAAGTCTCAGGGGTTTAGGTTGTAGTTTGCTTTAAACAAAAACTGCCTACACTTCATATCAATGCATTAAGAGCCTAAACTTTTACTTTATTCTGGGGTCAGACTACACCATTTATGCACGATTATGGCCCGACACGACAGTCCTAGGGTTTCGGGACCTATCGACCATGAAAACAGAAAAATAATAAAACAAGCCATCAAACTCTTACCAAGAACACCAATCTCCAGACCAGCCAGTCCGGCCTCGATCTTAGGGTAGATATCTGATTTACCAAAGTCCACCGCAATAGTTTTGGCTTCCACGCCGAACTGCTCAGCTGTGAAGATACAAAGAAAGAAAACCACATTATTGAGACAAAAAGTTCTGAAGCTCTACCAGAAAAAGGTGTGAGGAGAAGCAGCCTTGCACAGAAGTGTCAGCATCTTTGGCTAGAAGCAGCACAGATATCCTGTCTAAGGTTTGGCTCCGCAAGTGGCAGGTTTGTTGGTACAGGAACTACACTGGTATCAGAATTTGTTACCAATCCCTCCATTTGAAGCTCATCCATGGCTCCATGTGTTGATTGTACCCTTTTCCCTGGGTCCAACTCTTTCACCGCTCAACACTTTCACATAAAAGCCCCAAAATAAATATTAAAAAATGTAAATGAAACACAGTAGCTAATGCAAACAGCTGGATTGATGCATCAAATAAGGGTGATCCTTATTTCAAAAACAAGGATCCACTCTGTTACAAGAGCTGCAAAACAATGTCAGGCTTGAACTGAGGGGGGCGCCGCGTACCTACAAACCACACACACACACCATCTCCTCCTCCCTCCCTCCATTCATCGTCATGTTTGACACGCCTGCTGCAATTAGAATTTATTGTCCAAAGACTCGTTTAGCTGTTCGCTGGTGGAGGGAGTCAGGAGGTAAATTCCTGGGATGAGCGTTGATGAAGGCCAGTAGTGTGCCGTGAATATTCAGGGTTGAAATATGGATGTAAAAATGAAAAAGGGGGTGGGGGGTGGGGGGTGGGGGTTGGGATGTAAAACCAGTTCAGATTAAGCTGCAGGAAGTTCAGAGAGAAATAAACTCAAAGAAAATGGACACAAAGAAGGGCAGCATTGATCCTGAGGTTGCCATATCGAAGTAGTAATATGGGTTGCCAGGTTGGTGCAATAACAAGTAACATTCAATAGGAAAGTGGAAACATTCAGGAGAGTAAAATCAGATTTACGATGGGGTGGATCTCTTTGTTTCCACTCAGGAGGGTGGCTGGTATCAGACTCATCGTGAGGGAGGAGTGCTGGAGTTTGGCACGCCATACCCTGCTCGTGACTACCCATCAGCCCCCTCTGAGGCCTCGAAGCACGACAGGGGAAACTGCGCTGTGGGAGACGTCAGAGGCAGATGGAAAGAGAGCCAGACAGAGGGACGTGAACGGGAGGGGTGGACTCATTCGGGTGCCATTCAGGTCTGGAGAAAGGCCAAGTTCCTCCTTTCATGAAAACAATTACTTTTCTATTCGATGTTTCTATGAATGAGGAAATTCTCATCTTTTTTCCAGGTTTCTTGCACTGGAGTTGATATTTCGTATATTTTTCCATCACAGTGACCTTGAAGAAGTAAAACACTGACGCCTCGTTGGTGGCATACTTCTCAAAAAGCACAAAGAGGAAAGCATGACGCCACTATGAGGTCTCCATTCAAATGTTTGCAATTTTTTTTTTAGAAATTTGGAAACAAAAAGAAAATCCTGTATCAAACCTTTTATGACCCAGATCACAAGTGACGTCAAAGCATTAGCTGAAGCCAAAACAATGTCGGCCCTGTTGGGAACACATTGGGAGAAGCGAGCTAGCAGGTTGAGTTTTCTACAAATCGAGTCCTTGATCAACCATGAAGGTCAAATGTCTCAGGATTAATTATGCAGATTAACATATCTGTCCACGTGTTACATCCCTGATGATATAAACATAAAGAAACTCAGTGTTCAGAGAAGAGAGGCTTTTAACACTCAGTCAACCATAGTGGACACCACATAGCATGGTAACTTACTACACCGTTACACCTGTAGTGTCCACAGAGAAACAGCGATGCAGAAAAGCAGCTTTAAAAGGATAAACTCGACAAGCTGGATTAAACTCTGAACCAATGTCCACATGTTGATAGGTTCATGTATGTTGAGCCTGCTGCTGCTTTTACTACTACAGCGGTGTTATGAGTTAACTCATCGGCTTGTTTGTGTCAGTTGCTTGGTTGATTGTGTCCTCACTGCAAACAAACCGCTCCAGGGGTCAACTGGAAACAAGCCCTTACCTCTCTCAGGTGAGCTCGGCGCAGTTGTATGTACTGAAGAAGGATCAATTGCTGCGTTTGTATATACTCTAACAAACCAAGAAAAACTCTAAAAAACCACTTGTATCGGAACACCTCTCCAAAATAATTTAGAGAAAAGCAACTCCTAACAAAAGCCAGGTGTGGGGCTGCAGCTGAAGACATGGATCATTTGTCTCTGCTCAGTACTAAGAGTTGGTCTTTATGCTTTCAAATGGCTCTTAATTTGGTACCAATTTGGTGGTACGGAAGAGTTGGTCACGACTTACTCATCACATTTGGTCCCAAATTAGGCTGTCACTGCCATCCAACCAGCATGCGACAAGGCTTATTGGCCAAATCATATATTACTCATGTGTTTTATAGGGCGTTTTGTGACAAAATGAAGGAGAAAAGCCATCAAAAAGTGCTGCTAGCCTCTTCACTCATGATTTACTTTGCTGCCACAGACATTTTCATGACCCAGAGACAAGAACAACCTCAACATTTCTGTACGAGCCAATGAGCCTTAACAAGGCTGCAGTGCTGGCTAACACATATGAGGATTGTTTTGGCTCCAGCTCAGCCCTGCCCAATAAAAAACATGACAATGTTTAGCAACACAAAGAGACAAATTTAAGAGCAATGAAGAGGTTCAAGGCCAAGTCATGATGGCCTGTTAGTTAAAACAGTGAATATCTCCAGCAGAAATGAAGAGTTTTGAGGACTTCAAGCCCACAGCTCCTGTAAGTGATTTAGGTCACTTTTGGACTTTCCTGCCTTTATTGAGGTGGAGAGGACAACGGTGGGACAAGAAAGTTGAGGACAACACCTGGAAAGACACCTGGAGCTCGATCCTGACTCTGACTGGCCACAGAAGTCCTCAGAACATGGGATGTTACAACACCTGCTGGGCAACCATGCCCCTCTAACTTTGACACTACCCCCAACCCTAAAGGTGCAAAAACCAAATCAAACGTTAGGGTCTTTTAAAGCCTCACCACCTCTCTGGACATTCCCTGCCACCAGGCCTGGGAAGCCCAGTAGCTGACCAGGTGGGAGGTTTCACGTCAGCACCTGTCCATACACACATCCTCATCAGTCCACCCACTATGCTCTCAGCCCATGACAGATTTTCCATGATATCCTGGACACACGCAAACACACTCAGCGTTTGGAAAATAAAAAAAAACCTTACTCAGAGATCTGGCCACGTCATCCAGCTTGTCCTGCGAGCGGCTGATCAGCATCATGGCGAAGCCTCGGCGAGCCAGCTGGAGAGGAAACAGCAGTTAGAAACGATGCTGAAAAAAGGATTTTAACTTTTATACAGTGAAAATCAAACATGAGCAGTGTTTCCCACAAGGCCAGAGGTCATCAACTGGAGGCTGCAGGGCATCATCAGGCCTCAAACAGCCTCTCAATCTACCCAGAGAATATTATCACGTTTCTGTGAGGAGGGAAAATATGCTGTGGTTTTTAGGGGGACTTGATTTTTGTTGAATCCAGTAGCAACAGAATCAGCAGCAGCACCGTTCAGACACTTCAGAATTAAAAAAAAATAAAATGAAAATAAAAAACAGAATTTAGCCTTCTTTTGGAGTGGTGGTAGGTTGCAGTGGGCCACCATCCCTGAATGGATAAAGGAGACACTGATTACACATAAAAACTCAGTTTTATTTATTGGTCAGTTATCCCAGCTAAACCAAAGTACTAGCCCTGAAAAAAAACATTATAATGACCATGTTTGTGGATACATCCACTTATTCATTGATTTTGTCATTTACACTGGATCAACTATTGTGTATTATATGTGTGTTTGTACAATCCATGGCTCACAGTAGGATAAGCATTGTTGTCTTGTATGTTTGAAGATTTTCTGTATGTATGTTAACACGTATGGAGTGTTAAATGTTATAAAACAATAAAGATATTGTCGGGAAAAAAAAGGCAGTTTAATTGCTCCAGTGACTAAAAAAACCCAAAAGAAAATCTCTTTCTTCACCGCCTGGTTTGACCTGCAGATAAGTTAGCTCATACTTTGAAACAACTTTATCAGTCCATAAAATATCTCTAAATGTTCATTATGAACGCTTTCAGGCTTTGCATTAACCATTTAATAGCATTTCAGGCCAATATCCTCATGTACTGGATGAAGAGCAGTCTGGGAAACCTCCATGTTCATTTAAATTCCTCATTATTTTAAGTCTTGAATGATGAATGCAGATGCATGTGTGTGGTGTTGAAGCATTATTGCAGTTTTCCTTGCTTCATTTTTAGTGTTATGGTGCATAAATCCCTGTGTGCTCCAGCAGAGAGTAAAGTATTACCCTGCTGTTGCAGCTCACCCTGCTGTAGCTCCATCAGAGTGACTCAAAGGCACTACATGACTACATTAAAGAGCCACACACCCACACAAGTAGATCCAAACACGTGGCAGGGTAGCCCCCATTCAACGTGTGCCTGGTACCCCCGTACGAGCTCCTGACGACAAACCTGGGCTGAAGAGCGAGCGTACATGTGTGCAGGCTCTCCGGCACATTAACAGTCCTTTAAAAGCTTCTCCATCAGCGAGTTAAACCAACATGTGTTTGTATGAATGAGTCAGAGCTCTGAAAGGACGTACGATACCAGGAGCAGCTTCAGAAGTTCTCACTGATATCTGCAATTACGATGATTCCTGTTGACGTGCATTGTGCAGGAGGTTCGAATGCAGCTTAGTGCTGAACATTTAAGCCTTTTCACCAAGGGTGGGCAACTGGCGGCCCTTCACCTCACTCACCAATCATTTCCCAAGACAAAAGACAAATTGAAAATATGAGGAAAACATAACAACAACTGCTAAATATGAATCATCTTGAGTAACCAGCACCACATAATGCACAAATTAGTATAGATAAAATATTTCTATTAATCTTAAATTGCTGTTACATGTTCTTTTTAAGTCACTAAAGGACTTACTTTGCTATGATTGTACCTCTAAATATCTTTTTGAGACATTAAAATCTAATATATAGTCTTAGTAAAAACTATATTTGGAAACAAAGGTAAAGGTAATATATTTGTGCTTTAAAAGCTGGTAAACATGCATTCTTTTATTGCATTAAAAAGAAAATTAAATTGGCTTTAGTTAAGTGTCCTGCTCATTAAAACAAGATTTTTTAATTGTTTTTGAGTTAATATATTAATGTTGGTATAATCCTTTTTTAAGCTTTATATTTGCTATTTTTTGTCTGTTTATATTTTTTTCCTCATTGAGAGGGCCTGACAGTGCAACAGAGCAGCCCTCAGGCAATGAAAAAACATTTATGCCGCCCTTATGGTAATCAAAGTTGCCCACCCCTGCTTCTCACATTAAGCAGCAGTTTTTGACCACAGGCAGACAGAGATTTGTTTGAATCGTTGATGTGCACAGAAAAAGGTGTTTTGGGGGTTAAAATGTCACACTCTGCGCTGGTTTCTCCGATGTGACATCACAACATGGTGTTATAGCCATGCGTTGGCGGGCACTCCTAACTGGACTTTTAATAGTCTTACCAAATACACACAGAGCTTCTGTCCATGTATTTCATTGTTCCCAGAAAGAAGTGAAACATGCCTCACCTCCTCTGCGTAGGATTTCCCAATCCCATCAGTGGCTCCGGTCACAACTGTAAGGAGACAGAAAGAACAAGAAGAGGTTAGTAGTCTATTTATATATTTTTCTCAAAAGTCTATAATCCATGCAGCTAGGCCATGGTCTAGAGTTTTCAGGTTCTGGTATGTTTTGAAGTAAAAAAGGCAGATATTATAATGACTGGTTGTATCAGAAAGTACCAAAACTTGAGAAAACATCATGTTTCCAGTCATGCTATCATCAATATTCCAGAAATGAAGGTGAAACGTTTGAGTAAATATGTTGCCAATATGTTTGAGCAATTTAGTCTCCGCGCTGGAGTCTGCCTGCAGTTTTTGGTGGATAAAACCAATGAAAACCCAGTATTACGTGCCTTGTACTTCGGAAGCAGAGGAGTTTGTTTCTCCGAATACTTGCTGACCAATCAGTGGCCGGCAGAGTCTTTTTGTCACATTTCAGCAGCAGCTCAGCTCGCTTTGACTCCTTCTATGACTCTGTTGTGGCCTCTGCAGTCTTCTATGGAGTGGTCTGCTGGGGGAGCAGCATCACAGCAGCTGACAGGAAGAGACTGGATAAACTGATAAAGAAGGCCAGCTCAGTCCTGGGATGCCCTCTGGAACTGGTGGAGGAGGTGGTGGAGAGGAGGACTACAACCAAGCTGTCCTCTATGATGGACAAAGACTCCCACCCCCTCCAACACACACTCACTGCACTAAGGAGCTCCGTGAGTGACAGGATGCTCCACCCGAAGTGTGTGACGGAGAGGTATCGCAGGTCCTTCCTTCCTGCAGCTGTCAGACTTTATAACAAAAACCTCTCCAGTGTGCAATAAACCACATTTATATTTATATGTGATAATGTTTCTCTGCAAAATACCAGACATGTACATAGCCACCATATTTATATTATAATATCACAAATCTCATCCTGTAAAATATCAACATGTACATAACCATCTGTCAAACAACAAACATGTACATCAGGACTGTAAATATGCCACTGACTGTATAGTATATACTTTTTTTACATTTTTCAAAAAAAATTTTTTATTTCTATTTTTGCATTACTGTACTTGATCTGTAATTACCTTATCTTTCAGTACTTCTCTTGTATCCTGCAGCTGCTGTATATTTTGGAATTTCCCCCTGTGGGACTAATAAAGGATATCTTATCTTATCTTATCTTATCTTTGGGACCTCCCCAGAGATGGGACAAGGTAAATACCTCGTATGCACCAATCTGATAACATAAATAAACTAGAAAAGCACTCAGAGAGCGCAGACCTCCGCCAAGCAGCTTCAGTCTACTTTGGCGAAAATGGTCCTATCTGGCAATGTTAAAGAATCCTTTAAAAAAATTCCTGGATCCAGACAGTGATCCAGATCACCCCCAAAATTTAATCAGTTCTTCCATATCCCATTTCCGACAATTCCTGAAAATTTCATCCAAATCCGTTCAGAACTTTTCAAGTTATTTTGAAAACAAACAAACAGACAAACAGACAGACAGATAAATGCCGGCAAAAACATAACCTCCTTGGCGGAGGTAATAAAGGTCAAAATAGCTTGATGTAACAAACCAACACATTCTATGTGCCTGACATTAATTTCTGAGACTTCAATACTCAAGATTTAAGAATAATTTGACACCAAAGAGGAAGTGAAAACTCTCCAAAAGTTACACCTGCAGTCCCTCATCTCCCCCTGAGATTAAATAACCCAGATTATTTCCTCCCACTTAAATCTGAATCCAGGTGAATTTAAAGAAATTCTGACCTCAAGGTCCCATTACGTCAGTGACACAGAAACCTCACCGTGCACAAATCATGACACTGACTCATCATTTGGCACGCCTCCCTGTCCCCCCGCGTAAAAACACCACATGGGACAAAAGAGCACGCCTCCATCAGCAGGGCTCACCGACGCACCTCCACATCAGGTTTGTCGGCTTCCACCTGTCATCGCGGCGGCTCGGGTGACTGATCGGGCTTCTATTTGAAGGCTAAGCAAACCAACACGCCCCACAACACTATTCCACCCAGCTCCTCAGTGACAGCTGCTCTCATCAGGCAGGTAGCTCTTGCTGTGGTTGAGGTGCACACAAAGGGAGGCATGCAGAGTGGATCTGGGACCAAAGGCATCCCAGAGAGGAGCCGAATGATGAAAGACGAGCTACAGAGACAAAGAAGAGCTGCAGGTTGTACCAAGGCAGAGATAAGATGATAAAAATGAAGCAGAAGAAAGACAGAAGATGGTACAGGCCTTTCAAAGCCTCCACTGATACTGAGCTGATACTGACAGGCCTGTTTTAATAGCCCAATATGAGGCCCTTCCCATGTTTACAGGTATCAACCAAAATAAAGTTTGCTTAATATTTTGATATTTTAGCTTTTTCGATGGTTTAAAAGCACAGAAACGTCAACAAAAGGAGACAAATGTTCGGGCGAGCAGGTGAAACAGGCGAGGTGATTGTTCCTTGCTCATATAAAGAAAAACAGAATAGAATAAAATATTCGTCCCACACAGGTAAATTTGCAGTGTTACAGCAGCAAAGGGGACAGCAATGATAAATAAAAAACAGTATGTGCATTATTATAACTATAAAGACTAGAATATAAAACTAAAAACTACACTAGACGAATTAGTTACACAAAGCAATTGCTCATGGGAATACTGCACCCGTAAGCATCTTCATCTTTAAGGACATAATCTTGTGGCCCCCTGGAGCACGAGGCTCCCAGGTCACCATGTTTGCCTGATGCGAAGATGTTGACAGAAGCATGACAGAAGATGGTGAAGCGGCCAAAGTGCGAGGGGCAAGAGGAGCTGATGTTCTCCTTGTGTTCAGAGTTGTCTTCACCTTGTCAAGAGAGCGAGGCTATTTTTAAACCACCGCTGCCCATCAACCCCTGCTGCTCCCTGACTGATGGGGGACGAAGGGGGGGGGGGAGAAGACTAAACCTAAAGGATAATGGCGGTGTCGAGGAGGGGGGTGTCAGGGTGCCCAAACACATGAAAATATTAACAAGAATGAATGAAGGAGAAATAAGAGTAGAGGACATTCTCCGGAGAAGAGGAGAGACAAGATGAGAGAGACGGAGGGGGGAGGAGGGAGTGATGACGAACATGGAGGGGGGGTGAAGCAGGAGACGGAGCGAGGGAGGAGAGGGATGAGGAGGGATCCTAGGGGCGGCTAAAAATAGAACTGGAGCGAAGCAAGAGAGCGAATGAGTGAAGGAGAAAGAGACAGAGGAGAGATGGAGGAGGGGGATGGAGAGAGTGAATGAGAGGGAAAGAGAGAGAGTATCACAAAGTCAAAAGTGAAAAGGAGAGCAGGATCCCAGGTTATTTTTAAACCTCCCCGTGTTCAGAATGAAACGCTCCGCAGCAGAAAAGCCTGAATGGGAGCGGGTCATACCAACGACGACTCCAGCTACAGACGGAGGTGAGGGAGGCGAGCTGCAGAGGAAGATGGCTGAAGAGGAGGGGAGGCGAGAGCAACCTCCCAAACGAGTATCAACTAATCTGAGTATAATCCAACAGAGTAACCATCAGGCATTTTGCTAATGAGCTGCAGGATTCATATTTGTGCACACATGCCGACCAACATGTTGAAAAAAATCTGACTCTCTGAGGCAGGGACAAGCAGCTGGTGGGCCAGGGGCCACATGTGACCCCACACTGGTAAATACGTAAATACATGTTGCTTTTAATGTGGAAAAAGGCAGAAACAGCTGAAAACATATTTGCATTGTCCTGCAGATTATTTTCTTTGCCCTTGGTGAGGTAAGGCCTTAAATGCGGCACAAAAGTCAAATTCAAACAATCAACAAATATGTTAAATTAAATAACACCTCAGGATTTGCAATTAAAAAAAAAAAAAAATTCTCTTAAATCTTTGATTTCTGGACACATAAATGACTTTGCTCCTTCTTTCCAAATGCTAAATGCTTCTGAGAGAGTTTTAAAGAAAGCTTACAGCCATTCTCTTACAAAAAAATACATAAATATCCTGTTTTTTCAAGAAGTATTTAAAATTTTCATAATTTGATGGCAGATTTTGTGATTGACATTTTTGCCTTTTAAATTATCTTTAAAGAATTACTGTGTCAGTAAAATAATCTTAAAAGCCAGTAAATATTCTGTTTCTTGCACTGAAGTACCTTTAAAGAAGTTTTTGTCTCATTGGTTAAAAGCATCACTGCTTGATTTTGTAGAGCAATAAACATTTTGATAAAAGCTGTACACTCATTTGCTCCTTCCTGCAATTTTTCAGTGATCAAAGTCGTCTTAAATCTGTCAAACTTTGGCTCCGTGGCAGTGAGAATTAAACAATGCTGTCTTCTCTTAATCTCAGCCTTGATCAGTCCCCTTGGTATCTGCATGGAAGTGAATAAATGAGGAAGAATTAGCCTTGAGCTTAGGGGCTAGCAGCTCTCTTCGACAGCTTTCTTCCTCATTTTGTTACAAAACATGCTAAATAAATCACTGATGTTTGATCTGGGGAATTAACGTTGTGGAGAGTTAGTTTGACAAAACGAAAGCTCAATTCAAGACAAAAAGTGACGAGTGAGCGAGTCTGGACGTGAGCCAGAGCTCACTAAGTCTGCAAGACCAACCAAATCCTGAAGAAGGCATCCTGGACCACCTCAGTATGAGGTCTAGAGTATCAAACATCACCAACATGTTTTCAGTACACAGTTTAAGGAGTTCACATAAGCACAGCAGGTAATCTCTGGTATCAGGACGCCCAGCATGGACGGACAATGTTTCACAACATCTGAGGTTTCTGTCATGGCTGCATCACAGAAGAAAAGAATTTGTCATCTGAAAAACAAAATCAAAGATGTGATGGTCTTTACTCGGTGTCCAACCTGCTGTTTGTTGTAAAGTTCTATCTGGGGTCACACAGGAAGCTTCGAAAGACGTGAAACACCTTTTCTAATTAAGTCTTGACACCTTCGAGGGAGGAAGTGACAGGTCAGGTCAGCTGAACCTGAAAACGATGAAGGACAAAACCAGCAACCTGAGGGGCCTCAGCAGTCCGACCACATTCCTGTCAGCCAGGATCATACGCACACGCTGAGGCCATGGAGACGACACACAGCTGCATGACTGAACTTCAGGTGCAGAGAGTCGCACCTGCGTGACTGAGCGCACGTACGGCGTCAACGCGTCAGCGTTGAGCCGACCGAGGAGAGCGTGCAAGAATGTACAAGGCAGGGACAGAGTCACCATTTGAACCCCGAGCTGACACAGAAGAACGCTTCATACATGTCAGAATGAACATGTGTGCAGGCCGAGAACGCAGAGAATTTTACAAACACTGAGACGGCAGTCCAAGTTTAATTATTACAGTTTTTGGGTCAATTTCCTGGACAACAAGGTGAAGAATATTTTTGAGAAACACGACTGCATCATCACTGAACATTCAGTGAAATGGTCCTTTATTTAAACCCTTTATATGCTGCCTTTTAATGACAGGCTGCTGTCAGTCAAAGCATTTTAGATTTATCAGCAAGCAGTGAGGTACAAGCACAGGGTAGGGCTGGACAACATCCTAAGTTCTTTGGAATAATTTATATTTTTCAAATAAGATATAAGTTAAGATGATATTATTCATGTTGATAAAGACAACACTGATTTGTAGGAACACTGTAATCATGTAAATCTTCAGGATGAATGGGTAAATATCACTATATCATTATCCTATTTGAGTAGCCTGGAATTAAAATCAAATGATACAGATGTCTGTTGATACCATTTTAACTCCAAAACATCCAAAGTTTGGTCATTTATTCTATATTTTTTTAAATCAAGCTACACTTCCATAGAACAAAGACAAATTCTTTCAAGTAAATACATTTTGCCTTATTTTAAAATCTTAAATGAGTTCAATTTAACAAGAGAACATGTGGAGTGTGTTTGGAGTTTCCATGTTCTCCCCGTGCATGTGTGGGTTCTCTCTGGGCGCTCCAGCTTCCTCCAACAGACCAAAAACATACTCATCAGGTTAATCGCTGACTCCATTTTCAGCAGATAGTATTTAAGAGAGTCGGACATTTGAAGCCAAAGTTTTTGTGTAGGAGTCTGGTAATTAAACTAATGTTGTTGAACTTTGGGCGTCTAAGACTGTTTATTTGGATGTGGTGTCAGTCATGCAGTATTGTTTTGTATTCATCATAATCATACCAGAATCAATGATTTGTGTATTCTGATGATTATAAATTATATCTTCATGGAAAAAATGATTTACAGTGAACATGTTGGTTTAACTAGAAAGTGTTGATATCTTTTTTTGGTTCAGATCATTTAGTCCAAAGTCAGTACTGATTTACATTTAAAGCCCTAAAATCAAAATACTTTAAATAAGTGAGAAAATTGACAAATATATTGGAAAAATATTCACACGTCAGCCCTTGAATAAACTTTATGATGAAGGAGCTCAGACTCAGTGGTATAGAATCTGATGCTTTGCAAGTCTTGATGCAATGAACTGTTGGGACAGTCACCTTTATTTTAATGTTGGTCACTAAATCCATGCAGCCCTGGGATGACCTTGATGACCGCCTGATCAGCTGCAGGTCATAGATATAAAGAATCACTCCAGATAATAGAGTTTTGGTTTGTCGGTGAGAAAAGCTGGAGACAAAAACAGAGCAGGGAGTTGTAGACGGATCCTCCATCTGTCTGAAAATGCCAAAGTCTCTAAAGTGAAGACGGAAATAAGAAAAATCACACTTAAGTGATTTTCCACTCTGTTTATGTCTGCAGAGGCCCCCACCCTCACCCAAACCCCCCTGCACACTCCTGGATCCTCGTGCTGTACTTATGAATGACTACACTCCTCCCACTCATTATGTAATCGTACCGTTTTTTGAATAAACGCCGTCTTGGGAGGGAGCGAGAGTGAAGCGTGTGTGTAACGGAGCGCAGTGGGATCAGGACACCGAGTCCCTCCTGAGTCTAAAAACATGTCCTCCCCAAGTTTGAGCTGCTCTCACATCAGCAGGGCAACAAAAACAGTAAATGTGGAAAGTTATGGCAGAAAATAGACGAAAATAAAAAGCAGCATTATCTGAATTAAGCTGCACAAGAGGAACTATTTTTAAAAAAAATAAAAAGGACTACTATGGAGTCGGCTCATGTCCCGGTGCTCCCAGCAGGACTGAAATCCTCTCACGTGAGCGCCACAGGAGATCATGACACACACACGGATGTTAAAGAACAAAACCAGGGTCATGTGAGCGTGAGTGATTCTGACGCTCAACGACACACAAACACAACGACAACAAAGAGTGGAGGTGCAGATGTGGAGACCAGAGGCTGAGGGATGGAAAAATAAAATAATGAAAAGTAGGTGTGTGTGAGTTTATAGATGAATATATGCACCTGATAGGGCTGGGAAATATTCAAGATTCATGGTTATAAGTCAAACTAGAATTATGGACAGACTACAGCATTAAAATGTAGTTTATAGTGGCGTAAAATCTGCAGGTTTGATGTTCGGGAAAAGAAAGTTTGCTGTTGTAACCACAGACTGGTCTGGTCTGGTTTAGGACACTTACAGGTTGGAGCAGCAAACCCTGATCCCCTCTGCGATTCCACCGCCAGCTGTTGAGAGCCGGGCAGCGAGGGCCTCGCCGGCTACAAAAATGTTCGATGTCATAGTGGAGCAGTCAGAAGTGGAGTGTGATTGTAAACAATGGAGGACTTCAGCACTCCATGGATCATTGTTTGGTGTGAACATACTTTTAAGCAACAGCAAGGACAGACCCCTTTAATCCACAGCTTATTTGAACATGCTAAGGTAGGCATTTTCATTGTAGCTTATAGTGACCAATCAACAGGCTGCAGCCCTGTTAGCTCCACCCTTTAGGGTTGGTTTGGTTTGTTCAGTGCCCTTTCAGATGATACCAAAAAGTGTGACAGTATGGGTCAGTTATTTGGTGCTTTTTCCCCTCATTTGATGACGAGAACACCTGTAATCACGCAACAGACTAAGCCGAACTGAACTTGACTGCTCTGTGAAAACAGCTTTACAGAATACAACTGATCCACCTCAATTCCCTCTCCATTTCCCCCTGTCATTTTGAGGCTCCCCTCCTCACGTGGACCCAGTCTGCTACAACAAATCTGCTCTGTGGTGTTGGTAAGTTGAGCATGGATTACTGCCATGTTGTCAACAACTCTACATTCATTCTATGAGCCTGTGCCAGGCTTTGTGTTGAAATCAAACAGGATTCAATGCCGATTTATTTTTTCTCTGACGTTAAACTTTAAAAATAGGGTAGTGAGAAGACTACATTCCTACAGAAAACAGAGGTAGAAGATTCACACTGCAATTGCATTTCCTAGCATGTTTGTCTAATCAAGTCAAAAAAATCTGAAATATGGATTTTAATCCACATTTATTTGATAAGTTCAGGGAAATATCTTATCTCAATGAACAGAGAGCTTGAAAAAAAGGGAACCGAGTTGCTGTAATTATTAGAAAGTATCCAAAGGAACAGGATAACTTTACTTGTGTAGGGTCTTAAATTGAGGTATAACTTTTCCAGATGGTACATATCAGTTGCAAAATTTGTCTCGTCTTATTTGGATAATTTTACATATTTCAAGGCTTCAGGTTTTGTTCATATATTATGATTTGTCATGTTTATACATGTCAGATATTTGTTGCTCAGAGTCTAGTTAGATTTTCAGAGCTGAAATAGAGAAAACTGCTCACAATTGATTTTTGCAGAGTTTTGCCATCGAGCTCCAGAAGCACCATCATCCAGCTTCAGTGTGTTTTTGGAGGACGTTTGCATGGCTGCCCCTCATTCATTCCCAGTATCCCCCCCGTCTCCTTACCATTACAACCCCTCAGAGGAAACTGGTCCATGGCACTGGCCTGACGGGGGCGCACTAGCACCGCCGCTGTGCCGTGTTTAACGCTGCACATCACGTCCAGAGGTATTGACATCCCCCAGCCTCCCTCCCTCTCTCCTCAGCAGTGGAGCAGCCCCTGCTGCTGCTGCTGCTGCCTGCTCACTATTCCAGGGTCTAAAAAAAGCAGCACGAGGAGTAAAAATAGCAGCGCGCCTGCTCTGCCTCGTCTGGGAGCTGCCTGCCTGCCTGCCTGCCTGCTGCAGCACCTGAATACCAACAAGATCCCCCATCAGCAGCAGCATCACCACGGCGACCAGGCTGCTGCTGCTGCTGCATCCTCAAACCTCCATCCAAAACAAACGGAGCAGAGCGGGAGAAGGACACCACACATCTGATCTGATATTCAGCATGGCTGCAGGAGAAAGAGGATGATGATGACTGCGCTCGAAGACAAAAGAACAACAAATAAAAAATAATCATCATTAGCTGGGCAATATGGACCAAAGTCACACCTAAATGCCTCTTATCCTATTGGTGATAACCACTGCTGCACACAAGAAAAACTCAATTATGTTGAAATATGAAGCTCCAATTAGGGCTGGGAAACATGAAGCAAGATTATATTTTGATCGCTCTTTCAGTCAAATGGGGCTACAAAACAATCTTGTTTTAATATTTTCTAAGAAGATGTAACAAATGGTTGTCAAAATAACAGAATTATGGCTTTAATCTGATTAAAGTAAAACTTAATGACTTTAATACTCCAGAAAAACAAAATTAGAGGTCCTTAAACTCAATATTGGACATTTTCATGTTCAATAAGATCAAAATTTCTCCTGTATACTGCCTATATTGCACAAAAAAACTGCCAACATTTCCATATATTGACATTGTCAAGAAGTTCAATACTCTTAAATGCTTAATTATAATATACAAAAAATCTACCATTTTATTAACTGTGGTAACAAAAAGTTTAATGTGATATTTTTAACAAAAAGAGTGAGAAAGCATAATCTAAATTGCACAAATTTGTTGGCAACATCTGAGTCAGTACATGGCTTCGGGCTGGGCAATATGGATCAAGCCATTTTTGTATTTTTTCCACATAGATGGTGGTACACAAAAACATATATTTTCATATTTTTCAGTAAAAAAAAAAAGAGCAACGTTTGCAAGTAAAGCTGACATATTAATCAAATTTTTATTGAGGCTACAATTGTCAGGCCACATGACATGTTAATTTTTTTTTTCATTTTTATTAACATTATTTGTATTTTATTGGTATTTTTCCATGTGTTGTCCACTCTATAATGTTCAAAATTGTGTTAAAAGCATTTACGTTCAGTAAAAAACAGCCTAAATCACCAGATTGAGCAGCCTGAGGTGCAACAATACTAGATCATAAACTTTGATAAGGTTTTAATCAAAATCTCTCATTACGGTTTGTTTCCACGCAACAAAAGTAAACATACTTAACACTCGATATTCTGCAGTTGTTCATTTTTCAAAACTGCACACAAACTATTGACTGATGACATTTCCGTAGACTGAGATCATCACTTCTAAAAGAACATTCCCTTTAAAAAAAAAAATCTCCATTATTATCATCACTGGTGTAATAAAGGAGAGAGGGGAGCATGCAGAGCCAACGAAGAAGCACAGCAATGTGAGTCTGCTTGTCTGCGAATCACTTGCTCTGTAACACTTTCTTGTGCTCCCTGGAAGCCAAATCTCACAATAAATCAATGGAAATAGAAATAAGTCAGAGTTCATGAGAACATCTCATGCAAGAGCTTGACTGCAATCAAGATATTTAAATAGAAAAAATTACCTACTATTGGGTGACTCATATTGTTGTTGTATCAAAAATCGTTTGATTTTTTTCAAGTACTGAAATGCTCCCTTAAGTTTAATCTATAAAACAATAATTCCCCATTTTTACTGAACATTTCTTATTGATTATTATGTGGTTCTTACTTTAAACAGCTTCTATAGTGCATTAATCCTGTTTTTTTTAATCAATAATGGTCAGAAAAAAAGCTATTCAAAAATCTATACCCTGTATTTCACTTCAAAAAACAAAGGTATATCTTGAAAACTCTAGATATTTTCTGAGTGTCCGAATGTTTAAAAGTGAAATTATTGATAGTGAAGGTTAGACGGGAGTCAGAGGTTTGACTCCTGTTGTCAAACTGCTTTAAAATTACAGTAAGAATCACCATCAGGCGCAACAAAATAAGGTAAAAAGCTGAGAAGATCACTTTAAAAAGGGCACAGCAGGTGTCTTCTGTACAATCAAAATGCTTTATAAAAATATTTCAGTGCTTTTGGGTAAAAATAAATGTACTGAGATATTCTGGTCTAGGACTCGGATAAATAAACTCGCTCTAATGTGAGCTTTTATGCCCAGAGTTGAGAATAAGCTGGCAGAGTCCTGACTATCAGTTACCCAAAGGGTGAGGGGTTTTTATTTTTTCAAAAGATCCAACTTCCAATTCAAAAAAAGCCGAGACAGAACTAGAATGAGCTCAAGCCCCCCCACCCCACCCCGTCCCTCCATCTCCACCAAATCCCCCAATTAAGATTCTCAGAGAGGAGAGACTGCGGTCCTCGTATGCCCCGCTCTGGTTACGTACCGTTATGTAATCTGTCGCACCCCAAACTCGCCTATCAACGAGCAGCAGCCCCTCCCACCTCACAGCGAGGGGGGGGGGGCTCATCCAAACACACACACACACACACACACACACACACACACACACACACACACACACACCGCCCACCTCCACATTCAAACACACACACGCTGCTTTAAATAGCAGGGGAGAGAGTCACATGGGTGATATAAAAGTCGACAAAAATAAGGCCTGATCGGGCCGGGGGGATGGAGGGGGGAGGTAGAGAGGGGAGGGGGTGAGACAAAGAGATGGAGGAAAAGAGAACATCACTTCAGAGCAGCCAAAGATAGAAACAGTCTAAATTTGGGTACAGAGCAGAAAATAGACCCCCCACCCCCTCCTGCAGTCACATGCTTTGTTTAAAAATCAATAGTTTGTTTCAGGACTTCCATTCAGACAAGGTGAGTGGATTTATGAGCAGAAACAAACTTTACATTTGACTTTGAGATGTTAAGGACACCGGTGGAAAAAATTAAATCTGAGCGAGCAGAGACGTCTGAGTCAAAATAAAAAGATCTTATTATGCTTCTGTTAATCCTCATTAATCCATGATCGTACAAACATCTTATTTCATAGTTTAGGAAGCAATAAATCGTGCCCTGATACATAAAATATCTGCCAATGAAAAAGCTAAATTTTACTAGTTAATCATCATGAAGGATTTCTAACCAGGGGCAGCTATAGTCTTTTGGAGGCCAGGGGCAAAGACCAAAATGAGGCCCCTTCCCCATTTAGATTAAAGCAAACATCACCTGAAAACAACATCTTCAGGCTTTCGAAGAACAGGAACTTCATGATTAGTTATAAGTGAGAGCACAAACTAAAAATTGTACAAATGAGGATTGTATAGTTGAAAAAGCAAAAATTGCCAACTTCATCTGGGAACTAAGACAATTTGCATCAGTCAGTTATAAAAATGTGCAGGTTTTTTTGGTTAGAGTGAGAGTTTGTGTCCACAGCACCGCATTTACACTCAATACAAACCAGAGTGGTTTGGTATCGGCTGTTCGGTTCTCAGTTAAAAATCAGTTCAGCTTTCAGAACAGTGTCACACTTGTCAATAGTGGAATTCACTCTGCTGTTTCGAGGCATAATATCCACACCCCGTGACGTTTCATCTACACCATGAATGCCGTGGAGATGGAATGGGGGTAACAAGTTGCCTCCCTATTTGTTCTGTCTTCAGAGGCAGTGATATTGGACGGAAAGAGGCAGCAGGACAAGGGGGGGACAGGAGCGCTGCGAGTGAGCATTTCTGCCTTTGTATGTGGGGCACGCGCTGTGTCATGCACAAGCGGAGCCTCGCTGCAGCACTTTTTCCACAAAGGCACTGTTAATTGGGCTAACGTCATCACTGACTGATCAAATATTCCAGCAACAGAGAAAGTAATCCTACTCTAAGGAAACCATTTCCTGGCCTTCGGCTGCTTTTAAAATTGTTGCCTGATTCCATGTCAGTAATCGGGCAGATCCAGTCATCCAAGCTTCAACCTTGAACAACTAAGCTTGTCTGTGGAGGCTCTGACCAATCAGTGTTTTCTGAGAACATGGAGGCGGAAGCTAGGAGCGTGATGACGGTTAGAGGAGACAACAAGCCTGTAAACAATGTCTGCTCAAGCATATTTTCCTTCCTTTCCGGCCAGGTTGACTTTATTCCACTGCAACAGCATCCGCCTCTGATTGGCCCATAATGTGACTGACAGAATGATCATACAATCACCTTTTTATTATGTTTTTGAAAGCTCCTGCTCTCCTCAAACACTTTCAATAAGCTGATGCCCAGACAGACCAGTGAGATAGATGAATCGAACCAGAGCAAGCAGCTTACGATCACTCTGGTGTCATGTTGATTTGAAACATTTGCCCAAAAAAATTGACAGCAGATCTGCTTAAACTATAGTGTGAAGTACATACAAGATTCCTGTTATAATCGAGCACAATCATTGTCACTGCACACTTCATATTTGCTGCTAATCTATAATGACTATATATTAAGCGAAATACTAACTTCACCTGAAAATCAAACATCTGATTCTGAAAAATTTAAATATTACAGCTTTATCATCTTGAGACACTTGGAAAGTAAAATTCAGCTTGTTTTACTGGCTGAGATTTTACTTCTTTTCACAGAGATTTAAGCCTTCTGAAAAACAAATGTACCAGGATATTTCTGATTAGAAAGTGTCAAATATGTTTGCAAAGATTTGTAGTATTTTTGTAAAACTGTTAACATTCAAGAGTTATGATCTTCATTTTAGATTTTTAAAGTCTATTGTACCTCCACTATGGTGCTAAATGCATGTTTCAGCTGAAGATTTAAGCTCTTAAACTCCCGACTTTTATCCTATTGTCTACCTGTAGCAGGATGATACTACAACACGAAACTCCCTTCATGCATATCAAAGCCATAAAACTGATTTAGTCCTTAAATTTGCATAACACCTCTTATTTTCTCACAGCTGAAGCAAACTGGGGTGTTTTTATGATCCAAACATGACTTCATACATTCTTCTTTGTCCTCTTGTTTGTCCCGATTCGCTGACACTGAACTCTTTGATGAACGTTTCAACAGATACTCACAAGTGACCAAACTGCCTTTCAGGCATGTAGGAGTGAACCAAGAAGATAAACAAGCTGAACCAAATATGCTGGTGGTCCAGTATTGTGTGTTTAGATCTCTGACTGAATGTAGCACCAGCGCTAAGACTGTAAGGCTGGAAAACTTCAGCTGTAAGTGTAAATTAACTGCCTCAGGATGTCAGGCAGTGATAATTTAGTGTCAGGTGGGGGTTTGTCCACAGCTGTCCTGCCCACTTCAGTATCATTCATCAGCTGCACATCCATCACAAATGCTCAGATTACAGGATTTTGCAATGATTGACTCAATATTGTGTAATCACAGCAGGTAAGCTGAGACTTGAAGCATTGAGCCTGGTTTATATATGTGCGTCAAGGCTTTGCTGCAGCATTCGTGCTCTTACCTGCCTGCAGTACAAACTCTATGATTCTATATCTATGTCTCACATGCTCTCTGCTGGTTTGTTTAGAGAAAACCACAGCGACTGAAAAGGAGCACATAATGTTGGCTGATAAAGACCAAGCAGCTGTTGCTCACACGGTTATCTTTGCAAAGACAGAAATAGGAAACAGAGAAGATGCTACATACGGATACTGATTCAGCTGAACAACCAGCCACTGAGACACATGGATTACTCACAACACATGAAGACATCTTTCAGAAACTGAATCGCCGAGCACTATCAATCACAGGACTTGCAGTCCGCAGCATCTCAATGCGTAGTTACGTTTTGACGTACAGCTTTGACCGGTTTTTCCAGAAGAATTCCCCCAGAAGAGGCTAGTAAAAACTGCGCTGCTGTCCACGTGGTCCTAAAAAAAAAAAAAAAAACACTTACAAAGTTTTGACAGCCTTAAAGCTGAGGGGGCCTCACGACCTCCCACGAGATCCACGGTGCCCCCTGTGACCCTGCATGGGAACCAAGTGTGTAGGATACCATGCAGATTTCATGCAGAGGACTGAATCAGAGTATTTAGATTAGGTTGCATCACCTCACAAAAGTCAAGAGCACTGAAGTGCACAATCTGCAGAAAACAGTTGATGAAAATGTTATAATGAAAAAGTTGTTTCACGTAATTAGGTGCTTTTGCAGCAGAGGACGACTTTCTCAGCACTGATGGTGTTTGGTATCATTTTGGACACCCCTTATCTTGTTTGCAGCTTTGAAAAATAGCTACATGGAAAATTAAATTACTGATGTGCTGGAAATTGGCATGTAATGATACTGAGCTGGACAAAACCAGGACAGCGCTCACCGCTTTGGAACACTTCTGAAGGAAATCCATGGATGCAAACACCTTCTTTATCCAACTTTGGATCAACCTATGGGCAGACTTAGACCAAGCTGATGGGGGACTTCATTGAGACAACATGCAGGCTGGTTTTTCAAGCCAGAACCACTAGGCCTAAATAGATGAAACAATGGTAGGACATCGTCATGCAGGTCTATTCTGGAGTGGGGAGGATGAGTCAAGTAAGGGTTGAGGGAGAAGCCATGATGCTGCAGACTTTGTTCAGAGGAGAGAGGTCCTTAATCAGCTGGAGGAAGCAACTACGACTACGACAAACAAGGGCATAGTAACTGTATGTCCATGTTAAATAAATTAACAATATGGGCTTTTACATCATTGTTTCCATGGCAGTGATAAACACGCCCTGTGGCAGCTTTGTCACCACAGTCGCCACACAAATCACAACCAATAACTGCAAAATAAATGTTTTCTTCTTTAAAACATTAAGGAGCAACAAGTGCTTCGAGGGCACAAACTGGATCCACATCACCACCAAAATCTAATAACTTCTTGAGTCATGACCAATATTCCCTGAAAATGCTGTGAAAATCTGTTACATTTTGGAGTCATTTTACACAAACAATTAACCAAAGTACAGGATCATAGAGCTGCATGAAGGACTAATTTATCTACGTTAATGAATCAGTATTTTAACCAGTTATCAGTCTGAAAATAGGCAAACTGAGAGTCAGATTAGCCTTAATCTTTCAGTTATCAGTCAAGTTTCAAAATGGTTGAGAAACTTCTTATATTGTTGCCTCATGCTTAAGCAACATAGGGAATGAGTGAGCCAGTGCTGATGGACGACCTCTTCAGAAAAGACTCGAAAAGAGTTTATAAGCTCAAGTCCATTTACATTTACAGACAGTTTCCAATTCTACCTTTTATATCTTTACTGAAATGGGCACCACTGCAGACCTCGTCTAGATTTTAAAATAAACACAGTGGCTGAATGTACTGGGGTGGAGCACCTGGGTTTTGTTTGTGGGAAACCCTCCTCAGTATCACGATCAATACTGAAAATCACATTTCAGCCATTTTGTTTTTCATTTATGAATCAAATCACGAGGCAAAATAAGGAGAGTTAAAATTAAACCTACAAAGAGATCAGCACGCTGAGAGGAAGATGATGAGACTCGGAGAGAAACGGATACACAAACACACACTGGATGGATGGATGGGAGGGGGTGAGGAAGAGGAGGGGGGAGGGGGGATGGAGACGCTGAAATGAGGGAGATGCAGAGGATTTTTCTCCTCTCTCTCCCTCTCCCTCCTCTTCTTCTTTTACCCAGCATGCCTGGCTCGGGCACGTGTCACAGAGCGTGTTCATCACATGAACACCAGTGTTCTCTCTCTCTCTCTCTCTCTCTCTCGCCGCCCACACACACACACACACACACACACACACACTCACACAAATCACTAGGGGGAAGCACATTCACAAGGATGAAGCGGCTGAAGAGGAGACCCTGCCTCAGTACAAACACACTCTTCATTCACATGTGTGCATGTTCCTCAGCGTGAATGGAGCTTAATCCTATTCATAAAAACCACCAAATTATCCTCCTATAATATTAATTACAGCTGTCCCTGAGCTCTGATTGGCTCACAGCTCGTGTTGACAAACTCACACGCCTCTGATGTTTATTTTTGGAGCCGAATCAAACTCGGCGAAAATTCTTGCGTAAGTGCTGACCCCAGTCTTTGCCACTCCTGGGCTGCTGCTGATGAATGGCTGCATCCCTCTTATATAATAGCACCATTTTCTCAATAAACTCTGATGTCAAAGAAAAGGGGTTGGGGGGGGGGCCTCTTCTTAGGCGCACGTCACATCCCAACCTGCACCAGTAGGAGCACAGGCAGCAGAGGCCCCCACCTTTGCAAAAAAAAAAAAAAAAAAAAAGCCTCCTTTGGTCTAATTTACTTCTCTGTAATGGAGTTTTACGCACACGCAACCGAGCAGACACTGGCTCCCCTTATATAATACAGGATGCTGGGGGCTAAAAGTGGAGGGAGCGAATAGGAGAAGACTGCGCTTTGGTGCATGTTGGCATTAAGAGATGCTCAGATGGAAGAAAAAATGAAAATTTCAACATGAAACATCCAAAGTGTGCAAAAATACATCGAATGTGAGGATGTGGTTCCAGAAGACTGAACTATGAAAGCTGAAATGCTGCAGAAAGCAGAAAAACTCCCTTGATCTCCATGCACCTGTTGTCTTTGTGAAATATCTGCGAAATACTGAAGCCCCAGAGAGCAGAGAAAATGTGTCGTGGTCTCGAGCAGAGCCACTCCGGAGCTCAAGGTTTGAAAAACAGAGGTGCAGACATAGATACGGCTGGCAGGAGGAGGGGAGGGAGGATGAGAGTGTGAGGATGCTCAGTGCAGTGGAGAGGCTGGGGAAGCCGCTGGAACTCGGGCTGCAGTGATGCAGACCTGCCACCAGGGGGCTCATCTGCTTAAGGGGAAGACCAGCAGAGGAACTCCAGAGAAATCCTCGCTCGCCCTCTCCTCTCTGCAGAAGAGAGAGGGAGCTGCAGAGTGAAGTGGAGCCACTATCAGGGGGATATCACCCAGGTTTTAGATATACATTTATATACACTCATACTGAAGGGAGGGTAATTTAGTTATGATGTTGACGGGGAAAGAATCAAGGCCTCAGTTTAGCAAAAAGACCAAGAATCACTAATATGCTTATTATCCACAAGATAGTCACTTTGAAATGTTTTGAAAAGGGATGGGAAACCGGCAGCCCAGTGCCACATACAGCCCTCCTACTCTGCTCATGAGGTCTGCCAATCACTTCAAAATATCAAAAAATGTTCATGATGAAAACCTGAATAAATCTAACATGAAAACCTGACTTTTTATCTGCAATTGACTGCATTTGTCAATATGAAATACTTGATAACCAGTGAATGTTCTGTTAAGCTCATTAGAATAACATCACTGAATGTGTTTGAATTGTGATATATATTGATTTTAGTTTAATTAAGTATCTCCCTGTGACGGCTGTAAAGATTCAGCCCTTCTAGTTTCCTTAAAACTGCAGAAATCTGGTCATTGGGCACTGAGGAAAGTTTTAATATGACCCTCTTGGTAACCAAAGTTCCCCATCCCTTGTTTAGGTATTTTATTTAGGAGCGACAGTTTGATAGCAAAGATGAAAATAGAAATCCTGAAAACTGTTTTGCCCTCACTTTAGTGAAAGCTTTGCTAGAGACCTGCAGCCTTCACCATCTGGGGAGCAGATTCCCACATTTTTACTGTTACAAGCAAACATGAGTACAGTTTTGTCTGGACCTTACATGTATTTTTACATTAATTAGTACATACATTTAAATCTAATGTAGGACTGCATTCCCCACCCCTTATCAGTGTGTTTCCTCCTTGAAGGGTCCCAACCTCTACATCAGGAACCACTGAAAACAGCCCTGTGCTGACGATGCATGATTTTAGATTTTTGCTGATATTTCCAAAATAATTATGCCAATATGGAGGATTTGTGCAGCCAAAATAGAGGCAAAAGTGTTTATATCTGCCGATACTGATGATCAACTTTTTAGTCAATTACTTAGAGATACTGATGTCATTCAGTTAATAGTATACTGTGCATCTTCAATCAATGCAGATTTTGTAAAGCCTTAGCTGTGACAGTAGTTGTTAAATACACCTTTGGTGATATTACCCATGGTGCAGTTCAAAGGTGGCAAAAAAAAGCCAAACTACATGTTGCAGCATACGCTCCAAATTTCTAACTACTCGAAAGATCTATGAGGACCTGAAACTTAAGTGATACAATTTGTAGAATCCTATAAATTTTGTTCATGTTGTTTATTTATGCATAAAAAGTAAAGTAAGGGCGTGGTCAATGGCAACAGTTGAGATGTGCTGTGGCATGCATCATATTGGGGGGCCTCTGTATTGGGATACACATTGCTAGAAATACACATCCCAAACTGAAATATTGAGCAACAATTGTTGACTCTAAAATTTGCAGGACTATCTGTTACACAAAGAGGTCAGCAATGACATGATAGAAGGATGAAACGATCAAATTATTGGTGCCACTTAGACAGCAGCTTACAGTAAATTCTCAGAGGTCAAATAATGAGAATAAATGACCTAAATTATTCTGCATTTTATTATTTCAAAGTTGCCAACATTAAAGCTCAAGAAAGACAGGACTCTCTTATTTTTGGTTCCAACACAGCAGACAATCCCTGCACAGCGTTAAATTGCACAAACTGATTGGAAACATCTGCAAATGAAAGCAGCTAAGGCTGGAAAACATGGACCAAAAATCATGGCTTTTTTTTGCTATCTGATGCTGCTTGTCAAGGATACCCCTGTAATCCTGAAAAAAAAAAATCTATACTGCAAGCAAAGGCTGGACACGGAGTTGATCCCGATAGCAAGTAAGCATTGTGTGAGTGAAGAGGTAACTTTGCAAAGCACAAGGGTTGTGCAAATTGGTTGGTAACATTTGAAACCATAGGTGGACATGGCAACCTGTTGGTTTTATCCACTTTCGCTGATCTTTGTAACCTGCTTATGCAAATCAATTATGGCTTTAAACAAGCTAATTAAGAAAACTACATTTAATTACTAAAATGACTCAATGCAATAATCTGATGTCATTTTAAATTTAGAGAAAAGTCAGCACAGTTTTTACAGATGTTGCAGACGAATATGGATCTTGTTTTCTTTCTGATCAAGTTTTTGGTGAAGATAATTACATTTCTGCACTTTTTCATCCCACCAATACCAAATTAAGACATTTGAATGTTTTTTTAAAGACGTTGTTCAAGTGTAAAGATCATTCTGACACTCGTCACAGGGAAATGTTGCCGGTCAGGAGTTTGTCTCCAACTTTTGACGATGAGGTAACAGAAACCGATGATTCACGGTTGGTTTGCTCTTGCAGCATGATTTACTTTAATCAGATCATTTTTCAGTTGTTACTGGGCAGACTTTTCAAACCTGTCGGACCAGAACACGTCATCCATCTTTAGTGTTGTAACACCAGACAGCAGACATGTGGTTTCAAAACGCACATGTTTGAGGGATGACCGGCTTTTCTAGGAGGCGTGTGACCTCCTCAGTGACAGATCAGCCCAAATGTGACGTCTGAGTTAACTTTACTGCAGTGATGTGGCAAAGAGGGGGTCAAGCTCTTTTTTGTGTGAATGATGTAAAAGCTTTTAATGATCATATGTACGAGAGAGCACAAGATGAATGCCTCTCTTTATGCGATAATATGGTTAATGCTGAAGTTTTCAATCACTTAAAATGCCACATATGATCTAAACTCAGAGAATTAGAAATCGGCTTCATGAGAGGGGAATCAAATATTTACTACCAAGAGTCTACGTTTAAATTCAACAGATTTTATTTTATATCATTTTGCATTTCCTCCTCTTACTGTCTACATTTTACTCTAACTGATGATTTTTATCTTTAACCTTTTGACCGTGCTACCCAGTATTTTCTCTCTCATCGCTCTGTGAGCTTTGTTCTTTGAAAGGCAATAAATTCTCAAAGTAATCAGATTACTGAGGGCTGCCTGTACTTTTTAACCCTTTACCCGGGCAGTTACTTGAAGCTTTTATTAGACTAATGATTTCACCTATTTGATTCACTTGGATTTATTAAAAGTCTCTATCTTTAGAGAAAATTTGCATTTTTAGATCACACATTTAGCACTGCACAACTTCAAACTTGCTCTGGGTATAGGGCTGGGTAATATGGACCAGAAATCACATTTTATATTCTTAACACAACATGAATACAAGTTTTGTTAAAAAGATGCTTGGCATTATACCAAAACTTTATGACTGAAGTAAAAAAAAATATCTTTTTTTTCTCTAATGTTCCAATAACTGTGCAGTTTTGTCAGTGTGCATCAGTTTGCCTGCAGTTTTTGACGATTTAAAAAAAAAGTACTTGATATAATCTGTTCTTCTATCATCTTCCTGTCATTATATGGATAATGGGGGTGTAAGAAAGTACTGGTGCACCAATATATCCCAATATTTTGCTATTCAATACTTTACTTTCCATCTTCAAAAAGAAGAGATTTAGAACATTTGTTCTGTATTTTATTTCAGCCTACAGCCTCTATAGCCAGCAGACGTATCAGTTTGACTTGTCATCTATCATATTTATTATCACATTTCTGTCGCTGAGGCAGACAGTTAGGTTTGTAAATGCATGAATTTTCTAAATTACAGTGATTAGAAACTGAATTTTATTATGTATATGGTACTGAAGAGTTTCCAAGGCACTTAAAAGTTAAACAAAAACACTTGTAGTGAAAAAATATCAGAAAGCATTGACTTCTTATAGTGCTGCGATATATCCAATATATTATGATGCATCAAGCTGTCATTCATGTTGTGATATACACATCATATCACCAGAATCTTACCAATATACAAACATAAGGGATAAATCATTACAAATCATGAACTCTAAATAAACTTTATCTGCTCAAGGAAATGTCTGAATTCACCAAAACATATAGATTTACAGTATTGTCCTGTATAAAAACAAACTGCACCCTTATGCTACAATAAATGGCTGATAGATCAGTTAAACAGATTAATGATTAATTTGACTGCAGTTTTGTCGTTTAGACAACAAATACAACTCATCAAGGTGGTCTTTATTCTGCTGGGTTTTTTTACACTGAGGTCGAGCAATTTACGCAGAGACGTGGTCCACCTGCCCTACGTTCACACTTTAAAGCCATCAGGTGATGCTAAAGTGGGCAAAACTTTTAATTATCTTTGCAAATGGAGATGAAAAGTTTATGGATTTCTGTTTTGATTATTAGATGGAAATGGGAAGAAAAGTTCAATCTCTTTTGGACACATTTACATTAAGCTTGGTTTGCTCCTCGTCATGTTTCCCTCTGAGTAAATCTGTGCTCCAGCAGCAGGGCTGTGGGTCAGGAAATGGTTTTCTTTCTAAAATGTTGCTCCAACAACATTAAGGTCATTTTAAAATGCCCTTCAGTGTTCATAAATCACAGCTGCAGCTGCAGAGGCTCACTGTCAGAGAGATTACGTGTCTTAAACATTTCTGGAGCTCCAGAGGATCTTGTGGTCACCAGACAAGCAGCAGCAGCAGAGTTTTAATAACAGAGAAGCTTTGCTCCTAAAAGGGCAGTTTGACTGCAGTCGGCTTGATTAAATAATCTATGGATTAAAATAAGAAAGAAAAAAACTTTGACACTGTCCTCATGAGTTGAACCTGCCTGTCTCTCTGTCTCTGCTCAGGTGTATTTAGAACTTATTTTCTGTTTCATCTTTGCTGTTTGTTTCATGTTAACAGTTAAATTTACAATCAAAATGACTTTATAATTAATCCTGGTGTTTCTGACTCGGACTGTAAAATATGTCATCACCTTTTAAAGACCTGAAACAGGAGGAGCAGGAGGTTCTGTGTGTTGCAACACAGAGTCTCTGAGCTGAAGGTGGAGACACACTGTGTGAGCAGAAGACATCGCACCACTGCACAGAGCTGGTCGGACCTGCACATCTGGATCGACCAGCCAGGGAGGACACCTCAACCTTCACACACATCCACACATCCACACCTCCTCCTCCTCCTCCTCCTCCTCCTCCTCCTCCTCACTCTGCCGAGGCCCCAACCGTTGGGACTGACAACCAGTGTCAGACTCGTTGGACTGGTGACACCGACGGGTTTCAGGGAGTGGCATGCCAGGTTCCCAAGAGAGAGCACTCAAACGTAAATGTGTCCGCAAGGAACGTCAGAAATACATTCATTAACCCTTTACTGGCTCAACATTATACTACCGAGGTTAACCAGAGCAGCAGACTCTTTGAGCAGGGCCGAGTTTGGGCATTTAAAGGCCCCGGTCAAACAACTCTGATTCAACTACTTTACTTCTCAAACAGCATTTAACAGAAACTCTAGAAAATGATCAACATTGAGGGCAAATAGCAAATTAATGAGACCATAGCGGAGCTTTCTAACTGATGAATTATCTATAAAATAAACCACATGTTGCAAATTTTACCATCAAATATAAACCAGGAGACTTCTAGAAAATGTGGAACTGTCAATCATTGTGTAAAAACAAAAATACAAAAAGAAGAATAAAAATATAAAACTAACTACACACGTCAGCCTTGATAAAAAGTGCAAGTGTTCTCAAAAATGTAAGACCTCTCAGGAGAGAAAGTACAACCTAGAAGGGTTTTTATGGCCTTAAATGACAAAAATCTGACTTAAGACCTTTTCAGAAGCTCCATGGTGACCCTGAATATTGAGTGAGGCCCCCTGAGGCTGAGGCTCCTGGCAAGTGCCTGATTTTCACAGTAGTAGAACCACAACTGACTGATCGTGAACTTGCAACAAGGAAAATCTTGTCCACAGTTCCTCTTTATCCTCCGCCCGTTTGATCGTCCGTCGAAGGAGCCTAAAACTCATTTTGGAGTCTAAATTTCCAGGAGGGGCAGACGGGGTCCCTGCAGGTGGAGGTCACTGCTGAAATCTCTTTAGGGATTTATCCAACTGCAGTTTGTTTAATATGATGACATTTCTGCTTTTTTGTTTGTTTTTACTTCTGCCTATTCTGAAGCCTTTTAAGAACCAGTCTGATTTAGAAGCATCCCTTCATGAAAACACATGGAGGACCCCCCCCCATCTGTGCTTTGGATTGATTTTATTGGGCCAACAAGAAAAATCCTTTAAAAGTCAAATCAGCAAACAGAATCACTTTGAATTCCTTGAGTTGCAGGCGGGAAACCTAAATGACAAGAAACTGGGGGCTCTGCAGGCAGAGTTCATCATTTCTGTAGGGATTCATCTGACAATAGTTAGATTAAAATGACATTTTGAGGGTTTTTAATGGACTTGACCTTGTTTTCAGAGCCATGGGTCCTCCATAGGGTCATTTTTAGACAGTTAAATCTATACTTTGATGACATTTTTCACTCCTAAAGTCTTACATAATCAACAGTTACTGGAGTAAAATAAGGATGCGACTAATAATGCTGATCTATGATGACTATATTATGGGGGCCATCTTTGTCTAATGGTAACCTGACGATGCCTTTGGATCAACAGGAAAGATCATTCAAACTCAATCAAATGAGCCTAATGATCATTTTGGATCATTTAAATTTTATAAAGAACAATAAATAAGACATTAATGGCAACATCAACATGTCTATTTGAATCAAACTGACAGTTTCTATATGAAAATGAGATATTTTAAAGCTTTTTATTGGACTAGACCTTGATGCTGGGGACATGGATCCTCCCCCAGGGGCATTTTTAGTCAATCATATCTATAGATACCATTTTTCCCTCCTGGAGTCTTATATAACCAACAATCATTGAAAGTATGGTAAAGATGGTCTGGCATTTTAAGTTACATAAGGAGCATATTTTGGGGTCCCTCAGAGGATGGGGCACCTTCTAGAAAAATCCATCTATTTCTACTTAATCCAACAGAACAGCTCTAAAGATCATCTTGACTCCATCAAATGAGCCTGAAGAATCATTCTGGATACCAAAATTTGCAGAAAAGACACCAACAGGACAAAACCAGGGGTCTCTGCGGGTGGAGGGAGCAGTGGGGGTGGGGGATCAGTTTCTATATGACCAATGGATGACGAAGCGATGAATAAGCGCATGACTCATCGGTGTGCACAAGTATTCCTCCGCATATTCCAGCAGAACACCCCAAAAAATGTGCGTCAGTCACTGCTCAAGGCTCCTAGCCATTGCGTCATGCGTTTTTGCCGCACTTATGGCGCAAAAGGGCACCAATTAGACCCTCCATTCATAAAAAGACACGATTTGGAGGCAAAGTGCGTCACAGTGCAGATGAAAATATGGGTTAATATGAAAAAATACATCAATTATTGAAACGGGGCGTTTTGCCTCATTTTGAGTCAAAGGATTAAGACTGTCACCCTGTCCTGAGAGAAAGATGCGCGCTCGGTGAAAATTGCGCAGCAAGAGGCACCACACGCAGCAGTCGCCTCAAAAATAGGAGACTAGAGAAGTGGGTCAAGCCATTGCAGGGCGACTCCTGAGAGACTCGGCTCTGCTGAGCCAAAATACGCAGAGATTTCAGCTCAGAGTCGCTTCTAGTCTCACAATTATGATTAAAAAAACAACATGTATGAGCGATAAATACTTTAAAATGATATCTCAGATATGTGGGGCAATCAGAGTGGGACAAGGTGAAGTGACAGGCAGTGATGGGAAAGAAGCGACGAAACAAGCTGAAGCATGACACGAGCTCAGATCTTCCTGAAGGCGAAGATTCTCAATCAAAGACTCGGATTAGGGCGAAAGTGCATAAATGATGGAGTTTTAGAGGATGTGAGGGTTATGGAGGTGATCTGGATGTGGGCCACGTTTTAAATTGGCTCATTGGTTTGTTCTACATGCGGATGGGCTAATGTGGTTCAGTAGAGCGCTCACCCACATTAAAGGGCCCTGTGAAAAGTGCGCAGAGCCTGCTCCATTTGGCTCCTGGCTCTCCAATGTGGGGCATCCCCCTGCTGCTCCAAATGTGGGTGAAAAGGCTGAGAGCAGCAGGAGGAGCCGCCGAGGGGACCAGCTTCATCCAGAAAGGGACTAATTTGGCTAACAAGGAGCATGATCACCCTGCCAGTCAATCAGCTGCTTACCTGCGCCCTCGTTACGCAACACCAAACTCCCTAAAACGCAGCTCCTCTCTGAGCCAAAGTGAAGTTTTAGCCCAATAACCTCATTCTGCCGTGTGCTCGAACACTCCACGCGTTTGCCCTCTCCGTGACCGTGAAAATTGACCCAACTCACCTGCCCATTTGCCCAGCTTCGGGGAGAGAAGCTGTCCGTTCCCCAAGACCCAGATCCTGAAGCCCGAGAGGATCCTGTAGAGCAGCCACAGAGCCAGGAGGGCCACGGTGAGCGCGCCGACCCAGAAAAGAGGCGTCTCGGCCCCGCGGAGCAGCTCCTCAGCGTCCATCCAGCTCATGGCAGCGGCAACTTTCGGCGTGCGTAAGAGTGTGTGAGGAGGTGTGCGCGCGTGGAGACCTCAATTTTAGGCTCTAATTTCCAGGCACAACGTGAGAGAGTCCCTTTATAAGGAGGTTGTAGCATCACACACACTCCCCCAGCACTTGTCTAGCCTGATTTAAAGCGCACCGCCCCCCTGCACCTGCGCTCCGCCCCTCCCCGCGCGCACAGGCCGCCGCGGCTGTCCCTCGGCCCATCCGCCCCTCCTATTGGCGCATTAGCATGTCAATCACCTCCGCGGCGGCTCCCATTCATTCGGATCTGTGTGTGAAGCGGGGAGGGTCAGAGGGAAACCGGGACGAGCGGCGATTGGACGAACATTACGGCAGCTCCCATCCGGAGGCTGTGATTGGCTGACTCCGGAGCAGGTTTGTCGGTTTCAGTCAGGATTATGAAACCCTCCAAACCCACGCTTTCAGAAATAAAAAACTGCCCGCACCACTTTATGAATGAAAGGATGCTCTCATTGGTGAAAAATGTGCTCGTCTTCCCGCCCTTTGGAAAGCCAATGGAGTCATTTGATTGGCTGAGAGGATGCCAGTCTGTGAGGTCAGCTTCCCCAGGAGGTGTTTTCATATAGAGACCCCACGCATAACCTGACAGAAAAAGACATTAAGAGGCCCTCTTATAAAGAAAGTCATACAAAGGGCTCCAGAAACTGAGCAATATGAGGCCCTTACCCATTCATAGGGATGTACCCAACAGCAGTAAGGGTCCTGAACAATGGCTAATATCACTACCTCATGTCAATAATTACCTCATGTCATTTACTGCACCAGAACATGGCAGCTATTTTGCACCTTTATCATTCCCTTTTGCACCTTATTCTCATTACTTACGGTATCATACTCTGTTATTCTATTTTGCACCTTACCTTTATTATATTTTTATCTTATTATTTTATTTTATCTTTATTTTTGCACCATACTTTATCGTATTACACTGTTTTGCACTGACTGAAGGGCTTTTGCAATTTCGTTGTACTTGTTGCAATGACAAATAAAATTCTATTCTATTCTATTCTATGTACCAAACTACAATCTGCTTCATATGAGGCAGTTTGAGACTTTTTGATGTGCATAAACTTTATCATCTTCAGCCATATGACCAACCAAAACTGAGAGAGACAGAACACTCTGTAAACTGCACAATTAAGTTAGCAACATTTAGACAAAGATTGTCAGCTAATTTGCAGAAATGTGTCATTCTAGGAGCTTCATTGAGGTATCTTTTAGGCAATAAATGACATTTTTTAAGATGATGTGCTTTGAGAAGAAATCAAATTGCACAAATATGTCAGCAACATCACGACAGACATTCCCAACTTATATTTAAAGAATTTGATGGGGATTTTCTTAAGCAATGTAATTACATTATGCTAAGTTAAATTGCTTTCATTAGTAATCAAATTGCACAAATCGGTTGGCAACCTCTGAGGAAAAAAAGGGTGAAACTGGCAAGACAGAGGGGGTTGGTGAGCACTCTAAATGTTCTCAACTTATCTGAGCAACCCTCACTCCTTTAGTGCTCTCACTACATGGTGAAAACAGAGAGACACAAAAGAAACCTCACTTCTTGTCATTTCGCTTTTCAATTAGTTGCCAACCATTTAGTGCAACACTAACCCCCTGCAAGTTTCAACCTCTTGTCCAACATTGCCAGCTTATTCGCTGGACTTGTGTACGAGCACCATCAGCAGTTTCTTTATGAGTGTTTTAATAATTGAAGTGTTTCTCCAAATTCAAATTGCACAAATATGTTGGCAACATCTGGAAAAACGTTATTGTCTAATTTGCAGAATTTTGAAATTACAGGAGTCTTATCATGGTGTATTTTTAACTGTTCAATGTCATTTAGACAAGTTATTTTCCTTTCATTAGCAATTAAATTGCACAAATAAATTGGCAACTTAAAAAAGGGTGAATTGTTCAATCGGCAAAGTTTGTAAGTTAAACCCACTTTTCCATTAGTTGCCATCATATTTGTGCAATACACTTCCCTTTCAAGTTTGAACCATTTGTCCAAACATTGCCAACTACATCAACTGAGCTTGGAAACGGCACAAAGCTTGCTCTCATTAATGTTCTTAATGTTTTGGTAATTGAATTGTTTCTCCAAATTCATCAGCCTTAGTTGTACTTAAATTGCACATAAAGGTTGCCAACTTCTGAAAAGGTATGTCAAACTGGAAAGAAGGGAAGAAAAAGTTGTACTTTTCTTTCTTCAGCAACTCTTAATATTCATGCCTTAACTCAGTGAAACTGCTGAGACTGGGGGGAAACCATAAGCTTCACCAGCTCCACTCCCTTTTCCAGATGTTGACGAACTATTTGTGCAACTCTCACTGTAAGTTTCATACATTTGCCCAAACACTGACAACTTATTTGCCCTTTTGTGATTACTGATTACTGCCCATTGTTCTTTTGCTTAGGGAATTCTGATGATGTTGATGATGAGTTTGCTTTGGGTAATTTCTAAAAAAAAAACAAGTTGACAATTTTATAAGTTGATTGCTTTAATTAGCATTAAAATGCTCAAATAGGTTGAGAAAAGGAAAGAAAACCTCCAAATGTTTCAGTTCCTACTTTGGCAAATGTTGTCAACTTACCAGTGCAATCCCTCACCAGGTTCACACACTAGTCCAAACACTGGACTGTCCAAATATTGACAACATTATTTGCTCTTTGAGTTTTCCAGCAAATTTCTAATCAAAGGTGATTTAAATGAAATTATACTTCCCAGAACTCTTTAGTTTAATTAGTAGTTAAATTGCACAAAGAAGTTGCCAACCTTTTTGTGCAATTAAACGGAGGGCAGAATTTTGCAGGCAAAATTTACTGCTCCAAAAAAGTTTATCATATTGGTTGGCAACAATAACTTCAAGCAAAGTTATTAAAAAAGCAAATCACATCTAAAAAAAAAAAAAAATCAACCACTTTAGAGACACCAAGTAACCCAAGCAATAACACAGACCATGTCAAAATTGCAACAATAACATTGCCAACCTATTTTTTGCAAACACTTTTAAAATTTCTGAGGCATTGTCTTGACACTGTCCATATTTTAACAATATAAGTTATCACTCTAGTTTGTGCAATTTAGTTTCTAAATTGCATAAACAGGATATCAACATCTAAAGAAAGCAAAATAATGTCGAAAATAGGGATTAGAGTGACAATACTGCAGCATCGAAGTGTCAATACTTTTACTCATTTGGTATTGAGTGCTTCCTTAAAGTCTTGATACCAAAAGAAAACTCCTAAAGAATATATATCTGTACTTTTCTATAACAAATGATAATTTTATTCAAATCAAACTCACTTTATAAATTTGATGGTCAGTATCGTTTTTGTGTCTTTAACGTAATTTTGATTGAAAAACAGGAAACTCGTGAAAATAGCGTCTGCCTTCAGGAGGTGATTGGTGTTGGTATCAGATGGATTTGAAAGAGTTTGGTGTCACCCATCACAGCAGAAAATAACGAAACAATCAAGAAAATATGATTTCAAATTTACTTAACGTCTCAAGCAACTTTCCTGACATTGTTTGAAATTCATCAGACAGCAGCAGACACAACTTGAAGAGTTTTTACTTAAAGTGAGAAAGAGCAACTCTCCTCACTGCACAAATGATTTGGCAACGTTTGAACAAGTCGGTGAAATTTTTCATCCATTCCACAGAGTTCAGTTAGATTATTTAGGCAAAGTGCAGAACAATTAAAGTGCACATCTAAATTAAGCAGCCACATTGTTCAGCCAAACAGAGGTGCAAACCACTGCATTTTCTTCAGTGTCCACTAGGGGCTCGCCAAAGCAGCAGCAGTCCCATCCAGCCTCCATGTTCGAACTTCCATTTTTACAGCTGAAATAAACACGTTTACGGCCTGCTTCAAGTATGATTTTAGTCTGAATAGTTCTTGTTGTTAAGGGAACACACTGTACAGGGTGTTTTTTGAAATTATTTTAATGAGGATTAAAGCTGTGAATAATTAGGGGTGTAGCTGATGTATCTGTTATGTTGTATCTGTTTGTCTAGAGGGTTGGACCCACCACTGTGTCTGTCTTTTGTTTGGACTATTAGAAGTTAGTCTATAGGAACAATATTGTTATCAGCAGATAATTGCCTAAGAAGTTCATATAGGTATCAGCAGATATGAAATTTTTTGCTAATATTTACAGCTGATATGTTGGACACACATACATCCATATATTAGCTGTAATATTTGCAGGATGCACATATGCACCGTGATGTTTTACCTCATCGTCACTGATTGTCCACTTTTATAAATCAACAGGATCATTTATTATAACAATAAAATGTTTTTCATGCTTCTCATCCATTTCTAACATAAACCAGTCAGTATTAGTGCAGTGGAGGCTTTGTGCACGTGGTAACAGTATTGTTATCAGTGATAATGAGTTTGGGAATACTGGAAATCCGAACAAATCCAATATTGCACATCCCTAGTTATCTGGATTAAAAAGCCCCCCCCCCCAGGGAACTAGGAGCTAGGAGGGGCTTTGTTGAATATTTTCACCTTCTATGGTCCTAATAATTCTGAGTAATTTCAGGCATGTACCTGATCATTGATGCTTATCTGCTACTTGAATACCTGTACCTGATGCTTAAGCCGCGCACGCTCATTGGTGAACAATGTGCCCGTATTCCCGCCCTGTGGAGACATGTTATTGTCTCTAAAGCTGCCAGAGTGTGAAGTCATCCCTCTCCCTCCTCGACATGACTCACTCTCCTATTTCCAGCCTCCTGTCTGCATCATTCTGCTGATCACTGACAGAGAAGGCTGCTCACACTCATCCTCTGCCTCCAAAAGCTCCTCAGCTGCAGCCTGACCGACCGAGAAACAAAAACTACAATCCCCAGCTCTCGTCTCCAAACTCTCGCGAGAGTGCCCCCATAGTAGTAAGTTCCTCGTCCAAAACAGTGAGGGGGGGCAGAAATGTGATGTGTGCGTTACATAAACTCAGAGACAGGCATGTGTTTTTCAGCATCGCTTTATTGACGACATTCTCCAGCATGTTCAGGCACATTACAAACAGAAACGCTCGAGCATGCAGGATGTTTCTGCACGAGCAGCTGTCATTATTCTCATCCTCAGTTGCTGTCCTCGACCCAGAAGGATTTTGTTTTAACTGCAACTGCATTTTTTAGCCTCCAGCATCCTCCACCCCCCTCCTCTGCCGCCATGCTCCCTGCTTTCCTCTCCTTCTCACACTCAGCCAAACTAAACATGAAATCCTCTCAAACAGAAGCCCTGCTGCTCAAAGGCAAGGCTGTCATGTACTCAGCATAGAGACAAGAGTATAAGAACGAGTCCAGATGATGACAGGAGGTATGCAGCTGCTGGAAAATTATGGCACAAGTGGAGGGATCGAAGTCAGGGTGACATCGGGAGGGAGCAAGGAGGGGCAAGTTCGAGAGCAAGATCGATAGAGCAGAAAATTCGTTCCAAATGTGTTCAAATTCATTATAAAATATGCAGAGATAAATATATATGAACAAAATATACTTTATGACAAAATAATAATCACATAAAACTTTCTTTGCAGCATCGAATCCAACTTGCAATGTTGTACAATTAAAAATACGCATTCAAAATCATATTAATGGCACATTATTACGCACAAAAATATGAGGAAACTTTCATAACAAAGCAGCAAACACACGTTCACACACCAGCTTGAAGACCAATCTTTACAAAAACAGATGAATAGAATCAATTTTAAATAATACACCATAAAATATATATATTTAAAAACGTCCAGCCTTTGATTTTGGCACATTTTTACGCACGAATTTGCTCAGAAACTTTCGTAAGCAAAAAGCACAAGCACATACACTCTTGTGCAGAATTTTACAGCCTTTTTCTTCACGACATTATGTTAAGAAGATCTCCCTTACAATTCACAATCTCCGTTACACATCTAAAAAAACTAAAGCCTCTCATAAAGCTTGTTTTTACGCAAAAACCTGTGCAAATAGTGTCACGCCAAAACAGCCCAAACACACTGACACGCAGATCTCACGTGTGGTGTAACAGCAACAATTATGACACTATCATTCCCATAGGTCCTAAAGTTTGCTTAAGTATATAATTAAAAATATTTATGATTTGATAGGCTTGTACTGTAGCAATAATTACATGAAATCATCTTTTCATCATCGGTTTATACATTCGAATCACTCCACAACACAAATGACAAAATCGAAAATCTCAGCCTTCAAATTCTCACAATTTTACGCACCAACATAAGAAGAAACTCTCAGAATAAATTCAGTAAACACCTGCTCACACACCAGTTTGTAGACGAGTCTTTAAAAAACACTCCTTTTGATTCAGTTTTACATTCCACTCTACGAAACTGTATATCTGAAGTGTTAGGGTTTTATCTGGCACCTTTTACGCACAACTATTCTCAGAGACTTTCGTCAGTGAATAACCCAAGCCCATACACGATTACGCAGAATTCTGCAGCCATATCTTCAAAAGTATCTTTACAGAATCTTATTTTAGAATTCACAATCTTAGTTTAACAATTAAACCTTATGGCCTTTTATTTTGATAATTTTTACGCAAACACATCTGCAAAAACGTTCACTCAAGAAACAGCACACACACACACACACACACACACAAGGGCACGCAGCTTTTTCTTGCAGTGCAACTGCAGCAGCTGTTCCAATCATAATCATTTCTATGGGTTTTAAGGTTTGCTTCAGAATATCACATCACATATTTACAAATTTAAAGACTCGTACTGTCACACTATTTACATGATATCATTTTTGTCAGCATCAATTTATACAAAAACTACACGTTCGAAAACCCACAGCATTCAAATTGGCACATTTTTACGCATGACGATTAAAACAAACTTACAGAATGACATCCTCTAGCACACACTAACCCACCACAATGCTGATCAATCTTTCCAAACGTGCTTGAATAGAATCTGCTCTACACTGTGCATTCTAACTTTTACATCTGACATCTACAGCTCCAGTGTGGCTCATTTTTGCGCACAAACATTTAAAGAAACTTCAAGAGTAAAGAGACAGCACTCACACCTTTACACACATCATCTTCAGACCCTCAGTCACAAAATTTCTGTCAAATCGATTCTACAACTCACACCAAGAACCAGGCCACATAATTTGAAAACATACAGACTTGGTTTGGCTGATTTTTACGCACAGACATTTGCAAAAACTTGAGCAACAAAAACAGCACAAACAACAGATTTTGTGTGTCCTGTGATATAGAAACTCTCACGAGATTATCAGTTCTATGAGTCTTAGGGTTTACTCCAGAAAATAACATCACACATTTACAATATTACAGAATTTTACTGGAAAAATATTTGCATGAAACTCTCCTTAAAGAATGGATTTTAACTTTTACACTCTTACAAAACAAAATGACACAATGATGTACTACTAACCTTTATATTGGCTCATTTTTACGCACAAATAGAAAAAGAATCTTATGATATTAAAACAAGAAACACACACCATCAGCCTCAAAACTTTAAACAGGAAACACTCTCACACAGACCCTACTTCACAAAACACCCTTAAAGATATCCTACAACTCACAATAACAACAAGGCTTCATATTTTAAAAACTCTGTAGGGCTCATTTACGCACAAACATTTGCAGAAACTCTCGTGACATAAAAACAGCACAAGCCCTCTCACTCACTTTGTTCTGCGAGATCATCTCTCACAAAATAACGTCAAATCAATTCTATATCTTTCAGTAACAACTAGGCTTGATCATTTAAAACATACAGCCTCATGTGGCTCATTTTACGCACAAACATTTGCCAAAACTTTTAATACAAAAACAGCACACACACTCAAACACAGCACTTCTGTGGAGTGTAAACGCAGAATTAACGTAACAGTTTTTCTCCCAGGAGGTGCTCAAGATAACAACATAACGTATTTAGAATTCTACACTGTCAAAAAGGAACAATATTTTCTGGAATTTCCCTCACAGAGATGATTTTTACATCTCAAACGTGCCACAATCAAATTATCCTCTAACAGCCTCAAACATGGATCATTTCTGCTCACACGTATGTCCTGCAATTTCCACTATTTAATAAAAAGGCAAACACACACTCACATACAGTGTTTGCTGCATAATCCATGCAAAAATCCTTCACAACATTATTTGATGACGACCAGTCCCCACAAAAACACAATCAAATGTGTCCAGGGAGAAACTTGCAGCCTCAAATTTGGCTCATATCTGTGCAAGAACATCTGCAGAACTTTAACAAACACACACACACCCACACAGAGAATTCTGCAGAGCCATCTTCACAAAATACTCTTTCTAATCGATTTCGAAATCCACAATTACAAGAACATTTTTAAAAGATTACAGCCTCTAATATGATCCAATTTACGCTCAAATACGTCCGAACGATGTTTCTCTAAAAGCAGCACACACACCGTCAAACAAATTTAGGTGAAGTGAAGCACAAAAAATACAAAGACATTTCATTTTCTTAGAGCCCAGGCATGTGCTCAAAAACACAATACATCATATGAACATTTTTACACACTCATATCAGAGGTTTTGTGAGTCCACGTCTCGGTCGCAGCTTCGGAGCCCAAGAGCTGAAAACAAGAGAAACAAGAGAGAAGAGAGTGACTTTAGTGGACAGAACAAATCCACAATATTTACGTGTCAGACTTTTATTTGTGGTTGAAAAATGTCAGAAAAGTGCACAATCATGACCCGGATTTAGCGTTTCTCTCGCCTCTTATTACGCATGAATTACGTGAATATTTTCATCACAAACACACACACACACACACTCACAAACACACGAGGTCACAAACACTTCAGATCTTTCGTCTTAATTCGGCATATTTAACATAAACTCCTCCAAAAACCACAGCCCTCCACTGAGTTCTAATTTCACTTCTTTGTGCGTCTGTTTACCCGAAGAGTTTGTTCACCCCTCCCAGTATCGATGCCCCCTCACACACACACACACCCATCACACACACACACACACACACACACACACTCTGTCCTCCTCCTAAACTCTTCATCACAAAGCTGGTTTAAGTTTCTGCCCCCCCTCTCAGTCTTTGTTGGACCTTATCAGAGTCAACAGGAGCCCTGGTCTCTCCTCAAACGATCGAGCATTACGCACAGAAACACGTCGAGTAAACTGCCCAGATCACCGTGTGACTGATGCATTCTCAGTCTTTTTAAGGTCAAATTATATTTTTTATTTCATTAAATTTCTCCATCAGGGCCCAGGGGATTTTTTGGTGGGCAAGTTAAGAGAAAAGAGTCGCAACATGGCAGCTTTGGTGCTTTTTTAATATGTGCTGAAACTTTTTCATGCGAACAAACTAATGAAAACACACACAGAGTGGCATCAAAGTATCTCACTTTAATTTTGAATAAATTATCTTAAATTCATGATTAATCTTTGGATTGAAAACAGTCTCGTGCAGCAGAACCTCGTGTTTTCGTTGGAGTGTCGCTGTCCACCTCAGTGGTGCTGAAATTTCACCTCATAGTCCTTCTTCTGACGCGTCTATGAAGCCTTTAAAGTGTTACTGATGGACTTCAAATCTTCACAGCCCTCTTCTTAATCTGTTTGAGCTCTGAACACATACATTACAGAGACAGAGTCGCTCCTTTACACAAAAACTCCATATAACAGTAAAAACACGCTGGCTTGTATTTACTCCAAACCTCCCTCTTTTAGAATTTGATATTTCCAACATCAAGTTCCCGCTTTTAGCATCTGCATGTGACGATCTGCGACCAAAACACGTGGATTCATCTCATCCTGAAGTCCTCAACATTAATCCATACACAGTCTTCACCACATGACTCCGTCTTTTACTAATTTCAGCCCTTTAGGTCTCATATTTCAGCCGAAAAGTGTCCCTCAGGAGACGCAGATTTGACGAATTTGGGCTCCATGCTCCACAATGTGGTCATTAAAGGTGAGCATCAAACATGAGAAATGCTTCTTTAATTAGTGAACAAGACGAAGAGAAGATGTCACTGGACTGCATGCTGTTCAAATCCTAAATGTCCAAACAATCCCATTTTATTTGTGAGTTGGGTCCCTGTCAGGCGAGTTTCTTTCTTTTTTTAAGTAAATTTTTATTTTTCTGAATCAGTAATCATTTTCCAAAAAAGTTTTCCTCCTTTGATTGAATGTTTTCAGCATTTATGTTCATTTCAGACCAGAGTCTCTGCTTTTAACACAAACGTGCTGCTGGAGAGTTCTTGCCAGCACGAATTGTCCAAATAATTTGACAATATCTAGACATGTGGTGAGAAAAGAAGGAGGCTCCCTGAGTCCAAACAACTTTGGCATTTTAACAGAACCCAGAAGTACTGCGAGAAAATTCATTTCTAAATTATTGTTCTTTAATGTTGCCAACATATTTGTGCAATTTAGATGGAGATCTCTCTCATGGAGTTAAAATAAATCTTGAAGGCAGATTCCTCAACACTGTTTCTGGAAGTTGTGAAGAGCAGGATAAATGTGACTGCTGCTCATTCACATGATGATTTATGAGAACATTGACAACTTTTCTGTGCAATTTGTCAGTGTTTGAAAACTTGATCACAACTTCATGTCATTTTTTAACAATGAAAATATTTTGTTCTGGATAAATTTGCAGTTTTCTTTTGTTTTTAAATCTCACTTTGCAACATTTTTTTGTAATTTTGATTCACATGTTCCTGCACAAGCTCTAAATTGCACAAATAGTTTGACAACATTTGGGGGCACGGTCTGACACTTTCACAAAAATATATATGTCATACATATATATATATATATACATACACACACACACACACAAACACACACACACACACACACATATATATGTATATATATATATATATATACACACACACACAGATGACCCTCCATTAGTCACATTATACTGTTTTATAAATCACTGCATGTCTGAACAGCTTCTCTGCATCATCTGGATATTCATTTGTGCTTTTTTTAAATATGATTTTATATTTTTATATTTCTTCTGTGGTTTTTCATTAATACTGTTCATCTGCAGACTTACTGCTGCTTTCTGATTCTCTTGATAATTATTATTATTATTTAATCTTACTTCATGTTAATCATTTCTTTTTGCTCCAACAAACAAAGTCAAATCTCTTTTATGTATGAATGTACTCAGCAATTAAATACCAACACTGATCCTGATCCTGAACAAACACTTTCCACATATTCTTGTGATTAAATCATCTCTTCCTCTCTCTTATAGTTTTACACCCTGCAAACGTCCTGCACACTCTTCAGAATTAAACTGAAAACACTGGAAAGTGTGAGGAGCAGTGGCCTCTCCAGCTCGTCCTTCTCTCTGATTATTGACTAAATTAAGTTAATTTAGAAAACTGAAGAAAATAACTTCTTTAAAATGACCACAAAACAAGACTCCAAGGCTCCAGAATCAAGTTGGTGATTTTTAAAACTGCTGAAAAGGTTTTTTTTTTACACAAACATCACCAACATATTTGTGGAGTGCACTCAGTACTCCCACCCCCCCTTTAAATTCTGATGTTTTCATCCAAAAATCCTCAAATTGTCCAAACATGAGACAGAAACACATGATCAGATCAGACATGAGGAGGGGCCTCATGTTGCTTTTTGCCTGCAGCCTCTAAACCACCAAACTGACCGCTGACAGCTTCATCTTCTCAACGTGAAGACTGTGAACATTTTTTTTTAAAATATGATTCATAATTGAATATGTTCATAAACACACCTCAGTTTTTATTCCACCTGAAGAAATCTTGAGTCTGCAGCAGCTTCATCTGAGGACACAGAGACACAGAGACTCCGTTTAACATCATTAAAAACTCAAAGAGGATCAAAAATAAATGTTTAATTTCATTTTATCATGAATATTGTTAAAAAAAAACATCACAGAGAAACATCGTCGCATTAAGATGTTTCAGTAAGGAGCTGTGATTCAGGATAAAGTCAGCAGATTGATTTAATTTATTTCTAAAGTTTGATAGTAATATCATTAAATGTTCACAGAAAACCTTTTACACATTTGAGTGTTGAAATATATTTAAATAAAAATATATAAATATGTGGAAAAGATAAGTGGTTTTAAGTTATTAAAGCTGAAAAGGTGTAATTCTGAGTTACACCTCAGAGTTCAGGTGAAATGAGATGCCTGTGATTTAATATAAAATAATTTCAGATTTAGATTAGAAAATTAAAAAATAATGTTATTGTAGATGTTCCTAAAGAAGACACTGTGAAAACAGTTCAGGTTAAACTGATATAACTACATTTTCTTTTAAATAAAACACCTGAGAATAAACTGATAATTTCAGTTGTGTTATGATGAATGAAATGTGAGATTTTTTAGTATTTCTTAGGAAAGTCAGACTGTCTGAGGATTTACGAAGAATTAAAACATTTAAAGACAAATTTAAATGACGAAAACAGAAACTTTTGAGCTCTTTTATTCTTCTAAAGTGGTCTCACGAATATTTTAAATTGTTGTTTAACAAAGTGTGTAATGTCTCCTTTGTTATTGAAATTTTCTTATTTAATATGCAACATCTCACATCACTGTGCTGCTCTCCCTTTAAAAACAGATCTCAGGTCATAACAGGACTGACCCAACAAAAGATAGTAACAAAAAAAAGTAAAACACACACACACACACACACGTACACACACCCCTACACACACACACACACACATACGTATATAGATAGATAGATATAGATATGGATAGATATGTATATTTCCATTTTTGTATTTTACATGGATTGAATTAATTTTTCCTTCCTCTCTCTCTCTCTCTTTCTCATCTCTTCATTTTAACTCTGCTCCTGTCGTTCTGTCTGCAACACAATCTCAAAGAAACGATGATTAAAAATATTTCATCTCCATGAATAAACCTCAAATGCTCCACAATTATTCACAATCAAAGTGTCATCAGGACTCAACATTGTCTGTAAATCAACTAACAAATCAGAATATTTAAAAAAATCAAAATCTAAAAGAAAAGTCTTGACAACTCAGAGTTAACTAAAGAACAAAAATTTACTCTGACTAATGATTTCACTTCAAATTTAATGTGCAAACCTATTAATGTGTTGAAATGCAAAGCTGCTCAATTGTGTGTTTGATTTTTAATGAACTTCAAAGATTTATGTCAAATTCATATTTATTTAATTATTTCTATTGTACAGGAATGATCCCAAAGATCTTTTCAGCTTTAACTGTTTAACACAGCAGCTCTAAAGTTTCACACAAATACGATCATAAATATTTCACCAAACTTCAGGTCATAATTCAGGCTCACACTCATCAGATGAGCCTTAAAATCTGTTTTTAAATCCTCTAAAATAAGATGACACTCTGGTTTCAGGTGATTCTGGAGCAAAAACCTGAAAGATGTTCAGCTGAAGATGGAGTGATTACAAAATATAAAAGAGAAGTGACACAGTAGAGGTCAAAGGTCTCCTCTTCATTTATACACACATATACAAACATATTTCATTTCTTCACCTGCTTTATTTAAACTTCCTCTCCTTAAACACTCGTCTCTTCTCCCTCTTGTCAGATTGTCTGTGATTCATTTAAAAAAAGAAGCGTTCTGATTTTGCATTTTCACATATTTACTCCGGTAAATTATTTTAATATTTTCTGTTAAAACCTGTTAAAGAGGTTATAAAGAAGATTTTAAAATAAAAATTACACTCTCTTTTATTTAACTCCATGAGCCTGAATGATCTGATTTCCAAAACAGGGTTTCTTTGAATAAATCAACTTTAGTTTTAGATTTTTTAACTTTTTGGTGAAAGGATTCTGTGAAATGATAAATCACGAATATTCAGGTTTTTTTTTTGTAAATTTACTGAATTTATGAGTTTGTTGGCGTCCCTCTCATGACTCTGTGGGTTCACGTGGATGAGTAAGAATCTTTTCTGCAATTAAACTGTTTGACAAAAAATCATCACACAAAAACAACCAGAAAACATTTTCCTGTTGACGTGCTCTTGCTCAGAGATCTTTGAGATTTTAAATTTGGTGCTGCAGGTTTTTGTGTCCAAGACATGTTTTTTTATTCGCAGAGACATGATTAAATAATTTTCTCTCTTTTTACTTTCAACCTGAAGCCCTTTCACACATGCAGCCCTGTGGGTAACAAACCCAGAAAATTTCCAGTCCCTCCTGTTCACACCTGTCCCTCACAGCAGGAGGAACACCCGGGGGTCAGAGGGCAAATGTGTGCATTCACACCTGCAGCTCAATCACATAAATTCAGGAGGATTTCAAGGGGCAAAGACAAGAAAGTTCTGCTGTGAGGGACATGTGTGTGAGCTCTGTGAGAAACTCTCTGATGCTGAAATTTTCCAGGAAATTTCAGGGTTGCATGTGTGAAAAGAGCCGACCTCGTTAGACTTATTTTAGTTAATTTCTTTTTAAATGAGGTTTATGTGTATATTTATGTGCTTCATTTCAACTAAAACTCATTTTTTACTTTAACTCGGGGTAATCAAACTGACCAAGGGTCAAAAGGAGTTTCTACACAAAGAAGAACTTTATCGGATTTGAACCTTTTTTTAATTAAAAAGCACCTCAGATTGTGATTATGATCATTAAGTGCTTTGACGTCATCTGTAAACTTCATATAATCATAAAAATTTCAATTTCAACTTGTACTTTTAATAAATTTATGATTTTATTCATTTTGTCCTCTTTTGCCCTGATTCTTGGAACCTTAAGCTCTTTTCAATTTTATTGTTTTTATAGTTTTTTTGTCTGATTGTAAGTTTTTTTAATCTGTGTTGGTGTATTTTTATTCTTCCTCTGCTGTGCTGCTCTGCGTTACAGCTTTGTGATTTGTGTGTCATGGTGGACAGCTCAATCTCTCTGCAAACAAATTTATACAAATAAAGTCACAAACCTGAAGCTGAACCTTTCTTTGACTTCATTCTTGTCTTTTTTTCTTCTTGTTTTCTCTCCAAATAAATTAAAAAATAGCCCCAGGCCATTCTGTGAATTAAAGACGTAAAAAGACTTTAAGTGTGCCTCCCTTGATAATATTTGATTTCCCTTAAATCACAAATTATTGATCATAATTACATTTCTATGCTTCTGTCATTAATGATCAAAAATAAGACTTTAACTTATGTTTTGTTTCCATATTTAATCATTTTTGTTGTTTTGTGAATGAATCAGAAACCTTTAAATTTACCTGTGTGTGTTTTCCTGTCTGCGCTCCCTCGCCAGCTGTAGACTCGATGTTTTTTCTGTCTTTATTATCCTGTAAAAAAAAAAAAAAAAAAGGATTAAAAGACTCGTGTCACCAAACAGCTGTTTCTTTAAATCAGAGGATCTTTAACTCTATTAATCTGTTTTAAGCCTGATATGTGTCTTAATATCATGTTTGGAGATATTAAAAGTACAACTTGAGACCAACACACTCTCCACTTCCACGTCGGCCCCAAAACACCTGCACACACTGATAAACTGAATTAAATGGATATAAATGAAGGTTGAACCCTCACGAACAAGAGTCCAAAAAAAGGACTCAAAATTATCCAGAATTCTGATTCGATGCTCCTCATGCAGTCTGATTTTAGCCTAAATATTGTCTTAAAATGCATGTGAGAGCAACACTCTGCATTATTTTACAGATTAGACCTTTAAACCTAAACAGTGGTCCCTAATCTGTTACACTCACCGCTCTAAGCCTGCAGAGCATCCACAGTAAAGTAGATGAGGACTTAAAAATGTGCATTAACTTGAAACAATTTGAAAGTAACTACAAAAAAACACTCTTGTTCAGTTATATAGAACTGGACAGCTAATGTTATATTCTTTTTTAAAATAATTTATTTATTTCAATCAGAGTTCTATTTTTATGAAAGTTGAATGTTTTAATCTTCTAAGATCATATGGATTATGAATTATGTATCATGTATCCTGTCATGTATGACAGCGTATGAGGGTGCTGAACTTGATAAGCTTTGCTTCTTTCAGCCCCTTCTCAAACTTGCACTTCGTCATAGTGTGCCATTTTTTCCCCCATTATACATATTGTTTGTTTTTATACATGTGCTTGTTTGAGAAGAATAAAAATCAAATCAAAACCAAATCAGTAAAGACGTCTCATCTTTTCTTAGAGTTTCTACAGAGCAGCGGTTCTCAAACAGTGGAGCAGGGGTCATCTGTGGCCTCAGACAAGCCCCGGTGTGGCCCGTCCATACGCTCCTAAAATGTCTGCTCATTTAAAAATCTCATAAAACCTTCAATGTTTTTATAGCTAAAGGTGTTTGTAGGTGATCTCTCTCATTATTAGCTCCCTCTCTTTCAGTGTTAATTCTGACAGCTCTTTTAATTTAGTTTTAGTTTTAGTCTTTTGCCTAAAATGTCTTTTAGTTTTAGTCATTATTTAGTCATCTAAATTGTTTCAGTTGATAAACTTTCACAACATTTTAGTCGATGAAATCTACTGTAAATTTAGTCAACTAAAATCTGAAGTGTAAAAGGTAAAGCATTTTTTGTTTCCTTGAATTTCTGAAGTCATGTTTTACACTTGGATAAAATGAAACATCTAATAACCCTTTATTGAATGCTAGTAAAGTCTGAATGTATAAATGAACAGAAACAAATTGAACTTTTGTGTGAAATGCAGTCACCTTTATTTAGGCTACCTGGCAGAGCATCTCAGTTACAATACCAGAACTGACAACAAACAGTGAACCTGCTCTACATGAATAACTATTTGTATAACTCATCCAACCTTCCCACACAACCAAAGTAGCTGTGATTGGATATATTCCTAACTTGTCCCTACTTTCTACATGACCAAATTAGGTCTGATTGGATTAAGTCTCTGTCAAACATTTTCATCTATTTTGTATTTGTTGATGAAAATGTCAGTTAATTTAGTTTTAGTTTTTGTCCATGTGCACTTGTTTTTATTAGTTACTGTCTAGTTTTCATCAGGGGAAAAAGGTTGTTGACGTAAACTATGACGAAAATAATAAGTCAACAAAATGAACACAGCTCTCTTTAATAACAATAATAATAATAATACTTTCAATATTTTAAGACGAGCGACTGTTTGACAGATTTCATCAGGTGTCAGTAGATATTTGTCAGCAGGTGAAGACACTGTGAGATCAGCTGGTTTGCCTCCATCCCAAAACAATTGTCTGTGAGCAAATTGATGAATTATTAAGATGAAACATATATTTTTAAAACCACTTACTATTATTACAGCCATGTTTTTGAATCTAAAAACACAAATGAGCTTCAAACTGTGGAGAAAACACTCCTAAGATAGAATAAAACAATAAATGGTGAATTAAAAGAGAACTTTCTAACATTGAAGCATTTGAATTTATTTTTCCACATAATTAGTCCCCGTTAATCTAGGACGTTTGTTTTTGTGGCATAATTTCTGTAAGAGCTGAGCTGCAATGAAGTCAGATCCTAAAACCATCCCTGTGTCAGTCTATGGAATTAAATTTTCTTTTTACATCCACGTCTGTTTGTTTTACTCAGTTTAACATGCTTTAAATTCACAAGAGCATCATGGGGGTGTGATCGCTGTTTGTGATATTATTGGGATGGTTCATCAAAAAGATATTTTTAGTTTAATATGTTCAATAAAAAGGTTTGTGTGAGTGTTTTTAATTATTTAATAAAACTTCATTCAACCAGAAAAACCTCATTGACATTAAAAATATTCTACAGACACAGATACACACATCAGCTGATCTGATCAGTCACAGAGCATAAAGTCATCAGAGCTTCTACAACCTGCTTCATCTTCATCTGATGAATTTAAATTGATTTTTAAAAAATATCTAACAAGAGCAGCAGCTCTCAAAGACCACGCTCCTCCTGCAGCAGAGTCCAGTCTGCAGGAGCAGCAGGTCTGAAGCTTCTTTCGTCCACTTCAAGACAAAATTTAAGGACTGGTGGCAAAAGTAGGTTTTGTGACTCAGTCACAGACTCAGACTGAAGCTTCCAGAACTTCTCACATGAGTAAAAATACTTAAGTATGAGGGAGGCAGGCCAGTTATACTCTTACAAATCAGGACGTGCCAAAGATTCAGTCTATAGAGTGTCATACAGAGATTGGTAATAAGTTACACCAAACATCAAGCCAAAATTTAAGGACACACCACATTCAAAATAAAACAGAACAGCCCTTCTGACATGTGTTCTCATGTCTTAATGGTCTGTGCAGGTTTATCCATAACATCTAAACAAATCTGATTTAAAATGGTCTCACCTTTGAAATATTTAGAATAAAAAAGTGAACAGTTATTTGAAGACATGGTAAAATTCACACATTGAAACTTCACAGATCACATTTAATCAAACCAGAAGCTCTAATAAATCTTACAAAGACAAACTTTATAACATCATCCACCTTCTGGTTCTGTTAACTGCAAAAGAAACAGTTCCTTAAAAGGTTTTCAAGAGGTTGAAAAGTTACAGAATTTGCAGCTTAATACAAAAATTAATGCATCTAAAAAGAGCCTTAGTGAAATTAGTCATGAACCTTTAAGCTCCATAAAAACTGTATGCACAGATTTAAGTCACTGTGGATGCATGCAGACACGAGAAGTGTGTTTGGTTAATTTGCTTCATTAAAATCAGTCTAAAGATAAAGCTTATATTTTCCAAACGTGGATCTTCATCCTGTGAGATGATCTGAAACATCCACACCAAAGATGCCCTTTAGCCGTTCAGACTAAATCAATAATTTTCCAGATTATCTCAAACATTTTACCGATAAAGAGACTCACTGAAACAAAAACTCACACACAAAAAATCAATGAAATGACACAAAAACATCCCAAACACTCTGATAAATGATTTTTTAAGGTGCCAGATGTTCAGAGATTAAAAAATATTTAAATGCCCTGACTTTGGCCAAACAGGCACAAACATACACCTCAAATCTTAAAATTCATGGAGACCTGCAGACTCAAGCAGAAGACCAAACACACTCTGATTTCATGTTTTTCAGCCTCAGTTATGTCTCTAAATTACGTCCAAAAATGAATGAAGATGCCATATTTGAGGTGGAGCCTCTTTTCTGCACAGAATAGGCTGATAAACCTCGACATGATCCTTCAAACATTTTACTCTTTCTTAAATAATAAAATCATAACATATGGGTCAATGCAAACATACATGAAGATCTTTGCAAGCACTCTGCCTCATTACTGTCTCTACAAAATGATGGAATAAAAGACATAAATGATAAATATTAAATGTTTGATGTTTATGTGATTAATATTTAAAGTTGTGAATAGTCTGAGACAAACTTCTGACTCTGCAGGACAGTGAAGTTCACCTTAATCCTGATTTTAGGAAACACTTTTGAGACCAGCACACTCAAGCTCACCTCTATGTTCTACATAACAGACAGATAAACCTCCACATAACTCCTCAAAGTTTGTACAAACTCAAAATAAAATTAAATTATATATACAGACATATGTATGTGATGAGGATCATATCAAACACTCTCTCTCTCACACACACACACACCAGTGAAGAAGCAGAAAATGAAGCAGAAGACCAAACACACTCTGATTTCATGTTTTCAGCCTCAGTTATGTCTCTAAATTATGTTCACCAATATTAAAATTAATGAAGATGCCATATTTGAGGTTGAGCCTCTTTTCTGCACAGATTAGGCTGATAAACCTCGACATGGTCCTTCAAACATTTTACTCTTTCTTAAATAATAAAATCGACATATGGATCGACACAAATGTGCATGAAGATCTTTCCAAACACTCGTCAGCAGAGACACATTAAAGCTTAAAGATAATGAAGTTAAATAAACCAAACACCCTTTAAATGTATATTTTCACATGTCCACAGCCTCATTGATGTCTCTACAGGATGATTAAACCACACATTAATACTAAATATAACCTGATTTCTGTTTGTCCTCAGTTGTTTTAATGTTATCTTCTCTTATTTCTACATTTTGGACCAAGCTGGAGACAAATTCTGACATTAAAACTCATCTTGGTCCTGATTTTAAGGAAGAAAAACACAAATTCAAGATAATCAGACTTCTGTTCACTTCTCGATTCTCATCAGACAGATAAACCTCCACAAAACTCCTCAGAGTTTAAAGAAACTCAAAATAAATTTAAAAAATATTCAGATATATGGATGTGATGAGAATCATATCAAACACTCACACACACATCAGTGAGCAGAAAATGAAGACCAAGCAAACTCTGATCTAATGTTTTTCAGCCTCATTAATATCTACAAATCATGTTTCAAATATAAAATAGAATCTAGACGACATGTCTTGGATTCACGTTTTTTTGCATGCATTAAAATAATAAAAGTCCGTGACACACACACTGACACGTCAGTGGGTGAACAGAGAGCAAACACTCAATTTGTCTCTACAGGATGATTAAATCAGACATGAATTCTAATAAACCCTGATTTCTATTTAAGGTGAATTATTTTTCATGTTGTCTTTATGGCTTAAGGGCCTAAGACAATTTTCAGAATTTGTGAGACATGAAGTTTCATGTTGATCCTGATTTTCAGAAGTGAAGAATCATTTAAGAATCTCATTCACGCCCATCTCGAGATTCTTTATAACAAAATGAATAAGCTCCACATCGTCCTCTAAATGAGTCCAAACATGTCATGGGGATAAAAAAGGAGCACATACAGAGTGACAGAAGACCAAAAACACTCTGATTTAATGTTTCTACAGCCTCGTTAATATCTACAAATCATGATTAAAATATGAAATGAATGTATGACATACAGAATGTCAGCAAATGTGCAGAAAATGAAGCAGAAGACCAAACGCACACATCAAGATTTCAGAGTTTTCATGTATCTGCAGTCTAAAAAAGTCCTTTAATCATGATTAAAAATATTAATATGAAAGTTAAGATGCTTTTTGTTGATGAACACTCTCTTATTTACCTCCATGTTATCAGTTAAAACATTTTCACACACATTAATAAAAACATGGATGAGCATGTCAGAACTGAAACAAAAAATCAAGCATGAAGCTGAAGAAACCAAACACTCACACACTCCTGATGTCCACAGACTCGTTAATGTTGCAACAAAATGATGGAATAAAAGACATAAATGATAAATTTAAATGTTTTATGTGAATAATATTTAAAGTTGTCTTTTACATTTCAGTGAAGAGTTTGAGAGAGTGAAGTTCATCTTAATCCTGATCCCAGGACGACTGACTCATAATCATGACTGACCTCCACCCCGGCCTTCAAACTTTGTCCAAACATGCAGGTTAAAAAAGAGCATTTACAGTTTTACACAAAGATTCATTCAAACACCCTGAAACTCAGACACACATTACCAAAAATCAGACAAAAGAAGAGCAAACACACTCGGAGACATCTTTACAGGGATCCTCAGTCTGATTAATGTCCTCATATCCTGTTAAAAATGCATGTTTGACTCTCATCCATCTTAATTTTTGATTTTTAAACCTCCATTTTAACCCCTAAAACAGATTTCACAAGCACTTTAAATGAAAAAAAAAAAAAAAAGGATGTTCAAGATGATCATTCAACACTGAAACAAACAAATGATCAAGCATGAAATAAATGAAGCTAAATGAACCAAACACTAACACTAATGTTTTTAATGCTTCTATAAAATGATTAAAAAGACTTTCATGATTAATAAAGTATGTTTTTGTTTAACGTGAATCATATTAAACCTGTATTTTTATGGCTGCATTATGATGAAGAGTGTGAGACAATATTCTGAGACCAACACACTCACACTCACCTCTGTATTCCTCTTATCAGTCAGATAAACCTCCACTTAACTCCTTAAAGTTTGAACAAACTCAGAATAAACTTAAATGAAACCTACAGATGAATATAATATCAAACACACACACACACACAAACACACATGAACCAGCAGAAAATGAAGCAGAATACCAAACACACTCTGATTTCATGTTTTTCAGCCTCAGTTATGTCTCTAAATTACGTCCAAAAATTAATGAAGATGCCATATTTGAGGTGGAGCCTCTTTTCTGCACAGAATAGGCTGATAAACCTCGACATGATCCTTCAAACATTTTACTCTTTCTTAAATAATAAAATCATAACATATGGGTCAATGCAAACATACATGAAGATCTTTGCAAGCACTCTGCCTCATTACTGTCTCTACAAAATGATGGAATAAAAGACATAAATGATAAATATTAAATGTTTGATGTTTATGTGATTAATATTTAAAGTTGTGAATAGTCTGAGACAAACTTCTGACTCTGCAGGACAGTGAAGTTCACCTTAATCCTGATTTTAGGAAACACTTTTGAGACCAGCACACTCAAGCTCACCTTTATGTTCTACATATCAGACAGATAAACCTCCACATAACTCCTCAAAGTTTGTACAAACTCAAAATAAAATTAAATTATATATACAGACATATGTATGTGATGAGGATCATATCAAACACTCTCTCTCTCACACACACACACACCAGTGAAGAAGCAGAAAATGAAGCAGAAGACCAAACACACTCTGATTTCATGTTTTCAGCCTCAGTTATGTCTCTAAATTATGTTCACCAATATCAAAATTAATGAAGATGCCATATTTGAGGTTGAGCCTCTTTTCTGCACAGATTAGGCTGATAAACCTCGACATGGTCCTTCAAACATTTTACTCTTTCTTAAATAATAAAATCGACATATGGATCGACACAAATGTGCATGAAGATCTTTCCAAACACTCGTCAGCAGAGACACGTTAAAGTTAAACATAATGAAGTTAAATAAACCAAACACCCTTTAAATGTATATTTTCACATGTCCACAGCCTCATTGATGTCTCTACAGGATGATTAAACCACACATTAATACTAAATATAACCTGATTTCTGTTTGTCCTCAGTTGTTTTAATGTTGTCTTCTCTTATTTCTACATTTTGGACCAAGCTGGAGACAAGTTCTGACATTAAAACTCATCTTGGTCCTGATTTTAAGGAAGAATAACACAAATTCAAGATAATCAGACTTCTGTTCACTTCTCGATTCTCATCAGACAGATAAACCTCCACAAAACTCCTCAGAGTTTAAAGAAACTCAAAATAAATTTAAAAAATATTCAGATATATGGATGTGATGAGATGAGAATCATATCAAACACTCACACACACATCAGTGTGCAGATAATGAAGACCAAACACACTCTGATCTAATGTTTTTCAGCCACATTTATATCTGTCATGTTTCAAATATTAAATAGAATCAATAACAAAATGTGATCAGTTTCTACAGGATGATCCACATTAATGAACAATTGTAAAAGTCTCCCATTTCATGTGAATTTTGTCAAATATCATCATGGATAAAGAGACAAAGACAAATTTCTGACTTTGTGGGACAATAACGTTCATGCTGATCCTGATTTTGAGGGGGAAAGATTCAACACTCACACGTTCACCTTGTGACCTGTTTAGACCATGAGCACCTGAAAATATCTTTCAAAACAGCGGCTCTCAAACTTTCTATATTACTTTCTTATGTTTTCAGTTTGTACCTGTTCTGCATCTTATGTCTTTAAATGACAAACAAGTTTAATAATATAATAATATATTTACAGCAGGATTTATCAGTCAGCTGGAACCACGTCAGCATGTAAAGTTAGAGAACAATGTTCATCCTGTTGATTTAAACTCACATTTCAACATCCAAATATTTTAATTCATAAACTTAAAAAGTTGTATGAGGTTTCTTTGCTGCAAGCATGTGGTCAAAGCATGGCTGTTGGAAAACCAGATCTGTGATCATAACCGTGTCTAATTTTGTATGTATGTCGAACAGGCTCTTAATCCATAATTGTCCACTGTAAGTACATCTATGTATGCCATTTTTGTGAATTAGTGCTTACATCAGATATCTATGAATGCTTCTCTCAGTGCAATATCTACTTACACATCTGCATGTGCTACCGTGTGCTAAGGGCATCATGCAATATTATATTCAACATGCCGCTTTATTATCTTGGGCAGCTAAGGTAATGTGCAATGCAACCTGCACTTTAAATCTCTGTGCAGCATTGGGCAATGTGCAATATAACGAGAACCAGAGCTCCCAGACAGCTAGCACTATGCACTTTAGAATTTGGCACTTTAATTAGCACTCCAGCACTTTAGAATTCTGTGTGTAAAATTCCCATGGTCTCCTAACTCCTGGCTCGTTTACTTTTGGACTGTATGACAATTTTTGTCTGTATGACTGTATGTCTTTTAATATGTTCTGTAGGTTTTTATTCCTATCACGGATGTCTGTTTTGTGTGTTGACACCAACCTGCTAATGGGAATGGGGATGGAAATTAGCCACTAGGCTATAGTCCCATACATTTACATGTCAATGTTTATTAATGCATACTGTCCCATTTAAAAAAAAATCTAAATCTAAATCTAAAACCTGTGACAATTTGGTTTGAATTAACGGCTAGTATGATCATGACTGCAGAATTGGACATTTTAAGTTCAGATTGGGAAAATGAAAAACTCACTATTGTTTTACAGTCGTGTTTTTAAGGTTTTCCAGGCACACCAGGGAGCCCTGAAGGTTCTTAAAAGACTGAGCCGAATTTTAACATCTACATAAATCAAAACACATGTTCCTTAAGTTAAGTTTAACTGTAATAACTGGAAATTCTTGTTGTTTTTTTGAGATCTTGATTATTTCTTTGATTTTCTCAGGACAGTAAAGCCACCTCCTGCATGATGAGCCGTTCATTTCTGCAGATTTCCAGAAAATATCCCCAAACATGCATGTTGTCACCTCAGAAAGGAGACAAATAAAATAATGGATCCAGGCCCTCTGAGGCTTTTTAATTAACCTTGTTGTGATTAAATCTGATCTATAAAACTTGTGTTTCACTTTGATTTTAACATTTTAATATTAAAAAAGAACCTAAAAAGTGTCTTAAAGTTGGAGAACCGAGCTCTGCTTTCTGCTCACTCTGGGTGGACAGTATCGGACACGTGCTTGTTCACTAACGGCTGTTTTTTCTGTCATTAATCGTCTGTTTGTCTTTGCTCCGCCCCTCTGCTCATCCTTCCTCCACCTGCAGTCCTTTTCACACAGATTTAAGTTTCTTTGGATGAATTTTGTTTGATAAAAATCTCAACCTGCAGTAAATATGCTCCTCTTTTCCCCTTCAGCTGCCAGACTCAGACCAGGTTCAAGCCTTTAAAGTCTCCCCTGTTTACCTCCTCAGTCCGGGCCTGGACCCCCCACCCCACACTCTCAGTGGCTCCATGGATGGAGTTGGGGGGGGCGGGTGTGTCCCCTCAAAACCCGGCCTGACTTTCAGGAGTTTCTGGTGCTTCTGGGATCAGAGGAGGTTCCTCCTGTCTGGCCTCCTGCTCTCCTCACTCGGCCTTCGTGCTCCTCCTCTCTCCACTGCCTGTGTCAGACCTCTCCTTTGTCCTGAGGAGACAAAACCATGAGCAGATGTCTTCAGAAACGTGGAGCATGACGACACAAATAAAACATGGCTCTGCAAATGACGAAGCTGACATTACACAACTTTGAACCAGAAAAGAGAGATTTGACTCTTTAAGAGGAGCTTCGAGCCTCTTAAATTTCACCAGAGCATCCCTCAGATCATATCAACAGGGGACGGGGGGTCATTGATTGTTTTCTTTATTTTTTTTTGCTTTTGTTATGGCCAAGGCCACTCAAGGAACTTCGTTAACAAACTCCGAACAAACATCGACAAAGAGTAAAGAATGACAGTCATCGAGTCTTCTGCTTTTAAAGACTTTCATCAATCTTTGCACCAACATCCTCTCTGATTGGATGATGAGGTGGGAGGTACAGGGTCAAATGGTGCGTTTCATTTACGTCGCAACTGGGACGAGGGGGGTAGGGCTGACATCATATCCCGTTTTCTACTCACAAAGTTGGAAAAAATACTTGCTGATCTACCAGGGTATTGTTAGCCATTGTTAGCACGCCCTGCATTTTAGTTCGCACATGAAGAACGTAAATAACACTATAGCAGCATTTCTGTAAACAAACATCAAACAATACTATGTTTACGGCTGACTTAGTGCGACAAACAGCAGTCAGGAGTGCTAATAAATGGAATAATACAGGAGCTTAATAACTGTTTACACCCCGGGCAGCCATCTTCGATTGTCAGCTCGGGGGTGGTGAGGATCCGCCAACTTCCTAGTAGGAAATTCCAACCTCAGGGGGAGCTCCAGATGAAATTTCCAAGTCGGAACCTGGAAATCCCGCCCGGTACAAGTGGAAGGCAGCAAAAGGTAGAGGCCCATGACCTTAGGTTCATTTTGCTTTTAAGTCAGCCTGGACAGGCTCCAGTGGTCCATCATGGATGGATGGATGGATGGATGGATGCATTGGTCCAGATGGAGACCTCATGTAAGTGTCTCTTAACGATGTCTCACCAAGACCATGACATCTGTCATTACAGACCAATCAGAGGCTTGCAGACTCCTCTTGCTTAAAGAACAGTAAGACTCATAGCTCCGCCTCTTTGTCCCTATATGAGCGCTGATAAGTCATGGACCTGCCTGATGACAGACCTGGGATCTTATGGATGAATCAAGCTGAGGACGGTTCGAGTCCCTTTGTTTTCCATCACAGTTTGTGAGCTCATGATACAGCAGGACTTTTATCATCAGCTCAGCTCATGGAACTGAAACAGCACCAGATGTGATCCATGATGTTAGATAATAACCCTAACCCTAACAAAAACAGAGTCGAGTTGATGCTTTACTGTGCACGTGCACCAGGAGTCTGTAGTGGTCTTGAACCTGAGGAGGTTTTATATTGTCTGATTGTCTGTCCATCTGTCCATGAGCAAGAGCACTCAGAAAGTTCTGAACAGGTTTGGATGAAATTTCAGAGAATGTTGATCATGGCACAAAAAGAAGTGACTCCATTATGGTGCAGATCTGAATCCAGATGCAGAATTTGAAATGATGTGTTAAATGGTTTTCACATTTTCACTAATAACTAAACAAAGTCAGGAAAACTCATTCATATTTGTGCTCATTCAGTTTCTCTTTTCCCTGTTTTAACACCCTGAAGCATTTGAACACACCCCTGCATGTCAAACTGTAATTAAAGACAGACAGTGTGAACTTGGCTTCTGTTTGGGAGGGACTCAAACCGTGGGGGTCTCAGTTTGTTGGACCCTCCGGCTTGGTGGACAGCCTGACCCGATTAACTGAAAAACTGATTGTGCAGGAGCTGGGACGATGTAAACATTTATAGACTCACTCTTCAGTTTAAAATTGTTCATGCTTTGATTTACTACAATAAAAAAATGGGAGGAATATATTTTCATAAGGCAAATATGATTGTTGGTTATTTTGTTTGAGATTTAGTAACTGGATACATATCAATCAGGAAATGGTATAATCAGCTTTTGATAGCTAATGGAGAAGGGGTGGGATTTAATAAGTTTGTACTTCTTCCCACTCCTTTTTGAGCATGTACATTAAATCAGCTGAAGTTGTTTTCTTTTAAGGTGACCTTTGTGTGCTTACTTTTGTATTTTTATTTTGCTACATTTGTATGCATGTACATAATATATAAGATTTATTTCTTACATGTTTAGAATAAACCACTACTACTACTAGTACTACTATTTTATTCAAACATTGAATTATTTAAGATAATATGTGTGTGCTTTTACAGAAAATCCTAATAATCCAGTCCAGCGGTTCTCAGATGGGGAGCTTTGAGATTCTTTTAATACCTTTGCAACAACATGTAAGGCTCCAAGTTCTGCACCTTTAAAAGCCTTTAAAAAAATCAAAATAACATTTTTTAAAGTTCATGGAACAGACAGAAGGAAGGAATCATCCTTTAAGTGGCTGCTCACATTTTTCAGAAAAAAAAAAGAAAAAATCTTTTTAATACTCATGTTTCTGAAATTTTTATACAATATACAACGTTTGTATATTTTTAAAAATAATATTCCATCAGTATTTTGTCAAATTTTATTTGGCATCAGTGGATAAAAATTAACAGGTACAGACTGATAAGACACTGGGACACATGTTTAAGAGGATATTTTGTGAATGGTGTGCATTTGGACAAGTCCAGGTTGCCTCTGGATTTTTTTTTTGTATGAGTAATAATTATTACAATGATGAAAACATCTCATAAAAGTGCTAGTGTCTCATTAAAGTCTAATTAAAGTCCCGAAGGTGCATTTCTACACAGCTGAGATTTCTGTAAATAAATGAATAAGTGAGGGAATTCATTGCTTCATGGTTCCTCCATTTAGTGATTCAATTACTTTTTAAATCTGAGAGCCTTTGAGTGTAAATGTGTGTCGTAAAATACAAACAGAAAGTCGATCTCGTGGGCCTCACAGCGGTTTGACAGATTATTCAGATTTCTCATTTGTGGATTCAAAATATAATTTAGGAAGAATAAAATACTGTCATGGTCAGAGAGGCTGTTTTTCATGAAAAGACAGAGAGCTTTTAAAGTTTAGTTTTTGTGTTTTAGGAAAAACAGTTTAAAACCCACTCACCCCCTTTAACCTTTGACCCCCTTTAATTTATGAGAAATGATCTGCTTCATCACCCCGAGTCACCTGGCCTGAAGTGGAAAAATCAACAACACCACAACAGACTTTGGAGCACAATGATGTTTTAGTGTGATGGTTTCCGTGTGTGTGTGTGTGTGTGTGTGTGTGTTTGTTGGAGAAAAAGGAGGGAAACTGTAAACAGACGTACGTGTGAGAGTGAGTCAGTAAACCTGCGTCAGCAATCAAGTGATAATTTACTCGCTAACTTGAGTATTTTTGAGTGTGTGTTTCTATCTTTGGCTTATGGATTTACTGTAAAGATGAAATGATGAACTGAGATCATCGAAACATTAAAGTTCTCAGCAAAATCTAGAAGAAGACAGAAAAAAGAAAAAATAGATACAAAGTTGGGAGCTCGGGTTTTTCTCTGTTTGGTGACAAAAAACTTTAAAGAGCTCAATCTTTGCCTTAAATCAGCTTCATTTATTCAGGTTTGATGATTGTTAGACTACCCCTGATCCACCTCTATTCTCACTCTGTCTGTTAGAGCTCCCTCTCCATGTTGGCCCAGTCTGCTCTGCTAAAACGGGGTCCACACATCAGAATTTTCTGAATCTGAAGAGATGTTTTTTTTTGTTAGAGAGCCCACACATGAAAATTAAATATTAGCCATTGAACAGTTTTTATCATACTGTGTGTGGTGTGCTCCGAATCTCAACACAGCACCCCACACACATAACCATTATGTCCCACCACCAATCTAGAATCTATTCCTCCAAGACAGAAATCTGATCAAACGTGATCTAACAAAAACCAAGATGAAGAAACATAGCAACAACTGGAAAACACAACATGGAAGAGGATATACGAGAAGAGGGGATGATGGTGGTCTAGGGACTATTTTTGACGAAAAAACCCTGAACTAAAAAAAGAAAAGACTGTGGAAAAAATTCTGGAGACAGCGTGAACACGTGAGCTGGTCCTCCGTTTCTGAGGTCCATCAAACTTTATGTTTCAGGTCGGCCGTGCTTGTTTTTATTCGAATTCACGTCACAATTCACAGAGTCATGACTCACAGAGTTGTCAGCTTTCCCCACACACATGAATATTTTTGGTCGTAAACATTGAGCAAGTTTAATATTTATGATTGCTGGTCTGATCTATTCCAGAGCTGACCACAGGATAATCTGATAGGATAATCTTATAAAACAGAAGATTGGAGTTTGCCGTTCATTTTTGGGAAGGGGGAAAGTCTGGACAAAAACAGCCCGATAATCTTTGTGCGTACACCTCTTTGGTTGATCAATCAGTTCTGTGGTGAGTAGTTAGTTCAATGTCATCCTACAGAATGGTTTCAATGGCTTCGCATTCATTCTGCTGTCTGCACTACACAAAATGTGCAGGGAGAAACCTTAAAAATGGACAAAGCTGGAGGAGATTGGGGACACTTTTTAACAGCTTTTCTCCCTCATTAGGTCAGACACTGATGTAGCATATAATGAATAAATCTTGAGTAGAGCTGATTTGTTTGAACAGACTCTTTGTTTTAACTCAAAGTAAAGGGGGGGAAGTGTAACTCTCACAAAATGTTGGTCTGCATTTCACATCCCAGACAGACTGAGCTCTCAGCTATCCTGTAATGTAGAAGACAGAGACAGACTCTGAGTGGGAAAAATATGGTAGAAAAAGTGCACAGGAAGTGCACACCTTGGACTGGAATGACCATGCTGTGGATCATCACACAGAAAGACAGTCAACACCAAACTTTATCCTTTAAGTGGCATCTAAAACTGATATTCTGAGTTTTACGGTGGCTGATTTCAGCTATAGTCCCATCTCTGACAGCCAATCACTGACTTTGATTTTTGATGGCACCTCAATTGGCCCGTGCCGCCCCTGCTCACCCCTTTGAGTATGCCTCTGCCCATGTGCAGGCTGTTGAGGCTCCTTTCATCCACATCACCCCCCCACCCCCCACCCCCACCCCCTCCACCCCCCAGCCGAAAAACATGAAGCTCTGAAAAGAGAAAACTTAAAAGTTGATATTTCACTGATGAGATTGTCGACTAAAAGAACTTAATTAGAAGTTGTTTGTCCCATCAGAAGTTCAGAAATCCTTGAACTGGAAGTAACTGACGCACTCGGAGGATCTATTCTTAGAGCCAGGTTCCTGCAAGGCAGTGTTTACAGCCGAGCGTGTGTGTTTATGTTTGACCTGCAGCGTCAGACAGACAGCAGGGAGGGCTCTGAACCTGCCTGCATGTGCGCAGAGAGCCGTCATCAGAGAAGAACAATCTGAGCCCATGAATCGATCAGTCTTTAATGTTTGAGAAGGAGGCAGAGGATGGCTGTCACGTCTCCAACGCTGCACTGAAGTGAGTGTTGAAACCTTTGGAAGTGGCACCTTTTGTAAAAATGAGGACTTGTTGCACTTTATAGCTCCAATCAAGAGAGAGCCGCAGCCATGACGGAGTTTGTCAGTCAGATCAAAAGTTAGCGTCACAGGTTTTATCAACAAGGCTCTGATTTTAAAGAGTTTTGGACTAATGGTGGAAGAATCTGTGTCAAAAAAGAAAAAAGTTTATGACACTTGCATGTTTTGGGCATCATAATCTGCAGCAATAACAATACTTTAAATTATTTATACAGTCAGTAAAACAAAACTAATAGACATTTTTCTTTGCTCGTTTTTTAATTCTACTCAAATTTAGGACAATAGATACAATCTTCAATCCATCAATGTGGTGAACGCAAAGAATAAAAACTCCTGACTCAAAGAGTTTGAGACTGGAGCAGCACTAAAAACATTTTAAACTGAATAAATAACCTGCTCATACTGTAAACTAATATAGTAAAAGGACATCAGTTAGACCTTATTAACGTGGCAAAGCAGCTGGATTCACCAGATACATTTAGTCTTAACAAATGTATTAGAAGTAAGGTTTCTGCCACAGCTGTCCTAAATGGTACTTACCACAATCATTGTTTATGTCTCTGTAATGGTTAATACACCAGAATAAAGAAGCTCTTTAACTGAAATGATATTTTTAATGTTAAAATAAAATTATTTTTGTTTTCAATGAATTTTCAAATTTACTGTTTAACCAAAAAGAAAGTAAAGTTATTATTTCTTGATTAAGATGTCAGATTGTAGTTATTTACTTCATCCCTGAACAGATAAATCAGTTTTATTGGTTGATTTATGCTTGATTAATTTCTAACTCCTCAGTGAAGAACAGTGATAATAATAATAATAATAATAATAATAATAATAATAATAATAATAATAATATTTTCAGCTTCAAACTAGATTTTTAGTAGATTTCTAAAATATGTTTGTTTTCTTGTTTTTATGGCAGGTGGTCTGATAGATTTGTTAAGCTCTGTGAAACAGTGAAATAGACCATGTCAGATGAAGACCTAACAGATCTACAAGAAACGTCTAAAAGATCTTCTAAGATCAACTTCATCTGTCAACTCTCATGTCCATCATGATGGCGACTAACGTCCAATCTTTCTTACAGGTCCGAGAGCCTCTTTGTAACTGAAACATATTTTTACCTTCACCACGGAGGGACTGATTTTACCAGAGTTTGTTTGTCTGTTTGTCCGTCTGTTTGCAGGATAACTTCAAAAGTTCTCCTCGGACTTTCGTGACATTTCCAGAGACTGTTGGTCACGGCACAAGGATGAAGTGATTTGATTTTGGTGGTGATGTGAGCCCAGATGTGGATCCAGAGATGATTTAAAAGAGTTGTTAACACTGTAAGATTGGGCAGTTTTCTTCATTTGCAATAATAACTTAAAGTTTTTGCTGTCCGAGCTCCTCTAGCAATAACAGGTCATCACGGTGCACAAACAGGTTTGAAACAATCAAACAAAGACGATACTTTGGAAAAATCAGCAGAAATATGGAGTTAATTATGAGGTGCCAACAGCTGATTGGTTTGTCAATGAGACTCTGGCTGGTGTGGTCTAAATCTGGGCCTGAGTCTCTTTGCTGCATGTTTTCCCCACACTCTGTTGTTAAATAATAAAGGCAGAAAATCCCAAATAAATGATTAAAAAAAAGATAAATTAGAAAAAAATATCATGCCATGACTGTGTGATAAATATCATAAACAATTCAAAATGATAAGTAAATATTAAAGAGCATTTTTCTCTATGTGTATTTATTTTTATTTTTTCAAATAAAGCATTCTTAAATATACTACATGTGAATGTAATATTATCGTGCATGTTCTATGTAATGCTATGGTAATACTGTTTTTCTAAACTTTCATGCCAATAAAGCTTCTTGAGTTGAACTGACTGAAATATAAAATCATATTTCTGACTCCTTTTCTCTGGTCTGAGCTGCTCAGTAAAGTTTGACATAATTGGGGAAATGAATGAAAGTATCAAGAAGTAAAAACTTCTTTGTCAGCTTCATGGACTTGTCTCAAAAAATGATTTTACCACCTAAAATATACAAAAAATTTCAGGCAGAGCCTAAAGTCCACAAATAAGTTGACAACATTTTTGTAAGTCAGGGAATCTGGGAGGAAGAATTTGATCATCACTGAAAAAAACATTATTAAATATTCAGACGGTGTGAGCTGATAAACTGAGTCACGTCTTTAGGGTCATTTCTGACGGAGCAGAGACCGTGGACGGAGTCTGGAGATGGGGTGAGACTGCAGGTGCCACAGTGGCGAGGGGCCTCCATACATGAGGTGTGTGGGGTATCAGCACAACATAATGAAGTCATGACGAGGCCCCTCAGAGCCCGAGGCCCCCGGTAACCATCTACATCTGATGTAAGAGAGAGATCAGTGCGGACTACAGTACAAACGCTGCTCTGCTAAAAATAAACAAAGGGCTCTGGAGAGCAGCGAGAAGGATTGAGCTCCGTGAGTCACGACCAGGAGAGCTGTGACGACACACATACACAGTTACACCGTCTGCTCCCATTCAGCTGCTGGGGGGGGGGAGCTCAAGACCTCCAGGAAGTCCAGGAAACATCAACACACAGAACAGACCAAAAAGACTGATCATTCATTGACAATAAACAAAAACAAACCCAAAGTGAAAGTCTCTATAATGACATTGAATCCTGATTTTGTCTTAAATCATATCTTCATTTTTGATGACTGTTCACGATCAATTATCTAGTTTCTACATCCAGAACACCCCTGATCCACCTCTATTCTCACTCTGTCTGAGATGTGCTGTTGCAGCTCCTGCCTCTCTTTCTCTGCACACCATCATCAGCAATCACAAGAGCCCGTTCAGCCAAAGATTGCTCCTTCCCAAGGTCAGGACCAACAGACTGAGAAACTCTTCTGTCCCTCAGACCATCAGACTGTACGGCTCCTCACTGGGGGGGAGGAGGAGTAACAGGAGGACAGAGGACGTGGGCCAAGTCCGCTGTGATTGGTTGTCCACTCTGTGATGATTGATTAGTTCAGTGCCATGTTTTCTACAGATGTTTCACTAATGCAGGCCTTTCAGACTCAATCACAGAGAGGGACGAACTATTAGGTACAGCCTGCGATTTGGGCCGAACAGATCAACATTTATTCAATTAAAACGGGAGATGTTTTGATCAGAAGAATGAAATTAACCAGCAGATTTATTTTAAAGTCACCGTAAGAGCGCTAATCAGAGTGATGTCTCAGCAGTGGGAGGAGGGGCAGGTGCATGGCAGCTGTTGCAGTGCATTGTGGGATTTATACCATGAGCTGCAGAGTGTTTTTAACAGAAGTCCATTAAAACAGACATATGAAATTACCTCGTGGGCTGGAGTTTGATCTGTCTGATCTAACGTCTCAGTTTAACCTGCTGAATAAATAAAGCTATGATGTCACACTGGTAGATAGATTTGCAGGTGAAGTGCGGAGGTGGGATTGTGGATAGGGGCCGGGGGAATGAGTCATTTCAGCCGGCCTGCCCACAGAAACGGCAGGGCCCCTGAAAGGACTAGACGGCCCCCCTGAGTTATTATTTAATAATATGAATGTGCAGGTAATGCAGGTGACCATGCAGTTGATTTGCACGCAACATGTTTGGGCAGTAGTCCTGGTTTAAATGCAGCCTGTGGCTCCTTTACCTCTGGTCATGGCGCACTCTCTCTCCAACTCTCAGCTCTGTCTACTGTCCTGACATGTAAATACAGGCTTAAAACGAATCAAAAAAATATATACAGAAAAAAAAGACGATATATGGTACTGAGAACAACTTTGGAGCTGACAAGAATAAATTAAAAAAAAAACAACATGTTTCAGGTTTAACTGAGGCCACATACCAAACATGACTGCACTCACTATAGATGATTTAGACCCATCCTCTACATTAATATCATAGACATAAGGATTGTACCAAATCAGCGGGAGGGGGTTAAGACTTTGAAACATGCTACAACACATCTTTTTTTTTTTTTTTTTTTTTTTTTTTTAAGAAATTGAGCATTAGGATTAAAATAATTTTAAAAAATCAGGGTCTAAATTTAGGGTGGACCAAGCCTCATGGGCCTCATATTCCTCATTATGTGCAGTCTTGTGTTTCTGGCAGCTACTGGTGCTATACACAAGTGCAGAGGGAGGAGGTGTCCCGGTGCTGCAGATTTTGTCTTGTGCATAGAAGTACTATATCACAAGAGGAGACACACACTGAAGCATATAACATTTAAAAATCAGAATATGAGCTCTTTAAAGTGATTTTCATCCTTCAAACAGATTTTCTTCCTTTTTTAGGTTCATTTTAGGCCCCTTGGCACCTGTGAAGGTTACAGAGATGGAGGACAGTGTTAGACATGAGGGCAGGAGAGTTTGGGAAGACATGCAGGTCAGAGGTCACAGGCAGAATCCATCCATGTTAAGAACACAAAAGAAAATATTCATTTGACTGAAGCCCCTCACCAGGGTTGTTTTATCGTGGATAAAATCACAAGGACAATAATCACCTCTGTCACAGAGGTCATGATTGGTGTGCTCGGTTGTTTTTCTGTGAGTAAAAAAACTCAGAAAGCTTTCGGTGACTATTCATGGCACAAAGAGGAAGTGATTCAACTTTGGCGGTGATATGAATCCAGAAGCAAATCCAGGAATTAAAACCTCAAGACAAAACAGACCTGATATGTTCGGTCTTGGTGAACAAGCATCTTAGTAAACATTGAAATACTTTCAATTTAAATTGATAAAAACAAAAATAGAAAACACTTTTAGGCCTGTAAGGGTCTGTAGCCGCAGTGAAACACCTGACCCTGTGACAAATTAACTCCAAATTTAACCTGAACTTTCAAAAGAAAACTGAAGTTTAGAAATCAGATTTTTTTGACAAACTTACAAAATACCACTAGCAGGACCGCATCAACTGTAGCTCAAAGTGCAAAACATTGTCCTTTAACAGGTTTCTTTAGTAAAATATGTTTCTGTTGAATATTATCTCTGTAGTTTTTCACACTATAACACACTAATGCCAGATTCCAACAAGATCCATTTACAATCTTTATTTTTGAATTAATCCAAGATCAAAACCTGCTGATGCTTTTATAACTTCATTTTTTTGAAGAACAGAGACATAGGAAGGGAGCAATCAATCAGAAATGAGACATTTGGACAAACATTGGTGATGTGGTTGTGCAGGTATGAGAGTGTGAAGGAGTTTGATTTGTTTTTACATCCTGTGAACTATAACAGGACTTCTAATTTTGCCACCACTTTGTGAAAAATGTATAAATATTGTTTGGTTTTTGAGTCCTTTCAAAGTGTAAAATCTAGTTTAGAGTGGCAGAACAAACTTTATCTCCTGACGTGTTTGTTGGTGTCAAATTCAGCTCATGTAATTTTACAGACTGGCTTTACGAGTCAAAAATGCTCTGAACATTTTGTAACAAACGAAAAAAGAAAGTGCGTTAACTGATATTTACGTTTTTTATTAAAGTTTTTCATGCAGCAGATAAAATCACACTCACACCACACGTCTGCTTCATCCTTTTTAAGTTATCAGACACATGCTGACTGATTATTATATTTTATTATATTTATCCTGCTGTTCTGCCTTAAAATGAGACAATATTTATATAATCAATGACTGATGGCATCTGAACATACCAAGGCTTAAAAACACGTCATATATTTCCTAAGATGGACGAGAGAGGAGAATAAATCAAATAACGAGCAAACACGGCTCGTTCAAAGCAGCAAAAACAGTTTTCAGTAAAAATCATGACCTTAGTCATCAGCTGATTAGCAACACCAAAATGACACAACACTCAAAACTTCTGATCTGTTTCTATGAACCAATCAATTTAAAGTTCAAATGTCTTTTCATTGTTTGGTGTTTTGGCTGCAACTGCACAAAAGAAATGACGCTTGAGGACTTAAGAGTGACTTTTATATCACAAATGCACGAGGTGTCCCAAAACTTTTGTCTACGGCTGTATATTTGTGATTAAATCACAAATTTACTGTCACATCAAAAAGCACAAAAACCGAGACCTGGTTATCTGGAGAAAAAGTTTTTCACACAAACACTCATGCTGAATGTCTACAGCTATCATTGCACTTTTGAACAGACTGAAGATTTTAATTTTTTTCATTCATGTTTCTATCAAGTCTGATTATTTATTAATTACTTTATTATTGTCATAGTTCAGTCTCGACCTTGTTTTTTAAGCATCATCTGTTGTTTGTATGTTCCTGCCGCTCGCCTCTGTTTTTATGAACAAGCTGCTCCAAACAAATCGCAGTGAGAGGGATTCATAAAAGTCTTCAGATCCATTTCTTTGTTATCAGACTGATTTAGGCTGTTTTTCTGCTTTAAAATGATACACAAATTGTTATTTTACTGACCTATTTTACTTTGAAACACTACATTTATTTAAAGGACAGATGAGAGAGAAGATTCTTTTTTCTTATCTTGAATTTGTATATAGAGATTTTCAACTGCACTGTCTTTTATCTTGTATGTATTTTGTACTTTTCTTATAACTATTTTATTCTTATAATTATTTGATACTTTACTTCTGTTTTTCACTTCACTATCTGTTTGCACTGAAAAAGGAAAAGCTCTCCAATCTCACTGTACATTTAGTATAATCAAAAGTCAAAAAAGTCAAAAGTATCTTTATTGTCTCCCTTGGGAGAAATTTGTCTTGGATAGAGGGGTCTGCTACACTGTCAACACATTCAACACATTCTACCCATGCTCCCAGGATTAGTGAAAGAACACACGATTACAATAAATAAATGAATGTAAAAAATCATCAGGTAAAAAAGTGCAATGACAATAAAGGGCATTTTATTCTACTCTAAATCCACCAAAATTAAATTTAACATGTCCTGACTGTCCTGATCAGCGTCTCCTGATGATCATGAAAAAGTCTCAGTTTTTCCTGACGTGACAGTTGATGCTTTCATGGCCCCATACGTCAGAGTATGAACAGAAGACCAGGAGAGAGGGACTTCAGCATGATTTGGCTTTAAGATAATAAAAAGTACAAGATTTCTGACTGCAAAAATGTCCCAAAAGCATTTAAAATTATGACAGTGGAGTCCCATGTGCCTTTTTAAATGGTTAAAAATCTAGCTACCGTCATTGTCAGATTATAAAACCTTTAAAAAGCCTTAAATTTGATCTTAAACGCACGCAACTGCACAAATGATTTGACCAATAAGATCAGAACATGTTTGTGTGTTTTAGGCACTGTGCAGGATCCAATATGTGATCCAATAGTGAATAAAGATCATTTCTGTCATATTTAAATAAGTCACCTCATTTCTTCTTGAGTCACATCATCATCTGAAAATCAGGTTTGGGACCATCCTACAACATCTGACCTGACTGCAGCCGTGGTCTAAACTCTTTCATCGGGACAAATATTTTAGTTTTTAGTTAAACTGGTGGAACTGGACAAATCAACATTTTCTGATTTAATTCTTTCAGGACCTGAAAATACCAGAAAAACACCATTTCCATGTGACAAAAGCTCAAAGATCCAGGTGCAGATTAACTGTTTTAAAGAGTAAAAACAAACTTTGGAGCATTGAGAGCCTTAAAGGACGACAAACCTACACGAGTGACGAAATACTGGCATTAAAAATCACATTAGTGTATGAATCATGATTACTCTGGAAAAAGCCTGCCCATAATGTTTTTAGAGTAGTAAATGCATGTTCAATCACAGTTTAACTGTATTTTTACTCAGTTCATTGACTCTTTGGTCCTTCCTGAATTCTCATTTGCAGTATATTACTGTATTTAACATGACAGTAAACTTACTGTATTCTAATTTATATCGTATTTCTGTATGTGTAACTGTTTTCCTCATTATTTAAGAGAAATAAATCATTTTAAGATTAAAAAAAAAATCCATATTTTATCAAAGAAAACATCCAGAAGTGTGAAACATCTTATAACAATCTTTCCTTCTGTCTGTTTTTAGGACAAAATAAAATGACATTAGTGACTGAATATTCCCCTCAGTCCATCACCATTTACAGTAATTTACTGAATAGAGCTTTAACTTTGGGTAACTGTGGATATTAAAGTAAAAAGCTGTTAAGTTTACAGAAATCAGTCACAGTGTGCAAGCATACAAATGTTTGGATTTTAGATCAAACTCATCTCTTATGGACGACTAAAAACCTCAGACTCTGTGCTTTGTTTTGGTGAAATATAATTAAAATTTGATTGTTTTTTATAGAGCAAAAAGGGCACCCAGCAGATCTTAACTTTGCCTTCAGCAGCCCCTTAAATCTGACTGTATCTGCTGTTAGAGGGCTGAATTACATTTAAGAGCTTTAAGGTCCTAAATACGTCCTAAAAAGTCCCATTTTTACAGCAGATCTAAAGTTTTATCTTCATTATGTGATCTTTTATTTTTCTTTTCGCTGGTTTGCTTTCTCACGTGAAGTGACGGCACCAAATCCTGAGATTAAATTAAGAAGTCTGGAGGAAAAACTAAGAATTCTAAGATTAAATTTATAATTATGTAAAAAAAAAAGAGTCAGAACTCAAATTAAAGTAAGAGTCATGAGGGGGAAAGGCAAGAATTCTGAGAATTAAATCACTTTATTTAAGAACTCTGACTTCAATCTCAGAATTCTGATTTCATTCACAATCATAAAAAATTTAATCTCTAAAGTCTTTTATAAAAGTGGTCCTAATCCTCTTCTAATCAGGGGGCCAGATGGAAAGCTTTGAGGGCCCTGATGTGGCCCCTGGGCCACCTGTTGGTGATCACTGTTTTACATGATCTGACGTAAAAAAAATATTTCAGTTCTTTGGCTCTACTGTTAAAGTTTCTGATGACAGAACATAACATTTACATTATTCACTCTTAAAAACACAAAAATGACCAACGGTTTTGTGCCTTTAAGTCACTGAATATATCTTATTTGGAATTTTATCCTATTTGTCAAGACTTAAATGATATTTTTTCACTTTTTTCTATTTTTTCTTAATCATTTTTATTGAATTAATTAGAAATTATCTGTTTCTAACTTACTTGTAGAACTGAAGCAGCCCTCTCTGTCTCTTTAGCTCTTTATATATTACTGACACACTTTCTAAACTGCACAAAAGAACATTTTCAGAGTGATTTTTTTGAGCCCCTCATGAGTCCACTTTACAAATGTTGCTAACATATTTGTTCAGCTTCACTCCAATCTAAAGCAGAAACATTTAAAAATGATAATTTTAACAATAAAAGCAGATTTATGTTGACTGAACTGCACAAATACGTCAACAATGATATTTAATATAAGAAGGGTGAAACTGGAGGTGAATCTTCTCAATAGTTTTAACAACTTGTCCAAAAGTTTCCAAAATGTTTTTGCTCTGTAGAAAATGTTCAGTCTCTTTGAGTTAAACTTATGTATTAGTTTTTATCCTTCAAAAAGACTCAAAATGTCCTGATGTCTGGAAAATAATGCTTCAATAGATCCCTGCAACCTATTCCTACAATTTATGCAATCAAATGTTGTTTCTGAATCACTTTTCTTCAATGCACAACATATTTATTCATTTAGTGTGTTCTTTTTCTCTCTGCTGGTTTTAAAATCTGCACTAAGAGGTTGGTGAGCCCTTGACGAGCTCCGCCAACTTTTACAAATGTTACAAACTTATTTGCGAGATTTACAGTAAACAAAGAATGAGGGGAAAATAATAAAACTGCCTCACACTGTCTAAATTGCGCAATCCTGTTGGCAATGTCTCGACAAGAAATCACCAACTTATTTGAGCAATTTAGCCTGTGCTATCTCTTCTTGTTCAAAATGTGACTGATGATGATTTATTTATGTCCCATTAAAAGCCTAAAAAAAAACTTTTTTCAAGCGAATTCTGGTAGATTAGATCCTTGTGATGTGAGGAAGGGCTGCAAGAAAATGACCAAAGGATTTCTTGCATTTTTTGGTATTTGTTTTAGGATTTAATCAACAAGTTTTATTTTAAATATATATTTTCTTTTATCAAATCACAGCTGATCGAGTGTTGCTGACCTCCTGCATCAGTGCAATCTGACCAGTTCTCTCTCTTCGTCCTTCGGTTTCAAAAGTTTTGCAGCAAACTTTCTGAACTGCAAAAAATGCAACAACAGAGTTTTTAATGAGCTCATGTTACCGATGTACTGCTGCAATTTCACCACCAAAGAAAGAAAATGTAATTAAATATTTCACCAAAAAGAAATGCCAAAATTTGCAGCTACTTCCTTTGAAACTGTGTAAATACGGCAAACGTTCTGGTAATGTTCTGGCAATGTTCTGGGGATGTTTGAGTCAGTGGATAACCCTGTGAAGAGCCGATCTCACCAGCTCCCCGAGTTCTTTGATCATGACCAGAACATTTGTGTGATTTCAAGAGTGTCAGAGGAATTGTTTTAAATGTTTATGCCTTTGTGATTGTAGGATTTTTTTCTTTGATGTTTAATCTTAAATTTAATATTTTTTCTATACTATTCTCTCTGTTTTTCCTCTCTTAATCCTGCACACACGTGTTTCTGGAGCTCATCCTCAGTTTGACCCTCTTACACACATTTGTTCAAATCCTCCTCAAATTAAATCAAAACAAATTAAAAGAAATAATTTCAACAAAAACACCAGTCAGCAGAAATTACAAGCACCCTTCTTACTTTGTATAAACTGCACAATCATGTTGGAAATATTCAGATAACCAGGTGAAACTAATGAGAAGAGCACCTTACCAGTTTAATCCACCTCTTCAAACACTTTCTCTTTTCAATTTTTATTTAATTAATTGGTTAATAAAAGAAAACACTTTAATACAAAGCAAAGCCAAATCATGAATGAAAAGGAGCAGAAAGAAGAATCTTATATGATCTGTTACAGAAAGCTCAGTGTCTCTGGGTTAAAGAAAAACAGCTGGAAATCAACAAGTTTAAAAGTGAATCATCAGAAAATGTCTTCATATCAAAATAATCAGGACAGAAAAGGTTCCTGTAAGAACACAGAGGGGACTGATCACTGTTTCACAGACGGTCCCAACTTATGGGACAGACAGTATCTGTGCAATTCACACACTGTTAGGAGGATTTCTGACAGTTTATGATATTTTTTTAGATTAAATGATATTGTTTCTTACTTATTTGCCTTTCTATAAATCCTGCTGTCATTAATTAGATGATGCCACTATATTTATATAATTTAGACAAAGCGGTCTCTCTCTCTCTGTGCTTGTTTTGTTATTTTACAGGTAAGTTCTTAGGTTAATGAGCTCTTGGCCAGCTCTACAAACTTTTACAAATGTTCCACTATGTGAAATTTACAGCAAATAAAGACAGAGGAAGCTCACAAACAAACGCCTCACACTCTCTAAATCAAACACTTGTAGACGATAAGGTGAGGCTGACATGGTCACAGTCCAAACTGATGATTAATTTTGTTTCTCACGAAGCCTCAAAAAACTCATATCTAGCAATTGATGGTGAGATTGATCCTTATGGACGTGGGGAGGGGCCTCAATATACTCGCTGACCCTGTGATCACCAACTGGGGGCTCGGGGGCCACATCAGGCCCCTTACAGCTTCCTAAATGGCCCACAGAGTATTTTAAAAAAGTCCAGAGCAAATATTTTGAGTTTAAAGGCATTTTTCTGTTGTTAAATCCCTAAAACAACTTTTATTGAAACTGTTTTATCAGGTGTGACTTAATGTTTCAGTTGTTTTACTGAAATCTATGTGTGATCAACATTTAACTAGAAAAACAAACACTGGAGCCAAATATAGAGCTGATTGAGCTCCTCAACAGTTCCTCCCCCTTACTGCAAATGTTGCCTATGTATTTGTGACAATTGACTGATAATAAAAGATTAATAATAAGAAACATTCATTAATAAAATGATTAAAGAGCAACTCTCCTGACACTCTTAATTTAACAGACGTTGGCAGTGTTTGTAAGAGTTTGTTGAAACGCCCCTTTCTCTAAATATTGCCAACGCATTTGTGCAATACAGACAAAAGAGACCACCTCCCTCTTTAAGGTAAAGTACGAATAAGCCTGAGAAAGTTTCTGTGCTCAAAAGATTCACCAACAGCCTTTTTTTAATTAATTTTTATTGAACATCAGAAAATCTCCAGAGCAAATGTTGTTGTGGTTTTAAAGGTGTCTCTCTGCTGTTAAATCCCTAAGAAGTAGTTTGATTGAAACTGTTTTATCAGGCATGAATTCATGTTTCAGTTATTTCACAGAAATCCGCCTGTGACCAAACAATTAACCAGAAAAAAATGACGCTGAAGCAGCGTTAATTTTGACAGCACTTTTTAATTTAGTTTTAGTTATAGTCTTTTGCCTAAAATATCTTTTACTTTTAGTCATAATTTAGTCATCTAAATTGTTTTAATTTTAGTCTAGTTTTAGTTGATGAAATCTGCTGTAAATTTAGTCGACTAAAATATGAAGTGTAAAGGGTAAGGCATTTTTTATGTTCCCTTTAATTTCTGAATTCATGTTTACACTTGGATTAAATGAAATATCTAATAACCCTTCACTGAATGCTAGTAAAGTTTGAATGTATAAATGAACAGAAACAAATTGAACTTTTGTGTTAAATGCAGTCACCTTTATTTAGGCTCCCTGGCAGAGCATCTCAGTTACAATACCAGAACTGACAACAAACAGTGAACCTGCTCTACATGAATATATCAGTTCATAAAGAGAGTAGCTCTGATTGGATCACTCCACAACTTATCCCACCACCACCAAGCTAAGGCAGCTGTGATTGGATGTCCCTCTTAACTCACCCAATCTTTCCACACAACCAAAGTAGCTGTGATTGGATATATTCCTAACTTGTCTCTACTTTCTACATGACCAACTTAGGTCTGACTGGATTAAGTCTCTGTCAAACATTTCCGTCTAGTCTTTATTTGTTGATGAAAATGTTGGTTAATTTAGTTTTAGTTTTTGTCCATGTGCACTTGTTTTTATTAGTTACTGTCTAGTTTTCGTCAGGGGAAAAAAGGTTGTTGAAGAAAACTATGCCGAAAATAATTAGTCAACAAAATTAACAGTGCACTGGAGCCAAACACGGCGCTGGAAAACATGACAGCCCAAGACAGAAGCAGACAAAGTTTGGGTGATAGGTACTGATCTCACTTTTAAAGGCGAAAGAATACCAACAATTCTGAAAATAATCCAACTGTGTTACTCACAAATATTTAATTGAAGCACATTGTTTATTATTTATATTGCTTCACATTATATCAAAGTGCGGCCCCCCGCAAACACATGTAAGGAAAAAAATGGCCCTGGGACAAACGCAGCAGATGACTAATGATCATTAATCCTGTGTCTCTTATTAAGCCTCAAAATAACTCATATCATGTTATTTATGGTTAGTTAGTTAGACCTGAATAGACACTCAAAGATACTGTTAACTCATCCGTCCAAAAATTGCCAACATTAATGTGTAATTTACAACCTGTGAGGAGAATTGCTTTCAGTTTGCTTTTGGTATTTTCATCATTTTAATGTTCTACATTGTTTTTTCTCTCAATATTGTTTCTTATATTAAACTACAGCTGATCTAATGTTGCCAACCTGCTGCATCAGAGCAATCTGACCAGCTCTCTCCATCCTTTGGTTCATAAATATTGCAGGAAATCTCTCTGAATTGAACAAGAATTGCACAAACCAGCCTGTTTGTGCAACTTCACCACCAATGAAAGCATGTCACACTGATTATTTGACCAATCAGAAATAACAAAAATTGAATCACTTCCTCCGTCGCTGTCTAAAATGTACAAATGCTGTGGTGCTGTTTGATTATAAAACTGAAGAAGAGCCCACATCACCTGCTTCCCCCCCTTGTCAGCTGTGCAGTTTTGAGAATATGTAGGTATTTGCACATATTGTATTTAAAACCAAAAGAAAGAAATAAAATGTCTAAAGTCAAAAATGTTCAGGAACGTTCAGACAAGAGTGTGAATCTGGTGACTTTTGCTCCTCACTTCTTTCACACCCACCTGAACATTTCTGAAGATTTGTGCAGTTTAGACAGCGTCAGAAAAACTGCTCAGAAATGTTATTCTTTTCTGATTGTATGTTTTTTTTCTTCTCTGTCAGTTTTCCTTATTTAATTACATGTTTATTTATTGCAGTTCAGACCGAGCTTTCTCTCTCTTTCTGTTTCCACCCTCAAACCTGCACTGATTCCGCCTCATCATCAGTTTGATCTTCTTACACAATGTTGCCAACACATTGTTCAAAGTTACAGCAAATGCAATTTCAATAACATTATTTGATTAATTAGAAAAATACTCAAAGCTCCAACAAACTTATTCATGATCAAACTTGCTGACATGTGTTGACAACGTCTTGAAAAGTGTGTGAAACTAACAAGGAGCACAACCTGGTATGTACACCCATTTTTCCAAACTTTGCCGAAACATTTGTACTACTACAAAAATGCAGATTCTATAAGATGAAAATATACCAGTAGGTCTGAGAGGTTCTGACCAAAGAGCCTTAAAATGTCTAATAAAGAAAAATTACAGCCGGACAGATCCCTGCAGATGTTTGTCCAGACTTTGCCAACCTTTTGTGCAATTCTTCTGAGATTTTCTTGCAATTTTTAGCATTTTTTCCCCCAAGACTTGAAGAAGTTTCTGCTTCATTTTGTTTCTGTCTGACTCATTTTTGCAGCCTGTGTCTCAACAGCACAAAAGGAGATTTAGCTCCTCAACACTTACCCCCTCTTACTACAAATGTTGCCAACTTATTTGTGCAGTGTACTAATAATAACTCCTGACACTCTTAATTTAACAGATGTTGGCAGTGTTTGTTATATTGCCAACACATTTGTGCAATACAGACAGAGGAGATCACTTCTCCCTTTAAGGGTAAAATACGACAACGTGTGAGGAAGTTTCTGTGCTTAAAAGATTCTCCAACAGCCTTTTCAAAATCAAGAAAGAACAATCATGCAGATCCTTGTTGACCCGTCAAATCATCCCTCGCCAGGTGCTTCTAAATCACGAAACCGCACCTGCAGCACACCTGAGCAACTTTGCAGGGATTTTTGTGATTTGCAAGTCCTCAATCTGCTGCGGGTCACGACTCATTTGCCCCCCGTTTTTACTGCTCTGTGCAGCGTCATTTTATGGCAGGTAAAGTTAAGGTGACGGCGGGGTGTTTCCTGATCTATGAGTCACAAAGCAGAATCTTAAATGCTCGTTCACGGTGCCAAAAACAAAGAGGAGGAAGTGTACACTCATGCCTACCTAAATATCACCATCAAATATCTATAAATAGAACATCTTCATCCTCAGAAAGTGCATTTAGAAGAGGAAAAAAAAACGTCCGGAAATATATATCAGAATCTTGAAAAATAAAGTTAAAGTTTAACTCCAACATCTGGTCTTATTTCAGACGTGGCAATTACACATAAATATAAAGTCAAATGCAAAAGTCCTGTGCACCAACTTCTCCCCATCATGAGCCAAAATTATAATAATTTTATTGGCATGATCACTAAATTCTTGCGCGTGAATGATGAAAGAAAACAGCAGAGCAGGGCCAAGAAACGCACGGATGGCACATGCGTAAAATGGCCCCATGCCACACAAGGAAACTTAAATCCTAATTAAACGACATGACATATGAACAAATGAGCAAAATCTTAAGTGTGTAATGAAGGGGTTAAAATGATCATTTTAGTTAAACAATCAGAATATGTTGGTGCTTTCATGAGAAAAACGCATGCTGCTACTTTTACGCATCATTTCAAGGTGAACAGGACAACAGGTCTGCCTTAAACTGAGACTCATTTGCACTCCAAGATCACAGCAACAAAAATAATCACTCTGAATCAACTACAATGTCAAAGAAGTGAATGAGGAACCCCAGCACCACGAGCACCTGCGCAGACACAGCCCCAGCTCACCAGCAACGAGCAGCCACAGAGATCCACACGCAAAGAGCAAAACTCAAAACGTGATTTGGATCCGACGTCATCATCACCCTCACACATGCCAGGCCGTGCAATTACCTTTGTCTCGTGGTGAGGACGAAGTGGAGGACGTGGAGGGAGGCAAGGTCGCTCAGTGTCTCTCCAACCTTGGTAAAAACATCCTAAACGTGGTTCACCCTCTTTTTCTGTCCCGGGCGCACATCTGGAAGCTCCCACATCAGCGTCCACACCTTCTGCTCCCCTGCTCGGTGTCCCTCCTGCAAGTCAGACAAAAAAAGACACACGGGGTGAGATCTGTGAAGTTCCTCTGTAGACATGCAGGAGCACAAGACAGGTGTGGTGGAAAGGTGGCTTTGGAGAAGAAGTTTGGGAACGTTATGACCCGGAACACTGCTGCGGAGAGTCCGCCTTTACGCACGAGTTTTAAAGTCAAAACGTTGACATTTATTCACTGTATCACCCTCTGACTGACGGAAAGGGCGAGTTTAGCTTCAAAAAAACAACAGAAAATGATCTGGCTTTTGCATTTTGAGTAAATTGCTGATTTTGCAATCATTAAGGAGAAACGTGAGGCCTCCACGCGGGTCAAAGATCACGCTGTTTCTATTTAAAGCAAACTACGCCTCCTTGGTCTGTTCTGCAGTTTTCGTGTCTCTACTTCCTAGCTGTAAAAGTTTATTTTTAGCACATGGAGCCTGGTTTACATATCAAATCATGCAGGCAACTTGATTGAGGCGTTAGCACGTTTGGGAGAGAAAAACGGAGCGTGCGGATCGTCTGCTCAGGTTCCAATCACCCAGATCATGATAATCAGAACCTTGATCCAAGGGGAGGGGGCTGGGCTTGCAAAATGCTCTGGAAAGAACCCAGCCGAGCCAAGATGCCCCTTTGTATCAAGATTTCAAGAGCAGCTGCAAATTCTGCACGGGCCTCTTGATGAAGTGCTTTGCTCAAAGGTTGCGTCACGCGTAAATTAAATTACAGAAAGGTCTGCTGGGACTTTTTCTCTTCAACAAGGTGTGTTCACCCTGCTCCTTGCGCTTCTTCTTTGCCCCACGCCCCCCTCCTTGGATATCTACGTCATGGCTTAACTCTTTTACGTCACTTTCTGCTCTCTGACGTGCACGTCTTCATCCGGCCGGTGCGCTCTAACGCCAAGCTTTTATCGTGTGACCTGCAGGTCTTGCAGCTTTAAAAGGGCCCTTGTATTTGACATGCACGTCATTTATGTGCAGGACTGCTCTGTGCAGCTGTTTGGGCTCGTGCTGTAGGTATAACTTGGCCTTCAGTGTCATTTATTACCGAGATTCTCTCGTTAAGAGCAGGAAGCAAACTGTGCGTAAAGTTGCGTGCGCTTTTTACCACATGGCCGAACTCAGCTGCGCTTCTTTGGCTGCTTTTTACTCCATCTTTTAAGAAGTGAAACGCTCATTTCTTGTGTTTATTTTCATCAGTATGATCACTTTACTGTAGAGCTTAAAGAGCAGTCAGAAGGGCAGGCTTTACTGTGTTCAGGAGAATAATCCACATGTGGATCTGTTCAGAATCAGTACTGCTGTTTGATTTCTCTCTCTCGGTCTTTTGGTTTCACTCTGGTGTCTCTGTGCGGGGAACAAGGAACAGTAGTGGGCTGATGCTTGAGGTGGATTAACTTCTATTCACAAAACGAGGAGGGAGACACGTGTATGTGTGAAAGGGGAGGCTGCGTGGACGCTCTCTCTCACACTCACGGCGAGTGTGTGAGGCAGCTCATGCAGATGTTTATTCCTCTCCAGCCGCTGCTCGGCCTCTTTGGGGAATCCCTCACATATGCACTTTGCTTACAGAGGAGTGTGTGTGTTGATGTATGTGTGTGTGTGTGTGTGTGAGTGTGTGTGTGTGTGTGACTTATTTGTATTTTTCATAAATCGGGATTATGGGGCTCAATAACGCCCGACAAATGTGGCACCCCACCCTCTAAAAGACGCACCTCCCTCCACTGTTTTGCCCACGTGCAGCTTGTGCATTGCAAGGGTCTCCCCGTGTTTACTCTCTGCCCTGCTGGGGGGGCTCTGTCACTTGTTTAGTGTGGGACTTGGGGGGTTGGGGGGGCTTGGGGGTGTGTTTGGCTGGAGATATGACTTCATGTTGCATGGCTCAAAGTTCTGAGTGTGACAACATGTTTGTTGACATAAATATAAACATGGTATTTTGCTTCTTTTTTTCACAAGAGTTGGAACAAAACTTGGGTGCGACGTGGCTGCAGAGCCTCGCCACGATTTCTGACAAAGAAGAAAACTGTTGACAGGAGGGGGGGAATAAATGACAGCACTCGAGACAAAGGTGCTACAGCTTTGGGGGTGAGGGGAATCAAAAGAGTAAATGATTGCAGTGATGATGCAAAAAAAAATTTGAGGATAAAAAGTCAAACAGCCCTTTAGGAAAATGAAAAGCTTGTAAAATTCCACGAGTGGAGCCGTGCATCTTCTGTTCTCGATGTCTCTGCGCGCTGATTGCGCCCTCCGCAAATGCTTTTTGGGGTAAGGGCTTCCCAGATTAATAGTTATGTACAGCAAGCCCAGACCGCAAAAAGATTCGTGAAGGACATTATCATCATCTGCTGCTGCTGCTGCCGTCCGGCGGAGACTCCGTGACACCCGGGGAGTCTGCTCTTCCTCCCCGCGCTCCCGTGGATTTATCTCCCATCCCAGCTCGCTTGATTGTATCTCCAGCCATCGGCAACCCGAGGCGAGTGTGTATCCCCCCGCACGCACACACACATTCACTCTAAGGAGACGGAAGAGGAGAGAATGGATGGAGGAAGAAGGGGAGAAAAGGAGGGAGGGGGGGTCTCCGGATGCCAAGGCTGCTACTGCAACTGTCCAAGGTCCTTTCGCATTGATTCCCCTCTCCTTCTCCAGTTTGACTCTCCTCCCTCACCCATCCTTCTCTCCTCTAGCTCTCCTTTTTTTTAATCCAAACACTCGGATGTGCAGAGCCCGTGTGATCAGTGCGAGCTGTGCATCGATGCGTTTTGTTGTCAGAGCTCTCTCTCTCTCTCTTATTATATCCCCTGGTCCGTGCCGTGTCTCCGTGCACACTGAAAGCTTTGCCTCTCTGCAGCCGCTCCACAGCTCTGGGTGAGGAGAGAGCAAGGCTGTAAACTGCTGGCAATAAATAGAGAGCAGGGAGGGATCTTATTGGAGAAAGCGAACCTCGTCATCAGCCAATCGGTGTCTCGCTCATATAGGGACCCCCCTTTTTGAAAAAAAAAAAAAAAAAAAAAAAAGAGAAAAATGCTAACTAAATTGTGATCTATACCACAGACGGTGCATATACATTGATGTGGGGATATGGTGCACCATTTTCTTTTTCTTTTTCTTTTTTTTTTTCTTGCTCATTTTTCGAGATCGTCCGTCGCTCTGAGGGAATGACAAACGAGCGACAAGAAGACATTTGCACATGATCTCGAAGTAACGCCCCCTGCTCCCTCCAGCTCCGGCTGCAGATGCAAACGTAGCGGGCAAAGAAATATAAGAATGAAAATAAGATTTGCATGAGGACAGAGAGGGAGCGCGTCTCTGCACATCACAGCGTGAGCGAGAAGCATCTGAGGAGACTCGTGGTCACACTGAGGGTTCAGCGGAGGGTATAAAGGACGAGGGGGTCTCCAGGGTGCAGACCCCTCTGATGCAGGGAGCCTCGGGTCAGACATCAACAGAATTCAAAGATAGGACCGTGGAGCACGAGCGCGTCTGCAACAGTTTATATGACAACAACACTCAGATGAAATCACGACCACTCACTCTCACGCGCTCGGAGTTCAAACATCTTTAATGATTTTCTTTCTGCAGAATAAAAATCAAATCAAAACTTACCTGCATCAGCCACCAGAAATGTTCTTTAATATATCCAACACCCCCCTAACCCCCCACAAGAAGCTTTAAGTAACTTTTAACGAGCTGGAGGCCGAGTCACGATCTGGACCCTCTCTCTCTCTGAGCCCGAATCCAGCAGGGGCGGGTTTGTTGATTTAAGGACCCTGGGCAAAGACCAATATGAGCCCCCTCCCATGTTCTATCTATCAAGGATCGAAGTAAGGATATTGAGCTTTCTGAGGTGCAGAAACGTGATGATTTAAGTTATATTTAAGCAAAAGCGAGGACGCACATGGAAGTTGCAGGTAAGTTGTTGATAGACAAAATCTTGAAACTGGTGAGCGGGAAGGCCAGTTTCACCCTACTCTCCAAATATTGACAGTTTGCTTTGTGCATTTTAGGCATTATCAGCATTTTTTTTTTAATTCTCTGCCTTTTTTGCAATCAAATTATTTTTTCTTACTTAACCCGCTTTTTTTACTGACTAAATTGCACAAATAGATCTGCAACATTTGGAGAAGTAGGCAGGATTGACAATGAAAGACAGACTCCCTCACTTTTCACCAGATCCATCCACTTTTCTGATTATTAAAAAACTACTGAACAATTTGAGGGAATATGTCTGCAATATGTACAGAAATAAAGAGTGTGCATGTTGTACAGATAGGTTAGCAACCTCAAATCACAGGAAAACAACCATGAAAAAGGAAAGTAGAGGAAAAAATTGCGCTTATTCTCCTCACGAGAAATTGAACAAATAAGTTCATAATGTTAGAGGAAGAGGTGGGATGAGGCCAGTTATCCATGCAGTGCAATTTATTTGTGCAATTTCGGCAGTGTGCAGGAAACTTGCCTGCAACTTTTTGATCAGATGAGAGAGTGTATGCTGTCTGTGTTGCACAAAAGGGTTGGCAACATTACATTACATCAAAAGATGATCAAAAACAAGCAACATTTTTGTTACTAGAGAGCTGGCCAAAATGACAAGCAACTGCCCTGCACACTGCAGTCAAGTGCACAAATAAGTTGGCAATGTTTGCCTCTCTAATCACTGACAGTGCGAAGGACTTCACCTGCAAATTAAATTTTGTCAACAATGGCTTAGCAGAATTAAATTGCCGAATTTGGTTATGTAAATCTACTTTTTTTAATATTATCTTATTATCATAAAGTTGGTAAAACTGCAATTTTTCATTTTAAAACGGACTAAATTGCACAAATAAATTTGCAATGTTTGGTCGCTAGGAGCGAATATCCCTTGACAACCACCTTTTACAATTTTGAGGCTTTTTCCTGCAATATCTAAAAGAAAATATGTGGGGAAAAGCAAAATAATTTAAAAACATAAAACTTTAAACGATTGAAACACTAAAACTGCAAGAATTTATACAGGTGCTTCATAAATTGCAGAAGCAAGTCACTAATGTTTTTAAAAGAAAGTGACTCAGTTATCCAAATATTGCCAACATATTCGGGAAATTTATTCAGTTTGCATGACATTTGTCTGGACTAAAGATTGAAACAGAAAGAACTTCCAACATTTGTGCAGCTTGCCCTCGCTGCACAAATTTGCCGACAGCATTGAAGAAAAAAAGATAAACAAAGAAGATCTGATAAATAAAAAAGTTCTAAAGATTGCAAATCATTCTCCTGACACTGCCTTAGTTGCACAAATAAGTTGGTAGAATTTGGACCACAGTGTGTAGATCATTGGATCATTGAAAGTGCAGTTTTAATCCTGTGGAGGGTTTTTAGGTTTAGACCTCCTCGTGTTCATCTGACTTTATCTAGTGGCTCCCTGGAGCATGAGGCCCCAGGTTTAAGCCTAATGGCGAAGCAGCCTCTGTCCCCCCCACCCCACCCACTGTGTCTCTCCCCTCTCTCTCTCTCCCCTCTCCCCTCTCTCTCTCTCTAATGAAGCTGCATTCAAGTTGGCCGCCAGCGCGCGCGGGAGGGAGCTCTAACGCTGAAAACAAGCCTCAGTGAGGAGAGAGGGTCTGTTTGGGTCTGAGGATTTTTTCAGGGGGGTGATGTTTGGTCTGTACCCGGATTTTAAACCCACTCCAAACCCCCCTTCCCCTCCTCCCCCCTCCTTCAGTGGGTATTTTTCATTGGGTGGTCTCTCCATTCGCAACCCAGTCAGTCACGATTCTCCCCCTCCGTCTGCGCTGCACCGACTGCCTCTCCTGACGCAGCCAACGCGCACATTACTCACTTTAGCAGTCACGACTCGGGAATCCGTGCAGATTTCACCGAAATTAGCCGCTCTGCTTTGAATATTCGGGCAACATTTGGCCCCTTGAGTCGACACATGCGCGTTTTTACCGACGATGGCTTCCAAAGTGATTATTTCTCCTCGTGGGCGCTTTTTTGGGGCGGAGGAGGATGCATCGCAGGTGAGGCACGATTGGGGTTTTGCATGACAAAGAAAAGAGCTCGATGTTGGAGACTTGTGCCAAAATGCGAGAAATTTTAAGCAAATTAGTGCGCAGATTTGGGTAAAATTGTAGGTAATTAGTCGCCTTCCTGATCTTCTGGGTGTGGGGGTCTAATCCAGCGCTGATACCTTCATTAGGAGAAAGTGATTCCTTCAAAGTCTCCCTCAGAGTAAGGAGCTAATTATAGCGACGTTGCTTTCGCCTCTTGCGCGCCCTCTCCGTCGATGCAGGCACGCAAAGTTAGAGCTTGTACAGCACTCAAGTTTGGCGCGTAAAGTTGAACTTAAACCTGGAAATCCCAGCTTCATTTGCAGCTACACTGACGTCGAAGTGCAGCCTCGCCTCAAATAGTCTAGATTTGCAGACGCTGAAAGCCTTTTGTGTTGATCTAACCCTCTTTCTCTCGCTTTAATTCCCTCCCTAAAGCATCTTATGAGGCTGTTTAAACCACAAAGGCGGGAAAACTCGCCTTTCCCGAGCCAAACGTGCCCCCTCGGCGGGAGCAGACGGGTTACAGGAGGCGGGGGCGCTTCAGCATCTCTTCTCCATCGTCGCTCCAAAATAGAAGCTGCTGGTCTCCAAACAGGAGTAAATAAAGCTTTTCAGCTGCCAAGAACAACACCAGACACCCCCCTTTGCACATAAACACATACAGGCGCGCACACTCACACTCTCGCGCACACAGCACCACCAGCAACAGCCCACTACCGCCACTTGGTGTGGTTTCAGCACCATTGCTGCTGGACAGCTCCCGGGTTTCCCCATGCGGTGCCGCCTGGTCTCTGCTGCAGCAACAGCTCCTCCACTCCCTCCTCCGCTCTCCTGCTCCACAGCAGCCTCTTAAAAAGAAGGAAAACGGAGGGAAATGCGTCCTTAAGCGCTCATCACAAGAGGGTTCCCCTCGCTCTCTCGGTTAGGCAGAGAGAGAGGGGAGGGAGAAGATAAATATGTGACGGAGACTCAACAGCGCCAACAGACAAAGGGAGTTTTTGCACTTGCTTATTTACCAAAAGGGGAGATTCCTACTCTGCAGGAAGGGCTCCGCTTTTACAGCATACCAGTAATATCCATGCCTACGATCAGAAGCCATGTTTGAGCGTGCACGAAGCAGAAGAGGAGGCAGAATTAGAAGCACGAGCAGCAAAAAGTGCAGAAAAGCAGCAGAACATGCGTAAACGACTCACTCACCATGCTGCAGGAGTATCCGGGCTCCAACCTGCAGGAAGAGAGAAAACAGAGTTAAGAGAGAGGAAGGAAGCAACAGATTAAATCCAGCGTGTGGGAGAATGTTGGCTTACAGTGGCACGTCCAAGTTTGCTGAGGATCGCCTCCCTTTTTATACAAGTGATACCCGACTGTCTATTTCTGGCGCACGATCAAAACTATGATGCTATTTTTAGATCACAGTACGAGGATGGGGGGTGAAAACACTCACAAAAGGCACCGCTAACGTGAAGTGCATGTAACATAAATTAATCTGGCCTCTCCAACTCTGCACAAGAGCCACGACTCTCCTCCGTTGCATCATTGCGGTGATTCTTTTTTTAACCTCTGTGTGCCTCCATCAGCAGCACCAACACTTCTTTCACTCCAGATCTGGAGCCTCTCGTCTCTGCTGCCAACACCATCCACAATATTTGATGTCTTGTCGGCCCTCTTCAGAAGCTCCTCGTCCCACAGTGTCACTTCAGCAGCCAAAAAAACGGTCCAAATAGAGCTGAAGGCGGATTCACGGACGGCTCCCTGCCTGCCACACTTTCTGTTTTCTCTCTAAAATTTAGTAATACAGCTCTGTGCTGAGGAGAAGAAGGAAAATAATAAATAAAATGCGTTTTTTTTTTTGTTGAAGGGCTGCGTCAGTTACTAGGCATTGACGTCACGTCCAGATTCTCTCATTTTACAGCCCGTGGAGCCAAAGACAGACAGACAGAGCCGCTCAGTGGGCAGATCCACGGCAGTGTGCATGCCGTGGAAAATAAAAGACAACGAGTGACAAAAATAGGAAAATTTTTACAGCGATAGGGACTCGTGGAAAGGGCAGTTTTGGAGAAGGTTATCTCCAAGGCTTAAAACACAAACAAGCAGGAGCATCTCCATCCAGCCTCCCTCCCTCCCTCCTCTATCTCTGCTCTCAGCAGGCGCTTGTGCTGTTTTAAAGTTTAATAATGACAATAATGGTCTTTATGTGGAACGGAAAGCACCAAATAATGAGAAAAACTAACCCCAAATAAGGAGATGCCATATTGGAGGCTATTGGCAGATTTATGTGGAGGTGATCAAACATCCAGGTCATGTGTAACCAAAGCTTGATCCTACAAAAGAGGAAAATGACCTTTATCAAGTCCAGCTTGACCAAGCTTTGGATTGCTAGTGACTAATTTCTGCCCTTATTCCCGGAAAGACTTTATTAATGACCAAAATTAGACCAAATGTAAATATGCTATATAGAGCCAGTCTGTAGAAGTAGCACATCCAAAACTTGATCCAAAAATGAGGGAATGAACCTTTACAAGTCCATCTTGATGAAGCTTTGGATTACAAGCTGCCAATTTCTGCCCTTCATCCAAGTAGAGCACAGGTTAATGGGCAAAACTAGTGAAGAATCAGATTTTAAAAATTTGATTAGAAAAAAGAGGGGAATGGATCTTTTTAAAGTCTAGAAGCCCCTTTTGGATCAGGCTCTGGAGGATAGAGCGCGCATTAGTGAGCAAAACTAGTCCAAAATCAAACTGTGAATATTCCACCCTAGAACCAATTTGTAAATGTTTGTAAGGGTCAAACATTCAGGTCGTGATTTCCAAAAAGGACCTTTATCAGGATCAGACGCCCATCGATCCAGCTCCAGATTGTAAGTGGCTAATTTCTGCCCTTTATTCCTTATGAGGGTTATCACTCATCCAGGCCATGAGATTCAAACCATGTTTCAAAAAAGTGGTCCAGACTCCCCTTTTGGATTAAGCTCCGGGTCCTCATGTCTGTTCCTGATGGAAGCTGCATCAAAACATGAACCAAACCGCGTGCTTAAAGAGGCCCTTTGCATGAGCACACCTGCATTAATAAATGCGTAAAATAAGCATCACACAGGCCCGTGAATGCATCAGGTAGCCCTGCACATGAATGCATCACCAAAGACACACTGCTTTAGACATTCTATACAGCGCTGCATCCATAAGGCGGCAGAGCCCTGCATGAAGCCAAATGAGGGAAACATGTCGAGGTGAAGCATCTCCATGACCCTCGGGGAGAGCAAAAACAAAGCCCCCCCCCCGACCGTGTACTCCGTCTCTCACCCACCCCTCATATCAGCTTGATTGTGAGACCCTCCACACACCCCACGCCGTCCATCTGCTATAACGCCGCGTGGAGATTCACGAGACTCGGAGGCGTGGGCTGGGGTGAGGCGGGGTGGGCTCAGGAGAGGGGGATTTAGGAATAGAGTGGTGGTGAGTGTTCGCGGAGTGGAAGCTACCCAGAAAAGTCGGCTCGGAGGAGGAAAAAAGGGCTGCGCCCGTCGCATCGCTTTGTGCTATTTTTGTCCCAGCCTGTAGGCCAACTGTATGTCCGTGACTGCTGGCGAGGGGGAGAAAGCATGTATGGGAACAGAAGCACTCCGAGGGGCTTTAACATGTTCTCTGCACAGAGAGGAACCTGAGGGAGTTCTGAGGAGAGCCACAAAGGAGCACTGCCACTGTTAGAAGCTGGATATTTGGGGTTGAGTGGCCTCCTTCAGCATCACATCAAGTCAAAGTGCATTCAGAGAGGCAGAGTTATTCAAAAGTCCAATAATTTCTTACATAGACAGACATTAATCCACAGACATACACTCCTATTTATTTAACAAACACTGAATCAAACGGGGAGCACCATCAATGGGAGAAGCGCCCATCGTTCCTAAGTGCAGTGTGCCAAAATGGCCGCATGGTGTCGCCAAACTCAATCAGAGATCCCTCCTGTGCTGTAGACGCCCCCTCCCTCCCGCACCATAAAAAAAGTATACACTGACTCCTGCAAGTTGCAAACCGCAGCACTCTTCCTCTTTGTCTGACTCCATCAAGCAACGAGCAGAAAATGAGGAAACTCACCCTACTTCACTGAGGATTTTATGATTTTAGAGCAACCACCTCCTGCAACCAGATCAAGCCAGGGATAAAGTCAAAAAGCTCAACCTGTAAATTCATAAAGATTTATGAGAATAATAAACGTTTTGAAAGAACAAGGTTTAGTATGCAAGTGTTTTCCAGATTACAGATTTGGGGGAACCACCTTTTGCACAGTTTTTAACATGAATTTTATATCATAACCAACCCAAAACGACCCACTTATTACCATAAACAGTAACACTGGTTACAATGTGACTCCTTAAATCACTCGAGGTAAAGGGAAGCAGCATTATTGGTGAGAATATGGCACCTTAATCACTAAAAATACTGCAGATAGAATACCAAATGGAGGACCAAATTACCAAATTACCATGAACCTTTAGGCTAAATTAACTAGGCTACAAATTTTTGCAGGATTTTTTTTTTAATGGAGAGATACACTTTTTAAAATGTGTTTTAATGTTATCTGCGCAATACAAACTACTTATTACCAGAAAACAGCTAAAGGAAACAGGTTCATGGCACCTTCACCCACTAGAAATGAAACTATGTTGTCACTAATGTATATGGAATATGAGTACCACGAGACTTAAATCCAATATTTTTAGGAAAAATGAGGAAACGGGACATATCCTGAATATTCAATACCACAAAGACACATCTAGTTAGAGGTATAGATTAAAAACAAAATGGCCGACAAGATTTAATTAGTTTACACCAATCTTAAAGTCAGCAGCGCTAGTTTCATTGACAAGAAAAGCCTTTTCCTTTTTATAAAAATGTATTTCTCAAATAAACTCATTGGAAGAAAATAGTCATATTTATATTATTTAGAAAATGTGTTCATTGTGTTTAATAGATATCTTAATATTTTTCAGCGTAATCATATTCAGCTAAAGCATAAATCTAATGCTAGGCCATAAAGGAACTACAACATGGCCGACCGTCTTCAGCGTCATTGTCTCTTATCTTGATTTAACTCTTCCCTCTTTTAAAAATACTTAACAATCCTTGTTACATGATCCAGTTAGTACTTATGGCCATTTTAATGGGAGCCTTAAAGATGCAGTGTGTAGAATTTGGCATTTGAGCGACATCTATCGTTCAGATTCTAGAATGAGCCCAACCGTAACCAAAACGTCACATGGCTCAGCAACGGAAGCCTGTGAAGACCAAAAGGGCTAGGGACCAAAAGCTTTAACTGTAAAATACACACAATTTAAATTCCTAGTGCAGAGTAACAACTGTCTCTACATCCACCGCCGTCCTCTCTCCTCTTCTTCGCCTGCATTCCAGGTAGATTTCAGAACCGGCTACAAAACGCGGCCCACGGTAATGCAAATTTTTTAAAGCTTTTTCTAACTAAATAAAAATACAACAAACGTTTTATGGGGATGATTGTACTCCTATTATGACGGACTTTACATACAAATAGAGACATTAATCCTATATTCACCTTTTCTGTTCGGCAAAATGCTGCCAAATTCTACACACTGCACCTTTAAATCATATTTACAGACGACCTAAAGAAATGACATTTATGTCCAGACGAAGTCTGTAGTCCATGTTAGCCACTTGTTAACAACCATCTTTTGTTAGATGTAGAAAAAAAGGCTTCAAATTAACAAATCTGGCATTTAGAGATGTGTTTTATGTCGTCAAAACGTAAAAAATGATCGAGAGAGTGCACTACAACCCTAACATTGGGCCTCTTGGTCCTAAAATCATTATAATCCATACATGTCGAGACAATAGAAACGGAAGTGCTAACATGCTAAAACATTTCAACAGTTTATAGTTTACCTACTTGTTAACTTCCAGCTTGTTTTTTTATTCTGCTGGAAAGAGTATCAGAGGACAGCAGGATTATTTTTCATTTATTTATTGTTTATTTGTATAATCACAATTATTATAACTATTTTTTGTTATTATTTTCTTCTTTATTTATATGAGTGTTTGTGTATAGAGGGAATAGCTCCGTAAACCCCATTCATGGGAGTACTTGTGCAAAGATATTTGTTTATTTGCGGACAAACATTTAAATATTTATGTTTCATTGCTCAACACATCTCTGGATGTCAATCATGACCGACGTTATGGATTAAAAAAAACAGAAAAAAAAAAAACATTTTTAGGATGCCACTGCTGCACTCAACACCTAAACATGTTTAAAAATTAGACAGATTTATTATTTAGAGTTAAATATAATCAGCCATTAAATAAGTTATTTAAACATCCCGTTTCTTTGCTGTTTTAATTATTTATTTGTTTCATTACTTATTTGCATTTATTTAGGCCTAAATTGTACTGTTGATCATCATGATGTGTGAAATAACCTTTTTTGTTCCAGTGAGAAATAGTTAAACATACAGGCACATAAATATGAACTTCTCAGCAGAGAAAAGGTTGGAAATAGCTTTAAGGCGTCCAAGGCGCTGTCCACGGTGCTGCACTCAGCAGCCTCCAATCACCCCTCTGAGCTCTCACCGAGAGCCGCTGCAATCTACACCACACACGTCACAGTCTGTTCACTCTGACTTGGAGAACTTGCACGACTTGCACATGCAGGGAGGGCTTCACTGCTGCCACGACAAAAAAAAAAAAAAAAACACATCAGAGACTCGGAGGTGGCAACACGTTTGGATTGACGCAAGTTGTTTACAAGTGGATTTAAGGCGCCCTGACTGGGCTGAGGCTGACTAACAGATCTACATGAGTGAGTCTCTCTCTCTCTCTCTCTCTCTCTCTCTCTCTCTCTCTCTCTCTCTCTCTGGCACGACAAGTAGCCTAGTAACCGAGCAAGCTGGACAAGTAGGGCTGGGCAACACTGACCCAAAAGTTACATCTTAACACTTTTACCCTTATGACAATAATGGATATGTAACCTTTAATAACTTGATATTTTCCCACAAAGAATATCAAATGCTCGTCACTGTACTAGAGATACAAACTTTGATTTGGTACAGTTAAAACGTATATAATACGGACACTTGTTTGATAGTATTAGGTAGAAAAGGCAGAAGTCCTGGACATATAGTAAAAACTGCATAAAAAACATCTTAACTGAACAAGAATACTGTCAACATGCAAAATAAGGACCTGACAGAGAGAGGATTCATCGAAACTGCACAAAAAATAGCAGAAACCTTCAAATAAGTTAGTGGAAGTAGCAAAAATTAAGGGAAATGCTTGTTTCTTGCTACTTCGATGAACCTCTGCAGGAAACTGGTTTGGTACAGTCTAGAATTGAGACAGTTTCAGGAGCTATCATGCAATTTTCAGTGTTTTTCAAGAGACAAAACAATATTGGTAAATTAATTTGCTTGAATTCATGAAGATATTGCACAAATGGCACACCTCTAGATGTGATAGTGGATCGAACTTGCAACAGGCCTCACCCATTTTCCACCTGTTGCATGCATATTTATGCAATTTGGACACTGTGCACAAATTTTCCTGCAATTTTCTGATGACTGAAACCAATAAATTGCCAAATGTTGTGTGTGAAGGACTTTTTAATTCTATTTTTCATGCAACAATCAGGCATCAATATAATATGAATTTTTATATTGAGTAAAATAGTGCCAAATAATATGTTAATAACTCATTTAGATTCAACATTTCAAAAGGATTAAGGTAATAAGCTCAAACAGTGAGTGGTTCTTACTGCAAACTATCTTTTAACTGAGCATTGAAGCTGCCTTTTTAAATTCTTTTAATCAGCATAAACTTCATCTCTAATATCGAGGATGTTTCACCACGTCTCGTTTAAAAATCTATCCATATGTCTCCAAAACCCGTCATATTTTCCAGCCCTAATCTTCACCAGCACACCTGTATGATCATCACCCTGTCGAGATGGATCGCAGCGTCATTAAATGGCATTTCCCCCAAAACTTTCCCGTCTGTAAATCCTTCTTACTTGTTACTAGGCACACGGCGGAGCAGGCAGCCAGGAGCACAGGATCCCCAACACGTGAATCCTCCCCCGCAGTACTGCAGCCCACTCTCTCCGAGTGTCTGCAAAATCCCCTCTGATGTCAATATTCACTCTCACACGAAAACAAAATTCCCGAGGACTGGATGCAGTTCCATGTGTGCGCAGTCTGATCGTCTGCGGTCGTGTCAAAGCAGCAGTGCCCCGCTATGAACCAGGATAAAGTCATTTTTAGAGATGAAATCAGGGAAAAAAATGCTGACAATAAGCTTTAAATGTGGTTTCTATGCGAGGGGAATCCACGATTTGAAGTTCTACGGTGATAAAAACGCAAATCTGTTCGCCTCCGATGCCCTCACATAATCTAGATCATTGTGCCAAACCGAAAGATTCAGACTAGAGAGGCTGGGTAACCTCCGCTCGTCACTATTCCTGCTCCAGAGTGCTACTGCCCTAGTCTCCACATCAAACCACCAGGACTGCCAGCGCCAAAATATCTCCGCATGGTCTGGTGGCAAACTTCGCTCACGACTACGGCGCATTCTGGGTCAGGATTCACGCCGTCAGGAAGAGAAGTCACTTACCTCCAGTTCGGGGTCTCTCTCTCTGTCTTTAAACTCTTTCGGTCAGTTTGGGGGTCTCTGAGCAGGCTGAGGCGCTCAGGGTGAAAACGGGGCACAAACAGTCTGCGCTCTGCGTCAGGATGGAGAAAGCAGGTCAGCCCGCCGTGCGTCGTCTCAAATATTTGGTGTTGGAGCCATTCAGGATCCAGGGAGCCGGCTCGCGGGGGGGAGGAGGGGGTTTGGGTGGAGGTGATGGCGTTGGGAGGGGGAAAGGTGGAGGGGAGGGGAGGGAGGGAGGGAGAGAGCACGCCGAGGTACAAGTGAGAGTCAGCTGATGGAAAGAGCCCGCCAAATCAGAGGGACTTGAGTAGGGCTGGGAAACGCATCGAGTTTTAAAAGAAGACAGACCTTTGACAACCTCTTCACGGGACCCTATGTGGTCCAAATGGAGCCTTCAGGCGATGATCTGGTCAAAGAATCACACCAGAGGAGCTTCTTGATCCTTTAGCACAGTCACACCTGAGCTGACCGACTCCCATCCCAAAGTTGGTCAACTTCAGGTCACTAAAAACTGGAAATTACAACTTTAGGAGACATTTAAAGTTTAGCTAATCAGAAACTCCAGTTTTTGAACATCTGAGGTCAGATGGACACACCAGTAATGAGCTCCTCCTGAGCCCTCACTCCTCCTCCTGCAGATGTCTCAGTTAAAGCCTGCAGAAGATACAGAAGGAGCTGGAGAAGCCCTCTGGTTTGAAAGCCAATCAGGAGCAGTGGCCATGTTGGAAAATGTTAGAACTGACACCTCTTGGGGTTCCTGGTTTGGTGGAGCGGTAAGCAACCAGGTAAGACCTATATATACAGTGTGCTGGTCCGGGTTTGAATCCAGCCTGAGGCCAGTCTGCAGACTGTCCTCCCCTACTCTCTCTCGCCCCCTTTCACAAGCCTATCCACTATCGCTCTCTCTCTCCCTCTCTCCTGTCAATAAAGGAACAAAAAATGCACAAAAAATAATCTTTAAAAAAAAGCTCAATAAAGTATCTACCTACCTATCTACCTACCTACTTATCTATCTATGTGGAGATGACCTTAGGTCAGCTATACCAGCAGGCAAAGAGGCGGAGCTGAGGTGGGTCAACAGCTGTTATATCAGCTGACTCGTACCTGCAGAACCTTAAATCCTCATAATGAAACCGAAACATCCATCAGTCATCGACACCGCTCAGCTCTTTCATGGGGGCTGGAGCCTGTCCCAGCTGACACTGGGTAGGAGGCAGAGAACACCCTGGACCAGTCACCAGCCAATCACAGGGCCACATAGAGAGACAGGTGAGGAAGCAAGAACCCATGCATACAGTAGAAAAATGTTGTTTATCCTGATTCTGTTGTGTTTGGAAGAACCACAAACAGTCATATACTTAATGGCCTCTTGATAATCTGTTGAAATATAGGATAGGTTTGGCGTTATCATTTTATTTATGTCATTTAAGGACCATTTATATGATTAGTAAAAAAAAATGAATTAAACTGATTCCCATTTGAAAACCAAGCAACAAAATAGAGCCTCTAAAAACCCATCTTTGGTAATTTGATGTTTCTAAGGGTTTGAAAATGCAGGCAAACTCTCCTCAGATAAGTGGAGAACTGGGCAAAGTGATCCATGCTGATTAAAAATTCATTTTCAACTGAATTTAGAGTTGGACTTTAAAGCAGCACTAAGTAAGAGTCCGGCTTTCAGCTCTCTAGGGGCCTCTATGGTCATTGAGTGTAACCACGCTGTCGTAAAACAGAGCGCCTAACACCAACGTGCATTTGTTGACATACAGAGGGAGGAGAAGTGAGCCGACAGGACGTCCCGATAGTTGCAGGGCTAAATTAGCATCGGTTGGACATCCTTCCTCGTCTTTCAGCTCATGCCAGCATTTGAGCGCCGGGCCAGTGTTTATCCCTGTCCGGGTATTTAGCTTGTTACTCTCCAGCTTTCTTTTTTTCGTCTCCTCCGATAAACATTTCTTTTCCTCTGAGTTTTTTGCTGCTTCCGCCATGATAACAACACTACATGGAGCTGTCTTCTTCTTCTTCTTGTCTAATGGTGGGTGGCATCCAACGTCAGAGGAGCAGTACCGCCACCCACTATGCAGGAGAGTGAGCCAGAGGTCCCTATTTCCATTAGCATATTTACTTTAAACTAAATTCTATAAATTAAATCTGCTTTAAAAATTCATAAACTGCTTTAGATTCTCCTTTTCCCAACGTTTAGCTTTCACCTCGAGGGGGAAGTGACGTATGCCGTAAAGCAGTCAAAGCAGTAAAAATTTGTAGTCTTTTAATGTGGAAGTTTTCCTACCATCCACATCCAAGTTACTTAGTGCCAATACAGACCCCCTCAGACCATGACAGAGGTGTCATTCAACCTGTTGTAAGGTGATGTACCATCACAATGATTCTAGAAATATTATATTAGGGTGGAAAACTACGTAGTGTTGGTTTAAATAAGAAACAGTGGGCACAGTCTGAGCTGCACAAATGTCTGCAGTCTGCTGATGCTTGGAGAGCTCAAAGTGAAGGAGCTGTTTCAGAATTTCCAAGGTATGAGAAGTTTTCATGCAGTTTGTAGTTTTCATAATTTTCCTTACTTTTTGGTAAATTTTTAGTTTTTCCTTCATGGATTTTCTTTAATTTGTATTAAAATACCATGAACAGGCAATGATTTTTAACAGGGGTTGATTTTTCTGTTTTCTTGTGTTTTGAAATGAGAAATTCTCTCTTCTTTAATCAATTCTTCAAAAAATTTAATAAATAAGTCTTTCTGTTTGATTCGTTCCCTGTCTTTCTTATTTGGTAAAAAAAAAAAAAAAGTGACATATGATCAACAGGTTTCTGTAAATTTTGATACCATTGATTATAAATTAATAACTTTTTTTGTTTAACAAAAACATTATTTATGACGGGCAGCAGGTAGTGCACAGCGAGATGGTTTGATTCTCGTGTCAGTCAGGGCCTTTCTGTGTGGAGTTTGCATGTTCTCCCCATTCATCTGTGGATTCTCTCTGGGCACTCCAGCTTCCTCCCACAGACCAAAAACATGCTCATTAGGTTGATTGACTGGTGATTCCAAATTAGCTTCTCAAAATATTATTTTATTTATTGTTTATTTGATGTGGACATCACAATTACATTGGACAAACCAGATGCATTGTTTGATTGTTTTAGCACAGGTGCTAATTTGCAACACGTCCACAGGAGGCTTTTGAGATGTGATAGTGACAACCTAACTGCCATGTTGTCATTTAATGTTTTTATATAATTTGGACTCCCCCAAAAATCATCGATATTGATTGTTAAGGAATTTTGCCTTTCAACAAATATTTGCAATGATAATTAATTTAACTGAAATCACATAAAAGCTTATAATTTTGGTATTTTTAAGACATACTCTGGCGTTTCTTCGCTGAAGCAGACATCAAGATGTCATGTTTTCCATTCAGCTACAAAATCCTGAGATGTGGTCCTTGTTGCCCATCCCTAGATTTGACGCAATCACAGGCGCGCTGCACGATTCACTTCACAGCAAACACACTTTCCTTTTTTTTTATCTGTGTGTGTGAGACAGACGGAAAGCATGAATGGGACAGGAGAGGCACGACTGAGAATCTGCGCTATTATGAGCTCCAAAACCTGCCGGGACGCCTGTATGAGGAGCAGGTAAAAACCGAGCACCCCAACGCCCCCCACCCCCCACTCCGCAGGTGAAAGCAGCCCTCTGATGGTTAAAGACATGATTATGAGCAGAAGATCATTCATGTTTCAGCACAGAGAGGAGCTGTGGAACATGTCTGCTCGATAAAGCCTGCAGACACTCCTCTCTCTCTATCTTTGTGCCCCCCCCTTCTCCAGCGCTGTGCTATTGACCTGCATTGACGTCATTGCGTCATTAGGTTTCCCTTAGAAACACTGACTCTCAAAAATAGCATCAAATTAATTCAGCTGGCAGGGAGAGAGGGGTGGGGCTTCATGGCTTTTGGGGAGGGGGCGTTTGGGGTGAGGGGGGGTGTATGGGTGGGTTTGGGTGAGGACCGAGGAGGTACCAGGTTTTATTTTCAGATTCTTCCCCCCACACAAAAACCCTGAAGACACTATCAGGTCTATACGATCTAGCTCCAATGCTACACCGAGTGGGGCGGGGAGCTGGACCAGCATGGAGATATTTAAAGCCTCAACACTTAAAGCCAAAAATATCCCCCGTGCTTATATTAGATAGTGTTTTAAAGAAGATATACAAACACAGGAATGACACGAGAGCCTAAATGCGCCAAAAATAATCAAGAAGCTTCGCAATAAAACCAATAAAGGGTCCAAATTTACAGTAAGAGACTCAAAACGTGGCCCAATTACACTGTAACCAACAACAACCTATGCTAGATAGCCAGGGAATTAATGTCTAATATACACTCACCGGCCACTTTATTAGGTATACCTCGCTAGTCTCAGCTTAGAACTTTTTTTTGCCCTCAGAGCTCCTTAATTTTTCAAAGAACTGAAACATCCCTCGGAGATGTTGGTCCATATCTCCATGACAGCATCATATTTCTATCATCTCCAACCTCTCTGGTCATTCTCCCCTGACCTCTGACATCAGCAAGGCATTTTCACACAGAGAACTAATGCTCACTGGATGTTGTCTCTTCTTCAGACCAAACCCTAGAGATGGTTGAAGTAGATCAGCAGTGTTCCCATCAGCAGACCAGCCTGTCTGGCACCACATTCACAGTCTCTTCAATCACTTTTCTTCTCCATTCTGATGCTTGGTTTGAACTTCAGCAGGTCGTCTTGACCACGTCCACATGCCTTAATGCATTGAGTTGCTGCCATGTAATTTAGAGACAGATCCATCTCTATTCTCTCTCAGTCTAAGTATCCATGTTGGAGCTCCTGCCCCTTTAACAGCTCTCGTCTGATTGGCACGTCCACTCTGTCATAAGGATTAAGTGCTGTTGGCACCATGTTGTCAATTACCCTACATTCATTCTAATGTCTGAATCCAAGGATTTAAACTGCTGTTGAAACAATGGTATGACATCACAGTGGTAGGTCTATTTGAGAAGGGGAGAGGGAGAAGTCTTAATTCTGCCAAAAGAAGACCTTGATCACGTGGAAGAGAAAGCTGTACAGCTGTGCTTAATAAAGTGGCCAGCAAGTGAATGATAAAAGATGGTAAGGTCTCTGAAATGATAGTTAGGCATTAGGGGGGCCTCATATTGGTCTCTGCTGGGGCCTCGAATGCCCTGAAAGGTCCCCGCCTGTATGGATGTGGTCAAACCCTCTGGAGCTTCAGGTTCATCCAAACTCTGGCTGCTGTTTAAACTTCTTCCTGGTGTCTGATGAAGACAGAATTTGTTTTTCTTTCCACTCTCTTTCTGATTTTTTTCCCCCCCGAGTCGTGTGTCTTCACAGAGTCGTCACCGTGTCGTTGGAGCAATTATTTGAAAATTGTTCTGAGGAGTAGCCTCTGACTCATTTGTTGCCCAGAAAAATATCGTGACTGCTAATTGATCATGAGCATGACCGAGCAAAAGTGGCAATACATTCATAGGAAACACCATGATAACACAATTTACTCCACAATACAATAGCCGGAGGAGACGTTATGAAGCTAAATCTGGAGGAAGTTATGTTTCTCTAAGGGATGGCCATATTAGTCTAAAATTAAGACATCTGATCAAATGGGCACAAATTAAACTAAGTAGACTTTTTAATTTTAAAATGATGCAGGTGTCAGTTTAAACCTATACACTTAAACAAATAAAATATATATAACAAATATGAGCAAAAAGATAAAAAACTCTGCATGATATCTGTATATGGAGAATAGAAGTGAAAACAGCTGTTCAGGGAGTAAAATGAGCTTGAAAAGAATAATGTTCATCTTACTACAATGTTAAAATCAGATGTTATAATCATTTGGAACATTTGTGAAATCCAGATGTCAGACTGCCTCAGGAGAAATAAGCAGTCTGCATCAGACGGTCTACATCACACAATGCAAAAGCTGCAGTACCCTGAGTGTCCATTTGGGGCTGGCTGCGGAAACCCGACACCTAAATGATTGCGTGTGGGGAAAAGATGGTTTTCATGGCCTCTATAAACATCTTTACATCCTGGTTTGAAAAACTTCTTCAGTCATAACACATCTACGTGCTCTCACTGTGAGGGGGTGATTTTTTTGTGTTGTGTCCATTTCTCTATTATGGAGGATTTCTTGTTTTGGAAATGCAAAGTCACTGTTTGTCAGAAAGCCTTAAGTCCCACCTCTCAGCCTTTCTGTCTGTAAGAGAGCTAAAGTTCACTTCAGATAGCATGTGCAGCATGACAGCGTCCATTAGAGGGTATCAACAATGATCCAGAGGCTCCTGTGACATGGCTTTGTCCATTCCTTTACAGTCTATGCAACAGCCTTATCAATATTAGCATTAGCAATAATTCTCCTATATTCATTGAATGATAAATTACCATCTCTGTAATGTATACTTCTTATGTTTCAGCTCCCTCCGGCTTCCTCCCACAGACTAAAAACATGCTCAGTAGGTTGACTGGTGACTCTAAATTGCCCTTATGTATGAGTGTGAGAGTGAATGTTTGTGTGTCACTCTATGTGGCCTTGTGATTGGCTGGGGACCGGTTCAGGGTGGACCCCGCCTCTCTCTCTCTCTCAACCAGCGTCAGCTGGGATAGGCTCCAGATCACCTGTGACCCTGAAAAGGAAAAGTGGTGTAGATAGACTGTTCTTACTTTATCAAAAGTCAATTCCCCTCCTGCAGTGAAAGTGCTGCTGTAAATTTGTTTAAAATTATTTCTGTTTAATCTCAATTAAAAAGAGCAAATACAAGTCTAGAAATGTCTCTGTGCAAGAAGTGGCAGGTCCTCCATCATAAAGCATTTTCAGTATTTCTATCTTCAAACAATGACACAACCATTGTGGTCTGAAGGGAAACAGGGTGGAGGGTGTTAACTATGGGAGTCCACAGAGAGCAAAATGAGCAGCAGAGTTTATTTTCATTATTTGAATCTTCCACCATAAAAAAACAGATTTAATTGCCTTAATTGATTTATCATCCAGGCCTAGTGTGAGAGTGTGCTGCATACTGTATCTGGCAGCTGTATGTGGTGGATAATGTAGAAACAGCCTCAGCTCTACTATCACTAGACGCCTCACGGAGGCAAAAAACTACCCAGCAGTAGCTGTAATTAGTTATTCAGTTTACTGAAGTCAACTCTGACAGCATGTTTGAGCAGCATCATCATCATCATCATCATCATCAGTCAGTGGTCAACATTAAATGAAAATCTAAACACACTCCTGACACGACTCCTCAGGCTCCTTTGGAAACCAAACCTCACAGCCTCCTGTGAAAGTTTTGCTAAAGACAGTGAGGCTGAGTTTTCATGTGTTTTATCTAAAGAGAGAACAACAGGGTGGAGAGGAAGAAGAAAGAGAGTTAAATAAAAGCAGGGAGGGGGAGGAACGAGCAGAGAGACTGTCAGAAATACTCCAACGTTAGGCCTGAATTAGACCTCATGATTCATCCTCCTGAATTCAGAAACACTTTCTGATGCCGTAGGATGTTCTCTCTCACGGCTGGTAGCAGTTTAGCACTACACCTTCCAGCTTTTTTTTTGTGGTGAGAAGTTTTTTCTTTTGTGCCAAACAGACACAGAAAAGGGTGTGAGTGTTATTTAGAGGAGGAAGTGGAGAGTGTGATCAACAACAGAGAGGAAAGATGCTCAGAAAACAGGAAGGTTTCACTGACCTGATCACGTTTTAGAGATTTAGGTCCAACCGGATGGAGTCTTCTCAGGGTCTGAGGAAACTTCAGGCCTCTAGGACCCTTGAGGGGCCTTGAGGAGCCTTGAGGCATCACTGAGCAAGTCCCAGGCCTTCGGGAGGCTCTGAAGCTCTTGCTGACTTCTGTGATTGAAGATAAAATGAGAATTTTCTCACATGAATGAATAAGAACTAGAACTACTACTGGTGGTTTTATGACCCCAATAACCAGTTAAAGCACAGTGGTGGGTTCAAGATGAAGGGGGAGGAAAGAGATGAACATGAGGCCAACAGACCTTGACCTTTAAAGTCTGAAAATCTCATTAGTTTGTCCTTGATTCTGAGTGGACATTTGTGCAAGTGAGATTGAATCAGAGTGAGATTCTCAAAAGGCTTAAAGGAAGAGATTTAAGTGTTCTTGAGATATACTGTTCCCTAGAAAAGGGATGAACATGTGACCTTGTAACTGTGACATTTGATCTAAGAGTCAAAGTGGGTTTAGTGAGCGTAAAGAAAATCCACTGCAGTGTTTTTGAAATATTGAATTCACAGCCAAGGGTGAACATGGGGCTCATGATCCTTGAACCATCATTCAACATATGAAAGCATACAAAACTGAATCCCCTCAAGATTGAATTACTTTATGCAGAGTTTCAAGAAATTCCCTAAAAGCCTTCATAAAATATTACATTTGCAAACAAGGAGTGAATATGAAGCACCATGATGATGACCTTTGACCTCTAAAATGCATATGCATCACAAAATTCACAATTTCTGAAGTGAAATGCTGCATCTGTTCTATCAGTCAGTGGTCTCTAGTGTTCTGGTCTACGCTGCAGTCTGCTGGGGGGGCAGCAGGACTGACAGGAGCACCAGGAGGCTGGACAGGCTGGTGAAGAAGGCTGGCTCTGTGCTTGGCAGGAGTTTGGACTCACTTTGGACTGTGGTGAAGAGACGTACACGCAGCACAGTGCAGGACGTCCTGGACAGTAGTAACCATCCCCTCCACAACATCCTGGAGGGACAGAGCAGTGGGAGACTCATCTCACTGCAGGACTGAGAGGTTCAGGAGATCTTTATTACCATGACTACTGATACTGGATACCCAAATTTCCCCAAGGGGATCAACAAAGTATATAGCCATCTAGTCTTGCCAATACACACCCCTGGTTAACCTGACATACAGTACCAGATAGACTGTTTCACATATCCTTGGGATACATACTCCTCAAAAAAGTATGAAAACCTTATTTGATTAATACAGATTTGTATTTAATATCATTGGAAAGCCTGGCCAGTTAACCTTTACAACACGGTACAACTTGTAAGAGTTCTGGATTCATTGAATCGGTAACACAGCAAACCATGCAGGTAGTGCCCCCCTAAAAATGCGCTAACATCCCCTCTTCCCCTAAAGGAAGCCTACGGTTCCTCTGTGAAGCAAGGGTGAGGAACTGGTCTTTTTGGGGTGATTTCTTCCTTTGCGGTTTGTCTTTGACTTCACCAGTCTCACAGAACTTAGTCCTAAGTTTGAAAATGGTACCAAGGCTGATTTTGGCACATTTTTCAGAGTTGAGTTGAGTTGAATGGAGTTGTTCATTCTGCAAGTGCATGGTTGTTAAAAGTTGTACCTTGATGTAAAGCTGGCTAATCAGGCTATCTAGTGATAAAAAATACCATACCAGTTGGTGATATTAAGGGGGAGAAATGATCAACCAAAATAACATTCCAGTCCATGTTGGAACATCCCACAGCAAGTGACTGGGATAGGAAGAACCTTTAAAAAAAACTGGAAGGTTGGTTTAAAAAAAAATTTGTCACATTCAGTACAGGTTAATCAGGGGGTTCAATCAGTGGTCACTTCCAGCACAACACACCTACACACTCATACCTACTGCCGCTCTGTCCGGATAAGGATGCTCAAAGGCCCGGTCATTTTCTGACACCTAACAACCGTTCAGTCTGAGGCTTTGATAGATAGATCTGCAGACGACAGACGCAGAATCGGGCAAATCCAGCTGCTTTGCCGGGGTAACCCTCAGAGTGGATTAGTGCAAAGATTAAAGAAAATCCCTCTAAGTGTTCCAGAGATGCTGCTTTCACAAGCAGAGACGTGATGACCTTGTAGCTCCAAAATAAAGCTCTTCTTTGAAAACAACTGGACAGAGCAAAGTCTGCTTCAAGCAAGAGAAGAGCATGAAGTTAAATGATCTTGACCTTTGACATACAGAATGAAACCTGTGTGTGGACATCAGTGTGAGGGGATGGAAAATCAGAGAGTATTGTGCGTCGCCCTTTCGATGTCCTCAGCGCAGGGACATAAAAGAAGCAATTACATGTAAACCAGTGTTGCTGCAGGTACAAGCTGGGGGACTGAGTGATGTGTGATACAGGAAAGGGGGAGGGCTCACATGGGGAAAAATGTATCATAGAGGACGTCATCAGCGCCGGTGGAAGTCACGCAGCATTCAGGGGTCAGTGCCAAAGCTGACGACAGAGGGAGATCTGGGTGTGACTAAGACACTCCAGCCATGGAAAAACAGAGTGTGTCCTCCTTCATAACATAAACACACGAGTCACACGGCTTCAAACCCCCTCTGACCACGTCTCCACCTGCTCGTCCAGTTCAGAGCATGTCAATACCATCATAAACCTGGGAGACGTTTGTCTATGCTCGCTGATACGCTCCTTTTTCCGCTCATGTGTGTGTATACACACAGCTCCTTTAATTTGTTTGTTGTCCCCTCCCATCTGCCTCGTGGGTTTCCATTCCGACTCACAGGCTGATTCTTTCTAGGAAACTGTGGGTGTTTCGGTGGGATGTTTGACATCGGGCCTCAGCAGCACACAGGCTGAAAACACAAGGATTAGAGCAGTGGGTCCAAACTTTTTATATCAGGAGCTCCGTCAGCTGAAGAGACATGAATCTGTGACAGTAAACAGACTTGAGTCAAAACTAACATGTTTATAAAACTTCAGGGCGCACACATAAGGATTTTCTAAATCTGAAGAGATGTTTTATCTGTCAGAGAGCCTACACATGAAGATTAAAAATCAGGCATTGAACAGTTTTGATCGTATTGTGTGTGGTGTGCTCTGATAATCTCAACACAGCACACCACACACTTAACCATTCTGTCCCACCACCGATCTAGAATCTAGTCCTCCAAGACAGAAATCTGATAAAACCTGATCTAACAAAAAACAAGTAAAGAAACATAGCAACAACCGGAAACACAACATGGAAGAGGACATACAGTATGAGGAGAGGGAATGATGGTGGTCTTGGGACTATTTTTGATGAAAAAATCCAGAACTAAAAAAAAAACAAAAGACTGTGGAAAAAATCCTGGAGACAGCATGAACACGTGAGCTGGTCCTCCGTTTCTGAGGTCAACTGAACTTTATGTTTCAGGGAGGCCATGTTTGTTTTTATTTACACATCCTTGTTCCTCAGTCAGCCCGCCTCTTGATTGGCTACATAAACGTCACAATTCATGGAGTCATGACTCGGGAGTCGTCAGCTTTCCCCACACACATGAAGGTTTTTGGTCGTAAATATTGAAGGAGTTCAATATTTATGATTGTTGGCCTGACCCGTTTCCGAGTCAATTATCTGGACACATCTCAGGCCTCAAAATAATCTTATAGCATAACCTTATAAGACAGAAGATAATCGGGCATTTGCCGTCCTTGGTCTTGGAAGGGGGAAAGTCTGGACAAAAACAGCCCGATAACCTTTATGTGTGTACCCCGGTTTAAGCTCACACTTCATTCATTTTGTTGAACGGGGTGCAAAAAAGGACAAAAAGAGAGTCTCACATAGGACATCCAAGAGAAGCCAATGTGGCCTATGTACATATAAAGACACAGCTAATCTCCCACCTGTGTGCACTGATTTCCCCGCTGAGAGTTTCTTCTTCTATTTTCTCATATAGGTAACCCTGTCTATCCACAATCAAGGAATGTCATCATCACTTGAGTCAAAATCATGCATATTTGTTCAGTGTTAGTTTCCTCTGTTGTTGAGTCTCTAGGGATGGGAATTGATAAGATTTTATCAATACCAATGCTATTAACGATCCTGCTAATTGATCCAATTCTTTAATGATTCCCTTATTGATTCCTGCAGATTTACCATGTGGGCAAATGTTGGCCTGTAGATTTTCCGTGGCAACAATGTCAAACACACGTCACAGCATCGATAACTGCTTCTGCAAGTTGCTGGTGTTTCCACTCACTTAAGGTTGTGCAGTAGTCGCCTTTTGTAAAAAATTAAGCCACAATTCTGACTACTTCTGAACCCTGTCAGTGGAAGGAATTAATAAGGGAACTGAATAGCAAAAAGACTCATGATATAGATACTTTGATGGAGCTGTCAATGATTCTCAACTGGAATTGGTTTTCGATTCCAATCCCTATGAGTCTCTCTGAGTCCAGAGAGAGAAACAGAAGATCAGCAGAATCAATTCACACAGGCAGAAGAACACATCGTAAAATAATGCCAAACACTCAGTTCTTCCTGAAGGAAAAATAAAGTACTCTGAAATCTTTCGACTAATCGTACATTCAACCCAATATACTCCCATAGTTATGCAAAACAACTGTAATCGCCCACAACAGGGTACCTTATGGCAGTCTATGGCAGAATCTCATACAACCCAACTTCAAAAATACTGAACTATCCCTTTAAGTCCTGCCTCAGTAAGGCCTCTATGTGTGTGATTAGGTTGAGCTGAGATGGCTCTCGTCTCTCCAGTTCTTCCTTCGGTTTAAGGGTCCAGGCCAGTGCAAGAAAGTGCTCCTCATTAAGCATCAACAAGGAATTTTGGTCCAGATCCAGGCTGTGAAGATGCTCATTCAGGCCGTAAGAACCTCCTGTTTCCCCCACACCATCATAACACCTCCAGGGTTCCTGCACCCAGCCTCAAGTGGACACTTGAGGAACTACAGGTGTTGGCACTTCCACATAGGTCTTCTTTTTCAATCCTGGAGGTTGCTGCTTGGCAACAACAGAATTCGTCTATAGAAGTTACGGTTACAATGGAAGGCTGAGCTCAATGAAGTATCACTTCCTGTTACGAACAGGGTCTGCAAAAGGTCTATAAAGGCATGCAGGGTTGACACTTGGCCATTCATCACCCCGACTTCTCGTCTGCACCACCAGCAACATTAGCTCATCTTCATTCAGCTCTGTTCCCAGCTGCTGTAACTGGCAGTGGTGCCTCAGGCAGTCAGCACGTATCTCTCCCAAGGTACCAAACCAACGTCCAAGCAGGGTTTGATCAGGACTTTGACCGGCCACACTTAGCTCTTGCCCTTACAGACTGAACTACGCTGACACCATTAAGGCAGTCCTGATGGCAAAAGGTTGTCCAACGCAGTGCAAGCAAAGTGCACCGAATAAAGCATCAACAAGGTGTTTTGGTCCAGAGAACTCCTGCTCACTGGATAGTTTATCTTTTCAGTCCATTCTCTGTAAACCCTAGAAATGGTTATGAGTGAAAATCCTTGTAGATCAGCAGTTTCTGACAGACCAGCTCGCCTGGCACCAACAACCATGACCATTAAGTCACCTTAGGCCCCGTTTTCATGACGTCATCAGAAATGGAAAGATTTTTCCTTTGTATGTTCAAAAACACTCTGCGTTCACACGGATCCGCCAGAATAACTGCAAACACAGTAGCGGGCATGCCAGGCAAGTAGTTGGCGATGTAGGTTTGTAGTGTCCTTGGCGAATATAACAAATGCGTCTCTGCTGGTCAGAGTATTGACGCAGCAATTCCACATTTTGTTTTGCTTCGTAGTCGGCCATAGGTGTTGTTGTGTTTGTTCCAAGGTGCGTGTCCAACCTTGATCTGAAGAGTATTGCGCATGCGCAGCTCGTCACCATTTTCCCTGAGAACTCTGATTCCTGTTTACACAGAGACGGAGACGAAAACATTTTCAAAACTTTTCACTCTGGACCCTGGTTTCAAACTTTGCAGATTCAGGCACTCTGGGAACCGCTCTCATATAAACAGAAGGTGCAAACACAACGAAAACTCTCCATTTTTTGCTTTTTTGGTTGTCATGTAAACAGGGCCTTAATCTTCTTTCTTCTCCACTTTGATGCATGGTTTGAACTTCAGAAGGTAGTCTTGACAACGTCTATATGTCTCAGTGCACTGAGTTGCTGCCATGTGATTGACTAACTGTATTAAAAAGCAGCTGAAATAGCTGGTATGCGTTCAAAATGACTTGAATTAAAGCACTTCTTCGCACATTGTCACTGCTTTGAACGAAATGATGAGGAGTCTTGTAGCGAGTGTGTACAGAAGGACAGACGGACGTTTTTGTTTGATTTTCAGACCTCATATTAAGAAACGGCACTCTCCTGCCTCCCCTCCCCCTATTTATTTTTCCATCTCTCCTGCCTAAATGATGTCAATGGAAGCAGAGCTATTGTGCTATTTATAGAACAGCCCCCCCAACACACACACACACTTCGCAGCGCTCCCTACACACGACACCAGCCATCCTTAGCATCACATGCTCTGCTGCACACAATAAAGCACCTCAGGAGAAGAATCCGCATGAATCGAGCCTGAATATTTATGAACGGCTCAGTCACATGTGCTCCATGCGGGCCCACGCATGCCCCCCCTCCTTTAGCGTGTGTGTGTGTGTGTACTGTATGTGTTTGCTCTCCATGCCTGGTTATTGTGCGTGCAGCCATACTTCCCTCTGCAGGAGAAGAAGAAAAAACAAAAGAAGAGTGAGACCCCATTGAGCTCCTCACTCACTCATTCATCACTTTCACTCCTCACTCATTCACCGCTCCTGCGGGCGAGTTTGTGAATGGAGGATGAATGTCCACCCTGTTTCTACTCTGACTCCCCATCTTTACAATAAACTTTACATAAACTTCGGCCTGCATGTTTACTTGGGCATGGTAGGGTTAGGGTTAGGGGAAAGGGGGATATGATAGTCTTAGGGGACAGTAGTGTACACCGTGTTCCCTGGGTATGAGTTTGGGGAGCTCTATAGACCAAATAACACCCCTCCCTCGCTCGCTCCTCTCATTCTCTCCACGACTCACTCCGTCTCTTGACATTCACATGCTATATTACGTAACACAGTTGTGGCTGGTTGGTTGGTGGGGGTGGGGGGGGGGAGTGAGTTGAAAGCTGAAAGAGTGCATGAGGACGAGGGTGGGGGGTGCTTTAAGTCGCCTTCATCACAAATAAACACACAGTTTGCTGCACAAGCATCTTTGATTGAGAAGAACTCACACATTTTTGTTTTTTTGAAAGATGGAGTCTATTTCTGAGAGGCAGCCGTGATATAAATAAAATAGGCTCCGCCCCCTCCCCTTCATGAAATCTACCATCCACTTTCACATTCAGAAAAAGCTCAATTCTCATGATTGTAACAGCGTGAATACACCCGAGGGAGGAGACGCAGTTGATCACCTTAAATTACACGAGTGGTTTTGTGCAGCTTTAACTTTTAAGGCCTCAAACTGATGGATCTGAGGCACCATCTACACCTTGAACCATTTTGAGGTCCAGGTCAGCTTCACTTTGTAGCACAGATCCTCATCAAGCACCAACTTTTGATGTTGAAAAAATGAAGCCAAGGTCTGGGTGCTAATCTTCCAGTATGAAATCTGGTTCCAATATTATTTCTGGGTGTCAAATTAGATCCAGAATTGATTTCCAAGTCCAAACAAAGTCATGATTCATACATGCATTCCGTTTTTGTTGGTAAAGCTTCTTAAATCAGGACCTGACACCAAATAATCCGGATACTCTGCGTATCAGAACACCAGCTGCAGGGGATTATGGCACATTTTTTAAGGGTGCTACTCCTAACCCTTTCCCCACGTTTCTCATTCCACAAATGCATGATTCTTCCAAGTTGTACCTCATCATAAAGTGAAAATCAGACTTTCCAACGACATAAAATAAAACAGCAGTTGATGTTATTAAAGGGGAGAAATAATCGACTGAAACTGTATTTCAAAACTGTTTTTTGAAGAAGGAGCTTGAACTCCGAACCCCGGTTTCCCTCCTTCTGGGTCTTCCCAGTGGCTGTGGTAACTGATAAATATCAGAAAAAAACTGTACAATGTTATGAGATTTTGGGCCAGGAAAAAATATTCTTCAGCACTGGATTTAAGATACAGCTCCCTCAGTTGGGATGGCATAGGACAATAATGGAATATATACCTCTGGACTTTTTGACTTGCCTCCTGCACTACAAAACTGATGCCAATGCTGAAAAAATATGGAGACCATTCCGTGATTATATTAATGTAAACATTTCTGCTATCATGTCAAGAACATTGATATTTTAAAAAAATTACCATTATTTTTATTTTTTTCTATGAATTTAGCTCCCACTGTATTTCAGCCGATACTGTATAATGTACCTCTCACGCTTACTTGGAACTGATTTTTCTGTTTGTGTATCTGGTTTAGTTATTCCCAGCTTGTTTCATTCTGTTTTGTCTTATGTATGTTTGTTTAAATTTTTTTGAAAAAATGTTGGGTTTTTTTCCACTGACATGTGAAACAGTCCATCTTGTGTTCCAGGTCACTGTCATGTTAATGCATAAAGTTCAAGAATGATTTGAGGGATTTTCTTCAAACCTTGCTCTAATGTCCACTTTGGCTCAAGGGTTATCACATTAGATTTTACAGGTTATAGGTCACAGGTCAAGGTTACTGGCCTCATGTTCATCCCTTGCTTGTGGATATGATAGTTTAAAGGGATAAGCCAACATTTTTTGTTTTCGTGTCTTGCCTCACTCCATGACCATGTCATGAGTCCATGACAAGCAGATAGACTCCATTCTTTCGACTCTGCATGCAGTAACAAGGAAGAGATGGGCAGAGCTCACCCACCGCTAGTTAGCTTAGCTCAAACACTGGGAGTCAATGGGTATAGCTAGCCTGCCTCTGCTTACAGTCATCGGATAAACTCTTCATGAACTCTAAATGGTCCTGTGTGCTTGTTGTGACTCATTTTTTTTTTACATGTTATGTTATGCTATCTTCCACTATCATCCTATTATCTTCTACTCCGAAACAGAGGCTTTGTTTTGTTGACCTACTTCCGCAGTAGTTTGCGCTAGAGATGTGACGTTCACGAACAGCTCTTTTAAGTGAATGATGAGAACCGATTCGCATTTGTGACTGAGCCGTTTATTTGTGAGCCATTCTTAAAGTTGTAGGCAATTTGCATGTAGTGAGGCAAGACTCGAAAACGTATCCCTTTAAGAATGCTTTAAACAATTTTCTTAAAACTTTGCACAAATGTTTATTGCAGCTCAAAGCTATAATTGGTTGAGTTTGGAGGTCAAAAGTTAAGGTCTTCAGGCCTCTTGTTAATCCCGTACTTATAAGTTTTCTTTAAATCGGCTCTTGCTCTTGACCCTTCACTGTTCACTTTCACAGTCAATAGTTTTGTTCCTCTTGGAGACACAAAACCATCACATTATTTATTATTATTTATTTGATTTATTTTCATTATTTCAGTGGCTTCATCTGCAGAAATTTTAGTCTGTCTTTCAGTTTGTGTCATGTGAGAGGTTGAATTTATTCTCCAAAATGGGAAATTGCTGCCCATCCTTAAATATCTAACATTTTTCTGCCATCTATCCATCAGTCAGATACATTCTTCATATCTAAAGGATGTTTTTGTCAGACAGACTCATTTCTTTTCTCTTACAGGAGCAGCATATTTCTGGCCACACGGAGAAGACCATGCGTTCATCCTGCTGTAGTTTCTCTCTCTGACCAGGAGAGGATGTGGCTTTGTAGCCCATCCTCACATATTTCACATTTTTCTCGAACAACATGCCCTACATCTGCACATATCTCCCTGATGACTGTGTCAGAGTATCCAGGGCTGCTTTCTTTATTAATGCCATAATCATCTGTAACATGCAGCAGCTCACCAGTGTCTGCTGCTCCTTATTTATAACCATAATGTGTACATCAGTACGGCGGTCACACGTGCAGCTGTGGCTTCCCTGCTCTCCTGCTGAAGCTGACATGTCAACACTCACTGGCTGCTATATTTAGCACAGCCTCACAGTGCTGTTACTATTCCCAGCATTGTACATGAGGGGGCGGATGCTGCATGCAGGTTTTTTTTTTTTTTTTTAGTGAAACAGGAGAGAAGTTCTCCTGTCACGACTGATTTTTTTAGATCTTATTTTATGTGCAATTGTGTTTGACTTATTCAGGGACCTGGATGTGAAAAAACACTTGAGTTTGGGGGTGAACAGCGACAGAAAAGGTTTCAATCTCTGAGAAATTCCTGAACAGAAATGTGCTGATGATGCTAGATGGATTTAAGGACTAAAGCTGAGCAACAGATCAAGTTTTAAAGACATGTCTCTTCATTTTCAAAGATCATTGTGTATGTGGACGTAGTTAAGGCTGATGTAACAAATATGAGATATGTCTGTTAAATCCTGATCCTGCTCCTCTGAGGATGAACCTCGTGGTTCACATACTCTACAAGTCTTTTTTATTAAAGATATTTTCATGCACAGCTGCTGTAAGTTTACAATAAGTGACGTCTTTGGTGAAATAGATCAAAACGGCAGACAAAGCTTTTGGTGCATTATCTGAGGTGTATCAGGAACACTGCATGTCATGTGCATGTGTGTCTGAATGGCACCACAGATTTGGTGAAGGCAGAGAGGATGTCCAAGATGATGAACTTCCTGGGTGCCCATGACCATCAAAAACTTCTGGAAACATCCAACAAACTGAACAAATGGTTGGAGATGATGGAGGCCTCAGAATAAGAATGAGAGTAGAAATGCTCTCCGCTGATTAAGAGACATGACAAAAGTGTGAGACAAAGCCGTCCAAACACTTCTGAAAAAAGAAAAACACAAGCTGTGGAGACATTTTGTAACAGACTGAAGGAAAGCCAATTTTTTTTAGAAGGAGTGATGACATTAGATGAAACTTGGATCTTAAACTTGATCCTAAGACAAAACAGTCAGAGCTGGAGAACACCACAATCGCAGAGATTAGAAAGCTCGACAGAGCAGGACCAAACTAAAAGACATGATGGGGTTTCTTTTTCACATCATTTTGGAGGAGTTAGCTCCAGACAGGTTCTAGAGAAACTGAGAAAGTCTGAGAAAGTCTGAAGAAAAAGACCACAGCTGTGGAGAAATTGTTTCATTCTTCATCAAGATGACACTCCAGCTCACACTGCGCTCTCGGTAAAGCAGCTTCTGTCCCAAAAAGAGCTGATCACCCTCCTTGCTCAGGTGGTCTAGCACCAGGCGACTCTTCCCTTTTTCCTGAGATCAGATCTGTGCCAAGAACATGTTTGGAGTCTGAGGTTGAGCGACGAACCATAGAAGATCTGAGACAACTGCCTGAAGAAGACCTGCTGCACTGTTTTGATGACTGAAGATCTGAATGTAGAAGGAGGAGCCTGAAGGAGGAATATATTAAACCTGGATTACAGCACTGGTCTCCTTCTTTAAGACAAACCTCATATTTAAGGTTCAAATAGACCAAATACTTAATGGTTTGTCATTTATCATCAAAACATGATACTTGGGGTGTTGGATTGGTGGAGTGGTAAGCAACTGGGCATGACCCATATACATGCTTCTCCTGGCCCAGGCTCAAATCCAGCCTGTGGCCAGTTTACAGTGTCCTCCCATACTCTAAAATCTTTCGGGGTTCAATCAGAAGGCACAAAAGATCACCCCCAAAGTCTTCCCCAAGAAGAAAAGAGGACTGCAGTGTTGAGGGAATTTGGAAGATGTTACGTTGAACTGATGTAAAATGTCAGTTTAAAATTGGACACGTCGCTGGAAATGCCCCCTTTGGTTGATTCCTTCTTAGTGGTTCCTCATGCCTGGCAAAACAATGATGTTCAGCACATGTGAGAGGAAGTCAAATTATCTGACTTTCTTACTGCCAATGAAAGTCAAAATAGCGTAATGATAAAGGTTTAAAACATTTCCATTGACCCTCACTGACTAAGTTCACCCTTTTATGTTGATAATAAATGTTAAAAATGTCCTATCCATGCCCTCTAGCTTCCCATTTTGACAATAAATGTTAACATTTTCACATTGACTCCCACTGAATCCACACTTTACTGTTGATAATAAATGGATAAAAATACCATTGACTCCCACAGACCAAGTGGACCCTTTAATACTGAAACTGGATAAATATGAAAACAATTTTACTATTAACTCCGTCTGACTGAGTCAACCCTTTATTGTTGATAATAATAAACTCCCATTGACTCCCTCTGACTGAGTCCAACCTTTATGGTTGAACATAATAAATGCTAAAAAATCCCATTGACTCCCACTGCCTGAGTCCACCCTTCATTGTTGATAATAATTTAAAAGATCCCAATGACTCCCTCTGACTGAATCTACCCTTTACTGTTGATAATAACAAATAATAAAAATCCCATTGACTGCACCCTTTATTGTTGATAATAAATCCTAAAAACCTCCCATTGACTCCCTCTGAGTGGGCCCACCCTTTGTTGATAATAATAAATAATAAAACAATCCCATTGACTCCATCTGAGTGGGCCCACCCTTTGTTGATAATAATAAATAAAACAATCCCATTGACTCCTGCTGACTGTGTACACCCTTTAATTTTAATAATAAATAATAAAAATCCTATTGACTTCATCTGACTGACTTTACCCTTTATTGTGAATAATAATAAAATCCCATTGACTCCCTCTGACTGAGTCCACCTTTAGGCCTATTGTTGATAATAAAAGAATTTAAAAAAACTCCCATTGACTCCTGCTGAGTGAGTACATCCTTTAATGTTGATAATAATATTGAAAATCCCAGTGACTCCCTCTGACTGACTCCACCCTTTCTTGTTAATAATAAATAATAGAAAAATTCCCATTGACTCCCACTGAGTGAGTGCTTCAGGACTGCTTGGCTCTGTACCTTCACTCCTGCTCTCACATGGACTCGTACAGTCGCTCCTTCCTCCTCTTCCTCTTACTGAGGGTCGTCTTCGCTTCCTGCCGCCCACTCCTCCTCCAACACTCGATTATTTTCAGCTCTGTGTGTGTGTGAGCACATGTGCCGGGCTGGAGCTCAATGGCTGCTCGCTTGGTTGGTTGGTAGGCTGGTTGCTTGGTTGGTTGGTTGGTTGTCTTTCTGGCGGGCTGGTTTGGGAAATACCTGGTCACGATCAATGACGAGAGGCCTGAGGTTGGCAGCGTGGCGCCCCCTGGTGTCCTGAAATGAGAACTGACGCTTCAGATCTCCAGTGTGACATGATGCTTTTGCCAAAATAGGAAGATAAACAGTGAAAAAGAGAATATAGTGACATTAACGATGATAAAAAGATGCAGCAGTAAAAGATTAAACAGCACTGAGTGAAAAATGGGGGTCAATGGGGCATATTTGGAGTATTTTTGGCTCTAAATTGAGAACAGAATTAAGACACGTGGTTATAAATCAAATGTGTGCCTGAGCTTTCAGTCATTTGTAAATTGGTTGAAAACAAATCAGGTTTACAGTCTCTGTGATGAATAAATGATTTCATGATTATTTTCGTCATGATCTTGGTCTCTCTCCACCTCAGTGTTCATTCAGAAGCTTTAACCTGAGCAGAAAAACAGAGACAAAAAGACCTGATGATGAAAGCTCTAAATGACTCTGGTTCAGTGAGGATAAAAATAGATCTGTTGTTTTGTGAGGAAAACCCTGGTCTGTAGCGCCCTCTAGAGGGGAGATACGATCACTCCAAGAGAAAAGATCAGGATATTAGAAACAGGAGGAAAAATGTTTGTAACTTCAGTCTTTAAAAATGAAATAGCAAAGGAACCCACAATATCACACGCACAAAAAAAATCTAATTAGTGATATTTATATAAAATATTGGTTCCTGACCTTTACAGAACTAGCAAGATGTAGAAATGTCAACGTTATCCACTTTTTTTGCAGAATAAAGATCAATTTTAATCGTTTTCATCTATAAAACCAGGATAACACGGATCTTCGCACGTTTTTATACAAAAATCCTGAAAGATAGTTTCTTCTAAGCGTTCAAATCATCGTTTTATTTGATAGATCTATGTATTTATTTATTTTAACTACCTTGCAGCTGACAGAACCATGCACCCCCCATCATGAAGATATGAACCCAAGTCAAGGGCACTTACAGGCAAATAGACATCTAGCCACTCACATGGCAGGAACTTAGTGCATTTAGGCATGTAGACATGGTCAAGACGACCTCCTGAAGCTCAAACTGAGAATCAGAGTGGAGAAGAAAGGTGATTTAAGAGACTTTGAATGTGGCATGTTTGTTAATGCATGACAGGCTGGTCTGTCAGAAACTGCTGATCGTCTCGTGTTCACAGAGAATGGTCTGAAAAGAGAAAATACCCAGTGGGTAGCAGTTCTCTGGGTAAAATGCCTTGTTGATGTCAGAAAACGAGTGGTTGGAGATGACAGAAAGGCACACAACACGCCCAATCATTCAGCAGATGGACCACAGCGGCAGAAGACCACACCAGATGCCACTCCTGTCAGCTAACAACAGGGAACTGAGGGTCTGACTCTCCAAAACTGGACCACGGAAGATTGTAAAAGTGTCTCCTGGTCTGATGAGTCTGGATTTCTGCTCCACATTCAGATGGTAGGCTCAGAGTATGGTGTGAACATCATAAAGCATGGATCCATTCTGCCTTGGATCAGCATTTCAGGCTGCACTTTGGGCCCCTTAGTCCCACCTGATCATGGCTCAAACCCCACAGCCTACCTGAGGATTGTTGCTGCAGGAGATTCTCATCATGGATGTTCAGCAGCTGTGTGATGCTGTCATGGAGATACAGACCAACATCTCTGAGGGATGTTTCAGCTCCTCTGAAGGTCAAAGGGGTCCAACCTGGGGCTGCTGTACCTAATGATGTGGTTAATTCAAGATGCTTTCTTGCTTTTGTTACTGACCTTAAAAACATAAAATATACATTTTTCCAATTCCCTCTTTTTTTTCCTATGCTTTTATGGAGTGATTTGAACTGTCTTAAACAAGGATTACTTCCTTTTTGCTAAAACCTGCTTTTATTTTGAAAGCAAACGATGGACTTCCTGTAGTGAGTGACAGACTTATAGACATGGACAAAAATGTTGGTACCCTTCGGTTAAAGAAAGAAAAACCCAAATTGATCACTGAAATAACTTGACAAAAGCAGTAATAAATAAAAATTTACTGTAAATTAATGAATGAAAATCAGACATTGCTTTTGAATTGTGGTTGAACAGAATCATTTTAAAAAACAAAATAAGGAAACTGGCCTGGACAAAAATGATGGTACCCCTAGAAAAGATTGAAAATGATTTGACCATAGGGACATGTTAAACTAAGGTGTGTCCTGTTATTAGCATCACAGGTGTCTTCAGACGTGTAATCAGTCAGTCTGCCTATTTAAAGGGTGAAAAGTAGTCACTGTGCTGTTTGGTATCGCGGTGTGTACCACACTGAACATGGATCACAGAAAGCTAAGGAGAGAGTTGTCTCAGGAGCTTAGAAAGAAAATTGTAGACAAGCATGTTAAAGGTAAAGGCTATAAGACCATCTCCAAGCAGCTTGATGTTCCTGTGACTACAGTTGCACATATTCAGAAGTTCAAGGTTAACAGGACTTTAGCCATCCTCCCTGGACGTGGCCGCAAGAGGAAATCTGATGACAAATTGAAGAGACGGATAATACGAATGGTAACCAAAGAGCCCAGAACAACTTCCACAGAGATTAGAGGTGAACTCCAAGGTCAAGGTACATCAGTATCAGATCGCACCATCCGTTGCTGTTTGAGCCAAAGTGGACTTAATGGAGGACATCACTGCTGAAAGCAAATCATAAAAAGCGAGACTGGAATTTGCCAAAATGCATATTGACAAGCCACAAAGCTTCTGGGAGAATGTCCTTTGGACAGATGAGACAAAACTGGAGCTTCTTGGCAAGTCACATCAGCTCTATGTTCACAGATGCAAAAATGAAGCATACAAAGAAAAGAACACTGTACCTACTGTGAAACATGGAGGAGGCTCAGTTATGTTCTGGGGCTGATTTGCTGCATCTGGCACAGGGTGTCTTAAATCTGTGCAGGGTACAATGAAATCTCAAGACTATCAAGGCATTCTGGAGCGAAATGTGCTGCCCAGTGTCAGAAAGCTTGGTCTCAGCCGCAGGTCATGGGTCCTCCAACAGAATAATGACCCAAAACACACAGCTAAAAACACCCAAGAATGGCTCAGAACAAAACATTGGACTATTCTGAAGTGGCCTTTTATGAGCCCTGATCTAAATCCTATTGAACATTTGTGGAAGGAGCTGAAACATGCAGTCTGGAGAAGACATCCTTCAAACCTGAGACAGCTGGAGCGGTTTGCTCACAAGGAGTGGGCCAAAATACCTGTGCACAGGTGTAGAAGTCGCATTGAAAGTGATAGAAATCGCCTGATTGCAGTGATTGGCTCAAAAAGTTGTGCAACAAAATATTAAGTTAAGGGCACCATCATTTTTGTCCAGACCAGTTTCATAAGTTTGTTTTATTAAGATTATTTTGTTGAAGCACAATTCAAAAGCAATGTCTGATTTTCATTCATTAGTTTTCAGTAAATTTTTATGTATTACTACTTTTGTCAGTTTCAAATTATTTCAGTGACCATTGTGGGTTTTTCTTTCTTTAACCAAAGGGTACCAACATTTTTGTTCACGTCTGTACCCACTGAGAGAGAACAACTGTCTGAGGATCAAACTCCTGTTGAATAAAAGACTGTAAAGACACAGGACTTCATACTTCCATACAAGTTTATGATAAAAATCCAATGAAACATCATTGATTCATACAAAGTAGCATAGTCATCCAATTCAACTTAAGCTCTAATAAAAAAGAAAACAAGATTAAATAAAAAGGTGGAAACAAATGCATCCATTAACATGTTGCAAAACGAGAGGATCTTAATCTTTTCCTACAACAATCTGACAAAAATATCCATCAGTTACAGCTTGGCAGTCTTTAGTTCCACAAAAATACACAATATTTAAAAAAAATCGAGCGGGCAGGGGGAGAAACAAAAACAGATTTTTCTTTTTTTTAGCTACAGCCTTGGCCGAGAGGAACACATGGATTTAAAAATCTCACACAAGTGGTGGAAGGTCAGAAAACCGAGCCCCCAACGTTGTCCAAAAGTGAAAAAGGATTAAAAAAAATCTTGAGTGGTGGGTTTGAAAGTGGAAAGATGTGGAGACCAGTTAAAAAAAATTAAGGAGAAGAGGAGAAAATAGTCCATGAGGGTGAGGAAAAGATCTCAATGTAATGCAGTTCAATGAGGACTCTGTACTGTGTGAGTGTGATCAGTACATTCGGCCCCGGCTCCGGCTGCCTCTGGCTCCGAATCCTCGTCCTCGGCCGCCCCTGAACCCACCACGATCTGGATCGAGAAAAAGACTGGTTACAAACATGGACGGGACACTTTAGGACAAGTATTTGAGCGTTTGATTAAATGAAAATACAAAGACAAGAGGTGAGGGGCTGGCCTTACCCAGAGCTGTGGAAAGAGAGAGTTGCGTGAAGGGTCAGAACGCGAGAGGGTCATGTGGTTCGTGAAGCAGCTTAATAGTTCCAAACAACTCTTTGCGGGTCATTTAAATGAACTGCTTAGCTGTGATTTCTGGTAATTACTTAACAATATTTTCAGTTTTTTACATTCATTTATTAATATAGATTAATTTAAATGTGACCCATATTCTATGTGCATGTGAAGGAACATTATTATTGTAATAATACTTTCAAAACTGCTGAAATTTCCTCTGAAAAGGAAGAATGTGGGCTGTAAACTAGCTGGCTTTACTTACATTCTTGACTGGCAAACATTGCTTGACAGTGTAACATTACTAAATGTCCTTGTTTATAGCATAAGAGTTAGTGATTTGGAAAATACCGACTTGTTCTGTTTTAACATTTCAGACGAAGAAGAAGCCTGTGTGATCCTCCTGAGTAGGAAAACATGTTTAGATGTTTCAAGGACAATGTCTATGCTGTTACTTAGCTAAATAAACTTTAACATGTAGGAAACTCTGTCTGTGAAGTACAAAATATGTAATTTTATCATATCTATCTACTGTGTGTGTATGTATATATACATATATATGTATGTGTAGATAGATAGATAGATAGATAGATAGATAGATAGATAGATAGATATCTATGGAAGTGACAGCTGGTGACTGAAAAAACGGGAGGACAGGAGGAAAATCAACCCACGGCGTGGGTTGATTTGTGTTTGTTTTTTTACTACATGACTACTTATCCATACTTTCTTATATTCAACAAAAAAATAAGCAATAAAAAATGGCTTACATGATTTCTTAAAAACATTTTACTCCATCCTGTTTTTTCCAGATTAACCACACAGGTCTGTGAGATGTAACAAGAAGCACACCAGTAACCACATTAAAACAAATATTTTGTTTGCAATCGATGAGCTATTGTGCTTTAAATTACATGGTTAAGTTGACTCAAATGTGCTTGTTAAATGGTCATCATTAAAATGTCAACTCTAGCTTCCTACACATAAAATGACCTTCGATAAATGCGAGAAACATTCCTTCGCCATAGGAGTCCTATTGCCTTGGTTGCATTGTTTGGAACTATTGAGGGTTCCTGTGATCTGTCATTGCTGTCATACAATTGGCCCATTGGCGTTTACGGAGTTGACGTAACTCTCTCTTTCCACGGCTCTGGTCTTACCTACATGTCCAAACATTTCAAATTTATTGACTCAACATTTTGGTGCATACTGGATCTGCTTGGCTCGCATGAGCTCCACTTGTTTCTTTTGATTTTCAGCATTTCCAACAGTGATCACGCTTTTTTTTTTTTTTTTTGGACTTGGGTATGGCCACAGTGGGACGTCCTGCACTGGAATCAAACCCCTCTAGTTGTAGCCTTCATACTGCTGTATGACTTCTCAGACTCTCCCATACCTCTATTATTTTATCTCACTGCTGTGACATAGGCTCTGTCATTCAGATTAATTAATATAAACTAGAAAAGCACTCAGAGAGCACAGACCTCCGCCAAGCAGCTTCGGTAATAAATCCCTCTGTTTTGGTCCATCAAGAGGACTGTATGGAAACTCACTATGCATTGGGATTATGTCCTAAGTGAAGACCTCTGCATTATTTATGTTGGTTAAACTTCAAGTTCTTGAGTTCCTCAATGCTTTTTATGTTGTGTTACATATACTGTCCAAATAACCTACCTGCTTGGAGGGTAGCAGCACTTTTTAACAGCTTTTTCCCTTTGTTTTGTAATAAACTTTGAAATACAATAGGGAAACAGCAAATAAAGCCTTTGGGTGTTGGTGCGATTGAGAAAACTAAGTTCAGGACAAAACATGAAAAGCAGTAAGTGATGTCTTTGTGAACAAGCCATTTCCAAGAGTCAGCTCTGTCCTCCATTTAAGAGATGGTTTCCTTTTTATCCAATTTAATTGATTAATAAACATAAGAAGCCAAACAGTTTGAAAGGTCTTAATACTAAGCAGAGCCAAAAAAAAACTCCCATCACCATGAGTGAGGCTGGGTGGATGTAAATAAATGTTTGGTTGCTTTCTTCATGCTGTAAAATACAAAAAGAGAAGCTGCATTATTAAATTTACAGAGAGGCAGCAGCCTGTGTTCCTCACCATAGCTGAAGTTGCCAATGCTGGCGCTGTATTTGCCGCTGGGTGGGTTGTAGATTTGCCGTGCGTCCCTCCGCTGCTGAGGGGAGATCTGTTTTTTTGTGCTGCCTCCCATATCCTCACCAGACGGGCGCTTGGGTCTAAAAATCACAACAATTAAATGTTAACACAAGAACACCAGTTGGCTTCAAACGGCTTCACTTCAATGTGTTTAAGGCTTTAAATCAGCAGAAAGAGCGACTTACGCTGCTGCCTCTGCCTTCTGGACGGGTTTCCAGGACAGAGTGACTGTGCTCTTAAAGGATGGAGGGTTGTGGAAGAGATCCTGGAACAGAATCAATAATGTGAGACCAGCGTAATAAAGACGAACAATATTTTCAATTAAAATCACCCCAAAAGATGCCCTAAAGACCAAGTTAAAAAAACAAGAACATGTAAAAGCTGTCACATTTAAGGAACTATGAACTAACTCAAGTTTTAAAATTAGATTTGATTTGGGCATTTGCCATAGGTTCATCTTTACTTTCAGAAAGAAACGCACCAGACGATATATCAACAATGTTAAAGCCTGTCCACACATGCAAAAAAAACTCTGAATGTATCTGGACAAGCTGTATGTGTGAAAGGAAAGAGGAGTTTTTCACTTGGACTTTGCCAGGTAATTTCTTCGTGCCCCCATCTAGTATTTATCCAAATAAAGTCTGAGTAGCTCATGCCTGAACACTGCAATGGATGAAAACAACCCCTGATGAGGGGGAAGTTCATCTGATTTCAAGGAGAGAAACACAAACTTCCCTCAGCTCTTTAGTAGATGCTACGGATACACTTTTTAACATGTAACACTGAAGTAAGGATACCAATGGTTCATCCACTCTCATATGATTTCTGACTCCCTGCTGAGAGGAGTAAGTATGGACCACCATGTCAGTGACTCAAGCAGTCTGCCTGGATTTTATCCTGATACCATCAGGGCTGCATGTGTGAAAAGGGCTTCAGATAGTAAACTGCATTGTTTTGAATGAATATTTCTATCTTGGTTACAAAAATGTTAAGGACAAAAAAGATTCATTGATTATTGTGATCGCTCTTTTCTGTAGTTTGTTTACTAGGTCTAAATTTGTTTCTCCAGGTTTCAACACAGTTTAAGGCTTTCAGTCATAGTAGCTCATGGTTAAGACATTACTAAAGCAAAGCCTCTAAACACACTTGGAAATAAGATCAGATTGACCTGAGCTTGACCTTAAATCTTATTTGTGTCAAATACATCATTCAAGCAGCTCTGCGCCAGGTGCTGACAGCTCACCTTGATGAGAACATTGATGTTATTTGTGATCTTCAGAGCCACGACTTTAATCTTGTTCTGATGAGAAAATGAAGAAGTTAGTATCTGAAAGACCGAACTGATTGGACTGTTTATTTTTGTGAGCCTCACCTCGTCTGTCTTCAGAGCATCTCCCGTCTTGCCCTGCAGAGCGACTCGCAGCTGTCGAATGTAAACCTGAAGGCCTCTGGCGAAGTACTGTAACCTGTTCAAACACCAAACAAGTCAAGTTTGAGAATTTTGATATCAGCTTTCTTACGAAACAAGCCAAGGGAAGTTTTAAAGTACTGCTCCTCACCGGATCTTGAAGTCTTTGAGGCGTTCAGCGTCCACTTTGTCGATGAGGAAGTCGGGCAGCTTCTTTCCGAGCTGATGGAAGGCGAAGAGGAGGCACTCCACGTAGCTGAACTGCAGTTTGGGCTCCTCGTTTGCTGGGTTCTCTCCATTTTCTACTTCTTCTGGTGGCAGTGGCATGTACTCCTAAAACGACAGAGGAGAGGAAATATTAAGACGGTCCTCTATTATTTTTCTCTCTGTGGACGTAGGCTTAAGATTCTGACCAAGAGTTTTTTTTTTTGTTATTAAACTTTTTATTTATTTAAAATAGCAGGTTGTACATGTTGCACTTTTGTGTATATACTGCATCTAAATGAAAATCCAGATAATGTAGAAGGAAACAAATTATGAAAAAAGAAAATATTTACATCTACTGTACATGCTTTCATGGAAGGATCAGAGTAAAGGATAAATAAATAAATGAAACAAAATACCATTTTGACATTAACAATAATCTCACTGTCAAAATGCCTATCGTCACTCCAGGCCTATCGAGAAAATGACAAATGATGGGTTAAGTGTAAACTATAGGAATAAAAATATAACAAATGAAAAAGATAAATGATAGACATGACAGGGAATGTTAGCAAACAACCTCAGCTATAAAAGATGTGTCTGTCTGGCCCGAGTCCACCCCTCTCCACATATGTCCTCCCTTATAATAGATAAAAGTTGACCAAGTGGTTTTGTGTGGACGAAAAATTTCTCTCTTTTTTTGATTAACATTTTTTGATTTTCTTTTAGAAAAGAACATTTCAAAATAGACAGAAAATGTACACAAGTGCATCTTCATACACTTACGAATGTGCCAAACCCTTTTACCAACTTGTACATTCACACTTTTGTACAAACAGATAAAGTTAATGAGGCACGGTCTTGTTTGCTTTCTTTTTTTTTCTTTTTCTTTTTTTAATTTGAGCAGTTTTGAATGACACTTTCAACACCAGTGGTGTCTCGACCAGCAGTCTTATAGGCGTTCCTTATTCATTTTCTTGAAGAATTCTGCAGAATTCTTCAAATCTGTCTGAGTCGGAACCGTCCAGTAATACAGCCACACTGGCAGAAAGTAATTCAGGTCCTACAAAACATTTTTGGTGCTGATATTAATGGCTCCTTTTCAACAATTTATTTGGGCAACATTCTATCTCACTTTCCAGTACAAGACAAATATTTCACTAAAAAATTATTGGCCACCAGCAAAAAGCAGTAACACGAAAATGTTTCATCTCACTCCTCAAACGAAGACAGACTGGATAGAAATTGTAACGTACATACCAAGTATGGAGAGCTTGACTTTCTCACTTGATTTGAGAACAGAAAAGTTTTTGCAATACTGGGAGAAATGGATTGTGTTTGTATCCTCAAAAGAGGTTAACCTTACATCGATGTCATGAACTACATGCTCTTTCACCAGCAACCACCAACAGAACGAATGTATGACCTCCCTTTTTATACCCAATGCTTTTCTTTGTTTTTTTCTTTGTTTGCTTTCATGTGTATGTTTAAAAATGTTAATCATTCATAAAAATAACGTAATAATAATAAAAAAAAGATATATGTCTGAGTCGTTCCACGTCACGTATCTCCTCTACAATGTCCAGCCTGTTCCTCAGAGCAGGAGGATCCTCTTTGTACCAAATCTTGGTGTTTATCTTCTTAGTTGCTGCAAACAAAATGTTTACCAATTATCTATCCTCACATTGAACACTGTCACTGATCATGTTACCAAGATATAAAACAGTAAATGTCTTTGGTATTTGATAATGCAGAATTGTTTTTAGTTCTATCCATACATCTTTCCAGTACCTTCATACTTTCGAACATTTCCAAAAGACGAGAGTATGATCAACATTTAACTCCCCACACAGTCTCCTGCATGTTTGTGTCATGCTTGAAAATGCACTTTTTTGGTGTAATGAAAATCTCATAATATTTTTCCTACAAAATTCTTTTGAGAACCATTTCTTGAAACAAAATCTACCCTTGGGTATAAATAAAGTAATCTATCTATCTATCTGTCTATGTCTTTACACAGAATGGTTTTGTCTCCGTGTGGACAGGGACTAAGTTCTACCAGAGAAAGCTCACTGATCTTGGTCTAACTGGGATATAAATACGGCTGTGTGAAAGTGAAGTATCTTCAAACAGCAGATCAACTGCTCGTCTTACCAGCAGCTTGGTGAACAGCATGTTCAGGTTGGCCTCCAACTTCTCCATGTCTCCACAGAAAGGACTCATCTCAGCCAGGAGCTTCAGCACCTACACACACAAAAAGCTTAGCTCTCCATCGGCACAACAGTCCTCACAGTCTTTTCGAAACCTTAAACCTGATCCTGCCAATCCTTTCTCCTGTGACCTGGAGAACAATCATCGAGGCAACAATCTCTTCCATATTCATCGACTATAAAGCTCTTCCTTCTTCTATCTGCAAGCATCACATCCAGAGACTGCAGCTAACTGTGTTTTTGGATTTGGGAGTCTATTCTTACTAATGTGGCTCATATTAGCATAAAGGAGCCTGTTTTTTTAAGATAAGAGATAAGACAGAACTTTATTTATCTGTTGGGAAGACTCCTTCCAGGAAATCAAGATTCCAGTAGCACTGTATACTACACGGGTATAAAAGAACACAGGATATCCAAAAGTAAAGAAAAAAAAAACAATTAGCGCACACACACATATACTGTATATATGGTATATGTGTGTGCGCAAACTGTTTTGTTATATATATATATATATATACATATATGTATATATACACATTTTTTTTTATTTTATTTTTCTAATTTATATTTATATATAAATGTACAGAGATGCATCCATCTAGGCAGAGATAAAGGGACTAAAAAAAGCATTTCTGATAGTAACCCATGGACGCCCAGATCATAAATCTGTCCTCATCACATTTGTCTCTGCTGAATATAGACTCAATCAGTCAATCTTTATTTATATAGCACCATATGTGTTGAATATAAATGTATTAAAGGTAAGCCCCTTGAGGTGTGGCATCTCATTTTCAAGAGGGTCCATATATGGTTGTAAAGATAGTTACTATGGATATGTAATCAATTTAACCATGGATAGAGAATTTATTTTAATAACAACATTAATATCTACAATGAATATAATCTGGAGAAGAATGATGTTGATTAATATATCAGCATCTGGCTGAACTGCCATTAAAATGGTATACCTGGTCTAAAAGTATGAATTTAAAGAGTTTACCCTTTTGCCTTGTACCTTTATTGTCTAGTTTATTTGATCAGGTATTTTTCAAACAGAAAAACACAGTGTGTTAGAATAACAAATGAGACACACTGAGGAGCTGCAGGCTGAAGCTCGAGCTTATTAAACTTTTTTACAGTTATTAAAAGATGAAGGCTCCTTTCACCTGCTGAAATGACGTAAAGTTACAACAAAACAAAGTTCATACATTTAGAAAACAGAAACCAAACAAACTGAATTGAGTTTTACATAATTATTTATAATCAGAACAACCAGGAGTTTAGATTACTGCTGTTCTTTATATTTGATTTTCATTCTGTTTTAACCATTTAAATGAGTGAAGCTCACGTTTTTCATTCATTATCATAACTGTTCCACGAACTCTGACGAGGAGTCTCATCTTTTAAAGTCATGACAATCACAAAATCAGTCTAGAATAAAAATCGCTGCATCGGTTTGGATTTTCACTCACCTCTAACTGAATGTCCAGCTCGGCTACAGGACTTGTCAGGGAGCTGAGGTTTGGCAAGACGTGTTCGCAGAAGTACGTCACAAATCGTGTGGAATGAACATTTTTCTGTGAGACAGAAGGATAAAACATCAAACTCTGATTAGATTTCTGTACATCAATATTTTTCATCAATTTCAGCTTTTCAGGCTCCCTCCCAGAGAACACAAACATGCTCATTAAGTTGACTCTAAATTACCCTTAGGCATGAGTGTGAGCGTGAATGGTTGTCAGTCTGTATATGCGGCCCTGTGGTTGGCTGGCAGCTGGTTCAGGATGTACCCCGCCTCTTGTCCTAGGCTGGCTGGGATAGGCTCTAGCCCCCACAACCCAAAATGGAATAAGCGGTATAGATGATGACTGGATGGACAGTGCTTTTCAGATGATCGTGATTATTTTTGATAAATATCCAGATCATGACTATAGAACATGACTATTTGCTGATTTTACAAATACAGTGAACGCTACCATTGAACTTAAATGCTTTTAATAAAACCATTTTGAACATTAAACAGGCAATACACAAAAGTATAACTGGAAAACTAGAAATATCTAAAAATATCAATATGATGGAAAACAGTACAAAAGTGTCCTGTGGCAGCGTAATCTTTTACTGAGACAATCTATTTTCCTAATTGTGGGAGGCAGTGACTGAAACTTGATTAATTGCCCTGCTCTAGTGCTGTGTCGTGCCCAAATGATGCATAAAGGATTTGACAGAAACCCTTTTTAACATGCTGTTTTTCTTGTGTTAAGTTTTCAGATCTACTCACAGAGAACAGGGGTAAGGCCTGGCGTGTGCACTGCAGCAGCCGATCCACAGTGTCAGGGTCGGCTGGGTTCAGAGCCTGCTCCAGGAAAGCCTGCTCCACCACCAGCTCCACCAGCTGCTGCCGCCCGTTCACCGTCTGAAGGACCCGCAGGCCGGACACGACGCGCATCAGCAGCACAAACTCCTCTCCTGTCACGTCCTCCAGGACCTGGAGAAGAAGCATTATCGTTCATAAAGATCCAACAAATACACTGCCTGGCCAAAAAAAAAGTCGCCACCTGCAAATAGGTACATGCCTCCTATTGGATAATTACCGCATGGGCGATTGTCTTTCAGCTGGCAACAAGTTATTAAACCCCAGCTGACGCAATGAGTAGCTTCTCATTTCTTAAACAACCATGTCAAAAACACATCCTGTGTTCATGGAAAAGATGTTAGTCTGTTCAAAAAGGGTCAAATCATTTGCATGAATCAAGAGGAGAAAACATCTAAGGAGATTGCAGAAACTACTAAAATTGGATTAAGAACTGTCCTGGAGGAAGGTCATGTGGTCTGATGAGTCCAGATTTACCCTGTTCCAGAGTGATGGGCACATCAGGGTAAGAAGAGAGGCAGGTGAAGTGATGCACCCATCATGCCTCGTGCCTACTGTACAAGCCTGTGGGGGCAGTGCTATGATCTGGGGTTGCTGCAGTTGGTCAGGTCTAGGTTCAGCAACATTATGTGCCCAAAGAATGAGGTCAGCTGACTACCTGAATAAACTGAATGACCAGGTTATTCCATCAATGGATTTTTTCTTCCCTATTCCAAGATGACAATGCCAGGATTCATCAGGCTCAAACTGTGAAAGAGTGGTTCAGGGAGCATGAGACATTTTCACACATTGATTGGCCACCACAGAGTCCAGACCTTAACCTCATAGAGAATCTTTGGGATGTGCTGGAGAAGGCTTTGCATAGTGGTCAGACTCTCCCATCATCAATACAAGCTCTTGATGAAAAAATTAATGCAACACTGGATGGAAATAAATCTTGTGACATTGCAGAAGCTGACAAACAATGCCACAACGAATGCGTGCTGTAATAAAAGCTAAAGTTGGTCCAACAAAATATTAGAGTGTGTGACCTTTTTTTGTGGTGGCGACTTTTTTTTTTGGCCAGGAAGTGTACTTTATCATGTTCTGGGCAACAAGATCACATCCTTACATTTTCAGATAAATCAAATCCACTTCATTTACACATATTCAAACAGCTCTGGAGTAGTTGAAGCAGATAAACAGTCGGGCATGAAGCCATAGTCCCCTAAAATGTTTCTTAACACATAGTCATAATAAAGCATCCCAGCGGCGAGGAGACAGGAATGCTCTCATTAGTGTCACTAATTTACAAAAACAAGTCTTCCAACACAAAGGAGGTTTCAGGCTGCACCTGCATGGAGAATCCAGCCCAACGATCAGGTTCTTCCAGCAGCAGGCTTCACTCATTCTCGGCTGAATTCACTTCATTCCACCCAAAACTTAAACAACCAGTAATCATAAATTGGTTCTTCACCTTCTTCGTCTCTGTGAACACATACTCCTCCACCTCTTTCGTCATGACGTCCTCCGGCAGACTCTTGAGTTTGGTCGACAGAAACTTGATGGCTCTTTCCCGAACGATGTCCTCGCCCTGAAGGATCTGAGAGAAGAGGCCTCCAAGAGTTCCTGGATGTTAAAGAGAGAGAGGAAGAGGATGGAGTTAAGCGGAGTAATGATTATAAAATGGTTTGATGAAATACTATTCTGAACTGTGATCTTTGAAAGGATCTCTTTTATAAAGGGATGCATGGTGTTATCCATATATCAGTATCTGCAGATTTGAAAACCTCTGCCGATAATACACAAAAATACACAAGAAAAAATTGAAATATCTCAAAGACAGAAAGAAGATGGAGTTAAGCAGAGTAATGGTTATAAAGTGGTTTGACAAAAAAGGAACATGTACTGCAGAATCACTGGATGATAAAATACATTTCCAAACTGTGATCTTTGAAAGGATCTCTTTAATCAAGGGATGCACAGTATTGAATAATATAAGTATCTGCAGATAAGAAAACTTCTGCAGATATTTTAGCCTTATGTATTTGCATCCAGAATGTGGAGTTTTTAGCAAATTAATCTTAAATTGAACGAATACGCTACCAAATAAGACACAGCCCTTACTATCTCTCATCTGCTCTTATAAATCTAACGTATATGTGTCACATGTGGGTTAACTGATTAAAAAAAATGAACTCATGGCACAGACTCAACCCACATTAAGTGACACAAGGTGTCCCTCTCTTGCTACTGGAAACACTGGTGCAAAAGTCTATCTAGATAGAAAGTTAGATACTTTATTAATCCCCATGGGGGAAATTCAGGTGTCTTGTAGCTCACAGGTCACCATAACAATACACATGAAGAACAGACAGGAGTGCAGATAACAACAGCAACGACACTGTGATAAAACTGTGTGATGCAAATTATAAATTAAAAAGGTTAAAATTTTCAAAAGTCAAGTGAAACATAACTAATAAATAGAGTAAATAAATAACTAAATAGAGGGACATCAGACTATTGTTACTGCACAAAGCCCATGTGGGGCGTCAGGGGTCAGTGACAACCATTTCAAGGCATCTGCCCTTACCTGAGTTGTTGTACAGTTTTAAGTATTTAGATGATGATATGGATTCACGAGTCTGATATAAAGAATTTTATTATGGTTTCCAATAGGGATGCATGATATTATTGGTTTGATATCAGTATCTGCCGATACTGAAATTTTTGCAGATATTTACAGCAGATATATATTGGCCACACTTGTTGGCCATATATCGGCTGGAACATCTGCAAATTACACAAATGTACAATATTGATGCACCTTCTCATCACTGCATGACTAGATTTAAAACTCAAGGGTTTTATTTTTGCACGAGTTAAATGCTGTTTTTCTTGTTTTACATCTGGTCTTCACAAAAATGTACTGTAACACTGAAAGAAACAAGTCCATTTTTGATAAGTACAGAGCTTGCGCTTTTGACCAGAAATATCAGTATCTGCGATAATGAATTTAAAAATATCCGCAAAAATCCAATATCGTGCATCCCTACTTTTTAAATGGAAGAATAACAACAGCAAACACAGTCAGTCATTTTCACCGCTTGATTTCACTGCTGAAAATCAATCCCTCACCTTTAGCGTCAATCTTGAAGATAGAAATGAGAGCCGCAGTCACCTGGTTGAACTCTGCTGTATCATCTGAAAGGACAAACAGCAGGACGTTCAGTCAAACTGAAGGTGGAAATGCCCCTTTGGAAGCTAAACCCCTTCAAGTACATTTAAGTCTCAGTCTTGTATTTTTGAGGGACCTTGTACCTGTCTGCAGGAGCTGGGTGAGAATATCTGCGACCCTGAAGATATTCTCCCCAGTTGCAAATCGCGGGAGCTCCTTGATGGCCTGCCGCCGGATCTGGACAAAAACAAAACACATACGTGCAAGGATTATCGTCATGATATAAAGCTGGTAATTCAGCTTTATAAATTACAAACTAACTCCACTCGATAACGAGGAGACACTCTCAACTCTCACACACTCTCTCTACTCACCGACACGTCTTCGTCTTCACACAGGTCGAGCTGAGCGTTGATGGCCGCATCTGAGAGTTCAGGAAAGTTGGTGAAAAACTTGGGAATAAACTGTGCTGCCAGACGCTTCTCTTTTGGTCCCCCCTTCACTCCATTCAGGATCACTTGGTATGCATCTTTGTGCTGCAGGGTGGAAAAAGACCATGTCAGTAAAGAAGGGACAAAACACAAAGCAACAACAAGTGCATTTATACACGTGATATCTGCCCTCTCTAGAGTGGGTGACGTTGTCTTTATGTGGCTGAATGAGACTTCTGAGACATCTGAAAAAATAAAAAAATAATTTTTTTAATCTGTCTCCATTTTCTCTGGGGGTTGGACTTGTGTGATGGCACTGCTTGACTATTTGTTACCATTTTTTATCAAAGAGAACAATGACAATATGAAATATTACACGTTACCTCAATCAATTTTTTTGTTTATTTACGTCCTGTAATTAACTTATTTACTATTGTGTGTATTTATTTATTTTAATTCAACATCTTATTTTTATTTTGCAGTACTCTGCCCTGTCGGTTGTGTATCCTCCTTGTCTACCTGGCCAGTCACCTAGTGTTAGTTATGTTTGTTGGTCACACACATGAGTGATGAAAGTCTCGGGCTGAAACATCCATTTTTGTTGCTGCTGCTGCTTAAACTAAAAAAAAGTCAAAGTCTTCGTGGCGAGAGCTGATGTTTTTGTCATTTGGATTTTCTACATTTTTTGATTTGAGCACACAATTACTTCAAGAACAGTCTGGGAAGACATACGGCAGGAGGAAGACAACTACAAGTCAGAAATTACGCAGTCTCTCTTAATCTGCTCAGCTTTCTTGGAACAACAACAAAGGGGACCCAGAAAATAAATAAATAAAATAAAATACTGTGTGCCATCTCCAATGGAAACGAACAGGGTCAAAGTGAATCACGTCAACGCCATTTACTACAAATACATCATCGGACTCATCGAACATGATTTTGGGTCGAGCTGGTTCAAGGTTCAAAGCATCTAACAAAATGCTGGGAGCTGTGTTTAGTTTTTGAAAATCACTGCTAAATTTTCAAACAAAATATAAGACAAGGCAGCAATGTTTGTCTTGATAAAATTGTTGAGCTAAAATGAAACTGGATGGTAAAATGGAAAATCACATCTTTTTGCGTACAACACCTCAGATGGGAGGTGTATTATTCTCTTATTATTATTAATTATGCCCAACTATAATGAGCATTTGGCTCCTTCAGTCATCGAACATCACATTCTGCTATAAAATATACAAGTTTTTTAAAGCATTGCCCGAACGTAATATAACTTACTGTCCATCACAGCATCATTAATAATAACGTCAAATGGAGTAGAGATTTGTTAAATGGCTAAATTTCTGCTTTCAACATGCAGCTAGAGGCTGAACTACAAAACTAAATTATCTTTAAATTAGTGACTAACAACATATCAATAGTGCTCAATCAATGCTGCAAAATATCCCAATTAAGTGCTGTGTCGATATCTTATATCCCTTCTCCATAAACTAAAAATGATTACTTTTACTATAATCTGGGTGCCCTTCTTGGAGACAGAGCTGAAATTCTGATTATCTGTAAAAGTTTCGCGCTAACAAACAGAAAACAGCGCTGTGGTACTAAAAAATAAGTACAACTTCTACTGTTATTGAAGCAAAGTACCTCTGCCATATTGGTATTAATTAAAGAGAAGCTGTCTTTGTTCTCATTTAAGTCTGAATTAAAAACTGCTTATTCTATATTCAGTAGCTGTGGGGGAGAGTCGTTCGTGTTTAATTAATAATTTCTGCCGCCTTTCGGGGGTCACCGTGGTGAGGCCATTAACGGCGCTTTGGTGCAACGGTACAACTTGTGACCGTGTTAACTGGAGACCCGGAAACGGATAGGTCCGCGGCTGTTGTAGAAACAACAGCTGTTCAGGTCCCTGTGGATGAGCTCCTTTATTAAACAGACATAATTTTTTAAGAGTTAAATGTTGTTTTTCTTATCTTTACTTCCATTCCTCACACAAAAGACTCACATTGGAAGCAACAAGCCAATTTTCGTAATGTAAATATTCTGCAGAGGGATGGACATTATAGGAGTATTGCAGATATCTGATCTATCTACCTCACTATCGACGTTTTTCATTAAAAGAACAAAGTCTTTGCTTAATGAAAATTGACTCGTTTTCAATGTGACTTTATTTGTGTGAGGAATATGCAAAACAAGAAAACCACATGTAACTGTTAAAATAATGAAACTCTTGTTGTTTTAAATGTACCCGTGCAGTGATGATAAGGTAATGTATTCTGGTAAGTATCGACCATAATGCATTTGGAAATGTCAGCACAAATTAAATATTGTGCATCCCTGAAGTTATTGTTATTTACACACGTGTGTGTGTTAAAATACTTTAGTAATGCCCTTGGGAAAATTCGGGCATCCAGCATTGAAAATAAAAAGTAAAAAAATTAAACAAATAAAAACACAAAAACAACAGCATTTAATACGGATCTACCCGGTCGTGCTGCCTCTCAATTATCTATGTGTGAGTTGGTGTGTGTGTGTGTGTGTGTAATATAATATGATATAATATAATATAATATATATATATATATATATATATATATATATATATATATATATATATATATATATATACACATAGAGAGAGAGAAAATTGTGTGGATAAATTACATCGATTCATTTTCCTTTGCTACACCACTATGAATTGATATTATTGAGCAATTAATTTAAATAAATATATCTTAAATTAAAATATTAGAATATCACTAACAAAGACAGCTTAAGACGATGAATAAATGCTCCCAACCCGATTTGTTACACATTCTGGCCAGGCACCCCTGAATCGCCCCAATCGACGCTCTCGGGGTCAGTCATCAGTTAACACGGTAACCTGTTACAGTAGAGCACCAGTCCCTGACGTTACGTTAGCTAACATTAGCCACAGATAGCCTAGCGCAATCAAAACAGTGCTTTTCTGTCTGTTTGATAAACGTAGAGAACACGGAGGTGTAACCAGGTGATCTATGGAGTTAGCAGAGCATTCGGGATACAGGTGAGCCCCTCTCCCCGCTCACCTGGCTCAGGTTGTCCTTCGCGTCCGCCAGGACCCCGTAGCTCCGGTACAGATCCTCGATAGTAACCGCCATCAGCGTGCGTCCTGAAGCCTCCAGCTCAGAGAGACCGCCGGGAAACCACCGAGAGAACGAACACCGGAGGGTTGTTTGGACAAACCGAGGACGGCCGCAACGCGAACAGAGCCTGGTTCTCCGGGAGGGAGCTCTGTGGAGAGGGGAAGGGGAGCGGAATGTTCCAGAAGCCCGTGAATGAACACCCGCTCTGAGCTCCTCTGTGGCGTGCTGGCTACGATGCTACGGAACAATGAGGATGGCGCATGCGCGGCATCTGCGAATAACAGCAGAATCTGGATTCACGTGACACGCTGGACTGGAGCCGGAGCGGAGGTGAAAAGCTGATGCTGGCTGTTAAAGCCGGCCAACACTCGGGACTTTCATATTGATTTATTCATCAGCACGGGCGAAAGTAGAGGGACTCGGCTGTTACAGAAATAAACAGTCCTCTCTGTCGGTGCTCAGGCCTCTCAGACCGCCTTCTACATCAAAAACACATATTTCCCCACATGGAAGGCTTCAGGCAAGGGGGTCCAATCTTTTTTCTCCAAGGGCCACAAATAACAATTTGTCTTTTTCTATAGGCATAGAAAATAGAAAAATACCAAGAAGTTGTTTTCTTTATTATTATATGTAAAGCTAATTCAATTATGCAATATTCTTTGTGTCTGAGTTACAAAATCTGAATGTTCCATCCATCTTCTACGCTGCTTAGCCCTTTTTTGGGGTCGCCCAGGGCTGGAGCCTATCCCAGCTGACACCGAGTGAGAGGATGTACATAGGGGGCTGACAACCATTCACACTCCTACCTAAGGGCAATTTAGAGTCACCAATCAACCTCAAAGTCAAAAATTTACATAAACATGTTTGTAAACATAAATTAAATATCAGGATCCCCTGATATTTAATATAATTCCCTTTAAGCCTGGGAGAGCCTCAGAATCTTCCAGGAGGACCTGGAAACATGTTGCTTCAGAGAGACAATCAGGCTGACTTTTAAAACGTGGTATCAGGAAGTATCAAACAATTTGACAACTTTAATATGATGATATTCACCAAATAAAGTTTAAAATGATGCATCCATACACAAGTGCAAACACCTTTATTGATCTAGTTAATGGTAACACAAAGTCTGTACAAGCGATCTCCTCTTTAGATAAAATTATTCTGGCATAAAATGAATATTTAAACACAAGGACAACTGGCCTCAAAGAAACCGGATCCCTGCTCCAAACTGGACCCCGTCACATATCCTGAGAGGAGAGGGGAAAAGGTTAAAACAAACCCAAATACGGGATAAAAATAAAATATTTTATGAGTTACTCGTACCTGTCTCCACTCTGGACTCCCATGGGAATGCAGTAATTCAGCTCGAGTCTGGCGATGTTCCCCAAACGCAGCACAATGCCCAGTCCGTATGACCAACGGATACATTCAGCAAGCTTCTTTAAATGCGCTTGTGGACCCTCACCTACATAAAAACATTAAAAAAAAAATTCATCAAATGAAAAAAGCACTGACGCTTCAAAATCCTCCTTCTGCTGCAGCTCCTCCTCTCTGATAAAGGCAAACCTCTCTTTGAAACATGATTAAGAACAGCTGTGCACTCTGCAAGAGAATTGCTCCCTTTGAGTCGATATTTCTGTTTCCAGCATCATGATTTGTGTAAGAGGAACAACTTTGCTCAGCTCAGTCATCACTACACTCAAGAACACAATAATTCTGCAAAGACGTGATATTACATGGTCAGGTTTCCCACACGCCCTGGGAAACCTGGAAAATGATTGACCAATTTTCCAGTCATGGAAAACATATGGAAAATGAGGAAAAAACTAAAACGTCCTGGAAAATGATTTCTAGAAAAGAGTGAGAATCCTGATGGTATTATATTACTTTTTCTAGAGACAGAAAAAAATTGGGGTCAACTCGTCCCTCCCTTGATTCTGTCTCTGCAACCTTCATCCTAAAACCAGGATACTGTACATGAAAAATAACCTCAAAGTCTCCTTGAGTTTAAGCTCCTTCTGTTTGAAAGGACTCACCGTAGTTGAGGTTACAAAGGTTTCCTGCGTTGAGGAAGAAGTGCGTCCTGAAGAGGTCCCCGAAGCCCCCCCGGCCCGGTCTGAAGGGTAGTGGGGTGTAAAGGTGGAGGCCCCCAGCCCAGTAGGCTTCTCCTCCCAAGTAGTCGCCTGTCATACCAGTAATACCAGCACACAACCTTCTTTATTAACCAGCAGGCTTCAGCATCATTACCAAACAGCTCAGGCATGGGAATGTCTCACCTTCACTCTGGGGGCCCATGCTGTACATGCTGAAGCCCCTGATGCTGGTGGGGCCACCGAGATAAAACCTAAGAATACAATCAAGAAAAATTAGACAAACAAGACTTAAATCAATAAAGAAATATCCTCATAGTTTAGAGCTTTTAAGGCCTACATCATGATATGTAGTCCTGTTATGAGCAGTTTTAATATAAAGTAATTAATCTTGTTAAGGTGGAGCCTCAATCATTCAGATCTAATGCATTGTTTTGTTGAAAAGCAGCACAGATTTAAGGTAGATTAGCTGATCCTAAATCCCAAAAAGTGGGATTTTCAAACCCAGATCATTGTAATCCAGATTAAACCCCTGAGGCACCTGGACCCTTGTCTTGTGGATTATGGGAAAGGAAAGGTGCATGTCTGACTCTACCTGTCGGCGATGCTTGTTGGCTTGTCACCGATAGGAAGGAGTAAACCGCCCCACATGGAGGCAGAGAGGACCTGGAGGGGTAAAGAGACCAGTTAAAGCACAAACAATGACAAAAATAACCAATTTATCGAGGAAAAAACATGTTTACTTGTTAAATTTATCAAAGACGTACACAAAATATGGTTTAATTTACTTAAATAATATCCCACAAGACAGAGAGGTGCCCGGCTGGATATCAACTCTCTAGTTTGGCTGAAGCCCAGTTTGACCCTAATATCCCCTAAATATTAGCATCAAACCCTCAACTAAGGATAGAAGCTTACTCTCTACTTACTTCCAGCTTTTTCAGTAGCAAGGACAGTTTTGGTGCTGCAGAGTTTATGACATAAATTTGACTAAACCTAGGGCTGGGTGATATGGCCTAAAAATGAAATCCCTTTTTTTTCCACAACACTTGATTTACGATTTTAAATGATTATTTTACCTTTCAAAGAAAAAAAAACTCTGAAGGCACACAAAAATTACATGAATCACGTTTTGCCTTTATGTTGTCAAAACATATTCCCAAACCAAACAGAATTTCCCTCTTAAATTTAAAGTGTGTGTCATAAAATGCTGATTATGTAGTTCAAACATAGGCAGGTTTGTCTACATAAACACTGAAAGCTGAGCTATTTTCAATTTATTAACATGGAGCTCTCTGATCAGTAATTAATCTCATTTAGAAACAAATACAAGCCAATAAAAGTACTTGTGCAAAACCTGACCCATGATGAAAACTGTAAATTTTCAGTATTTATATTTTCAAACATTTCACCAACAAAAACTCAAATTTCTTTTAAATCTTCTGCAGAAAATAATTTGAATTAATCGATTTAATGGATATATTGTCCAGCCCAAACTAAACCCATTGTTTAGCAGTTTTCACTGAAAAGTTATATACACTCTGGAATGAAGTGAAGCAGACAGTTTTACTGAATGTTTAGTGTCCATATCTGTGATAGCTTACATCCCTATGGCATATGTGATGGCTCTGGTTGAGCTTTTCTTCTCCATTAATCCATATAATTTAATCAATCCAACCAAAACGGGATGTTAAATGACTTTGTGCCTCAGCTCACCACTCAGTGTCTCTGTTGTTACTTGATCTGTTGGGTGTAAATTAGGGTTGCTGGCTTAAGTTGTCAACTAATCTGAAAGCAAAATCAGATCTGAAACACATATTTATGCTTTTTTGTCTATTGACAGCTTTAGCAGACAGATCCAAGAGGTGGCACTGAAACGAACAGTCTAAAGATAAATGCTTTGTTCGGACATTTTTTAGCTCAGTAAACCTCCTCTGTTGCCTGTAGATGATCTAACTTCCCACATGATGGAAAAAACGAATCTGGGACTCACCGAGTCCCAGAAGAGGGTTTTGTTGAGCTGGACCTCAAAGTCCTCCTTCAGGAAGCTGGCGTCTCCTCCAGTGTAACCGGCGAGCTCCTGCAAAACCACACATGATGATTTAGTGATGATGTTTTTACACGACACAGAGAAGAAATACTCAAGCTTGGGGCTAAGAGGCAGACCTGATGGATCTTCAAGAGGCCTCCCTTCTTGGGGAGGATGGAGGAGTTTCTGGTGTCGATGACCATGGCATGCTGGAAAAGAAATTCTGGATTACAGCCACAGTGGAAACATGACATTCAGAGCATTAAACAAAACAGAAATCCAGCAACAATCCTTCAGAATGACCCCAATACACAACGAAACGTCCCAGGACTGATGCTAACACCAATAATCACATCTCATACCATCCATCCATCAGTCATCTGTAACACTCATCCCCTCAGGGCTGTGGAGTCTGGAGCCTGTCCCAGCTGACTCTGAGTGAGAGGCAGGGTACACCCTGGACCAGCTGCCAGCCAATCACAGGGCCACATAGAGGGACACACAAGCATTCACCAATTAACGTGACAAGCATGTTTTTGTCTGTGGGAGGAAGCCAGAGTGCCCGGAGAGAACCCACGCATGGATGGGGAGAACATGCAAACTCCACACAGAAAGGCCCTGAATGAGACGAGGTTCGAACCTGCAATCTTCTTACAGTGAGGAAGGCGCACTACCTGCTGCGCCACCACGATGCCCTCTTAACTATTAACTTTCTAATGCAGCTTGAACAGTTAAAACTGTTCTGTTCAGTCATCTTTGTATTTAACGAAACACAGATCAGAACAAAAACATGGATGCTAAAAGACTAAAAGACTGCTTCAGTGACGTGCCACCAGATTAACACTTGCCAGAGCTCTTTTTGGCTCTTTCCATGCCTGAAAAGTCCACTGGCCTTGCCATTTCACAACTCATGAATTAAAATGGGTTAACTCATTTGGTTTATCATAACGGACACGATTGAAACAACCCTATCTGAGGGAAAAATAAACAGTGAGATATTTACCGACAGCGAGGACTTGAGGGAATGGCCACTCTCCTCTCGGACGGCGAATGAGGCGGTGCGAGCCAGACAGCCCAGCTCTCTCCAAACCCCCTCCCATTTCAGGGTTTGGCTCGTCTTCCACACAGGAAACTGATGATGATTCATTTGGATAAACCACATATCAGCTTAACACATTAATTTGTATGAATATTCAGCAGTAAATATAAGAATATTCATTCCTCCTGTCTCCATCACACTGGAGAAGTTATGTCCCTCAGAAAGACTGAGCTTTTACTCATAGGCCTCTTTCTTTATCACATCAGATATGGTTCATAAGTTCATAAAGAAAATGAAACAAAAAAAGAAATATCGTATAAAGTTATAAGAAACGAAACTCTTGTGATGTTTCTCTTGACCTTTTTCTATTGTGTAAATTTGTCAGTTTCCTTTATTTTTGTAAAAAAAAAAAAAAAAAAAAAGCACAAGAGATGCTTTTGAAAGTGCTCCAAACATGAAAAATAAACTTATAAATGTATGTACTCACACTTATTTCTGCAGAAACACCTCGATCCGTCTCCCTCAATGAGCTCCAGGGAAACTGACCCGTAACTTTATACACATTCAGAGAAAAACTGGAAAAAAGAAATAGCAATTTGTTCAGGCATTTTGTAATATTTAAAAATATATATTAAATTCCCTGTCCTTTTGTTTAGAGGATTAAATGAGTGATCTAACTAAAGCATGATTATTCTTTAGTGCAGTGGCTCTCAAATTTAGTTTTGCCCAAAGGACACCATCTTTTCCTCCAAGTAAAAAAGTCTTTAAAAGCACAACAGTAACGATCTAACTCTATGACTTTGTTCATTCTTACTTGCGTTCAAAGTTTCCAGGTTGGGGTTTGAAGAAGGACAGACCGTAGGACGTCTCTTTGGTGCCGTACGAGAACTGGAAGGTCAGTTTCTCTGCCCGACCAAAAACATTGGGCAACTTCAGGCCCAGGACCTGAAACAGAGACAGAAATATAGACATAAGCAACAGAGGGTCAACTAACAGACAAGTAAATCAAACATTAATTAAAGTAAGAAGTAAGTCTCAATCTGTAAAAATTAAGATTTTGGTTAAAGAAGATTCCACCATGTGGCACCAACTCGACCCGCCTCTCCTTGATTCTACCTGTTTTCATGATTTTACATCAGAGGTCTTCATGGCATTTTTTCAGGTGTTACCAGAAGAGATTCAGTTGTCGATGTTCATCTCATTAAAGCTATAAAAATGTGCAGATGGAATACTAAGTCTATTCACAGCTTGGTTTGGTTTGGATGTATTCACATCACTTCTATAGACTGCTATGATGAAGTGAAATGTTTTTATTGTATAATATTAGCTGATTTAAAAAAGAAGGGAAGTTATTAAATTTAGATTTAACTTATGTTATTTAACAGCTTATAACAGCTGTGAAGTGCTTGTAAAACTTGAAGAAAATCCTTGAAAGTGCTTAAAAGTGCTTGAATTTGTCCTTTGACAGGCTTTACCATCCCTGAACATCTCTGTTTGGTTTATATTTGGCATCACATCCAGCCCTGTTTTTGAAAAGGCCTTTTGAGGCTCCACGTGAGCCGAGCTGATACTAAAATACCACACAAGGACTCTGCTGACCACAGATCGGTCAGAGAACGATCCACCAGTGGAGTATTCGACCTGATTACCAAGCCCTTCTGGTGGTCATAATGCTGCTGCATGTCCCTCCAACTCGTCTCCTTACTGCGACAGAAAGATCAGGACTGAAAACCATCACCTGCATTGTCGTCACAGCAGTTTGTCTGAGCCTGGCACCAGGTAGAGCAGAGACACTGCTGCATATTAAAAAGCTGCAGGTAGATTGGTGGTCATTTCCACAGACACTGGAGAGGTTCACTGATCCAAATGAAGAAGTCTGTGCTCACCATGCTGCCTTCGTTGTTTCCCACCATGGTGTTGTAGCTGCCGGTCAGTCGTCTCAGCTCAGTGACCTCAAACGTCACGTCAAGGCCGTTAGGAAGAGCGTCCTCACCTTCACACAAAGAGAGCATGTTTTAATTAATTTTTGCAATAGTGTAAGAAAGATTAGATTAGATTTGATAGAATTTTATTAATCCCTTGGGAATACTCCTTCAGGGAAATTAAGATTCCAGTAGCATCGTATTCAGTTCAGACCAGACCCAAGAGGTCACTCTGCAACTTTCTGAAAGACTGTCAGTTCACATTGCAACTGGGTTAGACCAATAAAGACACACGAATAACTGATACGGGGAATCCCACTTTTTGGCACCCCTCTGCCGGAGTGCAGAGTCGTCCCCAAAGTGTGGAGCTACAGGTGCTGCAGTCAATTTCCATGTGACAGCAACTAAAACAAAAACACAGACCGTGCCATGTTGATATAAGCTGTGGATTTAGAGTGGTTTGTCCAAGAACATCCTCATAAAACAAAGTCCTCCAGTGTTGCTCTTTGTCTACAGTCTCTCTCTACTGCAAGACGCTGCACTGTGTCTCACTGCTGTCACACAGTCATGGTGGTGGTACGACCCTCTCCTCCTGGCTCGCATCCACATCAAGTGAAGGTACAGCTGGAAACAAGCCCAGGGTTTGCTGCTCCATACCAGTGGTAATTTTGCCAGCTCTTCTTAATTTAGCTTTAGTTTTAAAGTCTTTTGCCTAAAATATCTTTTAGTTTTAGTCATAATTTAGTCATCTAAATTGTTTTAATTTTAGTCTAGTTTTAGTTGATGAAATTTCACAACATTTTAGTCGATGAAATCTACTGTAAATTTAGTCGACTAAAATATGAAATTTGAAGTGTAAGGCATTTTTTATGTTTCCTTGAATTTCTGAAGTCATGTTTCACACTTGGATAAAATGAAACATCTAATAACCCTTTACTGAATGCTAGTAAAGTTTGAATGTATAAATGAACAGAAACAAATTGAACTTTTGGGTGAAATGCAGTCACACTTTATTTAGGTTACCTGGCAGAGCATCTCAGTTACAATACCAGAATTGACAACAAACAGTGAACCTGCTCTACATGAATATATCAATTCATAAAGAGAGTAGCTCTGATTGGATCGCTCCCCAACTTATCCCACCACCAAGCTAAGGCAGCTGTGATTGGATGTCCCTCTTAACTCATCCAACCTTTCCACACAATCAAAGTAGCTGTGATTGGATATATTCCTAACTTGTCCCTACTTTCTACATGACCAAATTAAGTCTGATTGGATTAAGTCTCTGTCAAACATTTTAGTCTAGTTTTTATTTGTTGATGAAAATGCCAGTTAATTAAGTTTAAGCTTTTGTCCATGTGCACTTGTTTTTATTAGAATACCACAAAGAAAGAGGAAAAATATCTGTAGAATATGTCTGTATATCTGAATTGTATAATCAGGACTATCTCCCTATAATTTCAGGTCCTGGATAACAAACGTTTGTAAATTGTTTTCCCTCCAATTTTTTTTAATGAGTTAATCAGCAAATATCTTATCCAGTGCAATAATCTTACTGCCAACCTTTGCCTTTAAGTCAATGTGTTCTACTGTCACATAGTGTGGCATAGTTACTTTACAATTACTTATTAAACTATTTTTAAACTCTGCTGCTCTTACTCCCCTCACCAGTTTCTCATCATTTTAGTCCTGTTTTTACCATCTTCTCATGTTTTAATATACACCTTTTATTTTATTTTTTCTCTTTTATCTATCCTCTATCTACACTCTTCTTTTTCATCTTTCTGATGTGATGTCATCAACTATCAACTATCATCTATTTATCTATAAATCTATCATCTATTTATCGTCATATCCTCTCTTTATCATAATACAAAATACCTTCTTTTCCAATGTAACTCATATGTACATGTTGACATTTTAACCTGTACTAATGTAGTATATTCCTAAAGTAATTAAGTTGTCTCCAGTTTACCATTTTCTTTCCTTTTGTTGCTTTTTTTCAACCTCTGTGCCTTTTTGTTTGACTCTTTTGGTCTCTTTTTGACCTGATTGTTGATTTATTGTCTCCAGAGTCTTGCCTTTTTCTGCCTTTGTTTTGTCTGTTAAAGCACTTCGTAAACATCTGTTTTTAAAGGTGCTTTATAAACAGTTGTTATTTTTCCTTCAAAAGGAAGATGATACAGCTTGACTATTCTGCATGTTGCAACCTGCTTACTTACTTTTTTAATTAATTTTTTATGCTCTTATCTATTTTAATGTCTTTATTTGACATTCCTACTGTTATACTGTGTAGAGCAACTGAAACAACCGAATTTCCCCTTGGGGATAATAAAGTATTTCTGATTTTTATTTGAGTGACCACCGTTACCTCGTGAGGTGTCGATGACGACTTCAACTCTTCTGAAGATTCCCAGACGCAGGAGCTTCTGACGGGCTTCATGGGCTCTCCTCATCACCTGCAGGAAGATGAAGCACGTGTTGACATTAGTGACGTATGCTCAGAACGGGAAAATCGTCATTTATTGGCTGCTCAAACATTGACCCACATCAATCAAATTCTTTGCCCGGAAAACTTCTGCGATCTCATAAGTCAGCAGGTCCTCTTTGGTGCGTCCGAGTCCGTCTATGTGCACCCTCTGGACCACCACCTGAAACCAGACAAACGGGTGCTCAGATGAATTCTGTCACATGGCTGCTCTGTATGTTTGTGTTTTAGGTTTTAATTCAGGTCTTACGTCCTTGTTTTCGAGGACCTCTTGCTTCGGCTCTCGCTCAATCTCTGGGACTTCAATGTCGTCGGCTTGAACTCCCAGGTCTGGCCCCTGCATGGGCAGAGGGTCCAGACTCTGCAACACAAGATACACAAAAATAAAGTTACAACCACATTAATATTATTTTTAAAGGGATTTGAAGATTAAGGATCTATCTGGGACAATAAGGCCAGTTTCTTTTACTGGGATAAATCCAGTAAAAGAGGGTCACCTTTTAAACACTGAATTTAATCTGTTTGCAGCTTCAGTGACAGCAGTTCTGGGTTTTCGATGATATCGAGTACGCTGATATTCCCAAACTCATTTCTGCAAATACCAATATTTTGTGTTAAGAGCACAATGTCTCCACTTAACTAAAATTCACCTTTTACAGTCACAGTGTATTAGAAACAGCATAATTTATTCTTTAAAAAATTTCACTTTTGATTTATTAAAGTGGACATTAGGTGGTGACTTCAGACATTATGGGACATTGTACATTCTGCCAATAGTGCGGACAATATTTAGGATATTTATTTAAAAATAATTTAGGATATTTATGGGCAATGAATGACACTTTACTCCACTATTTTTTTAATGATATACGTTATTCTATTTTGTTTGCTTTTTTATTTATTTTTTTTACAGTTTATTGATCTACATCTGTAATATTATATGCTATTCTATTGACCTTAATGCATGCTACTTTACCCCTGTACTGCTGCAACACCGAACTGCCCCTCTCATATTATGAAACTATCAGCTGCGATAATACCATGCATCCCTAAGTCAGGTGAGTGTAATCGGTAAAACTATCAAAAGAACAATACAGCCATTGGGAGACAATGTCAGCTGACATGTGGATTTAAAAAAAACTTGAAATGTAGATTTAGGGAGCTGCTGGCACTGCAGGGAGGGAGAGGTCCTGATGCAATGACTTTTTGTCTTGCTCATAGAAGTGCTCCATCACAGAAGAGACATGTCTGTGTGCATCCCTGTTGTTCTGTTCACAGCAGAGTCATAAAAGGCAGTAACTACTGAAGAATAAGTAACCATAATCATTTATATAAATCTATAATATCACGCCAGCTGTAAGGTGCTGGAAAGCCTCAAAACAAACCTAAAAAATGCTGAAAAGAGTTTGAACTTGACCTTTTGTGAAGCTGCACGAAACCAAACAGAGAATTTACACAGAATAACCAGTCAATCCTGTCGATTTTATTAGTTATTTAGTTTAGATGTGGCACAAAACTCTAAATGAATGTCTTCAAAGCTGCACTGTGGATGTGTTAAAGGATTTGCATGGAAAAGAGTCTGAGTCTGAGTCTGCACGGAGAGCTCCAGCAGGAGGAAACTCGGTCCATCACAGAGAAGCTACTCCGATCATCACACTGAACTTTATCTCCATCTGAGGAGGAAAAGCCTCTCCGTCACCTTCAGTCCGATCTAAACCCAGCTCTCTGCTGAATGACTTGAGTCCGCCTCAGTCTAAAACCTGATCCTGAGCCACGCCGAGGCCCTCCTGCTCTCAACAGTCTGTGAACACCGAGAGGTCAAAGTCCCGAACCCCGGCGGCAGACTCTCTTACCCGGGCGTGGACGGTGCCCATGCTGGGCTCCGCAGGGCGCTGTCCCGGAGAAGACCGACCAAACTTCAGGGAGGATAAAAGACGAAGCAATTTAACCTACAAGTAACCGGAGGGAGAAGACGAGGCTCCGTAAAAGGAGGCGGCCATGTCACTTCCGGTCCACGCCCACCGACGCTGCGTTCAAGAGTACGACGCTTCAGAATGAAATAGATTAACATAAAATAGGATAAAATAAAATAAATTAAAATAGAATCGAATAGAATTAAAGAGACCAAAACAAAAAAATAATAATAATCAAACAAAAGATAACAAAATAAAAATAAAATAAAAAATAAAATTAATAAAAATTATGCAAAATTAGAAAATAGAAGAAAAGTAAATAAATGAACATAAAATAGAATGAAACATATTCAATAAAATAGAATGAAAAAAACATAATAAACGTGATCATCAACTATAAAGATAACAAAATAAAATAAAACAGAAATAAAATAAAAACAAAATAAAAATTACACAAAATAATAAAATAGAGTAAAATATGTGAACATAAAATAGAATGAAATATATTAAAGTAAAATAGTATAGAATAAAACAAAACAAAACAAAAAGATAATAAACAAAATAATTTTAAAAAGATATATGTGTGTGTGTGTGTGTAAAATTAGACAAAAAAAATTAAACCTTTTTAAAAAAGCGATTAAATAAAATCAAGGAATAAAATGAAATAAAATAAAGAAAAAAACAAAAAAATAATAAAAAAAAAAAATTAGAGCCAAACAAAAAGAGAATGCAACTATTTAAAAAAAATCAAATTAAAGTAATTCAATAACTAAACTTACAGAATAAAGTTAAAACTGGAGATTTAGTAAATGGTGAGAAATATTGACAATAGTCTCTTTTAATCATAATTTAGATATATATCAAGATAAAAAACAAATTGCAGCTAAGAAAAAAGTTTAATTATAATTCAAATTGTGAAGTTTAGACTTTGGTTATTTTATATTTTCATGTAGTTCGTGTCACTATCACATAATAAATTTCAAATTTCAAAAGTATTTTTTTCAGAGGGGACAGTACAAGTTCATGTACAACAACATACAGCAAAATAAACAACCCAGTCATTATTACAATCATTGTCTAATTTCTATCTGTTGTTCCAAATGTTGCTGAGCATCTTTGCAGGCCTTGCATCCTGTAACATAACAAAACAGATAAAATAAAACAAAAAAATCTGTCGAAATGTTGATAATTTGAATTTTGGATGCTGTTGTGATTTTATAAGGCACTCTTACGCTTCTGTTTTGAAGGTGTCCTGTGATATTCGGTCTTCGTTGACACCCTCGGGACACTCATTGAAGTCTTTTATTCCCAGTGTGATCATAGCTGTGAAGAAGAGAGAGTATCATAAAAACTCAGCAGATGTTTTTAACAGCAGTTTATGAATTCAATGATGCACTAAACCCTCAGATCAACATTTCTCATCATAGCAGGTGAAACATCTTTTTTCTTCATCATTAAAAGTCACAGTTTTGCATTTTTTGGTTGTAATTTTGCCTCTTTGTGATCTGCAAATATCAGAATCAGAAAAACTTCATATATCATTCATCTGGTATCCACTTCTGCTTTAGACCAAGAGGTTCTAAATCTTTACTGTCACATCTGATCCACAGGCAAACCTCTTGTGCTAACAAATTAATTAAATGCAACAAAAGAAGTTTGCAGTTCCACAAGTGTCCACAAGGGGCTGCTAGCTGAAACAGCAGAGGTCTCATCCACCCTCCATGTTAAAATGTCCATCTTTACAGCAGAAATAAACATGTTTACAGCCTCATTCATTAATAACTTTGGTCTGGATAGTTTATGTCTTTATGGGGACACAATGTGCAAGGGTTGATTTTTTTCAATGATATATTTGTTTTGATTTTATAAAGGCCTCTAATTATGCATAATTAGGGTCACGGCTGATACCAACACAAGACAGCATTATGTAGCTGTTTGTAAGGAGGCTGAGGATCTGCCCCAGCATCACCTCTTTGTTTTTACACATTTTGACCACAGCGGCTACTAGGATTGGGCTCAGAAGCCTTGTGTATCAAACAGCTTACATCACTCAGTTTTTAGTATTTTCCACAGTTGATGGTTCATCACACCTCAGATAGAGTTCCTGCTGTGTGTTTCAATTTGTACATTTTTTAAGAGTGTCTGAAATCCCCCCCAAAAACCAGATCCCCTTGGAAAAAGAGATCCCAGATCTCACTGGGAAGAACCTGACGAAATAAAGATTCAATAAAATAACAAAAATTGGGTTTGGTCCTGTTCTGCATGTTAGTCCCTGTTTTCCGGCTTTGCCAACTTTCTTTCTATAGAACGGAGGTATGAAAGACCCCAAACAGATGCAGTACAGATGATGAGTGGATGTGCTGCAGGTTACTGTTACATCCAAAAGTGTGATTATTTTCACCAATGCACTCTTGATACATGCTGCTGTTTTAAGGGACATAAAAGTACAGCTCAGGCTTTTAACAAAAAATTAAAAATATGACACATAACTGCGTAAATTAATGTGAAATGCAAAGTGTACACATATTTCGTCTCACTATCTCAGAGTCCAAAGAGCCCTCCATAGACCTCCCTTTGCTCTTACCCTGCGAGTATTGAGCAAAACTGATGTAATTTTTCCCCACTGGATCCAGGATCCCAAAGATCGCCTCCAGGTCGACATCGCTGAACAAATTTGGCCCCCTCACATTGTTCAGCTGAGAGACCTTCAGCTGTTTCAGCTGCTCCACCAGGAACTCTCTGGGGTTCGCTGTAGACAGAATGACTGTGAGAATCAGAATAAACCATTGATATCATCATAATTATTCTGGTTTAAAGGGTGTTATCAGTGACAACCAGCAAGTTCATGGCTGTCTGAGTGGTTCACAGATCATAGATCAGATTCAGAGGACCTCTTCTCAAAGTCAGACAAGCTCTGTTTTAGTCTGTTTTCCATCAATCAATCAATCAAACTTTATTTATATAGCACTTTTCATACAATGCACAGTGGTGAAATGATCTTAAATGTCTTTCTCTGTGTAAATCACAGAGAAAGACATTCCTACACTCATAGGTGAGAGAGAACATTTTAAACTGATAAACTGGAAATAAGACAAGCATTTTGTCAATGTGAGCTGATGTTTAATGACATCACTGAGGTAATGTACAAGTAATAGCTTAACTGTTGTCATTGCAATTAGTTTATCATCAGACTCTTAAAGTGCTTGATAAAAAGCAAACACTGGTTGCCATTGTCACTGCCTTAGAAATAAACATTTACCGAGGACGGCCTTATTAAACTCCCAGATTCTCGCCTGGTTTACAAAATTCTCCATGGCTTGACTCCTCCCCCTCTGAGTATTTTCAAAGAGAAAGTGCACATGCCTCATCAAGAAGGTTCGATCGCCCTACGTCTGCCTTTTTGTTTGGGGTTTGCATGTTCCTCCTGTGCATGCGTGGGTTCTCTCCGGGCACCCTGGCTTCTTCCCACAGACCAAAAATATGCTTGTTCAGCTAACTGGTGACTCTAAATTGCCCCCAGGTATGAGTGTTAGCCTAGGTGAAAGTCTGTCTCGTGGCCCAGGGATTGACTGGTGACCAGTTCAGGGTGTACCCGCCCCTCGCCAATGACAGTGTTGTACCCTTAAAAAGAGGAAATAGTAGTGAGAGACAGAGATCGAGTCACAAGCACGTCTGCTGCTTTCACTCATCTGTAATGAATTTTAAATTAAATCATTAACATACACACATAGGGGACAGGCTCCAGCCCCTGCGACCCCAAAACTGATAAGCTGTATAGACAGGGCTGCCAACTTTTCAAAAAACCTTGGAGTGAGATTTGGTGGAGCCAACCAAAATTTTGCCACATACATGGCAGGATAACATTCGACACATAATGTGTCATTTTGTATAGGTTTAATCATACTATAGAGCACTCAGAAGTAACAAAATTGTGCAAGTGCAATAAACTCAGGTAAAGGTAAAAAATGAAATAAAAATAAATGCTATATTTTTTGCTGTGTTGTCTGATACTTCCTCAAATGTCCTACACAGTGATATTAAACAATAAGTGTAATTATGTCATTGTTTCTTAAAAGTCTATATCCTTCCTGTCTACAGGTCTGTTTATGCACAACCAGCATTTCCAAGAGCAGTATTTTGTCTGATCACCACTACAGCAGCTTTACAAAAAACTGAAAGCTCAATATAAGTTCTAAAACTAGAAAAAAAAAAACTTTAATGAATAACCAAAGTAAATCAAACTATACTTCAGAATTTTTTTTTCTATCAAACTGTCAACAAGCAGCAACAAAACAAAATGTGAATATGTCACAAAACTGAAAAATACACAAACCTTTACACAATTAACCCCTTAAAGCCTGTTGTATCATATTTGATACATAGTTTTATGATACCTTTATCTAATCAAAATGATCAACAAATTACTAAAAAAAAATCTTAATACAACAAGATAAATGATAAAAATGTCCTCAAGTGGATTATCAGTTGCCAACAACACCTAATGTATCAAATGAGATACAATACAATACAATGTTAAATTTTTTGGAAATTTTGATTTTGTTGGATTTCAGTAGACAGTGAAATAATCATTTCAGCTTCAAATAATTAGAATTTTCTGGCTATTATTTGTGTTTTCAGGCATTAAAGGGTTAAAATATGAGGTGCAATTGAATATGCATAATTAACCTAGATTTAATTTTCCTTTAGTAAATGAAAAATGTTTTGGCATCAATATGTAGGCTACAAGTTCACAACACTATGAACTATCCAGTATAAAAGCATCTGACTTGAAAATTAATGTAAACGTTTTTCTGTAGATTAAAAATATTAAAGTCTTTCCTAAATTACGTGGATACAATATTGTCTCCGTTATCTGAAAATTAACAAACTCAACCTAAAAGCAGACTTTGGGCTGATTTGATCAGTATGTTGCAGAAGTTTCTAGGCGCTTGTTCAGATCTTAAATCAACAGAAGATTTAGTTAGTACCCGGTCTGTGGAAGAATAGCATGCTGGTCAGGTTTTCCAAAAGCTCCATGATTTTGTGTTTTCGAAGATAATCCTCGGCGTCTCTCTCTCTCTGCGTCGCCATCTTGTCTCTATCGCTGTTGTTAGGGTCGTTGCTAGGATACGCCAACAGCCAGCAGCGATGAGCATAGACAGTCTGCTTCTCTCTCACTCTCCGGTTTACCCACAAACCCTCTAACTAAACTAAAAACAAGCCTTTTATGGGCTGGTAAAATTGTTCGTTAAGTTTTTTTTATTTAAACATTTATTTAAAGTATGATTGAATCATTAAAAAAAATCTCGTGGTATATCGTACCCTGCAAAATAAATGAATTACGTTATGTCATGCAGTGTTTTGTTGTTGTTGGTTGCAGTTTTGGTTTGTGTGTTTGTGCTTTCTCCTTATGTTTGCATCTGCATGTGTGTGGAGGCTCTTTGAAACTCATTTCTCAACATGCAGCACATTCATGTTATCATTATAAATACAGTTATTATGAAAAATAATATAAATCAATGAGGCAAAATGGCATGTTGATTTCCCCTGCTGTCATCTTTTACTTGATTGAAACTGGAGATGAAAATAAAAAGATAACATAAAATATACTTACAACTAATTTAAAATGTTAGCATGTTTGAAAAACTTAACTATTAAATGGGACTCTTCAACCAGAAACAAAGGTTTCCTTTTAACTTGAATGTAAAATGTTCAATTGAATGATTTTATTTCAAATAAAATCTTTCTGCAAGAAAACAAACAATCAAAAGGTCCACTTTATTAACAAAATACAATAACTTTATCACTTCAGCAGTTAACCTGTAAAGACCTGTCTTCAACATATTTTTATCATGCATACAAAGGTCCAAAAGGACAAAGAATTTCCACGTCTTGCCCTGATCAGGTCCACTTTTGCATCAGCAGACTGTCACCCTTTATGCATTTTATTCCTCTTTCACTTGCTGATGTCTTGATGCACGTAAGGACCGTTATCAGTGTCTTTACTCCTCAGCCCATGGCAGCATCACGGTGTTGGTCAAACCCAGATGTAGCCTCATGTCCAAGTGTCAGTCCACAGGATAAATTTCTCCTCTTCAGTCCATTTTTTGTTCTGCTTTGATTTGTTCAAGTAGAGCTTTGGCTTCTTCTCTGGCTTTGAAGCCCCGCAGCTCAGTCTGAAGCTCTCCTGGTTTGGGAGGAATCTCCGGAATAGTCTGAAAAACACCGAAAACGAAAAGAATTTTCAACCGATATCAAATGTTGGTTCGTGATGTCAAAGCTGAAACTCTCACAGGTCATAAGAATTATAGCTTTGAGATGATAAATCTGGTTGATACAGAGCTTAACAAATCTATCCGACCACCACTGAGCGTGAAGTTTATGCCACAGCTGCCCTAAATGAACAGCAATAATTACTAAAATCATTTTATATTTTTCTGTAATGGTTACTACACCAGAATGTAGAAATTCTTTAACAGATTTTATGTATTTAATGATAAATTATAGTTATTATTGTTACCCATGTATTTTCATATTTATTGTTTTACAGCTGAACAGAAAACATACTAAAGCTCATTATTGTGTCTTGATTAAGATGTCAGATTATAGTCATTTACTTCATTCCTGAACAAAAAAATTATTAGTAGTAATTGAATGCTCTGCTTGATCAAGAGAAGCCCAGTGAGGCTCATATTTGGGGTGAAAAAAAGGTCAATTCTGTTTAAATTCTTCACACCTGTTAAAACGTGCGCCCAATAACATTTTCAGCTTTAAAAAGGTTTTTAAAAGATTTCTAAAATATTTATTCTTTTCTTGTTTTAATGAAAAGTGGTCTAATAAATTTGTTGTGTACTGAAATGTAAAAAAAATACATTCAAAAAAATTAAAGTTGGATTTTCTTGTTTAGTTTGTCCAGTTTCATGAAGTCTCTGTTTTCATTTTGCACTATTTCCTGTTGTTGGTCAGATCACTATACAATGTTTGTGTGTTAAACCTAATATATTTTTATTTTTATATGATTTCAGTCTATGTTTCACTGTATTTCCTAATTCTTAATTATTTTTTTATCGTAAAGCTGCTGCCTTTGAATGCTCCCCTCCTTAAAATATACATATTTTTAAATCTGAATAATTTTTATTTGTTTTTATCACTTGAAATATATTAAAGAAAATAGAGACAATGATAATAGTTGAATTAAAGCACATATGTTATGAATGTCTGATTAATTTATCCCTTTGGTACACTGAATCAGTGACCACAAACCCATCTTTGAGTGGAATAAACACTCCTCTACATTAATACAAAACTCAAACATGTAAAATATGTTTTTACAGGAAGCAGTCAAAGTTAAGAAAAATGCTAATACCTCATATTTTTTCTTCACACAAAAACATGCCACTGCACGGTACCAAACAGCTGTCTGCTCCTCATTTTTGCAAACATTTTAAATATTTTTAGGGCTTTTGCACCCGTGTTAGAGAGGTTATGATGTGAGGGATGGAGGTCTCAGGCTGGAGTCGAACCTTAGGACTCCTGCAATGAGGACCACACACTCTGTACATGCAGACATCACCACTGGGCTATCGCTGCCCTGTTCATTCAGATACTTTGGATCTTGTATCTTTCAAAAAACCTGAAACTGGGCTTTTAGGTTTAATCCTGTCAAACTCACCAGATCGGGCAGGTAGTACTGATGGACGGCTTGTGCTCCTGCGAACATGGCTAGCGTGCTGGCAGCAAACATCCTGAGGTACCGAGGCCAAGACACACCTGCTGGCATCTTCACAGGTCCTTCACCTGAAGCAGACAGACTGTGATTAGCAAGCAGTAAGTGGGTCAGTCAGTCCTGAAGCCAAAATAAGAGACATGATGAAATAACATGGAGAGGCAAAGAGACAGCTTTTCAGATGACGCTGAAAGAAAAAAGTGTAACAAAATAAAATCAAACCTGAACCAAGAAACTGAGAAACATGTTTAGACTTTAATTGTCAAAGATATAAAACTTGATTTTAACTCTGATACAAGTCTTTTAAAACCAAATAATATCAAAACCTGTTTGATATCATGGCATCAAATACAGACTTCATTTGGCCACTTAATTAGGTACACCTTGCTCATCTCAGGTTGGACCTCCTTCACCTTCAGAGCTCCTTCATTCAACAAGGAGCTGAAACATCCCTCAGAGATGTTGGTCCATATCTCCATGACAGCATCACACAGAAAATCTCCTGCTCCACCACATCCCAAAGGTGATCTATTGGATTGAGATCTAGTGACTGTGGAGGCCACTGGAGTATAGTGAAGAATCCAGTGTGAAATGATCTGAGCTTTGAGACATGGAGCTGCTGGAAGTCTCCATCAGAAGATGGTCCACTGTGGTCATAAAGGAATGGACATGGTCAGCAACAATACTCAAGTAGGCTATGGGGTTTGAATCATGCTCAGGTGGGACTGAAGGACCACCAGCAGCAGCCTGGGCAGCTGATCCAAGGCAGGATGGATCCATGCTTTATGATGTTCACACCAAACTCTGAGCCTACCATCTGAATGTGGAGCAGAAATCCAGACTCATCAGACCAGGAGACATTTTTACAATCTTCTATCTTCAGTTTCCTGTTCTTAGCTAACAGGAGTGGCACCTGGTGGGGTCTTCTGCCGCTGTGGACCATCTGCTTAAAGACTGGATGGCTTGTGGGTGAAATGGTCTTCTGCAGACCTTGATTGCTCCTGTTGTCCCTCCAGAATCTCCAACCACTCTGACCATTCTCCTCTGACATCAACAAGGCATTTTGGCTTAAAGAATTGCTCCTCTCTGGACATTTTCTCTTTTCAGAACATCCTCAGAAAATCCCAGTAGATCAGCAGTTCCTGACAGGCCCATCTGGCACAAACAATGATGACACATTCAAATTCACTTAAACCACCCTTATTCTCCATTCTGATTCTTCCTTTGAACTTCAGTCTGCATGTCAAAATGCATTAAGTTGCTGCCACGTGATTGGCAATTTGTGTGAACAGTTGAGTAGGACTACTACAAAAATGGCCAGTGACTGTTTATATCTGCACATTAGAAACTTATATATCTCCAAACACTCACCTGTTTGGGCCTTAAACTATCAAACAGTTTATTATTTAGGGTAAATTAAATCTTATAAGAGAAGTATGATCCATTAACTTCCAATGAAAGACCCTTTAAATACAACTGCTATTGTCATATTAATGCTAATAAGTATAATTCACAGTTTTAACACTCCTAAATATGTAACTTATGTTGCTTCAAACCTGCACAGCATTCATGCTTACATGTTAGCACCATGTAATGACAGCTAACAAAGGTTTAAGTTTAAACATTTTAAACTCATAATCAAGCAGCGAACATGAAATGGTAGGATTTGAATGTATTAAGACCTTACCTTGTTTACTGTACAGAAAATTAAATCAATAGTCCCAAAGAATAGTGAAGTTTCAGCATTTTAAACCCAAATCTCTGTCATTGGGACACTCAGGCAGGTCATGCTGTTTGCTAACACAGAGATCGTTAAGCATATAAAGACCACTCGCTCTGCTCATCTTTAGGGATCAACGAAGGTAAACTTATTTTCGCCCGATTTTTGTTATGCTGGTTGGTTTAATAATTTAAGTAATTTTTTTAAATCTATTTTTTTTGTATTATGGTTGGCATCCAAAGAGAAAGTGCATTGAGTAATGAAACATACTGCACATTGCTGGTTGATTTATATGAGCACAACAGGACACTTGCTCTGTTCTTAATGGCTTTAACTCTCTCGCATCTTACATTACCATCTTTGAATTGAAATTCTTCAACTAGCTCATATTATTATGTGGAGACGGTTTCGAGTTTTGCACTGGCACAAGGCAAATATCTAAAACATGGGAAAAGTTGGCGAAATTGCTTAAGTCGTTCACAAAAATTCATCTCATATCTGTAAACGTTAGGGTGATACACTTAGTGAAATATACGATCTTCGGCTGCTACGTTCATCTACGACGTGTATTTGTGCGCGTGCTTTGACGCATAGAGGAACTATCGCCATCGTGTGGTGTTTTTTTAAACACTTCCATTGTGTGGACTAATCATGATGCTGAATAAAAACAATATCAATCAGCCTCTCTATATAAATATCGACTATCGATTGACGTTCGTATCAGTTGGTATTATTTTAATTAAACGTCCTGAACAGTTATTCTGGTTGAAGTGCTGCAGTTCAACTCCCAGCCAGGAGGTGGCAGTAAGTCTCCCCTCCGCTATTAAGCCGCAGATGAGTGTTTAAATGGTCTTTGTTTTGGGAGGATTCCAGTCCCACCGCCTTCATTACTGAAAATTAAAGAGCAAAAATGTATGACAGGTATGTTTGTGCCCTCGTGTAGCGCTTTGTTACGTAGATGTAGAGGTTATATGGATGTTAAATACAGTTTTCTGTCTTAAATGTCTTTCGCTTACTGCCAGCCCTTCCTGGAGCAGCGTCCATCGTCCCTTTGTGCCGGTGATGAACCGTAAATACTTGAATAAATAACACAGCTGATGGTTTCGGTGTGTGGTGTTGCTCTGACAACACAATGAATGATAATTTGATTAAATAAGCCAACAGTTAAGATGGAAGAAAGCCAGTATACCTCACTGACGGCTCCTACGGATTATTTCCAGCAGTGGTGAGTTAGTGCTGCAGGAGGCAGGTCCTAAAACTTCATTTATCCGTCTGTGACTCTTCAGATTCATGCATGAGATCGAAAAAATGCTTCTTTTGTCTTATCATCCATGGCTGCTTCATTATTATTTTGAAACATTTATTTTTACTGTTATTTGTGAGTGTTTACAAGGCCTGGCATTAACTGTCCTATTTAACAGCCACTGTGGTTGTAGTTTTACAATGTCAGTAGCTTCCTAGCGTTTTTACAAGCCACTTATATTGAGAAATTAATGTTGTGTCTGTGTATCTATGTGTTCAGAATGAAAACCATTGCACCAGCGAGCAGGGAGGCTGAGCTATTGCACAGTAATTCAGGGGGAAATTGCCTCTAATATGTGCTAAATTGACTCAATCAATCGTTCATCAACACTTATCCCTTTCAGAGTCGCTGGAGGCTGGAGCCTAACCAAGCTGGCACTGAGCGAGAGGCAGGGTACACCTTCAATCAGTTGCCAACCAATCACATGGCCACATAGAGGGACACACAGTCATGTACACATTCATCCGACATGTAGGGTCAATTAGGAATAGAGTTGGGAATTGATAAAAATTCAATTGATACCAATGCCATTGACAGTCCTGCTTATCCAGACAATTCTTTAACAATTCTCTTATTGATTCCTGCTGATTTTCTGTGTTGGCAAAAGTTGGCCTGTAGGTTTTCAGTGGCACATGACACTTCTGATATCCAATGCTGTGCTACATAGATTCTTCTGCAAGTTACTGGTGTTTCCACCTACTAAAAGTTGTGCTGTGAGTGTCTTTTTGTCAGAAATTAAGCAAATTCTGTACAATTCTGACCCTGTCTTACCCCTGTCAGTGGACGATATTGATAAGGGAATTGATAAACAAAAAGACTCTTGATATTGATTCTTTAAGGAAGCGGTTACCGATTCTCAACTGGAATTGGTTTTCGATTCCTGTCCCTAATTAGGAGTCACCAATTCACTTGAGAAGCATGGTTTTTGGTCTGTGGGAGGAAGAGGAAGAGGAAGAGATTGGAATCAATATAACACTAGGCTGGAGATGACAAAAAGACACTTAATGTATAGGGCTTCCCCTTCTGGCCAGATTTTGCCTCTTTAGACTGGATTCACATGCATGTCAAATTTTTAGGTGGCATGCCACTAAGTATGGTGAGAATGCAACTAGAAGCAGCAGATGCCATTAAAAGAGCAGCAGGTGCCGCCAAGAGAACCAGCATACCACTAACAGAGTGACAGGTGCCACAAGAAGAAGCCACGTGCCATTACAAGATTGACAGCTGTCATTAAAAAGACTGGCGTGCCACAAATCCCCCCGCAGCCTGCTACATGCCACATTTGGATCTCGCTGTCACTCCAAGTGTTTTCATCAAGATAACTCACTCAAACCAAAGTGTTCAAACACTTGCATGTCAGTGCATGTGTGTTTGTATTGTGTCATTTTGTCTTCTTTCTTTGCTCAGGTCTTTTTTTCTGTTTTGTGAACATCCTTGTCCCTCGTCTCTTTAATCTCGTCCTTTTCTCTCCCGTATATTGTTTCTCTTTCAGGTACCAGTCCAGCCAGCAGCACCCTGAGGCGCAGCATGGTTTGCCCTATCACAACATGGGTCACTACACCGAGGGGCCCAGAGATGAGCTCGTCATGACCGAACTGTCTGTTCACCGAGAGCCACCTCAAAACTCTTACCAGGAGCCCGTTTATCAAAATTACCAACCCGCAGCCTCAAATCACTGCCAGGTGCCAGCCTATCAGCAGAATGACTGGGAGCTGCATCAGCAGGAGGAGCTTCAGCAGCACCAACAACAGTATCCTGCTCAACAGCAGCTCCAAAAGCACCACCAACAACCGTATCATGCCCAACATCAGCAGGAGCTCCAACAGCACCACCGGCAGCAGTACCCCGTCCAGCAGCAGCAGCAGCAGTACGACACAAAGCAGCACCATCCTCAACATCAGCACAGAACCCAACAGCAGGAGCCAAACGTTCAACACCAACCGCAGCCTGCTGCTCCGTCTCAAGGTCAGGAAGAGATCATCTCAAGGTTTAAGTCCAAATAAAGGTTTTTCAGAGTCAGCTTCTTTTGTTGTTCATGTTTCATGCTACAGCTTATTTCATACGATTAGATTGTACAACTTACTATTAAGCTGTGAGAGATGTTCCTTAACATTTTGTGCAGGGCTGAGTCTAACCTATGGTCCATATGCCACAAGGAAAGTGCCATGTGCCATGTCAGCATGCTAATGAGAAACGCCATGCACCAGTCATGCAGTGCTGGTCATACTAGCATATTTGCCACAGGTGAAGAGCCACGTAACAGTCATTCTGTCATACGTGCTGCTGGAGGAACACTATTAGACCGCAATTATGGCATATATCCAAGATATTAAGTGCCATGTGCCAGTCATGCTAGCATTTACGCCAAAGTAGTAGCGCCGTTAACTGGTTATGCTAGTTTATTGGCCACTAATGCAAGAAATACTGGCATACATGCTGCTGGAGAAATGCCATTTGCAGATTATACCGGCATATATGTATTTCTATGTAGAATACAATAGAATAGAATAGAATAAGAATGCCCTTCATTGTCATTATACAAAATTTACTATGAGATTGGAGAGCTTTTCTGTTTTCATTGCAAACAGTTAAGTAAAAAACAGAAGTATGGTATAAAATAGTTAAAAGTACAAAATAGTTATAAGAAACTATAAGTTCAAATATTTGCAAGAGAAAATTCTATAGGACAGTGCAATTGAACATCTCTGTCACAAATACAAGATAAGAAGAAATGATAAATATTGAGAATATAAAAATGTATATAGAAATGTATATACGCAATAGCTGTTAATACCAGCTAACTGGTCACTTGTAAAATGCCATTTGCTGGAAATATTTGCATAAGGACCACTTAAGAAGTGCCCTTTGCCAGTTAAATTGGCACAAATGCCACAGGAGGCAATGTTTGTCAGTGTATTGGCATATATGCCATAGAGGAAGTGATATGTGCCGATCATACTGGCATTTATGCCTCTGGAAAAGTGCCATGCTCCAGTTATTGACTGATTGATCGCTTGTGAAATGCCATATGCTGGAAATGTTTGCGTTGAACCACTGAAGAAGTGCCATATGACAGTTATTGGCATAGAGGTGTTATGTGGTGGTCATTCTGGCATCTCTGACAGTGGAGGAGTGTTATGTGCCAGTCACACTGGCATATATACAAAAGGATAAAAGCTAATATTTGACCGTGGCGACTTTGGAAAAAATAACCAAAACACAATATGATGAAGCTGATGGTGTGTTCCTCTCCGTTTAAGCTGAAACGCCCGTGAAGAAGAAGCGAGGCCGGCCACCGAAGCAGCAGTCAGAGGGAGCAAAAGTAAAAGAGGAGAATGACGAAGCTGAAGCCGCCAAAAAAGCTAAACGGGCCCTGAACCGCTTCAATGGCATGTCAGTGGCCGAGGTCATGTCCAAAACGCTGCCGGACGTCATCACCTACAACCTGGACATCCTCATAGTGAGTCACTCACTGCCTCTTCTCTACAGTTCATTTTATAGCGTGTTTTATTTTCTCTTTAAATGGCATTTGTCCAAAGAGAGGTTTACTCACAGTCTTTGTTTGCATCTCGTATGATTTCACACACACAAAAAAAATGTCTGTTGCCATGGTAACACCTTCATGTTTCTCCACAGATTGGAATTAACCCAGGACTATTGTCAGCCTACAAAGGACACCATTACCCAAACCCAGGAAACCATTTCTGTACGTTCAAACTCAATTTCATCACTACTCCTGCTTTCCTCTTCGTTTGTTATTCTGGTCAAAAAGACTCAGGACAAACACTGAGGATTAAAATCACTCAAGTACACTCTGTATGTTTCTTCTTGTGCATTCATGGAGCCCTAAAATGGTGTCTTGGGTTTGAATCTGTCTTTATATTAATATTTAATCTTGATTCTTTCATTGAAAAAAGTGCCAAAGGGCTGCACTGCACATGTTGCATTGTGGGTAATTTAAAGAAAACTGAATTGGGCAGGTTTAAGTTACCAAAAGGCTGTCACTTTGTTTTTAAATAAGTTTTACTCAGACAAAAGCTGGTTCGTATTTTCATTTGCTTTAACATTTAGCCTCCCAAGATTATATATTACATAAAAGTGAAGCTGATGGACTGTCTTTCTCTTGTTTTTCTCTCTATTCTTGAGCTGCTTCTTCATGTTGTTTTATTTTTAATGCTCATGACAGTCTTCCAAACACAAGCATAAAAGTCTAAATCAAGTGTCTGTAGAAATGTTTGCATTTCAGAGTTGTGTCTGGTTGATCAAATTGTTCACTCTCTCCTCTTTTTCCAGGGAAATGTCTGTTTCTTTCTGGTTTCACTGAAAAGCAGCTGAGCTATATGCACGACCAGAGCCTGCCGGAGATGTATGGCATTGGCTTCACCAACATGGTGGAGAGGACCACGCCAGGCAGCAAGGACCTCTCCAGGTGAAGACATGGCCGTCAGTTTATAGACCTGACATTTTAAGACACTGAAAAAGAAACAAGCAAAAATAACCAAGTTGTAATCTTGGTAATTTGATCATTTTTATGTTTTTTTTTATTCTCAGTTACTGAGGCAAAATGATTGAAGTTTATTAAAGGGTTTAGATTTAAAGGTTTGAATAATCAGGAACTTTGAAAACAACTTTGAAAGCCACATAAATAATACAAATTAATGTTTTATCCCAGTAAGGAGATTCGAGAAGGAGGGAAACAGTTACTGGACAAGCTGCAGAAATACAGGCCGTTAATAGCTGCTTTTAATGGAAAAGGTAAAGTTATTACTTAGCTGGAACTTCCTCACTTTAGGTCTGAGTTGACTTTTGGAATACAATCAATAATGTGTGGATATTTGCCTGTTCTGGCAGGTATTTATGAAATCTTCTGTAAGGAAACGTTTGGTGTGAAGGCAAAGAACCTGGAGTTTGGTCTGCAGCCCTACAAAATCCCAGAAACTGAGACCGTACGTTCAAACAGCCCCTTCATTTGTCTTAAAATACTCCTCATTGTATAAACTGTACAATACAGCTTTATTTATAGTATGTTTTAAATTATGTAGGTGTGCTTTTTGATGCCATCATCAAGTCCCAGATGTGCACAGTTTCCCCGCGCTCAGGATAAAGTTCATTTCTACATCAAGCTGAAGGAGCTGAGGGACCAAATGAAAGGCTTCACACCAAACATGGAAGTTAAAGAGACACAGTACTCGTTTGACCTGCAGCTGGCCAAAGGTAAATGACCTCACTGAAATGTCTAAATAAGTTATCATTACAGATTATTCTGTGTTCTGTTTAGATGTCCACTTTTTGGTGATTTTGGAAAATAGTACAATGAACACCCTGATCAGCTCCATGAATATTTTCATGTTGAAATAAAGACATGACTTGGCGATGCTCCGTCTGTTTTTAGAGGACGCTAAGAGAATGGCAATCAAAGAGGAGCAGCTGGATCCAGAGTACGAAAACTGCGGTCAGCTGCAGGACGGCCTGAGTCAGAGCAGCAGCTCCTTCAGCTAAAAGAGACGGAGCGGAGGTGGAAGAGCACGCCTGCCTGCTGAAACACATAGGTAAGTAATGACAATGAAGAGCCTGTTAGTGCGGGATTGAGATGGACTGGAGGCCTTTTTTATTCCTCAGTAAGGTATATTTACTTTTCCGGTGAGTCATTTTAAACTACTGTGACTGATGAGAAAATATTAAAGTAAACATAAACCAAGCCATCCTGCAACATAAAACTTAAATTGTCAAGACAAAGAAAATCAGATGGTTTGAAAACTTGTTGTTTTGTCAAAGGCAAGCTTTTGAGACCTCAGATGGGTGCATTTTAGTTCTGTTCTGTGTGAAGCACAAACAAATTTGAACACACAGCTTTCAGTGACATGCAAAAATATTAAGTAATTCATCTGCAAAGGCAAGAAAGGCAAAAAAGAAACTAAAGTGTGCTTTTGTTGCCATCATATGTGTCTTTCCTCCCCTCGCTGGCTTCCAGTGTGCTTAAGAAATTATTTTAAGGTTTAATACTTGATTTCAGGAGGTCATGAAATAATACAAGCAATAATGTTTTTCTCTGATAAATTCATTAGTGCACTTTTTACTCCACACAGTTTTAGTAAATTATATGTTCATTGCCTCGCTCATTGTTTGGTTTATTTAAATAAATTTGATAAAATATTCCATAAGCATTGCTTCATGATGAATAAATTAAGGTTTGCAAGATATTATTGGTTTGATATCAGTATTAACAGATAATAGCTTAAAAAGTTAAGTATTCACATCTGCAGATATGAAAATTCTGCTAATATATTGACCATATATATCGGCCACATATATCATCATATAACACAATACATTAATGTGCCAAATTGCTTCTCTGTATTTTCACTTAATGTCTACACTGAAACACCAACATAATCATTTTTAGAGAATAAAAAGATGTTTTTCTTGTTTCACGTCTGTTTCTAATGCAAATAAAATGTCACAGAATAAGGAGCAGGTCAAATTAAGTTTAATAAAGGCTGTGCACTTTCTCCAAAAAATATCAGTATTGATATCAGCATCGGCAATAATGAGTTCAGAAATATCAGCATTTTAGAAAAAAATCTGTTATCGTGCATCTCTATAATAAATACTACCTATAAGCAGCAGTGTTGACCTTCATCATTCCTCGTCTTGCAGAGATGGATGCCGTAGATGCCAACACGTGGACCACCTGCAGCTGGATGTGTTTGCTCTGCAGATATCAGCTGTTCTGTTATGGAGCAACAATGATGGCACTCCCTCTGATGACTGAGCAGAAAAAAAGAAAAGAATCATGAAGAGGTCATCACAATGTGACGCACAACAGAGAAGGTCCCCCTCATGTTCCATTTTCTTACTCTCAGACTGTGCATGTTTTTGGTGTTTTTTATCATTATTATTTATTGTATTTTGTACGGTATGTATGTTCAGTGACTTGTTTTTTGTATTTTCTAAAGAATGACATTTTATGATTTATCGAATGTAAAGGAAATTTTACTCTGGAGTTTCTATTTTATGATGACAGAGTTAATAAATCTCCTCTTAAACATCATGATCTTATGTGCATGTTATTCATTGAAATCTGATGTGTCCCTGACAAAAGTTGCGGCAAAGAGTTGATGTTCAACAGCCCTGAGCAGACATTGTCCATATTTCTCATCGAGTCAGAGAGAATACAGTCATTTTTGTGCTTTTCTTAAGATTCAGACTTATTTATTTATACCTGAGGATAATAAAGCTGGGTGTTCCGTTGACAAAGTTAAGTAGAATTCACGCGGCCACATCCACCCAAAGGATGAACATTCATCCATCATCTATTCCACTTATCCTTTTCGAGGTCACAGGGGGCTGGAGCCTATCCCAGCTGACATTGGGTGAGAGGTGGGTTACACCCTGAACCAGTCCCCAGTCAATCACAGGGCCACATAGACAACAACCCATGCTCACACCTATGGGAAATTTAGAGTCACCAATCAACCTAATGAACATGTTTTTGGTCTATGGGAGGAAGCCAGAGTGCCTGGAGAGAACCCAAGCATGCACGGGGAAAACATGCAAACCCCACACAGAAAGGCCCTGACTGTCACAGAGATCGAACCAGGAACCTTCCTTCGGTGAGGCACGTGCTCTACCTACTGCTCTGCCATGCCCCCCCAAACTGAAACAGTTTTTAATGAATAAATTTGAGCTGCAAAACCTTTTCTTGAATTTGTTTCAGGATTTTACATTAAGGAGGTGGAGGTGGCATCTACATACTCCGATTCTGATAAATTCGGGACAGTGTGTAAAACCTATATTCAGTTCTATACTCTACAAAGAAGACATTTAATATTCAAACTGATAAACTTTTTTGTTTTTTCAAACATGCTCATTTTACATTTGATGGCTGCAACACATTCCAATAAGCTGGGAAAAGGGCAACATACAACGTGGAAAGTTGAAGAATGCTCATAAACACTGAATATAGATCAAGAAGGATTTGCAAACGTGTTCTGTTTTTATTTATGATTCACATAATGTCCCAACTTCATAGGAATTCAGGTTTTTAAGGTGAGGTCACTGCAACTGTCCAGAGACATTGCCTTCACATGCAAGGGCTGATCATGGGACCTGCAGGAGTTGAAATTTGACCTGTGACATCCAACATCTCATTTACTTGTCCTTGAGACGAGGTGGACATTTGTGCAAAATTTGAGGAAAATCTTTTAAAGCATTTTGGAGACATCATTTCTATAATGACAAATAGACAATTCAACAAAATGCCTGCGACACCTGAGACCAGGAATCAGAACTGACATCAGCAACCTGCCACCTGGCTTCATTGATGATAGAATCAATGTTTGATAAACCCAACATTTAGGGAGGAAACACTGACAGCTATATATATATATAGACATTTGACTAAAACTTAAAAACATTATAAACATAAAGTTATTATCAATATACACATCCAAAACAAACAAATAAAAAACAGCTGATAATTGGATTTGAAAAACCATAATTACAACAGTTAATCCCAGCAGCAGGCTGTGATGCTGCCAAAAAGGGAAAGAGTTGATTACAGCGTAAAAGAAGTGGGGATGCACAGTATTGGATTTTTTTTTTGTAGATATTAGATATGACAATACTTCTAAGCTCATTATCGCGGATAGCAATATTTCTGGTCAAGAGCACAAAGTCTTTGGCTTTAAAAAATAGACTTGTTTCTCTCAAAGTGATGGCCTATTTGTGTGAGGAACAGATGTAAAACTAGAAAAACAACATTTAACTCTTAAAATAATGAAAGTTTTGTTCTTTAAATGTACCCATGCTTTGATGATAAGGTGCAGTAATATGGTACATTTGTGTATTTTGTCGACATTATTGCCTACATATGCCTGATACTGTATCGGCTGTAAATATCATCCAATACCAATACACCGATTAATGTAAAATTATTGAACAGAAATCAGAATTTGAGCAGTCACATTCTTCCCAAAAATATTTTGCCATACTGATTAACCTTGGTCAGTAATAATTGTTATTAAACTGTACTGACAATGTGTTTTACATATAAAATTAAACTTGGAAACTTAAATTCTAAATATGATAAATAATAAAAATGGGATAAAATTGGCATGAATTTAAAGTTTTGTAACCAACTTTTTTAACAAAAATAAATTAAATTCTAATTAAACTGTACCAAACTGCAAATAAAAACCTTTTAAATGCCCCCTTCTATCAGCCAATGGGAGCCTCTGTTACAAAGTTTAAAAGTCGAGCGGTCGAAACCATTGATTAAAAATAGGGGTGTTTGAGTTTTAATTTTTCGAGTTAGTAGGTCGTGTAACGTCGAATTTTAACAAAAACACATCGGAAGGCTTGATTTAAAATGAAAATGTAAAATAATCACCATAAAAGTTTTATTTAAATCTTTTTGACATATGTATGTTTTTTTTATTTTACACATCCTCGCCTCCGTTTTGGTGTGTCCCGATGTCAGAGTTGACTGGCAGTGCTGTCATGTCTTTGTTGCCTCTGTAGCGGCTACAGTTCTGTGAAGATACAAGTGAAATAGATGGAAAATCGTAATTAACTGTAGAGAGCACACTCGTCTCTGCCGGTCACACAGCAGGTTTGATCATATTTGATATTCTAGTGAACTGAGTTTTGTTTCTACAGATGATGATCCACTGTGAGCGGAGCCATTCATTCATGTTAGCTTAGCTTAGCCGCTAGCTGTAGGCTAACATTAGCTGCTGTTGTGGCACTGCTACTGAGCTTACGATGCTGTTCATGATTTAACATGTAAGACGACATATTACTGATTTATTTAACTACAGAAAACACCGCAGGGTGTTTACATGTTAATGAGGACTGCTGATATATGGACTGCCTAATATTTAGCCTGTTGTTAGCAGGTCATTACCAAAGAATAGGGGAACAGTGCTCTAGATGTAATAAGAATGTAATAAAGACGTTATATAGATGTAATAGATATGTAATATAGATGTAACAGCAGCAGAGTGGGTTGATCATCACATTATTTGTTGTTTGTGGGTTATTTTGATCACTAAGGCACTTTGCTTTACTGACATTCTTGGACACAGAATAAGCAAGGTGTCCTCTTTCATCATTTTATTGGTTAAAAAAAATAAAGTAGTAGTAGTTAGTAGTAGTAGTAACAAAAAGTGTTGCAGTATATTTTTGCATTAATCAGTCCCTCCGGGATTTCACAGAAAAGTTTTGTGATTGTTGCCGCAGCTAAAAAACTGGTGCTGCACTGGGGTTTTTAAAAAGTTGGGATCATTAAAAATTGATTTATTCAATAAAACAATGCCCCAGGATTGCAAGAATTTTTTATTAGTCACGAGAAGGAAAGGCTAATGTTGCAGCAGTTTTTTTTAAAAGTTCAGAAGTTTTGAGGCTTAATTTTTAAACATCACACAGTGGATCAGTTTGCAACTTCTTATGGTGTTTTAGGAAACCTTAATGAAATAAAATAAAGTGTGATGATGTGCGAGGCCGGGAGAGGGTCAGGGCGGAGATATTTGGCCGTAGTTGCAAGGCGGCACTGAATTCATGAGTGAAAACTGGAGCGACTGATTAACAGGTTTTATTACTGTGTTGCACTGTATCATTATTTATTATTTCTTATTATTGGTCATTATTTATATTTTGTTTCTCACTCCTCCATTTGTCCTGGCACATGCATCAGTTTCACACACTGCCAGACCCCTAATCTGCCAAAATGTCCATTAACTCGTTGTTTCCTCAATCCGCATGTTAATTAGTGTATAAAGTTCAAACCAGCCCAAAGATGGAGGGAAAGCTGAATGGATCTTTCCCCGTTGTCTCCCCGGAGTATCTTCAGCAGTGGTGAGTCCTCGTCCTCACCCTGATGTGGCCAAAGAGGAGCCCCATTATCAAAATAAAAACCTCTGAACGGCAAAGTGTGATGAAAATGAAATGAAAGCATGTGCGCCCTGATTCCCTTTTACTTTTGATTCACCTTGTTTTCTGTTTTATGTGATGTGAGTTATGGTTTATAACATTGGTTGTGTTTTTGAAACCAAATGCAGGGAATCGTACTTTTCTAATGATCTAACTTTATGTTTATCTTGCAGCACATAAAGCTAACACTGTGCCCGTTGTACTCATTATTTCCCTCTAACATCCTTCACCAGGGTTCAGTCTGCTCAGCAGTTTCAGGCTCTTCAGGCCCAATATTCAGGCTTCAACCCCAACCATCAGTTTCCCTACCCAGAGGGGCAGGCAGAGGAGGCAGCCAGGGCGTACATGGCGAATCCAGAACCCATGATGGAGCAGCAGGAGCTCGACAACCCAGCCAAACGTAAGACCAACCATATTGGATCAAAGATAGTGATTATTGGTGTGGTTGGTCTGTACCCTAAGGCAGTGGTTCTCAACTGGTCTGGCTTTGGGACCCAGCAGCAAAGTTGTGACGCAAATCAAGGAAAATATTCAATTTCTCAAATTTCTTTAATGAAAATATGCTGCACTTTGAACCTGAGATAGTACATCACTGTATGCCAACACAAAAACAAGTTAATGAGAGACCAAGATCTGCATCTGGCGATGCCAGAAAGGGAGATATTCCCTTTTACAATCAAGTAGCTGCATTTTAATTTAAACCTAAAAGTGCGTCTCAGGGACACAAGGTTTTGACACTGTAAATGTAACTGTAGCTGTGATGACCCTGCATCGTTGGACACATACTGAACAGCTCTGTATTAATAATATTTTACCAGGAGCACTAAAGAAGCCATTGGTCATGAAACCGTCACAAAACACCTCAGTAACTTGAGCCTTTTTTAACAGACTCAGAGCTTTCATGCACAAACATGAAATAAAAAGTCCAGCTACTGAGAAGATGTTTTAAAAAATCTGAAGAATTTGTAACTTAAGCTAAGTGCCTACTTATGAATACTTAGCAAACACCTTTCTATTAAAACATGTGTCAGTTAGCATTACAGGGTATTATCGCCACCTGTTGTCAAGGAGTGTGAATAGACAGCACCCCACTGCATAACAGCCTTCAAAATAAAAGCACTGGGTTTTTTTTCTTGTCATTTTTGCCCAGGCTAAGGTTAGGCAACCACTGAAAAAGGGTCACCAGCTGAGAATCATGGCCTAAGGGATAAAGATGGCCTAAGGGATAAAGATGGTCTAAAGAGATATTTGTTTTGGTCTTCAAATCTGCTCAAAAAGTCACAATGTAAGCCTCAGAATGTTCCAGAAATTAAGCTAAATGGAGTTGTATGAAGGCAGAATAAGATTTAATTAGGGCCAGTTTATAAAAGCCTAATGCCACAGTTGAGGTTCGGTCCTTTCTCTTGAGAAAACTTCTCCACACTCTCCTCGCAGCCCCTCCCAAAAAGAGAGGCAGACAGGCCAAACCCAAGGAGCCCAAGGAACCCAAACCACCAAAAGTCCCCAAGGCACCAAAGCCCCCAAAAGACCCAAACGCACCCAAAGGAAAGCCGGGTCCCAAACCAAAGAAGGCAGCTGCTGAGGGCGAGGGAGACGGGAAACAGGAGAAGATCGACGAGAGCTTCAAGAAGGTGAAGAGGAAAATCGACCGCTTTAAGGGGATGTCAGAGGAGGAGGTCATGAAGAAGACTCTGCCGGATCTACTGGACTACAACCTGGACTATGTCATTGTAAGCTCCTCTGTTAAAGGCTGTAAAGAAAAGAACAACTTTATGGTACGCATGCTTTAAAATCCCATTTTTTTATTTCTGCAGATTGGTATCAATCCAGGACTGATGGCGGCTTTCATTGGACGGTGGTTTCCTGGTCCTGGAAATCATTTCTGTGAGTCATGCGACAAATTCTGTTCAATAATTTAATGTAGAAAGTGAAGTCGATTATTATTTCAGTAAAAACAAGTCGCCATTGGTATGATCTCTCTGCAACATTCTTACTGGCTTTGACTGCCGTTTTAGTGTGCCTAGGGGGCGATGGAGAGCACATTTTGTCATGTTGGGGGTTAATTTTTTATTATTTCAAATGAAAAATCAAATCAAATATTTCACCGGATCTGGAGTGTGTTCCAAGTTTGAGTTTTTGAGCGTGTTTAAGGTGCTCAAATTAAGGTTTAAATCTGTATCAATCATAATAAGAAAGAAACAGACTGAGAACAACAGGGTCCTCCACTGTTGGAGGGGTCCGGCTTTTGGGCAATGACTCTAAAAACAGGAACTTTGTAAGTATGGGGTGTTTAGGATATCTGTTTTATTGTATTGGTATCCAGATGAATGTTGAGTTAATTTGATTTCATCAGTATCATATTAAAGTTTATGTTCTGATGATCACTTCACTCCTTGATCTTCATTTGTTATAAATACAGACGCTGTCATAACTCTTCTGTTCTTGTTTTTCTGAAACTGTTGAATGACTGTAAAACTCTGAAATTTCAGGGAAGTGCCTGTTCCTGTCTGGGTTCACCGAGGAGCAGCTCAACCACATGCATGACACCACCCTGCCTGTCAAATACAAAATGGGCTTCACCAATATGGTTGCACGGGCGACGCCAGGAAGCAAAGACCTCTCAAGGTCGGTCAAAAGAATCGAGGAGTAATATTTAAAATGCATCTCAGTCAGCGATGGGAAAAGCGAGAACATGTGTGTGTAGGGGATATGGTTAACAGAATATTTGAGGTTTTCCTCAGTTTAAAATTTTTTTTATTCACTGTTGGAAAGTATGGAGATGTAATCATTTGAGTTTCTTTGCAGTGCTCGATTTTTGAATATTGAAAACTAAAACACAATGAGAGAGTTTAAGAGTGTACACAAGACTAGACGGTGGAGATTGAGAACAGCAAAGATTAGACCAGTGGTTCCCAACCCTTTTTGGTCGGTGACCCCATTTTGGCATTACAAATTTCTGGGGACCCCAGAGATATTTTTTTCTAGAATTAGTTTTTCATCATGTTTGCTATAGTGTACAAACCATAGAGGTTTGTTATGCTGTTTTTTCCTACTGACTGCAAGTTTGTGTGTTCAGTTGAAGCGAGGGAACTGAAGCACCAGTAAATGTAAAGTCACGTGATCACGGCCTTCAATCAAGTTGCGCCAGCTCATATATTTTTAAATGCTGCATTTTATTTGAGCTACATTTATATTTGAGAAAGTGAAAGTAAGGAATACAGTTGTTTAAGATTGTGTGTGGTGTTTTCATTTTAAAAAAGAATAATAATTAGTTAAAAAAAAAAAAAAAATTATCAGTAGCCTAATTTTTTTTTTTAATCAATTACTAGACATTTCAGGTGACCCCATTTGAATTCCTGGCGACCCCAGGTGGGGTCCTGACCCCAAGGTTGAAAAACACTGGATTAGACTCTCTGAGATAAGGCAGCATCTCAAGGTCCATGGCTGGTCACCTCCACAAAATCTGTCTGCAGAGGGTTTATATACTAACTTAAGCTTCTCCCTGTGGTCACAGACAAAGTGATTCTTTCCACAACATAAATATCATCGACAGTATCAGTCCTCTGTTGTATTCGGGGGGTCTAGGAGCCTTCCTCAGCTTTAACAGTGAAATGATTCACCTTAGTCCTTTTTTTCTACTTTTATTTAACGATTCTCCTCTTCCATGTGACAGTAAAGAGCTTCGCGAAGGAGGCAAAATTCTTGTAGAGAAGCTGAGGAAATACAGACCTCTAATCGCCGTCTTCAATGGAAAATGTAAGAAATCTGCTTAATCACATTTATGATGAAACAGAGTTTCAGATATCAGTAATATGTTTCTGCTTTCTTCCTCTCCTCCTGAAGGCATCTATGAAATGTTCTGCAGAGAGCTGTTTGGTAAAAAACCAACAAAACTGGAGTTTGGTCTGCAGCCGCACAAGATCCCCGACTGTGATGTGGTGAGTATTATAGGTCAGGTCAGCCTCTTTCTCAGGATGGCCTCTGAAACTGAACTTAGTTTCTGCATTTCAAGTAACAAAAATGGCACCTACCAGAGTGTGGAAGTGAACATTTCAACCTTGACGTGACCTCTAGAGGTACTGATGCATTTATTAGCTCTGCTAAGGAGGTTTTGTTTTTTCAAGAGTTTGTCTGATTTTTGCAAGACAACTCAAAAAGTTCTCAGTGGATTTTGGTGAGGTTTTAAGGGATTGTTGCTCGTGGCAGAAGGAAGAAGTGGGTAGATTTTGGTGTTGGCACAGATTCAAACCCCTCACCTCACTGGGCCTGGATGTGACCTTTGACCTCTCAGTGATTGACCTCCACACATATTTTCTCTCTCCTCAGTCGTCTCGATAAAAATGCAAAAGCGGTTAATCTCACAGTCACTAACATCTCCACAGGCTCTGTACCTGATGCCCTCATCGAGCGCCCGCTGCGCTCAGTTCCCTCGTGCTCAGGACAAAGTTCACTTCTACATCAAACTTAGAGAGCTCCGAGATCAGCTGAAGGGCGTCCAGAGGAGCTCGGAGATCGAGGAGGTCCAGTACACCTTTGACCTGCAGCTGGCCAAGGGTGAGTGCGGCTTCAGACCGTTTTATCTCTGATGTTAACGACCTCTAAACTTCATTGAAATGTATAGAAAACATTTATTTTCATCATTTTAACTCTCTAAGTGCCAGTTTATTTACACTTTGATTTTGATAGATTATTACTTTTTTAGCAATTACCAAAAAAAAAGGCAATAAACTCACACTTTACCCCTTAAGGCCCTTTTAGGACATTGGATATATTTGAAAATATTAGGCATAAAAAATTGTCATCAACTCAAGTATAGCAATTGTGAATTCATTTTAATAATTTTAACCCTCTAACTGCCAGTTTATCTATATCGTGAAACTTTTTTTTACACAAGAAATTATTTTCTATTTGATGAATACAAAACAGCTTTTTGTGTGTGCATTATCAGTCCAATGTCAGTGATTAGCAGCAACTGGAAATTTGAACTAGTTGAAGTAATTTATTCCACTGGCCTGCTGTCACTGTTTTATCCTATTAGTTCAATTAAGGTCATCATTTCCCGCAACGCCTCTCTGCAAACATGAAAGAAATGGCGTGATCTATCAGTGATTTTTTTTTTTGTGTGTATCTTTTGCCACTGAGAGACAGGGTTACAGAGGAATGAACAGGATTTTATAAGTCTGTATTGCAATGGCAGTAGAATCAGGTCATTCTTCTTCTCTTTCAAAGATAATCATCGTTGAGATATGCTTTCACACTCATTTAAACCTTTGTATTTCTCTTTACTGTAACAGAGGACGCGAAGAGGATGGCGATAAAGGAGGAGCAGTATGATCCTGGGTATGAGGACGCCTATGGAGGAGCGTACGCAGAGCGAGGAGCTGAAGGAGCTGAAGGAGCTCAGGGTCAACTCAATGGTCACTGCACATTCTCATCAGGAGAAAACAGAGGTAACACTCCACAGATGGACATTTGATGTTATTTTCTTTGGACTAAGACTTCAAACTAAACTCACTCTAAGGTCTGACGGTCCAGAGTTAGGTCTACAGTTTTACTTCATGTGCTTTTGGCTGTAGAAAAACGTCAAAAATTCAGGAACATTTTGTGCTTAAATGAAACAAGGACTTCAGTCATCAGCTGATCAGTGGCACCAGAATGACACGATACTGTAAATGTCTCATGCCTCTCTATGGAAGCATCAGTTTAAGTGTTTAATGTCTTTTTATGATTAGTTTGTGTTTAAGCAGTGACTGCACTCAAAGAGATTAAACTAGGAGACTTAAGAGTGACTCTTGATGTGATATATCACAAATACACAAGGTGTCCAAAAACTTTTGACCACTTCTGTACAGTCAAAACCCAAAAGTCACAAAATCAGAATTAAATCATTCAAATGTCCTTTTTATACCCGTAAAACTAATTTAACTGTAAATGAAAAGTGTTGACTGTCTGTGGATGTGATACCTTAAAGTTCAGAGGAGTCAGGAGGGGGCGGGGGGCTCTATCTGGGTGATTTGTGTCCAGGAGGTGATGATGGACGGTCTTTTTCATCAGAGGCACCAAGTGTCACCGAACACTGACAGATCCCTTCTGGACACTCCAGGAGGCAAAAAAATGTCTCCAGAGCAAAAAAGGCAAAAAATTGTCACCCAGTCCTTTTTCTCCTTCATCCCAGCAGCTGAGGGACTTTTGCTTTCTCTAAACTTTAGTTTGATTTGTTAAAAACTGTCTCAGACTCTCTGAGGTCTGCTGCATGTGTCAGCTCCTTTGTCTCCCCTCACACTCTCTCAGGTCACAGGTGCTGCAATCACCTGGAGCTGCTCACCTGGACCAACCCTCCCCCTCACAGCTCTGAGCAGCAAGGTGCAGGTTTTTCTGTCCCCCACACATAAACCAAATATCAGTGACGGGGGGGCACGCGGACTATGGAGAGCTGTTTGGGCATTGAATTGATATCAGTGATATCAACTGTAGTTCAGCTCTACTAGAACTCAAATTTGGAGTACATGTACTCAATTTTGATCGAGTAGTGCATGAGTAGACTTTACTAGTGAAGCAAAAAGTGTCACTAGTACTACTAGTAGACTTAAAAATTTTCACTAGTACTTCTAGTAAGCCTTATATGCTAATAAGGGGGCAGGGAAAAGCAAATTCAGGTTTCCCATTGGCTTTCAAAAATATTACAACCAATCAGGGTGCTGGATTTGGTTATAATTCCTCCCACTTCATTACATTAGGCCTACTAGTAGTACTAGTGAATCTTTTGGCTTTACTAGTACTACTTGTGGACTAAAAACAGTCTACTGGTACAACTAGTGAGATATTTTTGTTTACTAGTAGTACTAGTTACAAAAATTTTGTTTTACTAAGAAAGGTTTTTGGCGCACCAGTGCCAAATGTTACTAGTAAAAGCTCAAAGATTTACTGTAACTTGAGTACTAGTAGAGCTGAACTACGGTTGATATCACTGACCTCAATTTTAAGTCCGAATGGTTTTCTCCCACCTTGGCAATCACTCGCAGCGCTCCAGTCTCCTGCAGAGTCCTTGTGCCCCCCTCTGTGCAGCATCAGGCCTCTGTTTCTACCTCTGGAGACAAACAAATGGGGGATCACACTCCTGCAAACCTTATCAGACCACGAATCGACTCAAACATCACGTCCTTGCAGATTTAATAGGGATGTCTTGTGGTGTGATGATTCTGGAGCTTTGTTTAAAGTGTAAAGAGCTTTTCACCCTGGAAAGCTGCAGGTTTGGGGGCGCTGCCCGCCTGGTTTTGTTGGTGGTGCAGCCCATTAGCAGCTGCTTAAGAACACTGTGTGCAGTGTTTGATGGAGGGAGAGTTTGGATGTGGTGAACTTTTACAGTGAAAAATATTAAAAGTCAGTTTTGAACACCAGATTTTTCAGATTTCAGTTCTTGAAGTAGTTCTATATTTAAATGTTTCTGCCAAACCTGTCAGGATCAACAAAATAAATCTCTTTTTGTCTTGTGGATGTTCAGAAGGAGCGCAGGAGGCGAGCACGTCGCAGCTAGCAGAGGGCCAGCTCCCAGACGGACAGTGGATGACTGAGTCCTTCGCAGACCAGATCCCTGACATTGGCGGGGGACAGAAGGAGGGCGCCGTATGAGGACGAAGACCTCCCTGACCTGCAGAGCCGGTCTTTAGGTTGTTTACCTTTTTATTAGTGTAGATGGACTTCTTAGAGATTTTTGCAGAGCATCTTTCTGCACTTTTATTTGTTTAATGGTCTGGTATACACGTGCCATCGTCTTCACGGCGGTCTTTAAAATGTGAAATCAGGGACCAGACGGTGCTGGACTGTCTCTGGAGACGATCATGTATTTAATCATTTGTACTGTAGCTCTGCACTGAGACACAGTACATCAACACTCACAGCTACTGTGCTGACAGTAGATTAAACTCCAGTGGAAGCTCCACAGGTCAATGAGAGCTTCCTGCTCCTCCATGGAGGATCTGCATTCATGGTTTTTATGGTGCTACAGACTGAGATCACTGGATTTACCCGGACTCATGATCAGAAAAAACTTCTGAGCAGCCTTTTTAAAATAATGTTACAAACCTCAGACGGGTTTTATTTTAATGTTTTTATCACTTTTATTGATTTAGGAAGTCTAGGATCATGTTTTGTATGTTTTGAAAAGTCATTTGGAAGGAATTTTATGAAACATGTTGTCCATTAAAATATCCTGATGATGTTTTCTATTTTACTGAATTTTCTTTCGCTCTTTCAGAGTAAGTTGGCTTCACTACATGGTTTTAAGATGGATTTCTGGCCTGATTTGCCCTGCCTATAAATAATCCTCAAGTCTTTGGTGTCAGTACGACTTCTAGTCAACAGAGAATCCCTGAAGGAGAGAATGTTTTGTGGGATTTTATTCACACTTAGCACAAATGTCCTCTCTAGCTGGGGGATTATTCCATGTGTTCACCATAATTTATCTCAACATTTATTATATTTAAACTTAAATGTGACTTGCTTAATTTGAATAACTTTGATTTTTGTCATGCCCGAGAAAACTATTTTTGTCCCCCACCACCTACAAAGTCATTTAAACCCTGTTCACACTTAAAATAATCCAGACATTATTCTGACTGAAGGGCAAAATAAAAAGCCAAGAAAAGACATTTAAATGATGAGACAAAAGTCGAAATAGTTTTAATAAAAGCTGAAATGACGAAAATAAAGTTTAAAAAAGAAGAAAAAGGGTCATCGTGTCAAGAAACCATGAAAATCTCAAAATAAATTTTGATTATTTCAGAAGTTCAGAGTATTCTCATTTGTTGGGGTGATTTTAATGTTAGGCTTCGCCCTACTCTAGATACTACCAAACCCTATGACGCAGGAGGAAAGAAAACGACCAAGAAATTGAAATTTATGCTTCAGGAGCTATGTCTTTCAGACATTTGGAGAGAGCTAAACCCCACTAAAAGGGATTTTACCTTTTATTCACACCCACATTTAGTGTATTCAAGGCTGGACAACTTTTTTATGTTCCAAAAAGACTTTTGCAGGGTAATAAACTGTAATATTGGAACTATGGATATATCAGACCACTGTCCAATTTTTATGGATGTTGTGATTAACTGTGAAAGGCTAAAAACCATCTGGAGATTAAACACAGGGATCCTAAATCAAATGAGAGGGAAGATAAGGGTGGACATTAAAACATATTTTGAGGAAAATGATAATGGGGAAGTTCCTCCACTGATATTGTGGGATGCTTGTAAAGCAGTCTTGAGAGGGAAGATTATTGGATACTGTTCTTATTTGAAAAAGAAAAGAAAGGAAAATATAGTTCAGCTAGAGACAGATTTAAAAACTCTGGAGAGTGAACACAAGAAAACCCTGAACCAAAGAGTTAAAACAGAAATTAAAAAGAAAAAGAATGAGTTAAACGAAATATACTCAGATGAAATTAAAGAAAGTTGTTTTTTATTAGACAAAGATATTATGAGGCAGGGGGACAATCTGCTAAATTACTTGCTTACAGATTAAAAAAAACAACAAGCTGAGAATATTATTCATAAAATAAGGGAACCTGATACTAAATTGGTTCAACATCAATTAAAAGACATACACAAAACATTTGTTACTTTCTACAAAAATTTATACTCCCAGCCAAAAATTAATGAAACAAAAATGGAAACTTTATTAAGTTTAATAAAACTTCCCAAAGTAGAAGAAGATCAAAATAAGCTTCTAACCAGCGAGATATCAGATGAGGAAATTAGAAAAGCAATTACACATTTAAAACCAAATAAAGCAGCGGGACCAGGTGGTTTTCCCGCGGAGTGGTATAAGGAGATGAAGGATCTTTTGATCCCTAAAATGAAAGTCACCTATAATCATGTTCTTAAGATGGGTACAATCCCTGCCTCATGGAGAGAGGCTGTGGTCTCTCTAATTCCAAAAGAGGGTAAGGATAAACTTCAGTTCAGTTTCGGGTTATAAAGTAAACATTCAAAAGACCCAGATACTTAGCTTTAATTTTAAACCTAGCCACATCATACGTTCTAGTATCCGACAAGAATGGGACCTGAAATACATAAAATATTTAGGTGTAAACATCCCTAAAGATTTAACAATTTTGTATAATCTGAATTTTGACCAGCTGAATCATAAAATAAATGAGGATATCAGGAGGTGGAATTTAATGCCTTTTCTAAGTTTTGAGTCTTGAGTTGAGTCTGTTAAAATGAATATCTTACCAAGAATATTGTATTTGTTTCAAACACTTCCAATAGAAATTACAGATAAACAATTTAATGAATGGGATAGACTAATATCACGATATATTTGGAAAGGGAAAAAGCCAAGGATTAGATTCCAAACACTTCAATTACCAAAGAATAAAGGCGGGCTAGCTCTCCTGTGTCTTAGGCATTATTATATCTCTGCCCAGTTGAGACCCTTGGTTTGCTGGTGCAATTCTGATTTTCAGTCAAGATGGAAAAGCATTGAAGAAAGTCTCTCAGGGTCAGTCCCAATTCAGGCTCGTTTGGGTGACAAAAGATTGGTTAAAAACCTTTTGGAAATTGGCAATAGCTAGATTAATTTATCTCTCAAAACATATTTAAATGTTGTCAAGATGACTGGCCTGTCTGAGGAGATAAAAATTCTGAGATGGTGCGCACATGATATCGACTTTATCCCCAATAGACAAGATACTAGTTATAGTAAATGGGCAAAACAAGGCTTGTCTGCATACTGTACATATTTTAACCAGCGAACATTAAGTACATTTCAAACTCTGAAAAGAATGTATGGATTGAACAATACTGATTTTTTTAGATTTTTGCAGGTCAGGCACTATATAAACGGCTCAATTCTAAAGACTCAAAACGCATTTGAGAATGATCTCCTCAAAGTTTTCATAAGTGCCTATAAGGGAGACTCAGGATTTAAAATAATTTCAAGGATATATAGAGGACTTCACAATGTCAAATCAAAAAACACTTTATTCATAAAACAACGGTGGGAAAAGGAAAATAACATACAAATTTCGGAAGAAAGCTGGGAAATATTGTGAGATTCAATGGAAGATTACAAATTCAACTTCAACTTCTTGGAGGGTATTAGGGTGGAAGAGTATCATTAGATATTTTATTACACCTGTACAGAAGCTTCACTATTCGGGCTTTTCCAACTGCTGGAGGAATTGTGGATCCCAGGAAGCAAATCATTTTCATCTGTTTTGGGCCTGTCCCACAATCAATAGGTTCTGGCGAGATATCCATAAAGAACTGGTAAACATATTAGGGATAGACTTAACTTTTAACTGGGAGCAACTCTTTGTTGGAGTTTTGTTGTCATCAACAAATAAGAGTACTAAGTACTTGTTTGCAGTATTGAGCATCGCTGCCCGGAAGGCAATTACCAAAAAATGGCTAAAGTCAGAAGCGCCAACTTTAGATGATTGGTACAATGTCATTTATGAAATATATACAATGGAACGAATCACCTTTTCATTGCGGCTTCAAAATAGAAAATTTCGTGAATTGTGGGAAAAATGGAAACTGTACATCCTCCTAAATGCCCCTTTTTTGTTTAAATCCACATTTATTTTACAGACACCTACTTGAAAATATTTATTTTTGATTTATCAGATAAGAGACACCCCATGTTCGAATGTTAAGTGTAATTTTGTGTGGTTGTAAATTCTATGTATTGCTTGTTTTATTTTGAAAATGAAAATGATAAAAAAAAAAAAAGAAAAAAAAGAAAATCTCAAAATAAAGAGAAAAAGGATGGAAAGACCAGAAAAAAGGCGATTTTTAAATTGATTTTTGTTAAAATAAGAATTAAACTAAAATTTTGCTTCAGCTTTATATTTTTCAGTCCTCACTGCACTTTAACTGCTTTGCTCCCCTGTCACAGCGGCACAGCGCCACCAGGAGGCCGTTTGAGGTTCATTTATCAACACTGAAAAGCAAGCCACAGCCTTTGGTCAGATTTTATTGCATTTGTGTTGTGGAATCAATAATATCAACAAATGATTTTAAACAAATGAACATTAGATAAAGTGATAAATAATAAATATAAATGTAGCTGCTGATTGAACTGGGAAAAATTAAAATTTTACATCATTTATTTTCAGTGTTAAAGTTCGTCTCCCTCGTGGATCACTCCCTTAGGTGAAGTCTTAGTTTGTTTCGCTCTATTAAGGTCAGCAGGTCAGGTGGTGATGACGGAGCTGCAGGTGAGGTCGAGGTGAAGGAGAACCGGTCCAGGTCACAGTCATGGTTCAGGTCAGGAGTTTGGTCTGAGTTTGTGGTGATTTTTGACACAAGAGGGTTGAGGTGTTTGGCTCTGGTTTGTGTCCTGAGGGCTGAGTTAGACAAGCTGATGGAGGAAATGAAAGAGGAACATTCAAGAACCTTTGAGGAGCTGATCAGAAAAAACAAATGTCCTGATTACAAGAACATAACTGTTTATGAAATACTGCTAATAAATATTAAGTCAAAATTAGACTGAACGGGGTTCATGACACTTAAAAAAAAAAAAAAAAAAGCGACTTGGAAAAAGTTGATTGGATGGGGACATCAGAATGTTTAAAAAAAAGTTAAATCCAGAAGAAAATCATGAAATAATAGGAAGAAAATGTTTAGTATAAAAAAATATCTATAATAAAAAGTGAAAATACAAAAAAATGCCAAAGAAAAGAAAAGTGTAAAGTCAGGCTGGGCAATATATCTATTAAGTCAAATAACTCGATTTTTTTTTTTACAGTCGATATAAAACTCACAAATCATTTTTATGTCTTGGCTTAATCCATTTCTAGGTTGATGCAATGTTTGAAAACATAAATACTAAAAATGTACAGTTTTCATGATGGTAGGCTTCGTCAGATTTTGTAGAGCACATGCTTAGGCTTGTTTTTGTTTCTTAAATGAGGTTAAATTCTCATCATTGAGCTCTATATTAATATTCTGTGAAAATAGCTCAGATTTCAGAGTTCATGTTGACAAACCTGTCGACATTCAAAGTACATTACCAACATTATATTAAAAAAACAATACCATCATGCAATTCAACTGTTCAAGGGGAAATTTTGTTTAGTTTATATTTTGATAACATAAAGGCAAAACTTGATTCACAGAATTTGTGCTTCACTTGAAATTTTTTTTTTAATTGATAATAATCATGAGTCAAGTTTTGTGAAAAAAAATAGAGGATTTTATTTTAAGGCCGTATCGCACAGCCCTAGTGGAAGTATCAAGAAGATAGATTTTAAAAGTTATATGACAAAAAGTCTTATGAAGAGAAATTAAGGTCAAATGTTGAAAGAGTCTAAATGACAATAAGAAAAGTGTTAAAGTGTTAAAACTGAAACAGAATTAAAACCAGAAACATATTGTTGTTCACCACCTGTAGGATGAGCGTTTAAGGACATCATGACAGAAAAATATGAATACGAAGAATAAACATCTAAATGTGCCTTAAATCTGATAATCATAAGAAAAAAAATGCACATTTACATTCTCCAGTTTTCTGCTGAACGTCCTGCACAGATCTCCTGTAAGCATCTGGAGTCTGAAAAGTAATAATAATATACAAAATAATCAATAATATACAGAATAATCAATAACATACAAAACAATATTATGATATCAACGTTTCCGACAACAACAACAAAAATAATAATCAGGGGTGAGCAACTGGTGGCACAGGGGCCACATTCGGCCCACCAGTCGATTTAACATACATTTTTAAAAAGCAAACTTTAAAATATGTCAAAATATACCATTTTAACAAAAATGTAAGACAAAATAGAGCTACAGTTGTTTTTAGTTTTTGCTGATAAACTCCTCTCTCATTGCTGAATGCATTGTTTCGATAAAGATATAAATGTAAGTAATATTTTCTTTAACTAGTTTAAATTCTGTTAGTCTCATTCAAGTAAGACTGAAGATCTTCTGAAGATTTTGTACCTTTTGGTCAATAACAGCAGCAGCTGGACGGGCAGCAGCAGCAGGAAGAGAAACTCCGAGAGCCAAGAGCCGCTGCCGTGATTGTCCCAACACGCCTCCATCAGCACTGACATAAAAACACACATTTAAAAACAGATATTTTTTATATCTATCTGCTGTAAAAAGCCGAATATTCATTGTAGAATGAGGGATGTTTTTGTAAAACTCTTCTGACAAATTTATTTAAAAATAGATTTTCTTTTTAAATTAAATGATATCCAATGACTGCTGCATACATCACTTATTTATGTCACTAAAAAAGCTTAAACTGGCTCATTTTCTCTGTTTAGCTTGTTTAATGAAACACACCTCCTAAAGCTTCATATTCTGTCTTTTCTCTTCCATCATAATGCTCATGCACAGAGCTGCAGCTCATTTTTCTCATTTTGTTCATTTTTTGCTCTGCTGTGAAGTCAAACAGACTTATTGTCATCATGCTGGATGTGATAAATGTGGAAAATAACCTAATTTGAATGTTTCTGTCATTTTTTTTTCTTTTGCCTTAAATTCTTTAAAATGATGCTTTGAGTTATTTTCCTGCAATGGAGTCATTGAGGGAGATTTTGAGCTCAAACATGCAGAGAAAGTTTGGCTTATTTTTCTATTTTATGCAGCTTCCTGGATTTTGATAATAATAATAATAATAATAATAATAATAATAATAATACATCTATTTAAAAGTACCTTTCATGACACTCAGGACACTTTACAAAGTTTTAAAAAAATCACAACAATAAAATTGTGAACATCACATTCAGTTTCTACATGAAGCAAAGTTCACGGCTGGTTTTCAGCTTGAAGTAACTCCACCCACTCCCACCTTCTGATCTGAACACATGCCCCTCTTATCCTCCTCACCTCTCTTGAGGCTCTCAGGTAGATTCTCTACAATGTTCAGGTCCAGAGACCAGTGGTCTTCATCATGAAGACTCTGCCCGTTCATCATCATCTCCTTTGGCTCCATCAGCTCACAGCCAGCAGCTCCACCTTCAGTCTTCTCCATCAGACTGATATGAGGATGCTGTGTTTGAAGCAGATCTGTCACAGGAAGTTGACTTCAACATTTTTATGAAGATTAGAGAGTGATGATGAAGATGAAGGTGGAGGAGCTCACCTCTGTCTGTGAGGAATCGAAGAGCATCCATGTAACCGTTACAGCAGATCTCAGCAAGCTTCTGTGGAGGACAGTGGACATAGTGAAGGTCTGGTTTCTCCACTGAAGCCGGAGGACTGAACAGTTTTCCACTTTTAATTTGAAATAGTTTTTGTCTTTTTTACATTTTGGACATCCACGGCTCCATAAACACTCCAACAGAAGTTTGAAATGAAGCAGCAGTGCCCCCAAACCCTGTGATTTTGGAGTTTTCAAGCCCAAAAAGAAGAAGAAACCTGAGCCTGAAAGATGCTGACCCCGGGCCAACAGTCATGAGTGAACCTGTTTTAAAGTCTGACTCCAGGGTGAACTGACCTTGGGTGCCGGAGGCAGGAAGGACGTGCAGACCCGGTGCACGTTGCCTGTGTTCACCTGGATGCTCACGTTTCCAAAGCTGGACTCAAAGAAGTTGAAGGTTCCCTCTTTGGGGCAGATGTCACTCTCTCCTGAGAACGGAGCCATGGTGATGGTGTTCCTGTCCTCAAACAAAGGCATGTTGTTGCTCAGAGCTCCGTCCATGTAGAACTGAAAGAGATTTAGAAAAATCAACTTACGTTACTGTGTGAACGAACGAGATGGATGGTTTCTGGACAAGTGGATGGGTGGATGGATGAAACAGTAGGTGGATGGACAAGTGCATGAGTGGATGAGTAAATAAATAGATGATGATGGAAATAAAGAAGTGGTGGATTGACAGATGGACGGATGGATCCATGGACAGAAGGTTTAACTGGTGGACAGATGTATGTGTGAATGATGGATGTATGGCTGGACAAATGAATGGATGAATTAACAGATGGCTGGTTTAATGGATGGATGCATGGACAGACAGATCAATAGATAGTAAGATAAATGGATGGACACACAGATGAAATGATGGATGGATGGATGCATGGACTGCTGCAGAGCGTGGTGAAAGCAGCAGGGAAATTTAGAGAGTGCCCACTGCCATCACTAGAAGACATTGCTGCCTCATGGTAAGTAGCTTGGATGGATGCACAGGGATCCATGTATCAATGGATAATAGGATGGATGGATGGACACACAGAAAGATGAGTGCAGAGATGGAGAAACAAAAAGATGGATAAATAGATGACTGGATGGATGAATGGGTAAATGGAGGAATATTTAATAGGTGGTTGACTGCATGGATGGGTGGTTAATAGATGAAGGGAAAAGAAGGATGGATGGAGGGAACATGGTTCGAAAGATGGATGGATGAATAAATCAAATGATAGATGGACAAATAGGAGGACAGACGGATGGATGGGTGAATTCAGGAACAACTGAATGGTTGAATAGACAGATGGTTGGATGGATGGTTGGATAATGTGGTTCTGTTGAACCCCTGGAAGAAACAGGGCTGATAGAGATGATCTCCTCACCTCTCCTCTGTATGATGGAGGGATGAACCCGCTGTACCCGGGGAAAAAACAGCTGCAGACCAGGACCTGAGGAGAACACAAGAAAACATCATAAAAACAGATTAATAGTCGGACAATAAAGTATAATTATAGATAGATTTTACCCGATTAACCTGCAGAGAAGACATAAAAACATCCATTTACTCTTCAGTACTTGATAATAAAGAATAATTACAGCTTTATTTCACCTGAATGAGCTCCTCTCTGCTCTCGAACTCTGACACCAGCACGTTCCTCCGGTCAGAGATCCTGGTGAGGGACACACAGAGCCTCCCAGAGGCCTTCAGGTGGGCGTCTTCTGGAAGCTTCTGCTGCAGGAAGGTCCTGGCTGTCCTCAGCAGACTGAAGGTTGGGTGAAAGACACCCAGAGTGTGCCTTCTGGCCTCTTTGGCTGTGGATAAAACATCTGCACAGACCTCCTCTGAGGAGGAGACCGGAGCATTAATCAGAACATCTCAAAGAAGAGTTCGATAAGTTAATGATCCTGTAGTTGTTTTATATAAACCTTTATTTAACATTAATATTTACTCTAGAATGCTGAATATTTGTCCTGTACATCCAGGCAAAGACAGCAGCTTAGAAAGATCCACAAGAGAAATGAACTTCTATCAATCACAGAAAGTCTAAAGTTTGTAAAAAAGACATTCAGTCAAATATTTAATATATTCAGTTAAAAACAAACTTGAGAGCAACAATATGCAGCTTAAACAGAAATGGGAGAATGACCTGTGACCTACTGTCAGCACCAGGTAACCACGACAGGAGGCCACCGTTCACTGGTTAAAATATGAAGGATTTATGGCACCAGTTCACATCCCAGCCCTTCGCTAAAAAGAAGCCAGTGTGCTCATAACAATGTGTTTGATAAAATGTCTGAAACTAAAAGATCAAGAGGACGGGGATGAGCGAAAAGATGGACAAAAATAAAAAGAGTGGGTGCCATTAGATAAAGATACTTTACTGCTAAACTTAGTGTGAACCACCATTTCAAGGTGGATATGTTTAATACTGTTACTTTAAAGGGATAGTTCAGGTTTTTGAGTGTGGTTGTGTGTTGAACCACACTCCAAAAAACCTGAACTATGCCTTTAAGGCGATTTGTACCAACCATTAAAAACATTTTTTTCCAAAAGTAAATAACATGACCTGTAAGGATTAAATAAGAGTCCTGGTTTAACGTTCAGCAGAGCTCCAATTTTCTAAACTCTTCAAGCTCTGCCTGTGAGAGACTGAGGAGCATTCAGCATGGTGTCGGCTGCAGAAGAACAAACCTTTGTATTATCTAAAGAGAAATATCTGATAAATCATAAAGCTCCTGAGGCAGAAGTGAAGGTGAAGATGTCACCAGCATTGAGAAAGAAGATCAATTTGACATTTTATTATAATTATTGGAGTAAATTATGAACGAAGCAGCACTCAGCTGGTGTGAACAGAACACCAAACACCAGAACAACTGCAGTTCAGATTTTTCTTCACCACAATAAAACAGAATGTTCACCTTAATGATCATCTTTTCGTTTTTATTCAGTCAAATTATATCTACTCTGTCTCACCTGCATTATTATGAGCCTGTGAGTATCAGTGACTGTTTTCCCTCATTTGGCCTCATGTCTTTGGCCTCTTGTAACCTCTGGACTTTGCTCCCATCATTGCATCAGCTGTTTGTGAGTCCGTGAACCTGACGTGTGTTTACTCCACAGATCTGTGAACATGTTTGCTCTCAGACATCTTATCCTCTCTCAGCAGCCAAGTACTCTAAATACTACAGGGGGCATCAGTGCTGCCTGCATCTGTTACTGTGGATATAATAAATCATATTAGAGTGTAATAACTGTTGAGAGTAAAAAGCTATCAGGCAACCACAGAACTTCAACATGGAAGCAGCTGCTACACTTCTATGTTTTAACTTGTTGGAGGAGTTCCTCTGAACCCAGTGACCTGATGGCTCTGGTTTATTTACTGTTGCTGATTAAAAAACCATCAGTACTGACTGCATGAGGGTCTCCAGGTCCTTTTTGTAGTCCTTGTTCACAGTTTGTTAGAAACTGTCCTTTTAAAAACACAATACTTTAAAATTAAAAAGCAGGTCATCATCAGATGGAGTTTATGATGCAGAATTAAACACACAAATCTCAGCTGGAAGTGCTGTTCATTCATGCTCCACTATAATCATGTAAATTAGATTTTTTTTTTGCCAAGCATCATCAAACATTTTGTCACAAGTTCCAGCTTTACTGTGCATTTCTAAATTTGAATTTCATCATCACATTGCAGACCAGCATGACTAAACCAGAGCATTTGTGATGCTGATGATGCTTTGGGCCATTTCACATTGGCTGCAGGCTGAATTTAACACCATGGTATGAAGATGATTTGAAACTTTTTGATGTCACGTTTTTGATTAATAATGTTTTAGTAATTAACCAACCAAACTTAACAGATCTGCAGTTTTTAATTAAATGCTACAGCTTACAAAAGAAGGCGCCAACTAAAGTTAGCAAAACATTAATATTATGCAAAATTCAGACATTGCATGGATTTGTGCACAGACTTCTTGGTGATCAAAACCACATGAATTAAGAATCTTCTTAGTGAGAGCCTATGAGTTCTACTTTTTGGTGTCTATATCATTAAACTAGTTTTTTTTTTTTTTTCAAATCAGCTGCATTTTACAGGAATCATACTGAGATGAATAAATCTGGTGTCATGAGCATCCTAGAATGCACAAACTTTTAAGCCATTCCTGCAGAAGAGGAGCCGCCTGAGCCTCAAAAGCTGTTTCATGTTTAAAAGATTTATACAAGTGAGTTAACAAAAGTATGGTTTTATACCAAAACAATTGGACTCCATATAAGTAATTTTAATTCTGTTTATTATAATACTGATAATTATTAACATGCCCAAATAATTATGTTAGGTAACCTAAAATGTAGTTTAGAACAGATATATTGTGGAGAAGCTTAATGTATGTATACACTTAGATATGAGATGGATATTTATGAAAACAATTAAGTATGTTTATGTATACACTGCATGTATAATATGTAGATATATATACGTATATATCATATATACATTTATTTTTTCTGAAGTACTTACTTAATATTATTATAATTTGTTTGTTCTTTTGGAGGTTTATATGAAGAATGGGGTTATGCTTGCAGAGATTTATTTTCTATGAAGATTTACTGTAGTTTCTAAAATTGGGCTATTACCCATGTATTTATGTTGTTTCCATGAATAATGACAGATGGTAATGAATTATGATTTTAATTAATTAATGGATCTGATTTGTAAGGAAGGGGCAGGACCAGATAAGCTTTTTGCTTCATTCTGTTCCTTCTCAAACTGGTTGTTGTGTTGACATAAATATGTATGTTCCCACAGGTGTAAATATATTTGATGGACATGTACAGTTGTTTGGTGTACATATGCATTGTTTTGACTTTATTTTTGTTGTTAGTGTTTTAGTTTGAGAGAAAGAAAGAAAGAACTTCATGCATTTGGAAGTGATATCATGTGAGATAAAGAAAAAAACAATCAGAAGAATGCACAAGGACATAAATCCCTTATCTAAAGCCCATAAACATGAGTTGTGAGCCTGAGGAGCTGCAGAGCCTCTTATCTCCCATGTGTTGTAAACTTACCAACTGGAATCCCAACAACCAAAGCAGCAGCCACGAGACACCCCGAGGAGGCTCCACAGATCTTCGAGGCTCCGTGGACCAGCTGAGGGACCTCCTGCAGGAAACAGCTCAGAGCTCCCAGGTGGTAAAGACTCCTGAATCCACACCCTGCTAGAGAGATGTTCCACCCCTCGTCCCAGTCAAACATCTTCTCTGAAGGTCACCTTCATTCAGGATCTTCAGTCCAGTTCGGCTGGAGCATTCAGCTCCTCTGGATAAATCCAGCAGCATGTGGACCTCCTCATGTCCACGGTATAGGAGGTCCAGAGGGGCACAGTGAAGGATTGCGCAACAGAGGCTCCCACGTCAGAGCTCTCCTCAGAGAAAACAGGCTGGAGGCCCATTGCAGGAGCAATTAGGCCGGCTGTGGGACATGTGAGGGTTTTCATAACTGAGGAGGAGAAAGGGAGGGCGTGGGGGTGGGGAGTAGAAAGACCAAAACAGACACGTGCAGTTCTGAAGACCATAAAAGTCAATCAACACGTGTGAAAGCAGCCTGCCAGGTTTCAGAGGTTTGTGTTCATGCCCCTGCTGTCGGGGTCTGGATCTCAGGTTTGGAGTCGTCCATCAGTCCACCTGGGACATTTTTGTCTGTGTTTCAAGACTAACACCTGCAGGGTCTCCCTCAGACTTCACACAATGACCCTGTTCAGTCCTGGATTATAATCTAATATCTAAATTGTTGTGCCTGCTCCACCTCGGGGACGATCTGATGGGATTCTGGAGGTCAGGGTCAGGGTCAGACCTCTCTGCTTTGAGATATGAAAACATTGCCAAGAAGTTCTGATATTTCAAAACTCATTTTCACCAAAACCAACATTTATGAAATTCTTTCCTGTAAAAACAAGGTTCAAATTTTTTTTTAAAGCTACATACAGACCTAAATAGACCAGGGATGGGCAACACTCCCTTTAAGCCAGGGGTGTCCAAACTATGGCCCGGGGGCCAAATGCAGCCCGCTGCCCATTTTGAATTGGCCCCTGAAACAGTTGAAAGAATAAAGACATTTCGATTAAAGAAGTAAATAACATTAATCATGCACATTTTCTGCCACATTTACTTTGTCACAAGGTCTCATTTTTCGAAGTATATTGCAATATTCATCTTCAAGCACCAACATTCTTGCAGTTTACTCTTGTGTTGTGTCTGACAGTGAAGATAAGCCATCAGTGTCTCCCATCTCTGCTGCTCAGAAGGTCATTCTCGCCCTGATAAGGTGTGATTCCAGTGATAGCCCGGGGTTACAAGGGCCCCTTGACAGGTGATAGCCTACCCCTAAACCCTAAAACTTTAAGTTAAATATACTAAAAGGGAGGTGCAGCAAGTGGCTCAGTCGTCCATGTATTCCTCTTTATGCAGCCCTCGATGCTTTAAGTGGTTGCCAGTCAGTTTAAAATACAAAAAAAGGTATGTAACAGCAATATTTTCATGAAGAGTTAGCTCTCTTTGGCTGCATTTACTTCTGAGACTTCCTTTTGTTAATTTATCCAAATAGAAATTAAGAAAGAAAATTAAAATCAAATTTGAATGTTACAAGTGCATCAAGAAGAAGCTGAAAGTGACTTAAATTCTGTCTTTAACTCAATAGGTCCATTTTCGCTTATTGTACTTTAGTTTAAATGCATATAAATGTTGATAAAGTAACTTCTTGAGCCACTACATAAACATTTCTAACTTGTAGAACCTTTCCTAATTGGAAAAAAATTACCCCGCTGGCATTGAAGAAAATCTAAATGTGAGCAGAGACTGTCAGAGTAAATCATCAACTCCAGAACTCAGTCCTAACCCTGATCCCTGAGGTCCAAATGCAAGTCTTCAAGAAGGTTCTATTTCCTGTGGAGAATGCTGAAACAGTCAATAAGATAGCTTTTAAAATGGGCATAAAAGGCAAAAACCCCTCAGTGTTTATCCTCAAAATATCTTTACAGAGTGCAGTGAATGAGTAAAGCAGGGCAGCATTATATTTCTACATTCAACATTTATTTTCATCTCTTTTAATCATCAATATTAAAACATTAATCCAGAGTCTGATGTTTAGTTATCAGCTCTTATATTCTTTATCCAGCCCACTGCTTTGCCCAGACCCCACCCTCTGTCCTCCCTCTGAGGGGATCCTGACCCAAACCCAGAGGCGGGGCTGCAGGTGGGCGTAGGGGGCGGAGTCAGGGGCATGACATAAGGCTCAGTCTGTTTGCTCCAGGTGAAGCTGGGGCTGGAGGTGGGTGTGGCTTCAGGAGGGGCATTGGTGTGGCCTTGTTTCAGAGTGGGCAGGTTGAGGCCTGATGGGAGGCTCTTATATCTGCGGGGTGAAGACTCGCTGGAACAAAGACAGCGTGGAGATAAAGATTCATCCTGTTGCGTCCCACTGACCTCGAAATACGATGTCCCAGTTAAACACATTCCCGTTACATGCAGATCGTTGGCCTGAGGGTCTCTGACATTTTCTAATTAACAGCTGGAACATTCCGAACGGGTGAGATCAAATGTTGTGTGAACATTCTGCCTTCATTTATTTATTTATTTTCATTTTTTATTTCTTTTTTATGTAAAGCACTTTGTGCTTCAAGATTTTGTATGAAAAGTGCTATACAAATAAAGTTTGATTGATTGACTGATCTATGACCACTACTTGGTCTCCTATGATCCAGCATAGATATCAATGCAAGGTGAGCTACTGTATATCAAAGAAGACATGGACAGAGCAGAAGGTCTTTACTTCCTACCTTTCATCGTCCTCCTTGTCGTCCCATGTTTCTGTGTAAATGTGATCACCCATGCTGTACAGCCAGCCCACCTCCTTTGGCACATCTGGGATCCAGTTTACAAGCCTGTGAGAAAAGGACAGAGTCATGGAGGGTCCAATTTTCAATCAGCGATTAAAACATATGAGTCAAATAAAAGGTATTAAAATCCCCAAATTAAGCCTTAAAAAAGAAAAATGTGGTCTCTATTCAGGTCTTAAGGTTCAATCTAGTCTGGCAGACTGTACCTCTGGGCCAGAGAGCAGGCCGTGTCCACGGGCAGGATTTGTGGGATCTTTGGCAGGTACTCGGTCACATGGGACAAAAAACCAGCGGCAGTGTTTGTCTCCCTGCAGGCTTCACATAACGCTGATACAGGAAACAAGAGAAAAAAAAAGGCACATTTTCAGTTTAACTTCTTAAATTAACTTTATTACGTGATTTAAAGTTTCAAAAGTTTTCTCCTTATTTTTAAGAATCAAGTCAAAGATGAATTAACTTTCTTGACATGAAATTACTGTTAAATCCTCTCTGTTCTCTTCTGCTCTGCTTCTATTTTTTATTTTTTTAATGCACAAACCTCTCCTGATGTTCAGAGGGAGTTTCTCTACGAGCTGTTTGTCCAGCCACCAGTGCTCCCCCTGTGCTGCTTCACTTCTGCTCGGTTTGTCTTCAGTCTCTTCAGCTTCAGCCGTCTCCTCCATCGACTCACAACAAGAGGATTCAGGTGAGTCCACCTCCAGGCCTCTCAGTGGAGACTCACTGCTGATTAGACCTGTGGAGAGAAGTCTAGGTTGAGATGATTTCTGCTGTGGGCGCTATTCGCTAACCTCCAGGGGAAATTAAAAAATAAACTATCAGCATGGATCTCTGCAAGATTCAGTTTGCAGGAAAATTTTACAGCAACAGAAGATTTTCTTACTGTTTTCCTGCAGGAAGCGTAAAGCATCCACATAGCCGTTCTGACAGATTTCTCCCATTTCCTGTAAAACATTAAAGAGTCAGACTTTAACTGTTAAGAATTATCTTAATTAACATAAAAAAAACTCAGCTCTATTTTGGGTTTGGTCACTGTCTCTGTGTTTGCCTCTTTGTTTTGTTTTCCATCTCAGTACAGATGGGTTGTGATGCACTCCTGAACAACATCTTAAGACCAGTTGACCATTTTGCTCTGTTGGATCTTAAGAAGGTTCAAAGCAGAGCTTCAAAATGCTAATAGAAGAAATGGGAGTGAAAGACAAAACATATTGAGTAAGAAATGATGCCAGTGTTTCCAAGTGGTAGAGATGTCTTCAAGAAGGGCATCCACGGTCTGGAACTGATGTCCATTTTTGAAACTTCAATAAAGGACCTCTTTCACAATACATGTAATTTTGCCCACAGCCCAATTTTTTGTTTATTGTGTGGTATTTGTAGTACACCCAGAGACTCCCAAGAATATACCTTTAGAAAATCCAAAAGTCATCCAGGGCCTGTACTATGACCTATTTTATGATCATTGCCATAGGTGTGAGCCAGGGTGCACACTTTACCCCAAAACTTACTCAAACACAAATAATAAATCATCAAATTGGGTCAAATCACCTTCACTGAAGTCTGGTGCATCTTTTGAAGTCAAATGTAAAGCTAAGTATTGCAATTGAAAAAGTTATTGAATTTTAATATTAAAAAATTAGTTTTTTTTTATGATTTTTTCAACAAATTCAATTCTTTGGAGATGTGTCTGACCAACTCACAGTTGCTGTACACCTAAAATACTTACAAATTATTTGGCCACATATATATTCTCAAAGTGGGAAAAAAATCATCATATTCTGAGACCGGTAAAGTTGTTCAATTAACAGGTTGGGTTACTGTGGAAGAATCAGGATACTGTTCCATATCTTGTATATCAGGGAACCTTTACAGATTTGTTCAGAATTCATCCTTTAAGTATGATTTCTTTTAGAATTTGAATGCTAGATTCAAAACAAACATTTCACATGAAATGTTATTCATTTTAATATTGAACAGCCACAAAGGGCCTGTATATTATGCCTTTGTGATGAGATAGTAATGAGCCATTGATACAAGTAAAAACCGATGCAGTTTTGGATTGTTGTAATCAGATTGTATATATCTACAATGACAGCAGTACATAAACATTACTTCTGTCAATTTCTGTTTCCTAGTACTTATATATACATGTAATCTGTTTTATGGCCTTCGTGTCTTTTTGCATAGCAACGGCTTGGACAATTTTAATTTGTAGACTGGAACTATAGTGAGGGAAAGGGGATCTGAGAAATCCATAAGATGTATGATTGGCTGGTTATTTCATAGAATGGAGTCTTTGAATTTGCTTGTGTATGGTTGGAGGGGTTTCTGATTTTGAAAATGTTTATAATATCCCAAATAATAGATTACAGATGCAACATGTGCACACATGCCAGAGGTTCTCTTTCCAGCAGGACAGAGACAATAATATGCCTTCACAGGATCATCTGATGCATTCTTGTCAAATTGAATCCAAACATTGTATTTTATTTGAGATCTGTGACGAGAATGAATCTGTCCCCTAATGAGATCAGCATCATGCTGGTAAACCCAAATCTCATAGTCACCATCATTTTTTTGATGCTCAGCAATGTAGCCAGGGGACTGTTTGATTTGGTATGTACCGCATGTTATGGTCTCAAGGTATTCCAGATCCACATGAGGGAACGAGATATCAGATGCTTCAAGCTTCTGCCATTCACTACGAGCTCTACGTGACATATTTGTGTTTTATTTTTCAAACCTTTCATGGAATCAAATGACCATGCTTACTAATCTTTCCCAAGCTACACTGTCAAGATATTTTCATACAATTGCAGATATTTTGAAAAAAAAAATGATGGTATATATATATATAAAATACAATGTTTGGATTCAATTTGACAAGAATGCATCAGATGATCCTGTGAAGGCATATTATTGTCTCTGTCCTGCTGGAAAGAGAACCTCTGGCATGTGTGCACATGTTGCATCTGTAATCTATTATTTGGGATATTATAAACATTTTCAAAATCAGAAACCCCTCCAACCATACACAAGCAAATTCAAAGACTCCATTCTATGAAATAACCAGCCAATCATACATCTTATGGATTTCTCAGATCCCCTTTCCCTCACTATAGTTCCAGTCTACAAATTAAAATTGTCCAAGCCGTTGCTATGCAAAAAGACACGAAGGCCATAAAACAGATTACATGTATATATAAGTACTAGAAACAGAAATTGACAGAAGTAATGTTTATGTATTGCTGTCATTGTAGATATATACAATCTGATTACAACAATCCAAAACTGCATCGGTTTTAACTTGTATCAATGGCTCATTATTATCTCATCACAAAGGCATAATATACAGGCCCTTTGTGACTGTTCAATATTAAAATGAATAACATTTCATGTGAAATGTTTGTTTTGAATCTAGCATTCAAATTCTAAAAGAAATCATACTTAAAGGATGAATTCTGAACAAATCTGTAAAGGTTCCCTGATATACAAGATATGGAACAGTATCCTGATTCTTCCACAGTAACCCAACCTGTTAATTGAACAACTTTACCGGTCTCAGAATATGATGATTTTTTTCCCACTTTGAGAATATATATGTGGCCAAATAATTTGTAAGCATTTTAGGTGTACAGCAACTGTGAGTTGGTCAGACACATCTCCAAAGAATTGAATTTGTTGAAAAAATCATAAAAAAAACGATTTTTTTTCCAGTTAAAATTCAATAACTTCTTTCAATTGTAATACTTAGCTTTACATTTGATTTCAAAAGATGCACCAGACTTCAGTGAAGGTGATTTGACCCAATTTGATGATTTATTATTTGTGTTTGAGTAAGTTTTGGGGTAAAGTGTGCACCCTGGCTCACACCTATGGCAATGATCATAAAATAGGTCATAGTACAGGCCCTGGATGACTTTTGGATTTTCTAAAGGTATATTCTTGGGAGTCTCTGGGTGTACTACAAATACCACACAATAAACAAAAAATTGGGCTGTGGGCAAAATTACATGTATTGTGAAAGAGGTCCTTTATTGAAGTTTCAAAAATGGACATCAGTTCCAGACAGTGGATGCCCCTCTTGAAGACATCTCTACCACTTGGAAACACTGGCATCAAGCAGCCTAAAGGAATTTTGAAGTGATCAACAAGAACATCGAGCTGCTCATTACTGAGTCCTTTTTTTTTCATTTTTTTGGCACACTTTAGAATAGAATAGAACAGAACAAACCTTTATTCATCCCACACAGGGAAATTTGCAGTGTTACAGCAGCAAAAGAGACAGTAATGATAAAACAAAAATAGATTTAAGTATAAAAAAACAGTATGTACATTATTATAAACATATAAAGGCATAGAAAGTCCCACCTGAGCATGGTTTAAACCCCACAGCCTACCTGAGGATTTTTGCTGACCATGTCCATCCCTTCATGACCACAGTGTAGAGAATTATTGAATTGAATTATTGGTCTTTTTGAGTCTTCATCTCACCTCAGGCCGCGGGGGGAAGAAGGTGCTGGTCACTCGGTACACGTTCTCCGAGTTCACCTGGATGCTCATGTTTTTGAAGCGCACCTCGTGGAAGTTCAGTGTGGTCGCTCGTGGGCAGAGATCGCTCTCACCGGAGTACGGAGAGAAGGTGATGGTGTTCTTCACGTGACATCGAGGCTGGTTGTCACTGGCAGCTCCGTCCACATAATGCTGATAGGAACAAAGAAGAAGAAACGATCAGTGTAGACGACCAGGAATGTGTCTGATCTTAAATATTTGGATTGATGGACACAGATATTTGATGTTATAAACCAGGGGAGACCTGGTCTGAGGTTCACTTACCACTCCACGATAAGTCGGTGGAATGACTCCACAGTACAGAGGGACGAAGCAGCTGCAGAGAAGAGCCTGGAGACACAAAGAAGATAAATGTTCAAGCAGGAGGACAGTTACACAGTCATGGATTCAACACCATCAGTCTCTGTTTCTCTGATTATGGTCCAAACATGGACACTGATCAGGCTCTGTGGATCCAGGACTATGTGGTTTCTACAGCATCTCCTCTTTTACATTATTTGTTTGGGATGGATTTGAAGTGATGCTAGCTCAGCACATCGATGTAAGAAGTAAAAAACATCTTTAAACTATACCAGATCACAAGTGCTTGGGTCAGATCAACAGTGTCCAGGTCCAGATCAGAGGTGAACAGGTGCAAATCATCGACATCCAAGTAAAGATTATCAGAGTCCAGGTCTATATCATCACATTCTGGGTCCAAATCTGTCTGGATTTATATCATCAGTGTCTAAATAAAGGTAATCAGAATCGCAGTCCACATCACCCGGTTAAGGTCCTGGATATTTGTGCCAAGGTCCAGCTCATCACTGTCTTGATTAAGACCGTAAGTGTCAGGGTCCAGATTATCAGTGTCTTGATTCTTCTAATTGGGGTCTAGGTCCTAAATATCATGGCCAGGTCTTGGATTTTAGTGTCCAGATCATCTGTATCAGCGCTCAGCAAATATTTCTCTCTTATTAAAAAAGCAAAAGTAAAAACAAGACTGACGATTAAACAGAAACAAAATATTAAAATGTACAAATGGAGCCTAAAAATCTACAGAAAGTGGTCATAAATTCACCTGCAGATTCAGTCACTTGTGTTTGTAGTTTCTGCAAATCCTTGAATGAGCATCAGGGCTCTAAAGAACTAAACTGCAGCAGGTACCAGACCTTCATGAGAGGGAGGTCTCCTATCAGAGGCAGGCCTTTATATCAAACCTATTGTCAAAAATATTAAAAAAACAAACACTGAGGACATTTGGAAATGTGCTTTGAACAGCTCGGAGCAACAGTGAACCAGGAGATCGTCATGCCTCCGCCCACCATCTCCACACACCTCTATGAGCTCCTCCCTGCTGTCAAACTCAGACACCAGAACGTTCCTCCTGTCTGACACTCTGGTCAGGGACACGCAGAGCTTTCCTGAGGCACGGACGTGAGCGTCTTCAGGGAGACATCTCACCAGGGACGTCCTGACGATGTGCAGCAGGTCGTACGCCGGGTGAAGGGGACCCAGTCTGTGCCTCCTCGCTTCTTTGGCCATGAACATCAAATCTGAGCAACACCTCTCTGCAAAGAAATAAGACACTCAAGCTAACAAACTGAGTGTGAAAATGTTCTTCTCAGAAGTTATTTCACAAAAATTACATCATGCTCACGTCCCAGGACCTGCTCTCTGATGTCACACTGAGGGCTGAGGTGGAGCCATGGAGCTTTAGGAAGACCAAGACTCTTCTCTGTGCTCCGTATGAATGAGACATCTTAGAACACTCATGGACTAAACTGTTGGCACAACTTGGTTTACAAAACTCCATCACAGAGGTGATTTTAGGTGAAGCACCCCCTAAATTCCATCTTAGCCCCCCAAAAACAATAAGAATGACACATGGCCAGTTTCCCACTAGATTTTAACATGACAAATAAATTAATAAACAAACTGCAAGCTCTTATAATGTTTTAGCAAGCAAAACACTAAATTCTGAATGACAATCTTTGTCAAGATGCAGTTAAAATCAATTCCTCTCTTAATATATGGCAGAAAAAAACTAAGTCTTAGTAATGCAAAAGCTGTTTTTCATTTAGAAATTATTGGTAACAGAACTATAAAAAAAAGGTTTCTTTAACTAAGTGTTGATGATGTTAAACGTGAAGGTGGACTGTGACAAATCCTGCATTCATCATTCACAAACAAAATGATGTTTTGAAAATACTTTAATGACAAAAATACCTGAACAAGTGAGTTACTTTTGGGTAAAAAAAAACAACAAATGACACAAAAATCTGTAATGGCGTCAAACTAATGTTGCTGCACATCACTATCAGCGCTATTTTTTAAACTCTCTGATGTAGAGAAGTGATTCTTTAAGTGGGCGGTTTGTCAGTCAGGCATTTTGAGGTTGCATGCATGAAAAAAATGTCATAAACAGGCAAAGGCATAAAAATGGCAGCTTTTTTTACAGCAAAAAAAGACTTGTTGACAAAATAAACCCATCCACAAATTAATCTTCCTTATCAGTTTCTCAATATGAATCTCTCTGAATAGCTACTTTTTATGGCGATATCTCTGAAACAAGCAAAGATTTCTGGTGGAAATTTGCTTTCCTGGGAAAATTTGGCTGAGGCTTTAAGATTCTGTTATCAAAAAAGGCCTATCTCCTCTATTTTCTAAGTTATTGGTCTCCAAAGGGTTGAATATATATGCACAAAAATGTAAAAATCAGTTTCCAGGGGGCCAGTGTCAGCCTACAATCATTTACAACAAGCTACTGATGCTGGATTCCTTCAATCTGAGGACAGGACTGTCTGAAGGAGGGAACCTGACTCTTCATCTAGAACCTATGGAACTCCAAAAATGGTTACGGCTTAAAAAAAAATACACTTTTTGACCAATTTTAGACAGGCAAATTTGCCATGTGCGCAACTACCCATGGTCATGAAACTCTTTCTACACAATTGTTCATACCTTACAATCATGTGCATCAGCTTGTTTTATCATCTACTTTAAATTTAAATATTTTGTTCAAATGTCGATTAATTGACATTAAAAAATAATAATTAAAGAGCCCCTGTCAGCCATGGGCCCTCTGTGTTTTCCTGACTTTTCCCCCCTTTATGCCCCCCAGCAGTTATAAACATCCCAGCTACTGCAAAGACCTCAGTGACAGTAAATCATCCCCCCGCTGACATCAGATCTTCTTGTCTTCATGTCAGCTGTCAGATGAGATTGACAGCTGGTCACTGGTTAACAAAGTTATCTGTTGGTCAGTCACAACTATGATGAAGCATTGTTATATAAAAGTTGTCTTTTCTGAACATGTACAAGGTTATTTTTCATTTTTATTTTAAATTTAGGACCTGATAGAAGATCAGAATCAATCCAGACTGAATAAAAACTGAGAAGAGGTACTTCTTATTTCAGACCTCAGGGCGAAGTGTTTGAGTCTGTTGTTGTTTGAATACTTTTTGCTTTTTAAGTGATGATTTACTTTCTTTAAAGATTCATTCTGAGAAACTGATAAACAAGATAAATTCATGGCTGGTTCTTAATTATATTAAACAAGTCTTGATTTTCTTTTCACATTTGGACCTCCTTAACCCTCAATGTGGCCCCACAGTCAATTTAATATATATAAAATATTTAGAAATGGAAAAAAAAAAGACTAATCAGCCTTGAAAACATTACATAAGCAACATTTACAGCTAAAATCAGCTGTTATTGTTACTGTAAAGCTCCTTCCTGTGCTTTACCAGACACATTTGTAAAAATAAATATAAAGCTGTTAGAAAAGTATACTTCAATAACCAGTAAATACTCAGTTGAGAGAATTTTGTTCCAACTTATTGGCCTCTCTGGCAATGAAGACAAAATAAATGCAGCCCTCTTGGTGACAAAGTCTCCCGTCTCTGAAATAGGTACAAAAAGAATTTTATTCTCACTAAGTGCTCTTAAAAAAACAAAAACTACTTATTCAGATAAGATATGTTTAATACCGCTGGTCAATAATAATAATACTGTTTGCAATTTTTATTGTAAATCATTTTTTTTTACTACACATAAGGCTAACTCTTAGGGAACTTTTTCTCCAATGGCTGCAAAATATATGTTCACCTAAACAAACCTGCCCTGTTTCTCATTCAAAAATATGTCTATTTACATAATAAATCTCAATATGGGCCTGTTGTCCAGCCCTAGCTTGTGGGATTAAAAAAACAACAAAAGAAAGCAGCTTGAAGTATTAAATCAGCGCCGAATTATCTAAATAAACACACTGATTCTCAGACTTCTCTCCTTTACCTTCTGTTTTACAGTATTCTTTACAAAAGAGCTAAATTGACAGATTTCTGAATGAGGTTTCGTTTATCGCTGAACTCACCCAGAGGGATCCCCACACTGAGAACAGCAGCTATTAGAGCTCCAGCAGACGCCCCGCTGATCTTAGAGGCCTCTTCAATGAACCGAGGGCACCTCTGAAGGATGCAGCTGCAGGCTCCGACATAATACATCCCCATAAAACCGCACCCTGCAAAAGAGATGCTCCAGTCCTTCTCCAGGTCCAACATCTTCAGGTCATCAAAGGGTTAACAGGCACCAAAATCCACGAAGAGACGTTAGGGTGAGACCTGAAGGTGTTGAAGTTAAAACTTAAAACTCGTGATCCGCTGGACAGGCTGCCAGCTTCACCTCACCTGTACACACTCTGCAAAGGTGTACCTGAGGTAATTAGTATCAGCTGGAGCTCGTTTCCTATTGGCTGGCAGCGCCCTTACACACTCACAGCTTAAACTATGTGACAAGCTACTGTTATTGGCCAGAAAGTGTATTCTGATTAGTTGGATAAAAGATTTATCACCAACTGCCACACTGTGGTCTCCTCTGTTCAATTATCTGCCTATTTGCCCTTTGCTCTTTTTTTCTTTAAATATATCTGTGCTTTAATGAATGAACTGTAACACAATATTGATGTCTTATTTATGTTCATCATACAAATGTTGAGGGGTTTGTATTCAGTGTAGTGCAGTTGTTCTCTCGTCAATACAAAAGATAATGCATCCGATGGTCATGTGAGAGAAACAAGTGTTGTTGATTGGATCTAAGGATGGCAGGGTTTCCACTTTTATTTATTTATTTTATTTTATGTATTTATTATTACCATCTTTTGCTGTTTTTTTTTTTTTTTTGCTTCCCTTGCCTATGGTTCCACATAATGATGGCAAAATGTAGAGTCTGTTTGTTAATCTTGTAAATGTTCAATCAAATCTCTTGAAAAAAAAGGACTCTTCTCCGTGGTGCTGGGCAGGTGACTCGTGTTGAGGACATCTCCATGAAGTTCTTCCTGCAGCCTGAGGAACTTCAGCAGTTCAGGTGCTCCAAACCATGGCTGGATTTCTCTGGAGACTGAGAGGTAGATTTAACATGTTAGTGCTCATTTATTTGATCACTTTTATTTCCAGAATGCTTCATTTATTCTAATAAATGTCTCCTCAGGGTGAATCCACATCGACCCGAAGACCTGAAGGAGTCCTTCAATGTCGTCTCACTTCAACCAGACATAGTAATGGATCCAAGTCAAAGTTTGAATGAGATTATAGCATTTCAGTCTCTCTTAACATGTGTTATGTTGTTAATATTGTGGGGGAGACAGGGGACAGTTGAGCCATGGAGCTGTAGTAGAGGTCTGATTGTTGAGTTCGACAGGCTGTTTAAGCGTTACAGGTTTATGAGGGTTTTCTCTGCACCATGTCAGAGCCTTCGATGACAGCAGAGCGAAGCATTTTAAAAATATAACGTTGAACTTTATCGACAGCTCAGAGAAAAAACATGATCCATTGGTTCATTGTCTTTGCCTTGTTATAACTGTACAGCTGTTTTATGTCTCTTAGTCTCTTCTTATAGTTTATTTCATTTTTTCCTCTGCACAGCACTTTGGTCCACTGTGGTTGTTTTGAAGTGTTTTACAATAAAATTGGATTGAATTGGATAAAAGCAGGAAGAGGCAGCAGAGAACTTGAACACACAGGACCAGACTCTAAGTTGACAGACGGGTGGGATCAGAGACATGCTGCTCATGGTCCAGTGTGGTCTCCGTTGTCTCCTGCAGAAATGGCCGTCTGGAGCTGTGGCGTCCTTCCAGGAGATCCAGACCTCCTCTCACCCCCTTTCACAAGCCTATCCACTGTCTGTCTTTCTCTGCTGTTGACGAAGGCCTTAAAAAATATAAAACAAAATAAGATTCAAGTTTTTTTTTTAATCGTCATTCAAACTGTAACCAAACAAAGACTGAAAGGCACCTTGCTGAAGAAAACAGAATAAAATACATAAAAAACAGAATAAATAATGAATAAAATATCAAAATGTGCTCACATCTTCTTTGTGTCATGACCGACAGTCCCTGAAAATATAATCCAAATTCATCAGGAGCTGTTTCTTAGATATTTTACTCACAGACAGACAGACAGACAAATGCTGGAAAAAACACAACCTCCTTCAAAACAATATATTTATCAGGAAAAGTCTACGCAGTGCAGATCAGAGCAGAAGTCATATTCTAGACATGCTGAATAATTAGAAAATATCAACAGGTTGTACTGAATGTTTGATCAGAGATAAGAGGCAGGATCTGAGGGACGTCCCAGATCAGAACAGAAGGCTGCAATGAAGACGTGAGCAGAAGTTAGAGATCTCAGTGGAGACCAGACTGAGGAACATGCATGTTTGTAGATTTAAAACAGAATCCATACAAAGAACAACGTGCAGCTGTAATAGTAACAATAATTATATAATAATAATAATACATTTTATTTAAAAGTACCTTTCATGACACTCAAGGACACTGTACAGGATAAAAACAACAATAAAATAATAAAACATTAAAATCAGCAAGACACAACAGACAATGACGGATAAGTGGATGAAAACGGCAAATTCATGTTAAATGCAGTATGCAGTCCTGAACAGTTGGGTTTTGAGTCTAGATTTCAGGAGGGAAAGAGAGTAATATAATAATATAGTAATGAACTTTATTTAACCAGAAAAACTTCATTGAGATTAAAAATCTCATTTACAGAGTGTCCCAGCTGAGACAGGCAGCAGCACATTTACAAAGTTACAGACATAAAACAATTACAGACAATTAATATAAATATCAACCAATCAAGTCAGAGTCAGAGCAGGGAATCATCACAGCATCTACAGCCTGAAGCATCGTCCTCCAGTGTCTTCAATCTGCACTTAAAAAGATTTAAGGAGAGCAGCTCTTCAAGACCCAGATTTTCTTGTAGCAGATTCCAGTCTGCAGGAGCAGCAGATCTGAAACTTCTTTGACCCATTTCAAGACAAACTTTGGGGACAGAGAGCAAAAGTAGATTTAGTGACTCAGTCACAGAACAAAGACTGAAGCTTCTAGAACTTCTTACATGAATACAGTTACTCAGGTATGATGGAAGCAGGCCGAGTCTAGCCTTATAAATCAGGATGGTAATCAGATGAGTTTGGGCACTTTTTGGTGATGTGTGGACGTCTTGTGTCTCTTTTGGACATTATTGACAGTTACTGTGTGGCTCAGGGAAGAAGCTTTTGTTGATCTTGTTTGTTTTGCTGTGTGGAGTCCTGAACCTGAAAGCTCTGTGGTTGGGATCCTTTACAGTTCTGGAGACAGAAGAAGAAGAAATGTTCATCCTCCATCAGCTGTCATTCAAACATCCTCTTTTATCGGGATGTCTCGGACCATGAGACTCTCAGTGGTCTTTCACTAGGGGTGTACCATCTAAGACCCTCATAATTCGATTCGATTACGATTCAGGGTGCTACGATTCGATTATTCAACAATTATCACGATAATAACGATTATCACGATATTAACAATTATCCCGATTTTTGATGCATCTTTTTTTCCCTTCACTTTGTGCCTACTTCATACTTTTAAACGAGGTATACCTATTTGTCAGTATACATAAATCAAAGTAACCAAACAAATTTATCTCCTAAAAATGTATCTTTTATTTATGTCGTATTACCAAATGATCCAACAGGAACCATGGAATCAACAGGTCAAAGTGCACCTGTAGCTACAGTCTACACAACAAAAAGCTGCTCTTATTGACAACAAATAAAGATTACCAGTTACCTTCCTTAGGTGCAAACATCACTCTGGTTTGGAGAACATAGCTCGCCAGCTCCCGTGACTCACTCATTAAGTGCGCCATTACAGTGACATATGATTGTGTAGTAACTGAAGCCCATGCATCACATGTAAGAGCTACCCTGCATGCTCTCTTAAGTGATTCCAGTACTTTGGTCATGTCATAGAGTTCAGGAACTAATTTTCAGGCAAAATACTTTTGCTTCTGGAGTTTGTATCTGGGCTCCAACGTCCGTGTCAGAGCACAAAAGCCCTGGTTGTTATAGACAGCATGTTGACGTAGGTCCTTAACGATCAAGGTTGCAATGGATGATGATATTTGTTTCACCCTTTCAGAGCTGCGGGGAAGTTTTGATAGTCCTTCATCTATTGTTTGCTGATTAGCAGCAACAACCGACGGATTCTTCTCCTTCTCTAACCCGGGGTGGAAACACGTGAGGTGCTGGCGCTTGTTTGTAGTGTTACCACTGTGCACGCCTTACATATGGAGTAGTTTTTTTCATTGCCCTTTCCATTTTCGTCTTCATAAAAACTGAAAAGCTTCCAAATCGTAGCTTTTAATCCTGATGAGTGAATGTCACACTCTGTAACTGTAGCTAAGGAACTAGCTGCCTGCATCTTCACCCGGTCTGTCCCTTGAGGTGTCCAGGCAACACACACGACTATTACTTTTGCTCCGCAGAGGTTTTGTTCCTGGCCTTTAGTTATTATGATAAATAATCGTTTTTGAACATTTCTGAATCGTAATCGAATCCTCTCGTGTCGCATCACGATTAATCTAACAATCGATGTATTGGAACACTTCTAGCTTTCACACAGGCACAGTGGCTAATTTTTCAGACCAAAAAATATTGGTTTGGAACTTGAAAAGTCTGTTCACGGCTAGAACCAAAAAAAAGTTGTTTCCAGCTTGCAAACTGTGACATCATCTATAAATGAGCAGGAAGTCGAGGAGAATGGAGATGAAGAGCATGCAGTGGTCGAGTGAGGAGACGAAATATTGCGTGCTGAATGCTTGATGAAAACAAAAACTTGAAGTAAGGCAACAAAAACTTATATCGATGCAATCCGCCATTTTGCCGGTGTGTTGTTTATTTCCACCTGAGTTGTCTGGAATCACGCCCTCACACTTTTGTTCTGATTTAACTGGTTCTCTCGAAAGCACCGAGGTCCTGAAAATCCAGAACCACAACCAGTGCCGGTGTTACAAAAAAATCAGAATTTGTGACTCCAGGGGGCGGTGTTTCCGTGGCATGCGTTTGATAGTCCCACAGCAACTCAGAACAGAAGGAGAAGAAGAATACTTACGTTAACAGTGTAAACGACCCAAGACACAGATTTTTCTGTAACACCGGTGTGAAAGCCCTCTCAGTGAGGTCAATGTAAACCACAATGTTGATTCTCCTCCAGCAAGCGTGAACGGTACCACGCTGCGCTCCCTGCACTACCCAGCAGTGCAGAGCGAGGAGGTCAAACAAGGTCAAATAAGATGTGGAGAGCACATAGACTAGGGCAGCATCACCCTGCTGTTTCAGGGATCTGAAGGGCTCCAGGTAACTCCTTACACCAACGCCTCCACCAAAAGGTCCAGCAGCGCTGTCATCTGTCCTCATTTCCTCTGAGCCCGGAGGCCGGACTTCCTGGGTCAGTAGATCTTAGTTTGTCCCTCTCACACCTTCAGGTTCTTGGTCGCTCAGGTGACTTCATGGATGTCCCCTGTGTCCCTGGAGCTGTTCTCCTCTACATTGCTGACATGATGCAGCGCTGGACCAATGATCAGTTTGTCTCTGTGGTGCGTTAACATGTTACTCTTGATATCTGTAAACCGGGACTGAAGATGCTCTGCTGGATCCAAATGTCTACCTGCAGATTAATACAACAGAGGATCCAGGAACAGGTTCAAGGACAAGAGAGTAAATCAGATGGACCTGATATCAGCTCCTAGAGATGATCAGCTTAAGTTAAATTGATCTTAGCTCTGAGTTTAAGACAGGATTTTAATCCCTCTCTCTGCCTCACTGCCTCAGCTCCACAGGGTGGTGCTGCCCCCTGCCGGAGATTCCAGCACACATCAGTCCATGGTCTTCTTCCTCTTCCCTGAAGATGAGGCTCTGATCACCAGCTGCGACGGCTCCAACAAATATCCACTTGTGACAGGAGCTGCTTACCTCCACGAAAAATTAAGCCGTGCATATGGACGAGACTGACAGTTCATGATGCTGATTTTATATTCATATGGATGCTGCATCTTTGACTTCTTTGATTGGACTGAACTGAGACTAGAATAATCCCACAGCTGCCTAGATCTGTTCAATATGAACCAAGAAAACAGCGATAAATCATCCATTATCTACCCTGCTTATCCCTTTCAGGGTCACGGGGGCTGGAGATTATCCCAGCTGACATTGGATGAGAGGCGGGCACCCTGAGCCCTGCCAATCACAAGGACACATAGAAAGATGGACAAGCATTCACACTTACGATCATACCTAAGGGCCAATTGGAGTCACCAAGCGTAGCTGATGACCCCTGCCCCATACCAGTACTTGATTTCTTAAGCAATAATCACACGGGTCAGGTGATATCGGCATCCCTGATGCAAATACTCCAAAAAAAGATTTAAATCTAATTAGTAAACAGCATAATTATTAACGCTTAAAAAAAAAAAAGCATATAAGAAGGTTATATGTTGATCTTTTATTTCCATTCAGAATGTGTGAGAAATGTAAGGATATGAAGGGGCCCGTGATGAACATGTCATATCAGGATCTGTGTCATGGTGAAGTTAGAAATCACTTTTTATCAAACCATAAAAAAATGTCTGAACCAAAATAATCTAATGAGGCACTGAGCAAATGTAAACAGAAAGTTTAGAGGTGTGAAAAAATATCAATTATTAGTACAACATTGTGACATTTTATTATTCAATAATTCATATAAATGTGGACCTTTGTTTGGTTTTTTTAGCAGCAGACATTCAGTCATTTGACTCTCCCTCCTTCTGTTACATTTATTTTTACAAATTAACAGTGAAGTTCCTGAATTTAAGAGACCGTGATTTATATAAATTTTGTATTTTCATGCACACAATACTGTGTGCTACGAATAGAAAGATTAAAACCAGTTTTTAGTGCAAAGAAATCATGACTACTGATCAAAATCATAAGACCAGACCAGACTTTGAAGATGTTTTTTGAAGACTTTCTTGGTTTCGTTTCTGTTTAGTGATACAATTGTGGGTGGAGACTTTACACAGTGATTGAAATCAGTAAGGGCCAGTGACAGTTGGGGGGGACACATGTGGAGCCAATCAGTTTTCAGGGAGGGTCGGTGCCACCCTGTGCCACCATGGTAGCTCTGCCCCTGGTTGTGATGATGTGGACTGTGGAGGGTGAGGAGTGACGCTGCCTCCTGTGCAGAGTCAAAGGTTACGCCTGCACCATGGTGATTGTTTTAGCAGAATCAAATCTTTCACTGACTTTCTCTGAATGTTTTCTCAGGTACGAGCATTCTGCTTCACTCTGACACTGGCGTCGTGGTCATACCATCCGACCCCGCAGATCTCCAACACACCTGTGAGCTCAGGGTCTCTTCTCTGCGTGCAGTTTCAGGTGGTTCTCGCGCTCATAGCGATAGTAGAACTGTTTCCCGCAGACCTTGCAGTGGTGTGGTTTCTCCGTGGAGTGCACCCTCCTCATGTGGCGTTTCATGGCACAGCTGAGTTTGAAGGACCTGCCGCAAGTCTGGCAGACGAACATGTTCTTCTCGGCGTGGATGAACATATGCTGGGCCAGGTGCTGGGACTGGGAGAAGCTCTGTCCACAGGTGCTGCAGGTGTATGGCCTCTCACCTGTGTGCGTCCTCATGTGGGCCACCAGGTTACACTTGAAGGTGAAGGACTTGGTGCAGATGTCACAGGTGAACTGCTTCTCGTCCATGTGAACCCTGTAGTGATGATCTCGGTTGCTTCTCAGGCGGAAGCTGTTCCCACAGATCCTGCAGGAGTAAGGCCGCTCCTCGGGGCGAGTCCTGGTGTGCTGGCTCATACCTGTGACAGGTGTTCCAGGTGTTTCATGGAAATACTGCTGCTGCTGACTTTGGTGGGACTTCATGTGCTGTCTTAGATCGCGTCTGTTTTGTAACGCTTTCCCACATGACCTGCAGGGATATGACCTATGACCTCTGTGGGTCCTCATGTGGACCTTTGAAGCACTGCTGGAGGAGGAAGCTTTTCCATGTGACACCAGCCCCTCCTCCTGCGGTCCTGGTTCACTGTGGCCTCCTTCCTCATGAGTCCACATGGAGGTCTCAGTCTCCTGCTCCTCCGGTTCCTCTTTTACCTGTGGGGGCTCTGGATCCTCCTGGTCTGGACTGGACCTCCTCTCCTGGTTAGAGAGCTGCTCCCCAGGCGCCTCCTCCTTCTTACACTCATGTTTCTGTGTATCATCTGGAGGAACGAAGAGGAATCAAAATAAACCATGGCAGGACAGAAAGGATGCATTCTGGGAAAAACACAGAGACATTCTGGTGCTTTGGTTTCCAGTGAAGGTCTAAAGATGGTTTCTCACTGATACAGCTTCAGCCCCATCCCTCCATAATCTCACCACTATTAAGAGCTTGAAGAAAAGCTTAGAAGAAACGTCCCAGCAGGTGATTAAACTCATCGTAAAACTGAGCCGGGAAAACTTCAGAGTAAAAGCACTCAAACAAGAGGAGGTTCTCCACAGAGAGGGCCGCCTGAGCTTTTATTATGAAGGCTGATGTTACACCACATCTGCTTTTTGGAGTGCTCTGTGCGCACGTGAGGGTTGTGAGGGAGTGTCTGTGAGCCTCAGCAGCCAATCAGGAGGAGAGCCTCGGCCCTGAAGATGCCACAAAGACAGTCTACAGCTTAGGCCAGACTGACTGTGTATCACAGGAGGCTTTGTTAAAAACAGGCTTATGTTAGGTACTTTTGTGAGCACTGATTTAACTCCTGGATTTTAGAGAATGAGATGATTTGACTTCCTTGGTCCACATCAACCTCTAACACAGATACAGGTCAGTTTAAGAAAGGGAGACACCTGAGTCCTGCCAGAAAATATCCATATTTATATCTATATCAGCGATGTTAAAGGGACAGTACAGTTTTTTTGAAGTGTGGTTGCATGAGCTCCATATGACCACTAAGTACAGTAGATGCAGTAGAAAGTTCTCTCCACTTCCTCAGTAAGCCACAATTTGAGCCAAAAAGTTTGTGACGCAGAACCAGCCGCAAACAGGGAAGTATTGTACCAAATTACAAAGGGTATTTTCTCTGCCTAAAAGAACTCCCATCAAAAAATAATACCACAGTTTAAGAGTACGGTACCTAGAAATTTTTTTGAGTGCACTGACTTCTCGGAAAAATAATAATGTATCCAATCTATCTCTCTATCTCTCTATCTACCTACCTTTCTATCTATCTATCTGTCCATATATCTGTCTTTTTATCTATCTATCTTTCTGTCCGTCCATCCATCCATCTATTTATCTATCTCTCCATCTGTCTGTCCATCTATCTATCTATCTGTCTGTCTGTCTATCTATCTGTCTGTCTATCTGTCTGTCTATTAAAAACAAATAAATGAAAAAAACTATGAGGGACAATACGTTTAGACCTCTTTCAATAGTTGTTGGTTTGCTCCTCACCTATTTTCTGTAGGCAGATTCGAGGTTTCAGAACTATGTCCAGCAGCCTGCGCTGACGCTCGTTGTCCTCCGTGGATTTGATGATGATTCTGTCAAAAACTTCTAAAATGTCTTCAGCGGCTGCGGTCAGTGTCTCTTTAATGTTCTCCTTCCTGTCTGAGTCTTGATGGGAGAGGGTTTGGGGTCCACTTCCTGGCCCTGGTCCGCCGTGGTCTCTCTCCTCAGGAGTCCACATGAAGGTGTCCATCTCCTGCTTCAGGACAAGCTGCTGTCCCTCCTGACTGCAGAGCTCCTCTGGCTCCTCTTTAACATCTGAGATAAAACAGAAGACAAAAAGAGTTTGATCCTAAGGCAGAGGCAGAAGGACTCAGATCGTAGATAAAAAAAAAATGATTAAATAGTCTGTTTGACAAGAATATATATTAGTAATAACTTTAATAAAATCCGTTTAACATCAGAGCATCAGTCCAGTGTTTGTATGTTCTCTGAATCACCGATCTGGTCCCTAACTCAGGCCTTTATCTCAAAAGAACAAATTAAAGAAATATTTTATTAGAATTGTTTCCTTTCTGCTTTGCGTTTTTTTTTAATGAAGAATTAAAATAAAATCTCAATGAGAAAAGGCTGCTTTTATTAGAAACTCTTCATTCATTAATCATTTAATAAAGTTCATTGTAAGGCTGACCATTTAATAAATGACAGGATTTAATGAAATTAAATCAAATAACAAATATCCAGGGTGCAGATACATCCTAACAGTATCTGTATTTATAAATCAGTTTAAAATCAATAAATAGTATTAATTTAATCAATCCAAGCAGAATCATTCCTTAATTTAATAATACGGTATTTTACCCTTTCAAATTGCCAACAGCTTTTACATCAAACATATCAACTCACAGAAAAATCAGATTACAGACAAACACGTTAAAATAGGTATTTTATTAGGAATATTTCCTTTGTGATTCATGTCTTTAGTATAAAGACTTAAACTAAAGTCTAAGTAAGGTAAAGTCTGCATTTATTTAACACTCTTCATTCAATTATTATTTAATAAAGTTTTTCATAGGGTTGATCCTTTACGAACCAAAAAAAAACAAAACAAATCAACAAATTATTCATATCCAGGGTGCAGATACATCCTCACAGTATCTGTATTTATATTTATTTAAACCAAATAAAGGATATTAATGTCTTAAATGAATCAAAACACAATCATTAATTAATTTAATAGAGTTTTTCACCTTTTAGCTGTCAACAGTTTTAATAACAAGCAGATAAACTCACAGAAAAATAAAAATATAGACAAACACTTTAAATTTATATTTTATTATGATTTAATACAGACTTTTTCTATTTATATATTTATTTTTTTATAAAAATGATCAGCTGATCATCATCACTGTCAGCCTCACATGAGAGGACCATGTCTCCTCTGTCCTCTCCTCATTTCCTTGCATCCTTGGAAGAAGGGACTAGGATGCAAGGAAGAGATCCAAGTGAAGGAGGCAAGGATGTACCACAAGAAAACCAGGACGCAGCCCCTGTGAACCTGCTCCACCTTCACACCCTGATCATGAATAAACTCATTTATCACCTGTGTTGTTAATGAACACATGTCCACACCTCACCTGTGTAAGGACATGTCTCACCTGTTCTGGGGGAGTCTGCTCGGGGTCCCACAGACTGCAGCAGCCTCCTCTGTCGGTGGATCTCCTCCTCGTACTCCTCGATGGTTCTTCTAAAAACTACAAAGATGTCCTCTGCAGCAGCAGCCAGTCTCTCAGAGACGAACTCTCTCAGGCTCTCGGAGGAACACATCCCTACTTTTTTAATTCACGTGATTAAGTAGCAGAAACACGGACACGGAGTTGCTGCAGCGTGAATGAACCCCCTTCTGTTTGTTTACTTCCGCTGTGTCACAGAATATGTTCCGGCAGCGCGAGGTAAGTAGTTCCGCTTTCAACAAAAATGTTAAATGAAAAGATTTTCTTTTTCTTTTATTTTTTATTATCATTATTTAATTTAATCTCATTAACAAATACTTAGTGACGACTATTTTGGGCACAGAATTGAATTATTTCCATGTTTGTATTTTGTTTTATTCTTGCATATTCTTCTTATTCAGATGCATCATATATTTTAACCCTCAGTCCCTCCTGTAAATAATACTCTTCCATTTTAAAAGCTTTTTTAGGATATTTAATTTATTTAGAAACATCAAACATAAAAAAAAAAACAAAACAGAAATGCTTGCAGTTGGGTCATCGGCCATTTTTGTAGTCCTTTTAATCAGAAACTACCAACCATGAAAACATATATCAGAGGCATGTTATTATTTTAAATTAAACACTAAAATCTTTCGTGCCTATGTTTATCACAAACCTTATTTAGGTCTTTAATCCCAAAATGGCATTCTAAAATCTCAGATTTTTGGTCTTGAGAACCAGGAAGTACCAAATGCTCTCACTTCTGTATCTTTTGGCCTCATTTCTGGAAATATCTGTATGTCAAGGCACGTGAAAAGTATACATGTCCGAGATAAAAGAAAAAAGAAAACTATATCTGTATGAGAAACAGATATTTTAATGTCAAGGGCGCAAAGTCTCCAATCACACTGACCTGTTCCTATTTGTGTTGGAAACAGATGTTTCTGACTGCTGCAGAGTTTTCTGGCTCTTCTTTAATCTGTGGAGGCTCTGGATCGTCCTGGTCTGTGATTGTGATTGGATACTTGTAAAATCAGTGACAGAATAATTAGTTCAGTGTTTGTATATGTATATATTTAGGTATTACACCAAGCATGTATGGACTGATTTTTTCCATTAAGAGTCGTGTAAGCAGGATTTAAAGTATTTACAGTATTTAATCTTTTTAATCCATAAACTGTTTATGCTCATAAACATGAAAAGCTGTTAGCAGCCCGTTAGAACACAGTCCACATCGATTTTTACATAAATCCACTTTCACTACTTCTGGGTGTGTGTCACACTAAATAGTACCAGTAGAGGATAAATAGTTCCGCTATCCTGATGTGCTCAGTTTGTTTCACCTCTGAAATCATCTGAGAACTTTAGGGAATTTAACTTTTGTATGCCACACAATATATTCATTGATGTAGACTTACGAAGACCATTGTTAGACTGTTATTACTTCTTTTTTTTTTTTTTTTATAAATGAAGTGATCAATTTAAAAAAACTAAATTATATCAAAACCAAACAAGCCCTGAACATATGTTTAAAATCCTGACTATAGCTCTGCCTTTTTTCTTTCTCTCTCTGTTTATTTTATTATTTTTATACTTGTTTTTGTGTTGACAAAATGACAATTGGTCTGTAAATCTAAGCTCTACACATTTTTATGGTTGTAAAAGCCAGTTTTTGAAATCAACAAAGATCTTATAAAAATTACCCTTGAATCATTTAAAAGAGCATAAACAGACTCCCTTCACAGCTTTGAAAATCAAATTTAAGTCCTTTTTAAACCTCTTTAAGGTTTATGTTTTTAAATGATCAAACATAAAAGTCAGATCGATGTCTCTATCTGTCAGTTTGTCCTGTTGTCTTAGTCTAACCATTTTAAGGCAGCCCTTAACAAAAGGACTGAAGCTGAAACAACAGTTTAGCTCTGCACTAAAGCTCTTCATGATTTTAGATCGAGTTTTCCATTTAGAAAATGTTTTAACTCTCCTGTTCATCAGACTGGAGCCTTTGTGGCTCCTTTAATATTTGTGAAGACAGCCTTCAGTTAAGAACAAGAACAAGTCAGACAGGTGTCACCTGTTACAGGTAACAGAGACAGGATTAGGGCCACTGGAAAAAAGAAATTAAGAGAAATACTTTCTAGTGGGTGAAAACGTCAGAATTTTAACTTTATTCTAAGGTTTAAAATCAGAATTCTGAGATAAAAATAATTTCTGAGGAAAAAAATGGAATTCAGAAAACGACAGAATAGAAAAGTTGGAGTTCTGACTTTAATTTCAGGATTTAGATTTCTTTTCTCGGAATTCTGACTTTTTTACAGCCTGGGAAAAGAATATTGTTATAAATATTAATATCTATCGAGTAAAGTTAAGGACCAAAATTGGTCACCTTAGGGCGCCAGCTCAGAAACAGGCAATTTAACCATATTTGAAAATAAATCAGTCTCAATTAATAAATTGTAAATATCAAAATTAATGTTTAATAAAATATTTGAATGAAAAAGGAAGGTGTGGATCCATACACTGACCCACACAATGATCACAGAAAACATCTTTCAATTAAAACAGTTTATTTCGTATCAGCATTAATTCAGATTTATGATGCTCATCAAACAAATAACTAATAAAAACTGAACTACAGTAAACCAAATATACACAGAGCAAACAAACAAAACTGAATGTGCATGTGTTAAAGGGATAATTCAGATTTTTGTTTTTTTCCCGTGACTTAAACACAGTGATGTGGTTTCTCCCCTGTGTGGATCCTCACATGCTTTTTCAAAGAGCTGCTGCAGGTGAAGGACTTCCCACAGGTGTCACAGGAATACGGGAGGTCACCTGTATGGATCCTAAGATGTCTTTTCAGTGAGCTGCTGCAGGTGAAGGCTCTCCCACAGGTGTGGCAGGGAAACGGCCTCTCACCTGTGTGGGTCCTCATGTGGATCTTTAAGATGTGTTTTAAGGTGAAAGTATTCCCACACACTCTGCAGGAGTATGGCCTCTCACCTGTGTGGGACTTGAGGTGGATCTCCATCACATGTTTCGACATGAAGCTGTTCCCACACACTCTGCAGGAGTATGGCCGCTCACCTGTGTGGATCCTCAGGTGGTTCTTCAGGACGCTGCTGTGGCTGAAGGCCTTCCCACAGGTGCTGCAGGAATACGGCCGCTCACCTGTGTGGGTCCTCAGGTGACTTTTTAAAGTGTTCTTCAGAGAGAAGGTGTTCCCACAGATCTTACAGGAGTACGGTTTCTCTCCAGTGTGGCTCCTTGTATGCAGTGTCAGTTCACAGGGGCCCCGGATTTTTTTCCCACAGATGGTGCAGGTGAGTTTCTTCTCACGAGTTCGGACTCTCTTCTGTTTCAGTAATCCAGACTCTTGAGGTGAACCGACCTCTGATGGTTCTGCAGGTTCTCCTCTCGTGTTCTGAAGTTTATCGGTCTGTGTTTGTTCTGAAGTCCCCAATGATCCTGATCCTCCATCCAGACCTCCTTCAGAGTAGTAATAAAGGATCTGGGGTGGACTCTCTGGTCCTGGTTCACCGTGGTCTCCTTCATCAAGAGCAGGAGAACACCTGAATAACTCAGTCTCCTGCTTCAGTATGAGCCGACCTCCCTCCTGACTGCTGCAGAGTTCCTCCGGTTCCTCTTTGATCCATAGAGGCTCTGGATCCTCCTGGTCTGGACTAGGCTTCCTCTCCTGGTCACAGAGCTCAGACACCACCTCCTCCTCCTTACACTCATGTTTCTGAGGAACATCTGAAGGAACAAAGAATAGAAAGGAGTCAGATGAAGAAACAAGTCTCTATAAAAATAATGAACCATTAAGGACTAAATCCACAGTTCAGTACACACCTGAACCTGTCTCCCACTCAGAGTTAATGCTGACAGCACTTTTTAATTTAGTTTTAGTCATAATTTAGTCATCTAAATTGTTTTAATTTTAGTCTAGTTTTAGCTGATGAAATTTCAAAAACAATTTAGTTGATGAAATCTAGTGTAAATCTAGTCGACTAAAATATGAAGTGTAAAGGGGAAGGCATTTTTGATGTTTCTTTGAATTTCTTAAGTCATGTTTTACACTTGGATAAAATGAAATATCTAATAACCCATTACTGCATGCTAGTAAAGTTTGAATGTATAAATGAACAGAAACAAATTAAACTTTTGGGTGAAATGCAGTCACCTTTATTTAGGCTACCTGGCAGAGCATCTCAGTTACAATACCAGAATTGACAACAAACAGTGAACCTGCTCTACATGAATATATCAATTCATAAAGAGAGTAGATCTGACTGAATCGCTCCACAATTTATCCCACTACCACCACCAAGCTAAGGCAGCTGTGATTGGATGTCCCTCTTAACTCATCCAACCTTTCCACACAACCAAAGTAGCTGTGATTGGATATATTCCTAACTTGTCTCTACTTTCTACATGACCAAATTAGGTCTGATTGGATTAAGTCTCTGTCAGACATTTTAGTCTAGTTTTGATTTGTTGATGAAAATGTTAGTTAATTTTTAGTTTTTGTCCATGTGCACTTGTTTTTATTAGTTACTGTCTAGTTTTTGTCAGGGGAAAAAAGGTTGTTGACGAAAACAATGACGAAAATAATTAGTCAACAAAATTATCACTGCTCTCACCTGTTCTGCGTCTTACATGAGGGCCTGTCTCACCTGTCCTGTCCGCGGGGATGGGGGGTCTCAGAGCCTGCAGCAGCCTCCTCTGTCGGTCGATCTCCTCCTCGTACTCCTCGATGGTTCTTCTAAAAACTACAAAGATGTCCTCCGCAGCAGCAGCCAGTCTCTCAGAGACGAACTCCCTCAGACTCTCGGATTTTAACATTTTTATTTTTATTTCACACCAAGAAACGAAATTATGACTCCTGACGAGCCCGCGGCTCCTGCTTACTTCCGGCTTCTTCTTCTTTGTTTTTGTTTTTTTTGTTTTGTTTTTTTTTGGCGGCAGTTGTTAATCGGCGCATTTGGCACATCAGCGCCACCTTCTGCTCCAGGTGTGGACCACAGGATTAGATCCTCCCTGTTACACCTGATCCATGAATTTCAGGAGAACTTCCACACTTGTTCTGTTGGTTCGTCAGAGACTTTAAACTGATCTGCTTCAGTCTGTGTTAGCACTTCATCTGCTGCCTCCGACAGGGATAGGAGTGTTGATCCCTACTACACACTATATTTATATTTTAATATTACATTTATATTTATATTTATACTGTGAATAACTCATTGCATCCTCTTTACCTTTTGTTGTGTTTTTTTGTTCTTTTTGTGCCTCTTGTATATATTTTTATTTCTACTGTATACAATTTGCACTCTTTTCTATCTATTTTTACACTTTATTTTATTCCTCCTAACTCTTTATTTTTATTACAACTATATGTTGATTGTTTGCGACAATCTACCAAGTCAAATTCCTTGTATGTGTAAATTTACTTGCCAACAAATACCAATTTGGACTGATTCTGATCAGTGCAAATACTTTATATCTCCTCTCAGTTCTGTTTATATTTTTTTTTGTGTTCATATTTTGGTCCTTTGTTGCACTATGATCACTTTTTACCCAGGGTAAATAAACCTCCTTTTCGTTCTGTTTATACATATCACTCAGCACAATTTATTTAATTACTGAAAGCCCCTCTGCTACGATGTTACATAACTGTTAACTTTGCATATATTGAGTAAATACTTTGTTTTAAGGTATATATATATTTTAATACTTACTAAGCTTACTTTGCAAAGTCAATGCTGATGCCGCTTGCCTTTGTCTGTTTTTTTTTCATGCTCTTGCTCCATGTGCCTCTGAATTGCTCCCTTGAGGACAAATTAACTTTTTTAATTTGACTGAACTGATATTGAAGTATCCATTATTTCACAATTATTTCCTCTTTTATTTTTAGAGGACATAATTTCACTTACTGACTGTTCTCATAATGTTGTAAAATAAAAGAACAACAAAAAAAAACCTCTTGTAAAAAGTTTCTTTGGGCAGAAACTCAAAATCCTCTGCTGGACTGGAGGACCCAGGAGGCTGTAACATGAATATTCTGTATTAATAAAATAACAAATACACAAAGAGCAGAGCATATGTGAAGCTGGTATATTTGATCATTTCCATCTTAGTGTAATGTAAGAGGAATGTAAGGGGGTGCTGTTTTAGCTGTAGTTTATTATAAAAAGGACCCCACTCCGGCATAAATTAAATTCTGAGATTATCTCAGAATTGAAATTTTGATCTCAGAATTCTGACTTTCATTTCAGAATTCTGATTTAAATCTTCAAATTTTCACTTTGAGCTCAGAATTCTGACTCGTTTCTTAGAATTCTGTCTTTTCAAATCTCAAAATTTCTGACTTGAATTTCATATTTCTGACTTTAATTTCAGGATTATGACTCCTTTCTCAGAATCCTTACTTTAATCTCAGAAATCTGATATTAATTTCAGAATTTGACTTTAACCTTCAAATTCTGACTCTGTTCCAGTGGCAGCTGGTGCCAAAAATTTTAAGGGGGGCGCAGCATTGGAGGAAACAAACCAAAGAAGCGCTCCATACTACAGTGAAAAGAAACTAAAGACAAAACATAATCACAATACAACCTACTTTGAAATATGCACTATTTGAACAGAAATTTTGCCCTCCTTTCCTTCGGGGCTGCAAATTTCTCAGTGACCCTCTGATTAAAGTTCATCATATCCGTCACCAGTCTCTCTTCCATTGACAGCATGGCCAGTGCATTCAGCCTGTCCTGGTTCATGGTGTTTCTGAGGAAAGTTCTGAGAAGCACCTCAGCTTCTGCAGTGGTCATGGGTGTGGTGATGAGGATCTTTGGCAGAGTGACAGTCTCTGAAAATACCTCTCCAAGATTATTTTTCCATCAACAACAGGATAAGATCCACAGCTCCACAGCAGGCCTTGAACTCCTCCTTGCTGTAGATTAAGACTGAGCTCTGTCTTCAGCTTTAGTTGAGCACTGGGTCGGCCTTCATGGTGCTGCTGAGGGAATCTTCAGGAAATATGGCGTGGTACTGTGTGAATCTGTCATTAAAAATACATAGAAAAGCACATTTTATTACCAAAAGTTAACATCAGTATTTACTGAAAGAAATCAATAAAACAGCCAAAGTTTAACCTGCTCCAATAAAATAAATCTGTAATTTATGTCAGTTTCACCATTTTATGAACATTTCTTGTGTCACCTGAACAGTGTCTTATCTTATACATGATGTCTCATGTCTCAAGATTGTAAACACAAACAGAATCTTATGTACCACTAAATTGATGCTGTAACACTATGGGTAAAACTATGTGATACAGTTTTGGTATAGATTAACTGTAAAAAGTATGAAAAAAACAAAACAAATAAGAAAAAAAAAAACAAATAAGAAAAAAAAATCAGATACAAGCATGCAACACAAGAGGGCAGACGGCTCACACCAGCTGACTGATTCTCATAACTAAAATGGAGGCTGTCAGTGTTTGGATGACATTTATAGTTTTCAGCAAAATTACTTCAAATTTTAAAAAGTCAAAAAAAAAAAAAAAAAACACTTTACATTACAGGAGTCTGTTTCCATCTGCTGGAGCTTTTGAATACTTTAACTTTGTACCGTTATGTGCAGTATTCAGTCAGCAAAAACCACCAACAGAATGTATAATTTTTGTATCCAAATAGAACATTTTATCAAAGCAACTAAACATATGATATACAATTATATATAATGACAATACTATATATATTTATATTGATATTTATTATTTTTTATCACATGTTTAGTTGCCATAATAAAACTACAACATTTAAAGACAAGATATACATTTTGTTGGTCTGTTTTCGTTGATTTTATACTATGCACAACGGTACAAGCTGGAAAGGTACAAGGTAAGTGTCAAATCTAAAAGCTCCAGTAGATTAAAAAATAATTCTGTAATGGACATACACCTAAGAGGTAAAGAACTTGTGTTGTTTACACTTTTGGGGCTAATAAAACCCCACTGTTTTCACCAGTAAACTGCAACACATAACTTGATAGCGTTATCAAGTCTTCTTTTTGTAATTTTTCAAAGGCTTTCACACAATGTAACAGTAATATTTAATGAGCACTACAATAAATCTCCGCAATAATCTGCATGCATTTGTGTATTACAATTTCTCCTATCTTGTTCCTGCTTTGCCATGATTTTTAAAAATATATTTTTATAGGTCCCTTAATATAATATTATAATCAAAATAATGCATCAATTTTGTCAATTAAATTTAAAATGAATTTCTAGTGGGGTAAAAACAAACTTACCCACCCAATAAAAGCCCCAATTCCTCCTAAAAGTATGTTGTTTTTGTAAAAATATGCAAGAATTAAAAACTATATAGATTTTTGAGAACTTAAGTCTGCAAAAGGATAATGTTCTACTGAACAAAGCATTTATATCCTCTTGGCAAACTCATTTTGTAGCTCCTGATCTATTGTTTAGTGCCATGTGTGACATAAAACGCAAAACTTTTCCCCCTGAATTATGTTGTATCTACTAGGGAAGACACGTCCTAATCTAATCTTCAGTGCAGCAGAGCCTCTTACTGATTTTCTTCTCCAACGTAATCTCACCTCTTCTGCGATCCTCTGACGGATCTCTGGACGACGCCTCCTCGGTGCATGGGAGCACCGGTCGGTCGCGTGAGGATTCGTGAGATACTTGCGCATGCGTAAATCATATCTGCTGCGGTGACGTGTCGATGTGATTGACAGCACTCGTTGTCCAGTCACACGAGGAAAAGAAACACCAGAACAATACTGATTTGCTGCCAGTCAAAGTGGAGTTGAAGCGGCCAATCCCAAAGACGCCTCAGGTCACATGCTGAGCAAAAGTTTAAGGACTTGCATAGACACCCATTAGGCCGTCGCCCCTCTGTACGTAAACTATGTATTCAAAACACAGTTACTACATAAAAACATTGTGAAACCCCTTTTATTGAATGGTGACAGGTGCTGCTGATAGACTATTACTATGTGGTAAAAATAAATGTTTTTATCCGTTATTTTTTATAATTTAAAGACAAATTATGTTATGTTTAAGTAGACTTTCTCTGTTGAATTTTGGAGGGGGTGGCGCCCCAGCGCCCCCTACTGACAAGCCGCCACTGCTCTGCTCTCGAAATCCTTATTTAAATACCAGATTCCTGACTTTACTTGGAATTTTGATTTTTATCTCTCACAATCTTCTATGAATACTGATTTTAATCTCAAAATTTGACATTAGTCCTCAAATTCTGACTTTAATCTTAGAATTCTGACTTCTATCCGGTTTTGCATCTTTCATCTCAGTTTTCTGACCCTTTTTCTGAGTTTTCTGACCATTTTCTCAGTCTTCTGACTTTAATATCAGATTTCTGACTCTAATCTCAGTTTTCTGACTTTGGTATCAGATTTCTTACTTTAATATCAGATTTCTGACTGTAATCTTAGAATTCTGACTTCAATCCAAGTTTTGTACCTCTAATCTCAGTTTTCTGACCATTTTCTCAGACCTACATAAAAACAATTCATCTTCTAAATGTCGTCCTAATCCTCTTGTATGTTCATATCATGTGAGCTGCAGGTAGCGTCATTCAGACCTAAGCTGTCTGGTTTACACTCAGTTTAAAGAAAACTCATATTTGATTTTTATTTAGAATTAAAATCTTTCGTTATCCAGCTAACCTTGCAGCTGCAGTTCACTTCCAATCCGACGGTTTTCGCCGGAGCGACTCTTTGAAAGAGTCTCCAAAATACCCGAAGAAGAAGAATAAACCGGAAGCCGCTGTGCATTGTTGACAGAGTTAGCTCGCGTTAGCGGTGTTATGTAGTTTTTCTGCTCTTCTATTGAAGCTTTGGGTCGTAATGAGTCAGTCAGCAGACAAACATGGGGTTAAACGTCCTGCTTCTCCCGGTGAGGTGAGAAAAACCTTTAAAAGTGAATAAATTTTCAGATAAAAGCTTTTAACTTTAGTTCATGGTTAGCCACTGAGAGCTAACATGAAGATTCAGGAGGGAAGAATTGATTCATTTACACTGCAGAGAGGAAGTCAACACTCATTCAAGGGTTAATTTAAAGTTCAGTTCTCTAACAATGTGATTCATCTCCAGAAATGTGATCAGAAAACACATACTTTGACTTTTTATTCATAAACAGTGAATCCCTAAAATTATCCGGATACGATATTAAGTTATAACTCGGGTTATATCATATAATCTGGAGTGTGAAAATATTTGTGTCATTATTTGCTCATAATGTACTCTCTGAATGATGACATGTTTTATCTTTCTGTAGGATGGATCCACTCAGTGGGCAACAGCTGATCTGGGCAGCAGTGAAAGGAAACAGAAGTTCCTACGCCTGATGGGCGCCAGCAAGGTTTGTTGTTCCTAATATAAAGTCAAATATTATGTTTAATCAAGGTTTATGAAAGTTATTATGGTCATACAGTCAAATAAAGGACATTATGATCTGGAACAGACAAGTCAAACCCAAGGTCTGCAAAATCATTTAATGTTTAGATCATGTTATTAATGGCTCATCGTTAAATACCATTTCCACCACTTATACTACAAATTAGGGATGCATGATATCATCAGAACAGTAACAGCAGATTTTGACATTTTTGCCAATATTTACAGCCGATATATAATCCATACATGTCACATATCCACAAAATACACAAAAGTACCATGATGCTTCACCTCATCGTCACTAAATGGGCACTTGTAATAATCGAGAGATTCATTTTATGATCACAGGCCATGGAAAGGCTTTGAAAGTTTTATTTTTGCACATGGGCAGCCTTAAATTTTTAGATGGCACATTGGCAAAGACTAGGGCAGGGTGATATGGCCGAGAAATAAAATCCCTGATTTTTTTTTTTTCCAAAACCATGATTTATAATTTAAATCCTGATTTTCCTCTTATAGACAAAACCTCATGGTGACACAGAAACTGCATTAAAACAAGTTTTTCTCCAATGTTATCAAAACATATTCCAAAACTAAACTGAATTTACCTCTCACGCTTAAAGCTGTGATTTTGTCATCAAATGTTAATTTTGTAGTATGGACATAGGCAGGCTTGTCTGCATCATCATTGAAAGCTGCACCATTTTCACAGTATAAAACTGAAATAAACAAAAACAAGAATAAAAATGTGATCGTGCAAAACCTGACAAGGCCGACCATGAAAACAGTGTAAATATTCAGTATTTATAGTTTCAAACAGTGCAACAACTTACACAAAGAGAAAGAGAAGGTCAGGTAAAAGAAAATAATCATTAAAAACAAATAATTTTTAAATCCTCTGAAAAAAATAATTTGAATTAATCCATTTAATCGATAATTTGGTGCATCCCTAGAAGAAATGCAGTGAGAAATCACCTTTTAGTTTAAGACTCTGACAGTGATCGAGCTTCTCTCATTGAATTTAAACGCAGCACTTTGACTTTTTTACATTCAGTAAACATCAATCTCACTTAAGCACAGAATGGAGAAACTCTCCTTTGTTGATTGGCCTCTGTTCTGATTTTCTCACTTTTGTTTGGATCTTAAAGTGTCTGAAATTTGATCAACAGTGTAAAGAAACCTTCACCTGTGACACACCTTTATATCCAACTCTGTCTGTCTTACAGAAAGAACACACAGGACGCCTCGTCATCGGAGACCACAAGTCTACGTCCCACCATCGCAGTGGTGAGCTCCCCCCTCTTTATTAAACTCTGTGTCATTATTCTTGTGTTTGACCTTCTGAAGCCACCGCCCCGTTAAATGTACCCATGCTGCCCCTCATTCTGAAGCCCGATGTGATTAACCCGGCCTCCCCGTCACACGTCCACCATACAGACCGATCCTCGCACGGATAGGCCTGTAACGGCTGGGCGTGCCCGGTGTCACTGTTGTCTCCTCTGCAGGGCAGGAAGACCAGAAGATGAACGAGCAGCTGGAGCAGCAGTACCAGCAGGGGATGGACGGAAAGCTGTCGGGCCGGAACCGGAGGCACTGCGGTTTGGGTTTCAGCGAGGTGAGGGGCGATGTGTCAGCTGTTAGCTTCTGCACCACTGTGCAGTCCTCATGTTTCTGTGAACGATCTTTGATAATATAAAAAAAATGTATCCATAAAAACACTGCAAATATTTTGAAATGACCTGAGATTGTCATTTACTTATTTCAGCAATATTTAATTGAGTCCAAACAATAGTGACATTTCTACCTCCGCCATGGGGGTTATATCTTTGTTTGTGTCTGTGCTTGTGAACCGGGTAACTCAAAAATTTACTACAAAGCATTCAGAGAGCACAAACCTCCGCCAAGGTAGCTCACATACTGCCATTACATCTATAAGCAACAGTTCCATGATAAAGATACCATCATAATGTGATTCCTTGACCCTGAAAACCCACACCTAGCACTCAGGATCATGTTGATATCATTATTAGTTTGACAGTTATTGAGCAAAAATGATCGTTTGCTATTGGTGGTTATCTGGATCAACACCAAAATCTAATCATTTTTAAGTTGGGCCATTACCAACATCCCCTGAAAGTTTCAGCAAAATCCATCCAGTGGTTTTTTGTGTAATCTTACTAACAAACAAACAAACAAACATACGCTGGCAAAAACTTAACCTCCTTGGTGGAGGTAATGAACAGATTTGGATTCAGTTTTCAGGGAATGTTGGTCCAGGCAGGAAGAAGGGATTCGATTTTGGCGGTGATCCGAATCCCAATGTGCATCCAGGATTTTTTTATTAAGGACTTGCTCCCCGTGGGAGAGAGGATAGTTTTCAGACTCTTGACAATAAATCACAGACAGTGTTGGAAATGCATTGACGGAGGTTTTTGCGCTCAGAGCCCCTCCAGCATTAATACACATCAGAGATGGGCCACTCCGAGCACGCAGAGGGCCACAGGAAATGATTTTCACTGCCTGGGGGCCACTTTATGAGAAATTGTATTTTAACTGATGCACAAATAACAAAGTGTTTGACACAAAGCCAATCCAAGCTCCTTTTTAATACTTTAAACAATAATTGTTTTCCAAGTACAGTTTTAATACCTTTGCCATCTTTTCCCGATTACAGTATCTACTAAAACATTAAATTACTCTAAAAGTGTTGTAGCAAAGTATGGTATTATAGAACCTGCAAAAACAAAACATTTACCAGCAGTATAAGTTTGTAAAGACATATTTCTCTACATGTCCTAAAGTGTGCATGGCCTTACATTCGTGTCTCAGGTTTAATCACACTGAGCCTTTAAGCTTCAATGTTTTCTCAGCAATGTGCTCCCTTTAAAGTCAAAGCTTGCTGCTTGGCAAACTGAGGCAGCATCTTAAATTTTATTTATTTGTTGCTGGTAAGAATCACAGGTAAGAAAACTTTGGTGAATGTCAGAAACTTCTGGAAAACCTCCTGAGGTGGATGTTAGAGATAAATTCATTTGAATAAATGTTGGTGAAATTGGACTGTAGATGCTTTATACCAATCCTTGTCTGTATTCTCTCGGTCTCTGGTTTTAATATTTACTTTCTTTAAAGATGTTAAAGGTCAACTGGTCCAGTTCACATCTCTGATAAATGACTGACTGTCATGTGACTGAGATGTTAATGGAAATCCCTGAACTTGAGTTTTCACTCTGGGTTTTCCTCTTTCTTTGGTTTGAGATCTTTTCAAGGACGTCGTTCCTCTTTCTGAAACCACCCTTCTGCTTCTGACCCTTAGCCTGAACCTGTTTCACTCCCCCCCCCCTCGATGGACGATCAGACAAAACTAGCCAAGACAGAGAAGTCCACCGATAACAAAGACCCAGAAAACCCCCGGGACAAAGGCCCAGACCCCGAGGAGAAGGACCACACCTCAGACCAGGCCAAGACCAGCACAGATGGCCGGATTGAAGAACGGAAACAAGTCTACAAAATGGCCTTTGTCAAATCTACGTAGGAATTAAACAGATCAGCTTTTGTAACCTCACGTCCAGTCTGACATTTTAGTTTAAGTAAGTGACGGCTCCTCGCTCAGAAACATCGGAGGACGTCCCGTCTGCAGGGTTTGACTTTTATTTTTAAATGTTCCTCACAAAAATCCCTCTGTCCAGGTCTTATTTGGTGTGAATGTTTTAGTGTGTTTCCTTTGAGTAGTGCAGATGGAGAGGATTGTTAACGGTCATCAGGATGGATTCACGTCAATGGTTTGAGATTCCTCAGAAAAGAGAAATTAAGGAAGTCTGATGTAATCACTCTCTGTCATGAATACCTCAAACTTTGGTTCCTCAAAGACAAAAATAAAGTTTCTAGACAGCTTCTGTGTTCTGTCATACTAAATGAAAATTTGATTTTGTTTTGGTCAGAAAGCCACCCCAGCCCACGGTGGAGTGGGGCAAAAGGGTCGGTGGTTATTTACATGAACAGTGAAGAGCTAAAGTTTTAATCTGGTGTGAAAAAGGCTATGAAGGAAGTATAATGCTACTACAGGAGAGAATAAGAGTCACCTAAAACAAAGCTTAGGTTTGTTTTTCATGTGAAAGAAATTCTGAATCCTGAGATATCCTAAGTAATCTTAGATTAAAATCAAAATACGGAGGTTTAAGTCGAATGAATTAGGGGACTAAGTCAGATTTCTGAGATTAAATTCTGACATTAAGATTAAAGTCAGAATTCTGAGACTACCAGCTTTGTCAGATGAAGTCAGAATTTTAACTTTTAAGTTGAAATTCTGAATTTAAAACAAAAATTATAAGATATAAATCAAAAAACTGAAGTAAAGGTAATAGCATTGAGAAGAAGACCGAGACCAGAACCATGAGATTCAAGTCAGATTTAAGAGATTAAAGTCAGAATTCTGAGACAACCAGACTTCTCAGACTGAATTCAGAATCTTTTCATCGAAGTTGGGATTCTGAGATTAAAACCAGAATTAAGAGATTTAAATCAAAATATAGATATATATATATAAATATAAATATATATTAAAAGACTAAAGTCAGATTTGAGATAAAAGTCTGAATTCTGAGAAAAAAATATAATCATGAGATTTAAATATCGAGACGTCAGAATTCTGATATCAAAACTGGGATTATGAGGTTATAATAAGAATGCGGAGATTAGTCAGAATTGTGGTTTATATTCCAGAACTCAAGTTTTATCTCATAATTTAATTTTTCACCTACTTTAAAAAAAAATCACATTTGTTTTATTTCTAATGGCCCTAATCCTGTTCTTAATATTGGTTGATGGTTTATTTGATTAGTGTACAAAGTCAGAAGATAAACAGGATAATCTAAACCCAGATGAATGTTTGCTGTGTCCCCCCCTCCCCTTTGCCTTTAAACGAGCATAAATAAATGTTGGAGACAGACGAGGAGCTAAATGTTTGAATATCTGCTGCTCAGTCATGCCCACAGGCTGCAATTTCATACAAAACAAATGTCACAAATTTCTGTAAATTGATCAATGAAATATTTAAATATGGATAGAGTATTACACCACAAAATGTTGCAATTTATTGGTGTATTGACATTTTCTTACACCCTTATTAAAGGTAATTACTGAGATATTAGGTGTTTTTTTTTTCTAAAGCAGAACTGAAGTGTTTTGAATTTTTGTTTGGAGAAGTGAATGATGGCAGGTGAAATAACTGGCATTTGACTTTAATCATAGCAAATAAAAGATATAAACAGAAAAATATGTCCAGTGTATAAGAGTTATATTTTTCCATTATAGTGTAAACACATGTTACTATTGTTGAATTATTTTAGTGTTTAATATGAGAGCGGGTCGTTGTTTATTGAAGTGGCAGTGATGGACCTCCGTACTCTCACGAGCTGCGCTGAAGTCACGTGACTGCCGATAAAACACCTCCAGCTTCAGATGAAGCAAACATCAGAGTCTGGACCACGGGGGCTCCAGGAGGAGGTCTGACGGAGGTAAGTACCACAGACGGAGGTTTTTATTTATATAAAGAGGAGGATGGAGCTGAGCTGAGCTGTTTATGAGTTTAATCAGACGGCATTAAGCTTGTGAGAGAGCGGAGAGAAAGTTTCGGATCAAAAATGAAACTAAAACGACACCGGTTCTGGAGTAGTGAGTCTAAAGAAACCCTCCATGGAAGTACAGAGCCGAGAAAAACAGGAACTGGAGCTGCATGTGAGTGGTTTTATTCTAGGAGTGAACACGAAGTGCCAAACTATAACTGTTAACCACAGCTTAAGTCTGATGAGCGAGAATAACGCTCCGATCACATTACGAAGTCCCAGTAAAGGTGATTTTCTGCTCAGGATCATGAGGAGAGCAGGACAGACTGTTCCAGATGGTATAGGGGTGAGTAAAGACTGTTCAGCTCATATGAGGGTAATGTTACAAACCCCAGTTCCACTGAAGTTGGGACGTTTTGTAATGCGTTAGCTAAAACAAAATACAATGATTTGAGAATCTGGATCATTAGAAACCAAGCCTGCCAGCATTGACTAGTCTTTTAACATAAATTCGTCTTAAAATTATATTTCTATACCTTTGAGTGTAAGTGAGTGTATTCTTCTGTTTTAAATCTGCGCCTTTGCAGATTTATCTATAACTTGACAGTATGCACTTTCTATGAAATAAATGTATTTTTCTATGCTTTTATGCACTTTTTGTACTGTAAATGCAATTTATACCTTAATTTCTCCTTTGCCTGTCACAGGTACTGCAGATGGAAATGAGCTAGAAAGCTATAATCTGGTGCAGAGCACCTTTACTCAGATGAGTTTAACGTTTTTTCTGTACATGGTCCCTGACAAATAAAAATAAATAATTCCGACCTATATTCAATGGAATGCACTACAAAGACAAAATATTTATTATTTACACGGTAAAATTTTATTGTTTTATTGCAAATAATAACTCAGTTTAAATTTGATGCCGGAACATTTTCCAAAAAAGCTGGGACAGGGGTAACAAAAGCCTGGGAAAGTTGAGGAATGCTCAAAAAAAACCCTGTTCGGATCATTCCACAGGTGAGCAGGTTGATTGGAAAACATCTCTGAAAGGCTTCGTTACTCACAAGGATTGGGAGAAGGTCACCACTTTGTGAACAACTGTGTGAGCAAACAGTCCCAACAGTTTCTCAATGTACAAGTGGAGGAATTTATGGATTTCATCATTGACAGCCCATAATACCATCAAAAGATTCAGAGAGTCAGAGAAATCTGTGCACATTGGCAGCAAAACCAGCATCATTCTGTAAGGATATCACCACATGGGCTCAGGAACACTTCAGAAAACCAGTCTCAGTTAACACAGTTCATCTCTACATCTACAAGGTCAGTGTAGCAACTGTGTCAAGATGAAATAGTACAGAGACTAATAACTACTGTATAAATACCTAATAATGTGAGATATAACACAGTAATGCGTTGTAACTGGCTAGTAACCAGAAGTCTAGGATTCACAAGGAGGGAGTGGACAGGAGACTGATTTACTTTTAGATGGGACAATATATTGTGTTAATTGGTAAATGACTTATAAAAAAAAGTGCAGTTATGTACAGTGGATAGATCAATATGAGAACACGTAATAAGAATGGCCATTTGAGCTAAATAAGGGCTTATTCAATCGACTTGGATATGCACATTAAACAATCACCCTGCAAATTAAATGATCAAGAAATGACAAATAGACCTTGAGAGTCCAGCAGTCCAAAATCTCCAAAAAACCAAGGTCAGCGCGAACATAAGACTATAACTCCAACATAACTCCTGAGTTTTGGTTGAGTCCAGAGGGAATACTGGTGAGAGAGTTTGTGGGAAATGTGTGTGGATAGTGACAATGAGTGAAGTGAGTGGGGTGAGAGTTTTTTTTTGTGGGCTACAGAGAGCCCCCTACCAACAGGAGAGGTGTGACTCTTCAACAGTTTGTCAGTCTGCAGACTCTAGACCTCCTTTAGCTTGCCATCAGGAACAAGAACTTGGCCTGGAGAACAGGACCACAGTTCACATAAATAACAATGTACACTGACAAATATCAATCAATCAATCAATCAATCAAAGATTATTTGTATAGCACTTTTCATACAACATATGTAGCACAAATTGCTTTACATAAACAGAGAACGATAAGAACAAACAAATCCAAATTAAGCAAATAATAACAAAACAACAATAATTATATAGATAGATATCAAAAACCTTGATTTAAAATAGCTGTGTGTCTGAGCAAGGAATTGTGGAAACGCCATCATGAGTTCAAAATGAGAAAACACTGGAGATAAAAGTGAAAAAGTAAAACAGAATGTAAAAAATAATATAAAAAATAAAATAAATGGGGAAGAAATTATTCAAAGGCGAGATTAAAGGTAGGTATTCAGTTTGCTCTTAAAAATACTGATGCTCATATGATAAAATCAAATCAGATAAATAGCCTGGACGGGACCAGACTATTTATCTGATTTATCTGATTTTATTAAAAACTTTAAAAAGAGCCTTAAAATCAATTCTCAAGGATACTGGAAGCCAAATATAAATTTCGTTGTGCCAATAAATTATACAAAACTGCACTAGTTAATCTCTATATCCAACAGTAGAAAAAGAAATACCTCTTGCATTGATCAAAAGTCAAAAATAACACTTGTGGTATTATTTAGCAGGCATGATCTATATGTACAATTAATACACAATAAATACATTCAAGTCGTATAACTAAAGTGTTAACCTGACCCTTTCAGGAGATAAATGCTTTTTGGCATTAAGGCACTTTAACAAGCCATTACACAAATTACAACAGCCTTATACTTTCATATAATTAATTTACGGACACTTAGCTTTTCATGTCATCTCATTTACGAGATATACTTTAAATAAAAAGGCATACTGTCAATCAAACAAACAGGCTAACCACGTCCATTAAAATGAATGGAGTCGGCTAGGCTAACGTTAGCAAAAATAAACATTTGACTCACCAGTCCTCGGTTTATACCACACAGAAACTCGTTCTCCGTGGGATTTCAGCCGTGGCAGAAGGCACCTACAAGTCAACATGTACATAGTACTTAGTGTCGATCATTATTCAAGTGGGCAAAGAGGCAGAAATAAGTTTAAACCACCTGTTCCTCATGCAGTCTCCCCACTGCTCCTGCTCAGACTGAACCACAGACAAGAGCGAGTCGGCCCGTTGCTACGATACGTCAGCCTGTCCGCCATATTGGATGTGGCAGCTCTGTCTGTAAGGTAATGCAAGGAAATGGACCGAACTTCATAAAGCGCCTTCTACAAAGCGATTTAAGTTAATGCCTTTAATTCACCCATTCACACACACACACACACACACACACACACTAATATATATTTAGTATATAATATATTTAGGAAACAAATAGGAATAAAAAACAACATATGTGACTTTTAATGCGAATACGTGTTTACTTCTTATGTTTAGGACATAGGTAAGCACCAAACCAACATGTATTTTTCTAATGATTTTACGAGTATTTACAGTTACCAAGTTATGTTACACTGTTGTTGTGATGTTATTGTTAATGTGATAATTGAAGTATTAATAACAAACATAGATGTGACAGGTGGGTTGTCTGAATAAAGAGCATGAATATTTACATTTAACTGATTTTGATTAATCATTTTGATATTCAGTGATTGATGAACATATACCCATACATATATCTGTGTTTGTGTTTGGGGGGCGCATTGATGAATATATGAATATCATATATACTCAAATATAATCTAATAATATATCTAATCTTTACAGCCTATACACCACCTCCCGTCGTAGGTGTTGATCTCCAAATGGATGCTGAGAGGTGTCCTCACAGGACAGGCCTGCCTGCCTCATCCTGCCTGTCATTGAGAAGTGATTCCTCCAAAAACATCATTTATGATTTCTCCAAGGACGCTGCCAGCAGGTACATGAGGATGATTCTGGCTGTTATTGGATATAGATATTATCCCATCACTTCGATTAAGATATTCCGATTTAGTCCATATTTTCTCCTTTATAACAGCCCCACAGCCCACTCCGTTCATTTCTTTACAATTAAAAATAAAGCTGGGACACAGAGTAAAAGATGATTAAAGGAGAATGTTATGAATCCAAATCCCTTCATCTTCATCATGGTCGACATCTGTACCTCAGTGTCACTGAAAATCAGGGTTCATCTTCAGCAGAAGGATAAAAATGTATAAACAATGTCACATGTCTGTGGTGTCAGTGTCTGATTGTTCATCATTGTCTGGTGAAGATTTAAAAACCACTCATTCTGTCTCTGGTGTTTGTTATCAGTCCCGTCAGTGTTGAGGTGTTAGACTGTCCTGCCTCATCCTGCGAGTCCATGAGAGGCGACTCCTCCAAGAACATCATTTATGAGTTCACCAAGGACGCAACCGAAAGGTAGAGTAAGTCTTTTGTGGGTCTTTGTGTCGATTAATTGATCGTTAGTCTGTAAATATTTTTATGTCCTTTCTGTCACCATCAATTAGGAGCCTGTGGGGGGCCTGTGGCAGTATATGATCAAAGGTCATTAAGTGAATTATGTTATCAGTCGAACCTAGAGGAATAACTGAAAGGGGTCCCTTTGCTGAGTGCTCATCCTTTTGTTTTAACAAAATATATTTGATTTGTCTTCGGATGGTTGAAAGAGACATCGTCTGTTTGTGGACACCCATCCATCCTCCTCAGCTTATCCAGGGCTGGGTCACAGAGGCAGCAAATCAAGCATACCGTCCCTCTCCCTGCAACACTTTTATTTTTGTCTCCAAACTCTCTGGTGCAGCTACTCCTTGTGTTCTCTCTAATTCATGCAAAAGCACACTCAGTGTTAGATTTATAACAAATCAAACTCAGAGAGTGCAGACCTCCACCAAGCAGCTCAGTTCTGGCAGTGGCTTTTCCATAACCCCTGTAAAAGATACAATTCTGGATCACCAGATCCAGAATAGAGCCAGGATCCAAACCAAACTCAGCACATAAGTGAAGGTTGTTATCCTGTATGAACACAACAAGTTTTGGGAACATCACTTAATATTTTGATTTTATATGAATTATTGAATGTCATCAATGGGATTTCCCATTACAAAGTTCAATGTTTTTTTGTTATGTCAATCTGGATCGGATCCAGATTAAATTTACCTTGACAATACAGACATGGACCCCATATTATCCTGTAAAATTAGAAGGGAATCCATTAAAACATGACGATGTATAATTTTTAAAATTCCACCAAATGTTAACCTATGGGATTTTGAAAAAAAAAAATCGGAATTTTTTGCATCCAGACAAATATAAGTATCACCACCAAAATCTAATCATTTCTAAGTTGGGCCATTACCAAGATCTCCTGAGAATTTCAGCAAAATTTGTTCAGTAGTTTTTCTGTAATCTTGCTAACAAACAAACAAACAAATGGACCAACAAACAAACAAACATGCGCCAGCAAAAACATTGGCGGAGGTAAAAATGTCCCATAAGCTAGAAGGAAGAGTTTTATTGAGGTTTATGAGGTTTATTTTTTCATTTTTTGAATTTCTTTCTTTGCAGGTCAATAAACTTTGATAAATCAGACATCCCTGCCTCATCCTGTCAGTCCTTCAAAAGTGAGGCCTCCATAAATATTCTTCATGACTTCAGAAAAGACGTGGCCAACAGGTAGGTGAAGTTTAGTCTAAGGTCCTGTGTCCACAGATGGTTCTTACCCAGCTGGAAGGCCTCTGAAAATAAGTTCTAGAGCGTCTCTTAACAGTGCTTTTGCTAATTTAAGAGAGTTGACATCTGCATCCCAACTATGACACCTCTAAAAGGTCCTTGTGCTTAATATTTGGCCTTAGTCATAGAAATTTCACTCAGAATTCATGGAAGCACAGTCAATGCATCAAGATAGCAGCTGAAGATTGGGAAACAGGTGTCTCAAGAATACGAGTAGGATCATTTTCACCTCTGCCATTTTTGCTTACAAAGTGAAAACAAACTTCCCACAGTGTCTCCGTTTTGATCAGTCAGTGGTGGAGAAGTAATTCATGTTTTTGAGAAATATTTTTCAACTTTTTGCAGCCTTTTTTTTCTATGAATTTTGACGCAAGATTGTAAAATGGATGATGCTACAAATGATGTTTACATTCTGTAATGATAATTTTGTTTCTGCATTATGTTCTGACATTGTGAGGAAGGGAAGGGCAAGAACTAGATAAGCTTTCTGCTTCATTTTTTTAAAACTCAAACTGGTTTGCTGTGTAGACATACATGCATCTAACTGTATCGACCATTAATGGACCATTACGCTAAATAAATTAAAATGTCCCCTTAAACCTACATCTCCAACTGTAATAACCTACTGTGATGTCGAGGGCCATTTTATGAAGCTCAAATTATCATATGCAACAGAAACACTTTGTGGGCCAATGCTAATGCTAGCAATCATCATGTAAACTTATTATTTAAAACATGGCTGTATCCTCATCTTGAATAAAATCATTTTATTTTTTTATCTGAAGGAGCAAATGTGACTGTCCTGAACCCGTCAGCGAGGACGGAGTCACCATATTTAAGGTGACATCTTTAATATCTGTACTTCAACCATTACTGCTTTGATAAACTTCCCGATTCTTTGTGCTTAAATCAGTAGTTTTGTGACTAAAACTTGTCCTCGAGTGAGCCTTCTGTGTTCCTCCTTCTATCCCTCCGTTCCAGCTGGTGGAAGAACTTGCCAAGAACATTTTGCTGCATGAGCTGAGGCGGTTCGAGAGGATACTCTTTCCAAAGTTCTCCCAGTCTTCTGAGAGTGAGGAGCAGAACCACAAGTGTCCAAATGCTGAAGATCCTGAGGGGGGCATCAGTGCCAGTGAGGGGGCTCTGAAGATCACTCTACATGCCTTAAAGAGAATCGGTCAGAAAGAGCTCGCCAACAGGCTGGAGAAAAGTGAGTCCCTTCAACAGAGAAGATTGAACTTTGTGTTTTTACTTTATAGAGTAACCAAACCCACGATGGCTCTTCTCTGATATAAAAACATGTGTGAATGGAAATATGTCACTGAACTGGATCATCTTATGTGCAGATTTCATCATTTAAGTCCATTCAAATTCCACATGGTTTGTAAGGTTGATGCCAAACCACCGCCCTCTACGGGATCAAATCTGGCTACTGCAATTGAACTGCACATTTAGGAGACGTCCCCTCAGATCTTAACAGGCTCCTCCTACTTTTCCTGCGACCGAATCAGAGATGTCACCGTAAACTGAGGAACTGTGGATATTGTCGTTGGCAGGCCTGAAGTTGATTTACTCATTTTCAAGAAGGTTACTCTCGTAGCAGATCATATTTTTGAAGTTTTTGCCAAGAAATCCTCTCAGACATTTGAATTTGGCGTGCTTTTAAACCCTTCTGTTTCAGCCTTCCACAAAACAGGCTGTTTTAGTTTAAATCCTCATTGATTGTGTCAAGCTAAATCCAATGTGTTGCTTCTTCTTTCTAGCAGTGTGCTCTAATGTTTACTGTGGCTGCACAAATGTGGTCTGAAGCAACACCTTACACAGGAAGAGTCTCCCATTTTGGGGAGGTGGCGTGTCCCCTAATGACATCATGAAAGTAAGATTTTTCAAACAGACTGTACAAACTCACATTTTCTGGCTGAGCCTGCTGCCTCCACATCCTGGCCTTGGATAAGCATAGGCAGATGGATATGTGGCTGGAGCGAGGACTGTGAGATGTTGAAGTTGATATGGGGGGCATGGCGGAGTGAGTGGGCCAGTCTCATATCGTTCATGAGCTCTAGGGGTGTGTTTTGAAATTTCAGGGTTGATACACATTGGCCAAAATCCTGGGGTTGGTTACTCTTTAAAATATTGACAAGAAAAGGACAAGATCATAAATAAATCCTTATTCTAAGTAATTTCAATAAATAAATAAATGGTTACACTAAGATTTAGGGTTACTGACTCAGACATTAATGCTCCAAATGGATTCTATTCTTTTCCTTCCTTCTCCATGACCAGGTATCTATGGGGAGCTTGATGTGTGCCAACGCAAACTTCGACGCAAACTGAAGAAGTTTGAATATATTTACGAGGGAGTGGCACAGCATGGAAACCAGACTCTGCTTAACAAGGTCTACACTGAGCTTTACATCACAGAGGGGGTCTGTGGAGGCCTAAACAACGAACATGAGGTCCGGCAGATCGAGGCGGCCACCAGGAGACGCCCAACAGAAGAAAGGCCGATCAAGTGTGAGGACATCTTCATGCCTCTGTTTGGGCAGGACGGGTTTGTCCGAACTGTTTTGACAAAAGGTATCGCAGGCATTGGAAAAACCATCTCTGTGCAGAAGTTTAATCTTGAATGGGCCGAGGGAAGAGTCAACCAGGATATCCAGCTCCTGCTGAACCTTCCATTCCGGGAGCTCAACCTGATGAAGGAGAAACGCCTCACGCTCACACAGCTTCTTCATCATTTCCTCGCAGAAGCAAAAGAATCAGGAATCTCTAATTTTAACAAGTACAAGCTTGCTCTGATATTTGATGGGTTGGACGAGTGTCGGCTTCCTCTGGACTTTGACCACAATGAGCCCTGCAGCAGTTTCTCTGAGCCCGCTTCAGTAGATGTTCTTCTGACAAATCTGATCAAGGGGAACCTGCTGCCCTCTGCACACATCTGGATCACCTCCAGACCTGCTGCTGCAAACCGCATTCCAGCTGATTTGGTGAACCGTGTGACAGAGATCAGAGGGTTCAACAACCCCCAAAAGGAGGAGTACTTCAGGAAGAAAATCTCTGATCCAGACATGGCCAGCAAAGTCATCTCACACGTGAAGTCAATCAGGAGCCTCCACATCATGTGTCACATCCCAGTCTTCAGCTGGATATCTGCCACGGTGCTGCAGAGGATTTTAAAGGAAGTGGAAAACCCAAAAGTGGAGGAGGATGGGAGCAGAAGGGAAATGCCTGAGACTCTGACTCAGATGTACACACACTTCCTGGAGTACAACTCAGTGATCCGATCAGAGAAGTACTCATCAGGACAAGAGGCACCTGAGACTGAGTCCCAGGACAAAATGGAAGAAAAGATGATCTTGAAGCTCGGGAAACTGGCCTTTGAGCACCTGATGAATGGAAATATGATCTTCTATGAGCATGAACTGAACGAGTACCACATTGACATGGACGATGCTGCTGTGTATTCTGGAGTGTTCACTCAGATCTCTAAGAATGACTTTGGAGTTCACGTGGAGAGGGTGTACTGCTTCGTCCATCTCAGCATACAGGAGTATTTTGCTGCGATGTATGTTTTCCACACATTCGTGTGCTCCGACCAGAACTTGATGGATCCAGAAGAAACAATCACAGTCCATGGGCCTCCCAGGGAACTGACCATCCTCCTCCAGAGTGCAGTGGACAGAGCCTTGCTGAGTGACAACGGACACCTGGACCTGTTCCTCCGCTTCCTCCTTGGCCTCTCACAGACCACCAATCAGGCTTTGTTGAAGCGCATCCTTACCAACATGGCGAGCAGCTCACCAATCAACGATGTAATCAAAGAGTACATCAAGGAGAAGATTCATCAGAACCCATCTCCAGAGAGATGCGTCAATCTCTTCCACTGCCTCAGTGAGCTGAACGATCAGTCCCTGCTGGAGGAGATCCAGCACTATCTGAACTCTGGGAGCTTGTCAGAGACCTTGCTGTCCCCTTCACAGTGGTCTGCTCTGGTCTTCATGCTGCTGACCTCCAAGGATGAGCTGGATGAGTTTGACCTGAGGGAGTATTCACGATCAGAGGAGGGTCTTCTGTGGCTGCTACCAGTAATCAAGGAATCCAGAGTGGCCCTGTGAGTACAGAAAAATGTCCTCTAAGATCTTCAGATGATTATGATTAACCATCATAATCTTTGCTAGTTATAGAGATTAGATGATGTAGCTTCATCTTTGACACTTTAAACAGTTTAGAAGGAGGCATGGGATTAAAAACACCATTAGGGATGGAAATGGTAGAAAGTACTTGTAAAGTGACTACCTCCCCAAGCAAATCACATTTTGTATAAATTGCATTCGATTAGGGATCGACGGATATGGATTTTTTAGGGACGATGCCGATAATGATTTTTTTCCATCACCCTTAGCCGATGACCGATTATGGACTGCCGATTTTCTTGGGCCGATATTTGTGGCTGATACTGCTTTTGCTCCCTCATTTTACATGAAAAAAATGACATTATCAGCTTTAAAAGGAATAAATATTCAACCATGTTCACAACATTTCTCTCATAGTTTAAGTTTTATCTCCCATCGAAGTGATGGCTGCTCCTTCACAGTGAGACGCGCACCCCCTCCCCCCTCCACACACACATCAGCTGAGCAGATGCTGACTGAAAAACTCCGCTAACGCTGGATTGATAACGGCAGCAAACAGCTCTAAACACGTTTTCACGAAACACTGACACAACTACATATCAAACATTTCTCTCATCATTAAAGTTTGTCTAGTGCACGGCTGCTCCACTCCGCTCTGAGGGAGAGAGCACACACACACATACACACACACACGACATGCATTTAACCTCAGCCCGGTGTTCGCTGAATTAAACTCCTACAATCACCATGGAACTGAACTGACAACGTTGACAATACTTAATCCTTAAACCGGTGTTCGTAACAGCTGTACATATTAGCCTACAACTACACCAACAGCTCCCTAAATACAATGGTAAGCAGTTTTAAAGATGAAGCATTCAACAGCATTCCCGTTTTTCTGACCCACAAACTTAACTATATTTTCAAGCATGTATATTACATGCAGTTGGCATTCATGTTTCCTATTTCAAAGTGGGTGGCAATATTTCTACTAAGTTTAACTGTTAGAGGCTAAGTGAAAGTTTAAAACTTATCGTTGTGAAGGAGCCTCCAAGGCAATGCTGCTTTCACCACTCTTGCAGTAGGGGAGGGGTAACGCGTCTGCATGTGCTGCAGGGTCTTCCGGCAACACAGAGCTGCCCATGGATGCCTGTCTGTAAATCATGCCGCGGCAAAATACATCGGCGAACCCACGTGTGAATTGGCCGATGCCGATTCAAGTAAAGAACGTAAATATCGGCCAGATATATCGTCCGGCCGATGTATCGGCCGATCCTTACATTCAATACACTTTGTGATAAAGGAGTTCTGCAACAATATGCCTGATCTGCCTGGTGTGGATGATGGTATGTGAGGTGATGGATGACACAGATTATTTAAGCATGATTTATGATTTCCTTGTGGACCTATGATGCGGGCCATGCAGCCCTAAATTGACCAGATGCCTATACATGTTGCCTGAGGTGCACCTCCTCAAAAATGTAACTATAGCTGCATTTCCACCAAGTGATCCGGTTTTATTCTGTACAATTTGGTTTGTTCTTGTTCTGGAAACCCTAATCACGCTTGTGTTCCACAGCCGGCTGTGCCTTGAGGGCAGGGGTGAAATTTGGAGCAGCAGTTTGAGATCTCTCGTTTTCTTTGCGCATCTTTATTTATCACAGCAACAAATCAAGCGTTGTCTGAGAGAAGGTTGCAGGCCACAACGGTTGTAGCCTTACCTTTGAGGGAGTGGTCACAGCATGCTCGAGCACTGTTTGACTCTCCTTAACCTTCTCCAACCTGAGGTTTTCAACCCATGTCTGCAGTTGTTGCTCCGTTATTTTTTTAACTTTTCACCACGAATTTATCCTACTTTTCAGGTCTCTGAAGGGCAGTGTTCTTTTAACCAAGCTTTTTGATAGCGTTGCTTTTTGCATATATTCTTCCCCCTGCGACTAGATTTTTTTGCAGTGACCATCATCTGAAAACATGTGTATATTTTGTTTCACTGTCTGATTTCCAATTGAGGACAAATGCATGCCCAAATGTTAAATCATGCAGACAGGCAGAGTCCATGTTAAAGGCCAAAACTCTTGTCAGAGTATGCCATTTATTTGCATGGACGTGCTAAGATAAAACACATTCAGCCTATTAACCAATCACAGTCTTTTATAATTTCTTTTATTTTGAAGGCTGAAAGAATGCAACCTCACAGACAAATGCTGCAAAGCCCTTGGAGAAGCTCTGAGTGATTCCTGCCTGAAGGAGCTGGATCTGAGTGATAATGACCTTAAGGACTCAGGAGTAGGGCTTCTGTGTGTTGGGTTGGCAAGTCCAACGTGCCAACTGGAGAAGCTGAGGTTTGTGACCAGAGCTTCATCAGGATTTATTTATTATTATGCTCATGCAGCCACAAACAAATTTTTCACAATTTCAGTACTTTATTTTTGTTCTCAGGCTGCCATTCTGTGGAATAACAGAGACTGGCTGTAAACTTTTGGCTAAAGCTCTGAGGTCTAACCCAAACCATTTGAAGGAACTGGATCTGAGTTACAACCATCCAGGGCAACCTGGGATGGAGCTGTGGTCTGCTGTTCAGGAGGACATAAACCAGCTCACCATCAGGTATTTGTCTACCACTTTTTGTCCTCTTCATACAGTTTTATAATTTATATGTTTAAGGACTGACTAAACTCAACTGTTAATGTGGGTATCTTTTAAAGTCACACCAAAATGTGACTCCTGAGCTTGCTATGACATCACAAGTGGTTTACTGTTACATAAAACCAAAAGGTCTACATGGGTTCTCACATGCCATGGTCCATCCTCAAATCTGACCTACTTGTATCTCAGAGAACTGCCAGAGGTATCACGTTCATGCTCTCCATTGTTTGCAACAACAAACATTGAAGATACTTTAAATCCAAGCTGCCAAAATTACTAAGATACTGAATATTACTGAGGATCCCTGCAGCTGTGTGTAAGTTCTATCTGAAGTTCTGGAGTTAAGTCCACACTGAAGCCTACGCTGAAATAAGTTCAGACTTATGTCGTGTCTTTATTCAGTTAATCTATCTATCTATCTATCTATCTATCTATCTATCTATCTATCTATCTATCTATCTATCTATCTATCTATCTATCTAGCTTTACTTTGCTATGTCCGCTTTGTTACTTTGTCTTTTATTCTGAAACCTAGACCTTAACTTTAAATGACCATCCTCTGTCCTTGTTTCATGCACAAGGATAAAACAACAAAAGAAAAAGACACAAAACCACTTCTGACCATCTTTTTAGACTTGGTTTTCCTGTTTTACCATTTAAATTCAAAACAAAAAAAACTCCTATTTAATTTGTCAGTTCCTGCTTTCAACAAAAAGCAAGTAAAGCCACTGTTTTCTTGCTTTTGATTTTGTTATTTTAAAATATAAAAAAAATACAGGAAAGTGCAAAGACCCTTGAGCTTGCTTCCTCTCTTTTTTTATTTTTCTCACTTCATCTGTCACCAGTTCCTTCGTCTCATAGCCTCAGTCGTTGTGGAACACAGTACAGAGACAAACTTCCTCCCCTCTTGGCTAACTGACTCTCTACTCTTGGATGTCATCTGGTGTTGTAATGCACTTCTTGCAAGATTGTGAGGCTTTGCTGCCAAACTTATGTAGTGCTACATGCAGATAATTTCTTCCCTGAGGGGGAAGGATGGTTGACTCTCTCTGTTGAAAGTTCTGCTACTATAAGGTCAACTTTGAAACTATTTTATGGAGAAAAAATACAAACTAGCTTCATTGATTGGCTCAGTGCACCGACATATGAGTGAAAATGAGTTTGACTGTTTCATGTTTTTCTGTTGTTGAACGTGTCACCATTTCATGTTTTAAATGACATAATTTTTTTCCCAGCATGACCAACAGTGCCGAATGCTACTTAAAATCATCTCTGAGGAAATGTAAGTTGCATGAGGCATGAATCTTCACTGTCACACAGTCAGATTGGTGTTATAAAAGGAAATAAACTGATACAGATTGTCTGGTTCCTGTCTCTTTAATTAGACGCCTGCCACCTGACGATGGATGTGAACACCGCCCATTCACACCTGTCTTTCTCTGAGGACAAGCAGAGAATGACCCACATGGAGGCAGCACAGCTGTACCCTGACAGTCCAGAGCGGTTTACAGACTGGGGACAGGTTCTCTGTGAAGAGGGTCTGTCCTCTCGGTGTTACTGGGAGGTGGAGTGGACAGGTGAGCGCACAGGTATCGGAGTGGCTTATAAAGGAATCAGCAGGAAAGCGAAAAGCAATGATTCAGTCCTCGGCTACAACAACCAGTCCTGGAGTCTGCGCTACTGTAACGGGAAATACACCGCCTGGCACAACAGAGACAACGCTCCCATGTCCATCCCGTACTTTGACTCCAAACGGGTCGGCGTGTTCTTGGACTGGTCAGCTGGAAGTCTGTCCTTCTACGCCGTGTCTTTGAACACCATGACTCACCTGCACACTTTCCATGTTAAATTCTCTGAGCCATTGTTCCCGGGCTTCAGGCTGGGACTAGCAGATACGTCACTGAGTCTTTGTCAGCTGTAACACCTTAAACTCTAAAGAATAATTCAAGGCAAAGTGTTCTTACCGTCTGAGGATCTTATAAACCTGTTAAGTGATGTCCTGAAGGTCAACTCACAGTAGCTAAGTGTTACAGTAATAATCTTCCAAAGTAACTTGTCTTGGGTGAACCAAGTGTCAGTTTTTCAGACTTAAGAGGTCACAGTCAGGACGTCCTGGGGTGCTTGAACTCCTGAATTAATGTCGAGTAATTATCTCAAAAGGTCAATTCATCCAGCTGTTTCAATTACTCAGTTGCACCAAAAAAATCCTCCTAAATTTTTGATGAGCTAAACTGTTTAAAAAACACTCCATCAAAGCAAAGAAATATCTATTTATATGTAGCATTCAGATTATTTTGCACATCAAAACTGTAGCTATATTTAAAATAGTCTTTTTTATGTTACAAGGTTTTATTTTAGGAACATCTAAATGATATGTTATTTAAACTGCACAAACAAACATATCAGGGATATTTTCAAAAAGAGGTTCAGTGTATCACCACTTTATTTAAAACCTTTAAGCTTTAGGCCACGGTGAATAATAAACATTGAATGCAATACGTTTTTAAGATGCTCTACATCTTTAATATTTCTGAAATGTTAAATTATTTACAGTCTTTAAAAAAAAGACTTTAATATGAATGTTCAGCTGTTATGAAGGTGTATTAACATGTAAAAGAAAAGATGGACCAAACAGTTGAAGGGAACGGAAGAAACAAAGTTTGTTTTGCTCTCACGTTTCTATGACTGCATTTGCCATTTTTTGTAGTATTTTATGCTCTTTGTGCATTAACATACATCATAGAGGGAATGTATTATATTTCCCTCTATGATGTTTTTAAAGCTGTAAGTTCTTTGCAATCTGTTCTCTGTTTACAAAGAAATCACCTCAGGTTTGCGCACTAACTTGGAAACTTTGGTTTGACATCTTTTTTCTTGGAACAGGTTAAATTTCCTCTTTTTCTTTTTTTTGCATCAGTTGAAGTCTTTATAGAGTTTTGATAGTTCCTAAACTCCAACTCATGCATAAAGTTCACGAAGTCATTTTTCTTGACTAGAAGCTCACAAAGGAAATATGTACTCCGGACTCTGGACCATCAGAACATAAAGTGAGTTTAGCTTTGAGTCTTAGTCCAAAGAAAAAATGTTTAGCAGATTCCACCATGTAATTAACTTCAGTGACATTAATTGATAAATATTCCATGATCATCAATGATGCAGCAATGTAAAATATGTAGGCCTATGTTTCACTGAATTGTATATTCTCTTAAACTAAACATAATAAATTCCAAATTACTTAAAAAGTGGCTTTAAAATATTTTTTGGAGATGCATAAAATCAAGTTTTCGTTCTGCCATTCCTTTGTAGCGGTATTAGTTTGTCTCCACAGTCACATGACACAGAAAGTGGCGTGAAGAGGGAGAGAGAGGCTGATCACAGTCTGGAGAAGAACACAGAAGAACCTTTTGTGAGAGTTCTCATTCGGCATTGACATTCTAATGGAGTTATCAACACTAAAAAAGCACTCGTAAAAATATTGATGCTTCGATACCCAATATCAATACTCCCATCCTTGCTCACTTCTTACACTGTTCTGCAGCCTTTTGAGGATTTCCTCAATAAAAATTGTTTGATGAGGGCAAAGTTCCTGCTCACAGTCTCTCTGGCTCTGCGGAGGACAGCTAGTGTAGCATCAGACATTAGTTATATTTATTAGGTGTTTAAAGACTGTTTTTAGATTGCAAGTCAACCTCTAACCTCCCACATCCAGTCTTTATTCTTTATGCAGTTAATCAACAACATGTGCTCAAACATGGAGCATTATTCCAACTTGATCAGGGTGTTTTGATGCAATGATGAAATATCTTACAGAGGTGCGTTTGATTCTCTGTTTCAACCTCAGTGAATCTTCAGCCCATAGCACAGATGGGCAGATGATAGCATTTAGGCAACTGCATATCATAGAGGGAAATATTCACTTGTATGTCAGTCTTGACTGCAGAAAATCAGGTCTCTGAACTGTCGTTTTTAGATCATTTGAGCACAAGAACATTCCAGAGTGAGCAAAGAAGAATGTCAGGTCGTGGCACAAATAAAAAAGTTGGGAATGCCTTGGCGGAGGTTTTCATTCAAACAGGGTTCATTAGATTAATATTATTATCACTTGTAGATTATTTTTTCAGCCAGTCAGTAAAATCAAATATTCTAATCACTGTTGAGCAGTGTACCATCGTATCTATAAAGTGATTAAAAAAAACATATTTTGACCACATCAGTCGATGACAGCTAAGAATTAGACCTGAGGGAGGTCTTTAATTATCTGACAACCTCAGAGATGTTCTGGCTCATGCTCCTCATTATTATAGTTGGAGGACCAGTAGGAAGCCATGTGGTAGAGTAGATCTGATAGAGCATCAGCTGAGACACTACCTGGAGCTTGCATGTACGAAGCCTGGGTCAGTTAAATGTGGTAATGTGGATTGGCAACTCCTAAGAAATGTACATAGATGCTTGTGGGGTTAGAGGTCTCTTCACTGAGGTCTTTTCCTTTTATTATGTCCTTGTGTTTCCTTCGAATGACATAAACAATATAATCGAATCAATATTTTCATTATCCATCTCTCTCTGATTACACCCATATGTCCATATTCATCTGTTTGTATATCTATAAATGAAATAATTCATTTTTGTACATCCAGTATTGGGTACATATTACTGTAACTTTTGCTCTACCTCCCAATCAAAGCTACTCTCTCTCTGCACTATTTAAATTCCACTGCTCTATTCCTACTGTTATCATAATTTTTGCACTGCCATCATAATTTTGCACTTTATCACATTTATGCACTGCCCTCCATACTCACTGTGCTGAGAGTATGTTTACAACAAGCCATAAATTACCTTTTATTGTCTTAATTTTAAACTCAGTCTTGTATCCTGACAAGCATGTACAAAGAATTGACAAATAAAAACCTTGAATCCTTGAATATGCCCTGAAAATGACATATTTCTAGCCCTAATGCCTTTTATGCAGGAGTAATTGTTCATCTTTGATTGCAGTAATTATTATTCATAAAACTAAACAGCTGGGAGGAAACTCCCTTGAGTCAGACACAGCCCAAAAATTTAAATATGAGGAGGCTGGTCTTGTTCACCTGCAACGTCCTCACAAATCAGCAGGTAGAACTCAGAGGGACACCTGAGCAGAGGACGTCACGCACATGAGGTAAGGCACAATAATGTTACACTGATCATGCATGTTTGCTGATATTAAATCTTGATGCTGCTCTTTTGATAATCAACCTCAGGTCAGTGCGAAGGCTCCCTTAAGGGTCTGCAGCTCTATATAACTGCTGTCTGTCACTGTCATTTCATTTACCTAAAAGGATGATCCAATTTAATCTGGTTTTGATCCAAAGTAAAGTAATTAATATGGTTATTGTTGATTTTTCTTATTATATTTACTTCCATTTGTGAGTTTGATAGTTCGGAGAGTTTGTGTTTTTGTGCATAAATGTGAATACTGCAGGAAGTCAGAGTGAATGTTGAAAAAAGACAAAAATAAGAGTGGTGTCAAAAATCTAAACTTTGCATCAGAGACAGTTTTAGTTGATTAATGACATAGGACAAATTACAGGTTTCTGTTTATCTGTCATAGATCAGTGATGCTTACTGTGCTGTTTAATGATCTGGACTTAAATACTCTGTGAATGAGGCAGAGGATCTGAAAGGTTTGGACATTTATATTTTTGAAAATCAAATGTCTCCTTATTTTACGACTCCTAAATCTTGTGGCTCAGGCTGCACATGCTCCAGTTGCTGAGATCCAGTCAGACCAGTTGAGGTTTGGCAGAATTTCAAAAATCTTGTCTGAGGAGTAAGGTTGCAGAGATGATACTTTTAAAGATAGATGTCTTTTTTTTGCAGAAGCTGTCACTCTAGAACTTTATGAGATAACTGTCTTATCACTCCGAGCTATCACTCTGGAATTTAGTGGCCGAGTTTGTTTGTCTGAAACAGAAGCCTGAATGAGCATGAGTTATCAACACAGTAACACAGACAGTTTGACCATTTGGAGATCGTTATGATAGAATGAGGAACCTGAGCGTCTGTGAGTGTTTTTGTCTTAATGAAGGAGACAGTGAAATAATATAACATTCATCCCTCCAGGAAATACGATATATGGAACCTTGACAATAGACGCTGCAGAAGGGACTGAAACATCTCCGTGTGAGGAAGACGCTGCCTCCATAGGTTTCCTAATCGACTTCCCCAAAGAAGCAGCCAGAAGGTTCAAGTGTCCATTCTGTTTATCACTGTGGTCCAGATATTCCTCACATTTACATCCAAGGCCTTTTCCTTACTAACATTTCTGAGGGTGCTTTCACATCCATGTCCTTTGGTCTGAACTGTCTGACTTTTCAATAGCAGGTTTTAAACCTCCGCCGGACCACGGTTCAGACCAAACAGCCAAACTTCGGTGCGACCCAAAGAGGTGGTCTGAGTCTGGACCAAAGTGCACCAGGTTCGGAGAGTGCCCAGTGTGAAAGCTTTATTACCTCCACCAAGGAGGTTATGTTTTTGCCAACATATGTTTGTTTGATTGTTTGTTTGTTTGCAAGATTACACAATAGCTACTGGACGGATTTTGCTAAAAATTTCAGGAGATGTTGGTAAAGGCCCAAGCTAAAAATTATTAGATTTTGGTGGTGATCCAGATAACAGCCATTAGCGAACAATCATTTTTGCTCAATAACTGTCTAACTAATAAAGACAGTTATGACAGCCCTCTTCAGTGTAAACGGCACAATCCAGAAAGGCCAGACTGTCCGATGGTTGCATCATGCTGTTCTTGTTTTTTGCAGGACTGGGGCCTCATTTATAAAACTTTGCTTAGGATTCATACCAAAAGTGTTCGTGCACCCAAAAGCTGAAATGGCGTGTGCCAAAAATAATCTGTTTTATTAAACCTTGCATGCACACAGTCAAGTAATTTTCCCTTAATAAATCCCAATCCCCCTGGAAGGTTGCGCAGGTCGATTTACCTCACATCCTGCCCTCTACACACCCACATGTGACCATGAATGGTCACTGCAAAGTATCTCATGACTGTTTTTGCATCGCCTGCCTGCAGTCTGTTCCCGACACGGCTGTGTGGCAGTGGGGGCAGCGATACGCCTTGGATGCATATAGTCTGCCGAAACCAAAGAAGACGAAGAAGCTATGTCGTCCCTAAAGACTCTCTCCATCCTGAACCTACCATTTGTGTGATCTTCTAGCAGTGTCAGCGCATCCATTGAGCAGCATTACGCAAGAGTGTCACTGCACTATTTATATGCATACCCAGTAATTAGACTGTTTGTTACACACCTTGTCACAAATAATACTAATCAATCAGTGCTATCCACTGCCCTATATCATTTAAAGCTGGAAGTATGTATATGAACATCACATACAGTAGTAGCCTAAGTCTAATGGCTCACTAGAGGAACACGTCTATAACGCTGCAGACTCAGGTGTTTATGATTACGCTGTCTATAAGTCTGATATGGGATGACATTAAATGTATGAAATGAATCTGGCTTCAATTCACCACCTCACCATCTGTACCGCAATATTCCCTGTCTCCAAAATGTTTGTGTGCCAGCACCAAAGTTGACATACCGGTGCGCACATTTCCCACCAAGTTTGTTTTTATAAATCCTAACCTTTGTGACTTATGCCAATTTCAAGGGCCACATGCATCCCTCTGCATGCAGCATTTCTGATCAGATAAAAAAGGTTCAGAGACCAGAGCAGCAAAATTAAAAACTGCAATGCTTGCAGCTAGAATTCAATAACACAGTGGATTTTTGCAGCTGGTTTGATACAGAATGTAGTCATTTCTTGATCAAAGCAGACTTTCTTGATATTTGGGAGCAGAAGGGCAAAATCTGACCCTACTGAGTTTAGATCATTTAAGTTCCTGTGACTGGTGATGAACTTTAATGTTGCAGTGCAGCTGGATGCTGCTGAGTCATTGTCCATAATCAAGCAGATCTGTCTTCCTAAGCTCCAGTCTACAATGATTGTGAGTGGCCTAAAGCGGCACAGCCTAATCAGCGTCCTTCAGAGCAGGAAGAGGTGGAGTTACGAGTGAGACAACAGCAGGAGATGACTGCTCGTACAGAGATTAACGTTGATGCTAACAGCTTTTGTTATATCAGATTTGGACCACATTTCTTTATTGAATGAAAAAAAAATACTCTGAAAGCATTTCTCTCTAGAAAGGATATTTTCACCTTACTTCCAACACAAGAGCTTGTCCTAAGAAGTGGTTTAGGTTTTATACTATACACTGCAGCAGTAGTGCCCCCCCACTACATTATCTAACTGGCCTGTAATGAATGTGATTGGCAGAACAATTGTCCAGCTACCAGAAATGCTGTTGAAAGGTTCTGCCCATTGCCAAACACTTTCTATGGGCTCTGTCCCAGATGGACTAATGAAATATACTGAACAACCTATCAGGTGTGTCATGTTAGAAGAATGTCCGACTTGAGTGACAAAGAACTGGTGTCCTACCCAAGTCTACATTTTTTATTTCCTTCTTTTATCCAGTTGTTTTTCAGGCCTTTTTTCTAAGTAAAGTTTGGTATAATCTGCATACCAATGAAGATCATTGGAGTTCTGTTTGACGTAGGCGGAAAAGAAGTGCTCATTGTACCAAACCTTGTGGAACTCCATGACAAACCTAAGTTCTCAAAAGGACTTATCAAAAACTGGTGTACTGGTGTTATAAAAGGAAATAAACTGATTCAGATTGTCTGGTTTCTATCTCTCTGACCAGATGCCTGCCACCTGACGATGGATGTGAACACCGCCCATTCACACCTGTCTTTCTCTGAGGACAAGCAGAGAATGACCCACATGGAGGCAGCACAGCCGTACCCTGACAGTCCAGAGCGGTTTACAGACTGGGGACAGGTTCTCTGTGAAGAGGGTCTGTCCTCTCGGTGTTACTGGGAGGTGGAGTGGACGGATAATTGGACAGGTCTCAAGTGGCTTATGAGGGAATCAGCAGGAAAGCTAAAGGTAACGAGTCGGTCCTCGGCTACAACAACCAGTCCTGGACTCTGCGCTACTGTAATGGGAAATACACCACCTGGCACAACAGAGACAACGCTCCCATGTCCATCCCGTACTTTGACTCCAACCGGGCGGCGTGTTCTTGGACTGGTCAGCTGGAAGTCTGTCCTTCTACGCTGTGTCTCCGAACACCATGACTCACCTGCACACTTTCCACGTTAAATTCTCTGAGCCGTTGTTTCCAGGCTTCAGGCTGGGACATGCAGGTACATCACTGAATCTGTGCTAGGTGTAACGCCTTAAACTCTGCTGGACAGGCAAGGAATCCATCAAGGCAAAGAGCTGTCACTGTCTGAGGATGTCATAAACCCGTTAAGTGATGTACTAAAGGTCAACTCACAGTAGTTAAGTGTTTCTGTGAAGTAATTATCTCCAAAGTGATTCATCATTTTGAGTCAGTTTTGTTGGAAACATCAGAGTTAAAGGGATAGTTTGAGATTTTTGATGTGGGGTAGTGTGAGGTACATGGCATGAGCCTGTGTGCCACAGGGGCACAGCTCAGTTCTCTCTCTGTTCAGAAAAAAATCGGGACAGACACTAACTCTGTATATTTATGTACATGATGCCACTTTCTCTGTGTAATTAAAATAAATGTGGGAGAAAAAAAGCCACAGCATGGGGTCATCACATGCTACAGTTTGTTAACACCCACTGAGTTTTCCACTACCAAGCTACTTTGATTAGGCATTTTTTGAGACATGACACAGCCTGCGTGTCCTTAGGGCTCTTGCCATGTACCTTCCACAGTCACACTTCAAAAATCCGGACTTATTCCCTTAAGAGGTCACTCTTGGTTTCACACCTACAGCTCGGTTGCTTCATTTGGATTTATTTGATAAAACACCAAAAAGGGTCACATTGCCAGACAGCATGGTAACTTATTTCACATAGAGAGCTTTAAATTCTTCTGCTTGAACAAGCTTGACTAAACCAGTTCTTGAATCAGTCTGTGGTGTTGAGTCCTGTAATCTGCTGTGGAGATGCATAGTGATGTTCACCTGTTGATGTTTTCATATGTTGAGGTTATCTGGATCACCAAAATCTAATCATTTTTAAGTTGGGCCATTACCAACATCTCCTGAAAATTTCAGCAAAATCTGTCCAGTAGTTTTGCATAATCTTGCTAACAAACAAACAAACATACGCCGGCTTAAACATAACCTCCTTGGCAGAGGTAAGACAGTCGAGTCAGAAAGTCCTGAGTGTAAAACTGTAAATCATTATTCATGTAATTCAGACCGTCTTGTTGAAATGAATCAGAAACAACAATGAACATTTTTCCCAAATATTTATTTTGTTAAATGACTTTCCTGTTCTCATGTGTTTTATTTTCACACTAAAGTGTTTCTGAGTTGATTGACAGGAAGTGCTCATTTAGTGACAGAGTTAAAAAAAAAAAAATAAAGAGAAGAAGAAAAAACACATCAGGGCAAACGGTGTAAATATAAATAAAATATTATTTTAAAATATCCTGTTGTGATCTGAGCACTTTGGTTTTGGCTTCAGTTTCATTTCATATCTTTGATACAATCATAAAAGTACAAACCAAACAGCAAAGCACGTTAAAAACATAATTAATTTGTGTTATAAATTATTGTGACTTCTGCAGCGTGAGGCGTAGAACTGAAAAAACTTGATTCTGTCTTTAAAATATGAATCAAAACTTCATTAAGATGTGTCCTGTTGTAGGAATAGTGATCTGTTATGGGTTCATTTGTTAACACATAACAGTAAAAAAGTTAAAATCCTTCCTCCTCTTCAAAGTCTTCCTCTGTGAGCTGGTCGGTGGTTCCTGTAGGTCAGTTTTCTGCTGCAGCTTTAGCTAAAGGGAAGGAAACAAAATCAAAACATCAGATTTTCTTCTTTATTAGGACACTACAGGAGCTGACGTGTCGTTAATTCACATCAGAGGAATTTATGGAAATAAAACATTTATTATGTGCATAAAAATGACCCTGAGAAGTGCTGATATAACAACACTAACAGCTCCAATCCTCAATGTCCACATGGAACATTTCCAGGCTAATCGCCCTCATCCCTGTCAGACGGTTTCCACATCCTGCACCTCCAGTGTGTCAGCAGGTGGCGAGGTCTCGCCCCATTACTGTGCCATTTTGAGGAGATGTCAACCAGCTAATTGTAGAAACTTTAAACATACCATTTGATTTCTCTTTTGCTTCCTTCGACCTGAAGTTCTGAAGGTCTCATTAAAAACAACACATATGTCTTGAAGATTTTTATTGTTGCATGTAAGAAAGTAATCAGCAAATGCTGGTCCCAGAACAATCCTCCTAACATTAAACCCTTGATATTATAAATTTAATCCACAGCTTAGAGAAAATGTCTATTTTTTTAGCAGAGAGAGGAGGAGAATACCTGAAAAAAACGGGACTGTCAGAAAAAGGATTTTATTTTTTTTTTCTTGATGTCTGAATGTTCCTGTATGCCAAATTTTACCTGTTTCTATTTTAAAATTTTCAATTTATTTTGAAATTAATACATGGCAATGTCCCTGTCCTGACTAATTCCCTTTTTACATAAAACAAAAACAAAATTCAAGTATCAAAAAAGGCAGCACAGCTGAAACCAAACACCAAATTTCACAAAGCAGCCCTTAATGATGCCACAACTACACTGACAAAAGCAACAACTGAGAGAAACCAAAGACCACAGGACAGAAAATCACCAAAACAAGGAAAGGCAGAGTTGAGCACAGATGGTTTCAATGACCAGAAACAAATAAGGCAGAAAATCAAAACCAAACTGTACATAGGTAATTTTTGGTCAAGATGGCTGCCCAGTCAGGACAGTTTGTTGTGTTTGTGATCAAAATTCAGATTTTTCTTCGGGTCCAAGCTAAAAATCAAACACATTTTTTCTTTTCATTGAGGAGACACTTCTCAGCGGTTTATTTTGACCGATCTGTGCACACTCCTGACCAAAGCAGCTTTCAAACTGACACACAGCACCGTGAACACACTGACCCACAAAACCAAAATGGGAGGATCTACCTGAATCTGATGAACTCACCTTTTGTCCAGTCACTCAGTCTGCACATCAGGAATAAAGAGAATACTTGAGTTTGTCTCTATGGTCACAGTTTGTCTTTGTAGGAGCTGAAGTCTGAAGTTACACCGTGTCCTTGCTGAACACGAGTGTCAGGTGTTGCTCAGCGTTGCACGCCTGCTGTCCAAACTGCAGCGTTAAATATTTGATTTTTAAATCATAGTAAACAGAAGATCAAGTGCTTTGATTGTTCAGCTGGACAAAGAGACCCCTGGTGCTTCTTATTGATGAGGAAGGAACTAAAGAGCTTGTCAACAATTTAAGTTTCTTATTCAACAATGAAAGTGAAATTAAATAATTTCTCTTACAGATACAGATGAACGCTCCACTATCTCTGTCATGTTAAACAGATTAACGAGCTCTGCTAAGAGAGAAAAGTCTAAGATATCAGAGACAACCCCTCCTGTACCTCATCATCCTCCCTCTTCCTCGCTCCTCATCTGCATGGACTGGAGCAATGATGGGAATAAGAGAGGCGGGGCATCAAGGCAAAAACATTGCATCGTGTTGCACGTCGTGGCTTTACTGCGTCATGCGTCGCTCGCGGGCAGTTAAGACACTCACATATGATTCTTTGTAATAAGACTGATTTTGTCCCTGACACTCGTGTGCATCGTGTTCAGTGAGGACGCAGGGTTAGAAAATTATCTCACCTCTGATAGATGTCATTGGCTGCTGGAATGATTGCTCGCTTTTATGAGTTTCATATATTTAAATTTGTGAATTACAGCTTATAGAACGATGAGTTTGTGCACTGACCTGCGACCAGTTTGCCCTTGCGTGAGGCCTCAGAGGCCAGAGCCTGGGACACGTTCATAATCCTCTCCTGCTGCTGCAGAGCCGAGTCCAGCTCGCCAAAGTCCAGTGGCGCAGACGGCTGAATGTTCTGAACACTAGAGACAAAAAACAATCAGGACTTTTAAGCTGTGGATTCATTGAAGGATCTGGCACCAGTAAAAACAAGGTCATCTACAGAGAAGAAACCAAACATGAGAACGGGAAGCAAATCAAAGACCGTAGAAGACAATGTGGTGACTGCTTTATTTAAAGATCAGGTCTGAAGCTCACAAACAGCTACAACACACTGGGCTAGTAGTCGTATCAGACATAATCTTAATTATGCAGGAACTTGAATCCCAAATGAAATCCAAACAGGCAGGTTATTGGAAAATTCACCTCCTGTCCAGTGTGAGGACATAAAAATATGAACCAGTCAAAGTCATTTTCTGAACTAGAAAGCACTCAGAGAGCGCAAACTTCTGCCAAGGTAGCTCACATATTGCTGTTACATCTCTAAGCAGTAGTTCCATGATAAAGTTAGCATCATAATATGATTCATGACCCTGGAAACCCACACCTAGCACTCTGAATCATGTTGATGTCATTATTAGTTAGACAGTTGTTGAGCAAAAATGATTGTTCGCTAATAGCGGTTATCTGGATCACCACCAAAATCCAATCATTTTTAAGTTGGGCCATTACCAACATCTCCTGAAAATTTTAGCAAAATCTGTTTTAGTGTAATCTTGCTAACAAACAAACAAACATTCATTGGAAAAAGCATAACCTCCTTGGCAGAGGTAACCCGGCTGTAAACATGAACATGGAGTTTGTATGTGACCTCGACAGCCTCTGCCTCTAGTGGACACTCCAGGAACAGCAGTTTCCTGCTCCTCGGCCCTGGGATCCTCCTGAAACATCAGATGAAGGCTTGTTTTTTGTTTACCTGGATTTGGTCAGCATGTTCTTGATGCGTTCTGCCCGGCGCGAGCGCTCCTCCAGCTCCTCTGGACTGACTGATTCGTCAGAGTCGGACTCGATGTACCGCTCTGGGATGGGAACTTTCTTCGGTTTGGATAGCTGCATGGTGAACAGATGGGGCGTCAGTCAGTGGTGTCATGTTAAATGTTAAAGTCTCTAATTAAACTCCTTTTACAGGTCCCAGAGGTCCTCAGAACATGTTCTAGAAGTTTTTCTCCTAAAGATCCTCTCAGATACTGAATTACTGAATTATACTGAGAGAGATGGGTCCTCACAGAAATGTAGAAATGGAGGGCTCTTTTTCATGTTGGAAGGGTTTGCAGAACAAAAATGGACACATATTTATATAAAAAAACTGTATTTTGTTGGCAATGTCATTTGTGTGTCTACCTCACGGCTGATATCCAGGTTATATTCCACAGGCTCCATGTCCACCTCTCGTATGTGCGCCGTCACTTTCAGCCACTCCCCTGATTGGCCCCTCTCTTTTGCTTGACTCCACCCCTCATCGCTCTGACCCTCAGCCACTGGACGCTCCTCCTGCCAATCAAACACCTGCAGGGGGCGGAGTTACAAGGTAGTTAGGTGCCTTCTAGACGAAGATCTAGAATAACATCACAGGAAATCCAAACTCTCAGCAAAGATTGTTAGATTATTTATAAAACATGAAATTTAATTTTAACTTTGCCAGCAGGTATATACAGGACAACACTCTTTAGTATTATTTTTATATTTCAAGGCTCCATCCCCGTGAACGTCTACACTGTCATCACGTGGAGACAAACATCAACAGTTACACACTTTGGAGGATTTTAGGGCAAAAATGTTAATAAGTTATTAAGCTACAAGCAAATTAATCTGCAACAAATTTTAAAACTGATTAATTCAAAAACGAAAAATACTGATCCAGATCTGGTGATTTAAATTGTCATTGTTGCAGTCTCCATGACAATGGGCTGAAAACTGAACTGATAATTGGTCAGAGGGATTTTTTTATTTATTTCTTCTACAAACACATGGAGCACCATTTAGAATTCAATATAAATTTGCAGATAAACTGATGAAATGAAAAGACTTGCTAAACCTAAGCACAAACCCCAAATTTCAGAAGAGTTGGGACACTGTGTGGATGTGAACAAAAACAAATTACAGTTATATATAAATCCTGTTCAGCCTAAAGAAACAACTCAGGGATGGCGCATTTAATGTTTAAATGTAAGTTTGATTTTGTTGTGGTAACACGAAAAAATCTAAAAAAAAAAAAAAAAAAGTTCAAAAACAAGACAATAACTTTACTAGAGGGCAAACTCTAAATTTTTCTGTTTAAACATTCAGAAATTTACAAGAAAAAAGCAACAAAATTTTAAACATAACCAAGTTGTGAGTGTGCCAGCAATAAATCAATATTCCAAGTTTAAAGAGGGTTTTATTTGAGAAACTTAACACAGGATTATTATTAAGATTATTAATTTGCATATTTACATGACAAAACTCAAATTTTGAGTGTATGTTCTTGAGTAAAAAAGGAAACACTACCTCAGCTTAGAAAGTCATACATTTTGTGACTCCCCACCCCCCAAGAAAATAACTTCAGAGTTTTAAAGTCATAAAATTCACAAATTTATAAGGAATCAGAGTTATTAGTTTGGGAGATAAAGGTTGTAGATGTATGGAAAAAAATCTTGAGAATTTTAGAGAATTAAAAGTTGTTCGCAAAAATTGAGTCAGAATTATGGAAATTAGAAATTAACTTTATAAAGAAATGTAAAATTTAAAAAGTTACAACTTTAGAAGAAAAAAAATAAAATTTTAAGGGGAAAATTCAGAAATTTAGAATTTTCACATTTTATTTTTTGAGAAAAATATCAATAGTTTTAAGTATAGAAAAACATCAATTTACTAAACAAATTCAGAGTTTTCAAGTTGCAGGTGCAAATTTATGAAGCAAAATTTAAATTCAAATGCCACAATAGTAACATGAGGGAGTCCAAAGTTTGAATTCAGCAGGTTTATCCAGGTGTTGGACTGATTCCTACAAAAAACCTCAGAGAAACAATGACTTCATGTCAGTTTTAAGTTTCTGTTCAGAGGATGAATTATATATAAATATTCTATATCACCTTGATTTCAAAGTGTAAATATTCTGAAGTGACAGACAATGCTTTATTTTTAATCACGATTTGAAGGAAAAGCCTGAGAAACGTTTACAGCTCTAACAGGCGGCTCCCTGTTTACCTGCAAGTCTGCATCCCAAAATCCCCAAAACCTGATCCTTAACCTTGTGTTCGGGTGTGAGTGTGTGTGTGTGTTTGTGTGTGTGTGTGTGATACTTGTTGTGAGTGACCGTCCCGGAGCACCAAAGCCATGCATGCCTCCTCTGCCCTCCTCATCCTGCAGACCTGTGGCAGTGCTCACATGCTCGCAGAGACACTCCATGCCTCGGTGTGCTCGGTGGGGGAGGAAAGAGAGAAACAGAAACCATGCAGAGACACACAGATCCAACAACCCCCTCCCAAAGGACCCTCCACCAGATCAGGAAGAACAGCCAAGAGGAGGTTCAGAAGCAGGAACTCTTTATTGTGGAGTGCAAATCTCTACATGATAGGAAAGAAAAGGGCAGAGTTGTGCATTGCCTCTCAGAATGACAGAGTTAGGTGTGATTAGAAGCTCACGTCTCTAAAGTCTCTAAGTGTTTCTACGCTTCGACCGAGTGGCCTCCTGGATCTATGTTCACGTAGATCTGATCTAATGTTTGCAGCTCTGGAACGGTAAAGCAGTATGGCCGAAAGCTTCAACATTGAAACTCCTCTAGAGTGAACACAGAGTGGACAGCAGTGCCATGAGGACACTTTATTTATGATGATTTATGTGATGTGAATTTTTCTGGTAATCCCAAGAGGTAAGGAGAGTTCTGTGGTTTGTCTGTCCTTTTTTTATTTATTGGTTTACCTTTGCAATCAAGAAGTGAATAATAGAGCTACGGTATGGGAGGATTGTATGAATGTTATGAGTGCAGTGTATGTAAGTCATGCTTAAAAGGATGATGATATTTTTTGTTGAAAATGTAATATGTGGACCCCAGGAAGAATAGCGACTGCATATTTGCTGTAACTAATGGTGGATCCAAAATAAATCAAATCAAGTCAAGTTTAAATATCCCATTAATAATTAAATATACTTTATATGAAGGTGTGAGCCTGCACAGCCATCCCAGGTGAGCAGCTGCTGAGACGACGACGACGACGACAGGAGGACGAAAACGTCTCCAGAAAGAGCCATTAAATCACTGTTCATCAAATTAAAAATCATTTTTACTTCACTGCATTGATTTGTTCACCCACTTCAGTCCAGCTCATATATAAAAAAATGTTATTTAATCATTTAACTTTAACTCTTTGTATGAGGGATGGGAACCTCATGGTCCTGGGGCCATGTGCAGCCCTCCTACTCCATTAATATACCCCATAAGTCAGTTTTAAATATCAATAAAAATATGTTAATGGAGAAAAACTGACAAAAACTACCATGGCTGCATAAATTATAACAATATTTCCATGAAAACAGAGACATAAGCAGCTATGGATTATTTCTGTGAAACTCACTTTTATACATTTGTTTATATAAAATTAAATTTGTTAGTAAAATAAACTTTGATGTCCAGAAAATTCTCTGTAATTTGCATTAAAAAGTAGCTGAAACTGGCTTAAATTCTGTGTTTGACATAAAATTATGTTTTGCTGATTGTATGCAAGTTTAAATATATATAAATGTTTATAAAGTAACTTCTTATGATGGCCATTTTTACTCTATCTGTGGCTTTTGGGACCTTTAAAAATTGCTCAAATTTGGCCCACTGACAGCTTCTGTAATAAGTTTATGCACATTATGCCCCTGATCTTTAAAAACGTAAAATTAAACATGATAGTCAGATTGCTTCTGACTGTTCTTCACAGATCATTTCGTGTTTCAAAGGAGTTTATTTTTATTTTTTTTATTTCCTATGTTAATGAAAGTAAACATATAAAGACAGATATATAAAGAATAATGATCATCATGATTTAAAATCACTAAAATCTGATGTTAGCCACAGTCAAACGCTTACATCTATTTAATTAGACTGATGGATTAGCTACATATTGATATATAAAGCCTTTGATATATGTCAAATTTATTAAATGGAGTATATATTTTATTTTACTGTTTATCAAAAATAAAGCAGAATCACTTTAGGTTGCCCTATTTTTTCAACCACAGCATTTATTAAAAAAATCCATCAAAATATATTAAAAATTAATCTTTTAGCTTCTTATCCAGAAACCCAAAGTTCCAATGTTAACATATATCGGCTCACGGGGCGTTGCCTCTCCCTTTGTGGTGCCAATGTTGGCATATTGCAACGGCAGGCATACATGGTGAATGTGGCATCTATTTGTCGATTACCTCGACTGGAAAAGTGTCAAAATTGTTTTTTTGAATAGCCAATGAGTGCACGGAGGTCTACATAGGAACAGGGAGTGGATGTGTAATTTAAACCTGACCATAAACTCTTTTTTACCCCTAGGTCTCTGCATTGGTCACATAAAAAAATTAAACTCAATGATCTGAATCAGAGTCATAATGGAGTAAAATGTGTCCATTTTTGGCTTTAGTGGGCTGAGTGTGGTTATTTTGAAGAGCACTATAGACTGACAGTTCTGGTTCAAATAAAATTAAGTTAAAGCAGTTTTCTGCCATGAATGTCACATAAATTATCAATAAAGCAATAATGTGTCCCCCAAAAGGACCAATGGGGCATGAGGGCTGATCAAACATCGCTCCTCCCATGACAAAGCTGTCTGCTCCATGTTCAGTCGTGTTTCTTATTGCAGTTCAGCCTGTTGTGTGTATTCAGATGCATAAACATCACAGCGTAGGCCACTATGAGAGTCTCCTCCCATCTTTAGTTGTGGCATTGCAAAAATCATCCACGGTCTGACGATAAAATTTTGGTCTGTACAAGAAAAAACATTTTCATGAGGATGTTGATCTGAATATAAAACTGTGAAAATACTCAATGCTGGTGGAGAAGAGGAAATCAAACCTGCTCTGGTTTTCATGGTCAGATGCTCTAAAAAGATGAGGAAGTGAAGTACTAACTGCGTATGTATTGCTCACTGTTAGATGGACATTTGAACGCAAGGACTCATGGGAAATGTAGTCTGATTACAGGCAGATCTCACGGCAGGTTTGTTAGTCTGTAATCAGAACATGTATATGTGTGTTAATGGAAGACTCCGACATCATGAATTATACATCACATCCATTTTCACCCAGTTAGCATCATTAGCATGAAATCAAAGGGCACCAAACAGAGTTCATATAAAGATGGACAACACAACAGCTCCTTCAAAGTGAAGCCAAAGTATTTGGAGCTCCTTCTGCAGACTGGACAGGGGGTTGGTTATGAGCTCTGCCTTTCCTGTGTTAACAGATGGGACAAGCCAAAATCATCCCACATGTTTTCATTTTCTGTTTCTCAAATATGGTGTCTTAATCATGGTTTAGTCCAGGGTTTAGCAGGTTTAAGTTTCAGCATAGTGACTGTGATTTAAGCAGAAGGGATTAAAAAAATAATATTAGCAGCAGTTAGCAGAGCTTCACTGGTGTGTGCTCTAAAAGCATGAATCAGATGGAGGAGACAGCTCCAGGGAGCTTATTCTATAAAATCTGCTGTTTTACTGCATCAATAATTCAGTAATGAGCAATCAACTAAGTTATTTGAATTGAATTACATTTTTTGCTACAGTGAAAAACAATCCAGCCTGAGGGGAAGGGGGGGTGGCTCTGCATCACTTGTGTGCTCAGCCAGTGAGCGATATGCTTGACTCCAGTCGCAGCACCACTCAAAGTCAATGAAGATGTTTTTGTTCTTTCAGAGATTTGAAGCTGATGGAGTCAAAAACAAGCATCACTGCTGCATCACTCTCTAATTCATCTAAGAACGAATGGGGGTGCAAGTCAAATCTGACCAACATGTGCATTAGTCTCACATCAGAAAATTCTGAGTGATTAAAGAATATTTATGAACAAAAGCAAAAAGACTACTGAATTTTTGTGCTGTTTTTTTTTTTCTAATGCATTGAGTTTTGTTTTTGTTTTTGTTTGTTAGCATGAAGTTGTGCCTCTTGTTGTGTCACAGTAAATCAGGTACACATAAGGACACATAACCTCAGCAGTATCTTGGCTTCACTTTTGTACAACAGGAGGAGGTTGAGGTATGTCGTCCATCTTCATACTACCAAATTATTCAAAGTTTTTCTTCTAAATAAAAGCAGCAGCGCTTCCCACTTCCTTTAGACTAATTCCTGTTTGCATCCTGAAAGCTTATACATCATTGCCATGATTCAGTGTTTGAGATGCACACTTGAGACATGATTAATCATGATGATTAAGGAGGTAAAAGGCAAAAGATCGTCAGCGAAACAAGGCACTTGGATTTCATTTAGTGTGAAAGAAAGAAGGGAGGTGTGATTGTGATTTTTGTGCCACCAGCATTGCCTCTTTCTTTTCTTTGACCTGACTACTCTTTATTTATCTCCTTCCATAATTTCCTTCACTCTTCTATAAGCTCTATTTAGCAAATCTCTACAAAATATACCTGTACAGCTGTGTACTGAAAATATCGCTCAGTAAATAAATAAAAGTGTACAGTACACACTATGTAGATGTACAGAAATGGGCTCTTTTTCTACTTTCTGGTCTTAAAAACAGAGAAAGAAAGGCCGGCTGCAGCCTCCCTTTCTCTGTTTTTGTTTTTGTTTAGATTTACATTCAGATTTGTGTCAGTGAGGTCCCACCGGGGGGGCAGTGGTAACGAGGGGTTAAAGCGACCCCTTAACCTTTAAAAAAATAAACAGGGAGCGACATTGCCTCAGTCCAAAACTACCCCAACATTCCCAAAGATCTCCCAGTGTTTTTAAAGCGTTAACCAAGCTAGCTCGACGCCCACCACAGTCAGTTCCGCCCTCAGCTCGTTAGTGCTAACGTTAAACACAGCAAAGAGTGCTAAAGTGTAAGCATTCCTGCTTGGTTATTATGTGGCGGGGGGCTGGAGGGTGGCATAACAGCAGTGGTGGTGCTCCCTGTGTCTGCTGCTGCTGCGTGGGGGAGGGGGGTAACGTACGGAGGCCGGGGGGTCCGACGTGTTGGAGGGCAGCCTGGAGGAGGACGAGGACCGCTGCGTGTTGGCCGTAGATGTGGAGCGCTCGCCCTGGCTGAGGTTCCTCTTACGCTCCCGGACCAGCGACCTCTGGTGGCGCTTCATCCGCTCCAGCTGCTCCTCGGCTGTCATTCTGCCTCGAGGCTGGAGGCCCGGGATCTGCAGGGCTTCGGTGGGCGAGGACAGAAGCTCAAAGGCACTCTTTGGTCTCTCCTGGTGAGACTGTGGAGAGGACGCATGCAGGAATGAAGAACACGATGGATGTGAAGAGAATGAGAAAGACCACAACTATTTCTCTGCATACTTATATAACTTTTATTATTCCATCCCATCATACCTGTGGGGCCATTCTCACAACACGTGACTTCTTTATTTGCATGCTCAGAGTCCAAAAACAACATACTTTGAATCATTTGTTCAGGCCATTGGCTCAAAAACTTTTGTCATCAACTGTGACTTAGAAGAAGGACAAATATGTAGGACACTCAGTGCCATCGTCTGGCTGTCCCTCTATGTGAATATGTTTTGCAACATAAAACAAAAATGAGAAAAGTTTATGGATATAATCAATAACTGTCTGTTATTGTGTGTGCCGCCATGCTCGTGAGGTGTAAAAGTATTCTAAAGGAAACATGACGTTTCCTTTCCTATTTGCTCTCCTCGGCTCTATCAGTCTTGAATGTTTAATTCTTTTGACTTCTAATCAAAAAGTCAAAGAGAGTTTGTTCTACGAAGTGGTTTAGGTTTTGGCAGCAGTGCCCACTACTACATTAATTGATTGGCCTGTAATGAATGTGATTGCGTCACCCAGTCAAATTTTTATTTTATAGACATACACACTGTTTCTATATTTATGTCATATTTATACTGTTAAAAAGTTCAGTGCCCATCTGTACAGCTCCTTCACTGCACTTTCTGTATACATTGTTGGATTGTGTTTTTGTTCTTTTTGGCGCCTACTGTATATTTTGTATATATTGTATATTTTTGATATGTATACCAAGTCAATTTTGCACGATTTTCTACCTATTTTTCTACTTAACTGTATTCCTCCTGACCCTTATTTTAATTCTTATTCTAATGCTGATGTGTTGACTTTTTTTGCACCAATTTACCACGTCAAATTCCTAATAAGTGTAAATGTACTTGGCAATAAAGAACAATTCTGATTCTGATTGACAGAACGATCATCCTGCTATCCTGCTGGATAGGCTTCTGAAAGGTTCTGCTCCCCCCAAACACCTTCTACGAACTACTGAGATATATTGAATGGTCCATCTTGTGTGTCAGGTTAAATCAGTTGTGACAAGCCTTGAATCTGTTCGCACCCTCAAGTCAACCCTTTATCAAGGCCCACCCTGTCCAGGAAGTGACCCCTGTCGAGCCCAAACCTCCATGTTTACTGTTGCTAAGTTAGACAAACTCTCCTGTCATCAGGCTCATTTTCATATAAGACAGTTAACTGGAAGTGTTTAGAGAGCTCAAACCTTGCCAAGGCTTTTCTGACACTGTTCGCCAAGCAATTCCAGAAAATATCAAATACTGCCCCGTATGGAAGAGTTAACAAATCCTTATAAATACCCATTTACACACCACTGATGCAGCAGTGGGACTTAACCCTACCTTGGGGTTAAGTTTATCTCCCATTGACATGTGAAAGTCGGTGCTGGGCTGCTGTCTGTGACCATGATAACTCCTAACGCTGTCCTTCAGTCTGTGGCCCTCAGTGCTTGTATTAAATCAGTTAAGATCCGAGTACCAGACTTAAACGTAGCTCCTAATCCAGACTCACCCTGGCTGCAGAGCTCCCGGGGCCTCTCCTCAATGTGACGTAGGACGAGATGTAGTTTGATTGGTTCAGCCGCGATGAGGAGCTGGTCAGACCTGGTTTTAAATAAAAGGACAAAACTCATCAAGGTTTGATTCATTATGCTCCTGGTACCAAACAGTCCTGCTTTCATGTGAACATTAATCTACAAAATGGCTCAGAGATTATTTTTAGACACCAAAAGAAACTACAGCAGAGTAATCAAAGATTTAATAATGAATAGTCTTCTAGAAACTCCAGGCTTTGCTGCCAAAAGTCAGACATAAAGGTTTGTTTCTGATGAATGCAGGGATGTCACAGTGGCGATACCTTTACTCTGGAAATACTGGTAGTCTGCATCAGCCCCGGCGCTGTGGTGGCTCATCACCGGCAGCTCCGGTTCACTCAGATACGATCGCAAGTCCGTCTGAGAGGAGATCAGAGGTGATGACTGTAAGGACTCAGCTTTTTATTTCACCATGAATTACAGCAGCAGGAAGTCAGTGACAGCCCACCTTACAGTCTCCATTGGTCACACACTGCCCGCTCTCCCTGTCCCTCTTCCTCTCGTCTGATTGGCGCTTGAGCCCTCGCACCGACGTGTGGCGGATGACCGAAGCCTCCTTCGGGAGCGGCGGCACCACAGGGGGTGTCTCCTCGTAGTCGTAGAGACGAGGCAGCGGTGGCCTGGGGGGGGCTACTTCCTCGGCCTGAAGGTTCATCAGAGTGAAGTATTTTACGACAAAGGTCAGACGTCTATGTCAGGCTGTCAAAGCGGACACTCAGTCAGAAGACAGCCGATAAATGTCATTGGATTAAATCTCACAAAATGCTCATTATATAACTCATTATTCTGAAGCAACGTGGACCCCTCCTCTCCTCAGAGCCCTACATTTAACATCTTAAAAACATTAGTGTTTTTGCTATTATCTTTCTCTTCATTGTATTTTCTTTTTTCCCCCATTTGCTTATTAGTTAGTTTGTTGTTGTTGTTTTTGTCATATTGATTTATTTATCCTTATTGTTCTATACAAGGTTTGCCCTAAAATCACAAAAATTTTATTCGCTCACACACTAAAGCAACAGTATTCTTTGTCATATGAACACTTGTGATTGATACTACCTGCTCCCATCGCATTTGTATTTTATTACTTGTCCTGTTTGCCTTTTTATTCTTATTACTATCACCGTCTTATTTTTTTAATGGCTTATTTATTTATTTGTTTTGTTTTGTCTCTTGTTATTGTCTTATTATCTTCTCCTGTATTTTCAGATTTCTTGTTATTTCTTTCATACTGTTCGTATTGTACCTGAATCCTTTGTATGTCTTGTTAAATGTTTGCAAAAAACAGTCACAAAATGCAGAATGATGCATGAAAAATGTTTGTTTTTATCTTGTACTGAACCTCTCCTTATTTAAAAGCCTCTCTCTCCATTTATCTGATAATGTCTTACATTATTAATATTTTTTACCAACATTATTACCAACATTAAACACCAGATAAGATTTTACCTTGTAAATAATCCAAAAGTCATTATTCTTTTCAAACCTGTAGCCACCAATGCTAACTTTCATCACGACACCAAGTGAAGCATCAGATTTTATTTCCTGCAGGCCGTGGTCGTTTTTTTTTCTAAAATCTAAGTTCCCAAGCCTTGAAGTCGTGCCCATTTTCACTGAACATACATCATTTAATCTTAAAATCACAGGTTTGTCTAAGAAATATTACAGATTTGGGGCTTAAACATGGATTTAAATTCATGTTTCCAGTGTTTTAGCCTGAATACGATGCCTGACTTTATATGGAATAAGCTCCTGTATTATGAAGGAGCTCCTCTCTGGAGTTTTCCTCAGCAGGCAGCCGACACTTACCCACTTTGGCACAGTGCTGAGGGGCAGAGTGTGGGACAGGATGGTGGGGATGGAGCTGCGAGGAGGGGGGTGGACCTCTGCGTTCGGAGAAGGCACTGCCGAGTCGGACACTGAAGGCACTAGTTTCCTCTCTGACGGGAACAAACAGAAATCTGGAGTAAGCTTTGAAACCCTTATCATCAACTGCTTCTTCAGAAGAGAAAACTTGAGTATAAAACCACTGCTGTGTTGCCGTGGTGACCAACCGGGGTTCTGGACAGAGTCGATGGTGACCTTGTAGTTGGCTTTGCTCGTGCTCAGTCCTGCCATCACGTCCTCGATCCTCCACAGCTCACGCTTCATGTCAGCTTTCTCCTGTCGAGTTTCAAACACAACAAGAATCAGGCAGCTGGTGGATTTTTATTCATTAATTTTATTTTAGATTCATTCAGCAGGGAGGGAAAACCTCACTGAGATGAAGATCCACATTTACGCAGGTGTTCTTGTCAAGACAGGCAGCAGCACTTTTTTTTATAGTTATTGATAAATTAAGATGCAATTATGTGATTTTTCTCCAATATAAGGACTCTGCTCCACCACCATTTAACCCCTGGATCAGGGAAGTAATGGTCATCTCAGTTTTGTGGAGGATGTAGGATGAAAATACAATGTAAAGATTTTTATTTTCATTGTACTGGTTCTATTTGAAGACATCTGGCAATATGTGTTATATTAATTTTTTTAATGTCTAGTAGTTGGGGGGTATTTTGATCTATTGGTTTTTGTTCTTTTTTGTTTTTCTTTTTGGATTTTTTTTTCTATGGTCCTATTATAATTATGAAAAAAAACAATAAAAAAGCTTTGATCAAAAAAAAAAAAGAAAGATGCATTTATTTATGAGTGACCCAGTTTGCCTGTTGAATCAGTTGCTCTTGACATCTCGACCTGAATCGCTCTTTTTGGATAAACAATGTCGTCTGAATCCGAATCAGACTCTGAGCAGTTTTTATGTATAGCATATTTAATCACGGATCAGAACCAGATTTACTAAAACTTTTGCTGCTCCAACTGAAAAACCAAACATCAGAGTTCTACATGAACCATACAGTACCGGCTCTCACCTGCTGGGTGGCGCTGTGGTTCATGTGTGCCTGCAGCACCGTCCTCAGCTGCTCCACTGATCTCTCCAGCCGGATGTACTCCTCCCAGGCCAGAGCCATCTCCTGAATCACAAACAAATATAATCAGTGAGGTCTGACAGAATGGGGTGTAATATTTTCATGTGAATATTTTTTTTATATCAAACTTTTACCTGAATAAAAAAATATAAAGTACAGGAACTGATGCAGACTCATCTAAGTGATTACATCCATACGACACTAGTTATTTTATTAAGAGGAGGATCTTTTGGAAAAGTTACAGAAAAACATGTTTGTTGAGCTTTTTGAAAACATGAAAAATAATTCTCCTGGACCAGACGCATCCCTAAAAAACATGGAGTTTGCCATCTTAAAAATAAAGCAAAATATCCCCTTTTCCATGCATCAATCAGTTAATCAAACTTTATTTTTATAGCACAATTCACACTAAAAAAGCTGCAGTTCAAAGTAATCTACAGAAAAGTGACCAACAAAAAGATTAAAACATAATAATGAAAATAATCATTGTGATGATTTTTTATTTGTTTTCCTTCTACTTAGTAAATAAACACTCAGCAGAGGTTTATTAACTACATAGTTTTCAATTAATAGGCAGGATAATGAAGGATTTGGAGACTATGCACACTTAAGTAAAATACAGAATAAAATTAAATCAGAATCAAGAGAAAAGGCCAAGCAAGAAAAGCAAGAATCAACTGATGAAAATCATTAAAAAGCTCAAATACATTAAAAACATGTTAAAAAGATAAAGAAAATCAAAATGATGCGTGTAAAAAGCAAAAATATGATCATGATAAGACATACAAATAAATACTTAAAATCAAATTTAAATATTGAACAATAAAAAGGAAAAGTGTGATATCTGATGGGTCTGTGCAAGTTTATCAAAACCTAATGTCTTAAAAATCTGATTGAAGATAAGATCACTCTTGAAATACTTATTTAAAAAAGGAAAAATTAGAAAATGTAGTAACATTTCAGAATTTCAACGACACACATAAAAACTTGACTGATCACATTTTTTCTTATAAATCTTAAAAAGACAAACTTTATAATTTCCTCCACCTTCTAATTCTGTAAAATGCAAAATAAGGAGATCCTTTAAAGGTTTAAGGTCGTAAAAAGTTAATGCAAAAACCACAGCATCTAAAAAGAGTAAACCCAAACTTGGGTCCTTCAGGGTGGCAGTCAAAGCTGGGGCCCATCATCTGAGGCCCCGTGTCCCTGCACATGCTCACTGCAGTCACGTGACGAGCACAAACCCAAACACACTCACTAACACGGCTTCTCCAAACGAACCATGAGGCCGAACAAAAATCAAAACACTTAGATTATTAATTCACTCTGAGACGTGATGATAACATGACCATAAATATCTGACCTCTCGCCTAAAAGTCACAGTTTTTATTTCAATTTAAACCAATTTATGTTTATTCCTTTTACTATAGGGGCTAAAATCTACAATCTGAAAGGTTTAATTAAACTTTGAGGGAGTTTTGACTACCCCAGGGTCCAGACCCCCTCTTGGAGCCCCTGCTTTAGGAGACCTTTAATAAAACCAGATCAGAACAAACCACTGATGCACGGCGGCGACACAGTGATTCAGAGCACGTCAAAAATCAAATCAAACATTCAGACACAAACACATGGAGACAGAGTACCGTGGACAGCCGAGATATCTGGGCCCTGATGGTGACCAGGTCCTCCTGCAGCAGCCTCTGCTGGTAGGCGATCTTGCTGGCGTGGGCCGGCTGCTCCTGGTACTGCTCCATCTGCTGGTGGGACAGGTCCAGGACACTCTCCAGCTTGTCCTGGAGAGGAGAGGAGGCAGAGAGTCGAGCACAGGTGTGTTTAGACTGATGCTGCACTAAAGGTGTCGATTATTCTGATAATCAGACTCCAGAGAGAAGCACACAGACACACAAGGGTTCAAAGCTCTTTTTAGTCTTTTCTTACTCCCTTATAAAGATTAAATATTCAAGATTTCACTGCAGACATTTAAATAAATACATCAGTTTGATTTACTTTACAGGGTTTGAGTCCTGGGTCTGTACAGTGGAGCAGTGGCTCATAGCAAGAAGGCTTCTAACCTCTTTAACTCCTTAGTCTCCAAACCTCTAGAGAGCAGAAGTGACGACAATGTGAGCAAGATTGACAAACACTTGGTCAAAAGACTTGAGGCCTCTAACTTCAGGAGGATGCAAAACACAACAGCAAATATTTCACAGATTTTTGATTCACCTCTGTTCACATTTAAAGAATCAGGATTTATGTCACATCCCAGGTAACCAAAGTAAAGTCAGGGAAATTGAAGATTGAAATTCTGGTAGCGTCACTAGTGATTTATCTCATTTGCAATTTGGAGAATCCGACTTCCAATATCAACCAAAAAGCACCAACAGTTTATCCATGATGGCGGACGATGCAGCAGAGTTGTAGCTATGATCACAATTTATGTCCTCACTTCGGTGAGACGTGCTCTAGGACGTTTAAACAGCATCGACAAAAGAGTTAGAGGAGAATCACTATGTGCATGACGATTACACCGGAGGAAGAAAGCTGCAGAGTTCAGTTCTGTTTCCAACAGCAGTGCGAGACCTCTCTTTGAATGAGGCAATCTTGCCATCAGGCAGGTGTGAAGCCAAAATACAAATCAGACAAACATCACCTGCAGCAACTGTTGTTTTTATCCGTCCTGTCAAGTCATCCTTTTCCAGTTCTGGCTCGGCTGCACAGGATGAGGTCATCACCCCTCCCCACTCGCCCTCACTCAATTTCCCTGATTATTTGCTGATGTGTTCACACTTTGGCTCATGCAGACTTCTGGGGGCAGACTGGGTGTTTGTATTCACACCTACGACACATTCGGGTAAAGTCGGAATAATTTCAGGGTTTTTTATGCCAGAGTGAATGGAGTATATGTCAGCCCTGTGATTGACTGGTGACCAGTCCAGGACGAACTGGTCTTTTCACCCACTGATAGCCGGGATGGGCTTGTGACCCTCGTGACCCCGTACAGGCTCAGCAGCACAGATGATGGATGGATGCTGTATCCTTAAAGCACAGACGTAATTTTAAAGCCTTAACACGAGAGCTTTAGTGGCTTCAGGAGCTTTTTGTTCCATAAATTCACTCTGTGAGAAAATCAAACCTGAAATAACCTGCAGCATGAGTAAAACAAAACTCCTATGTCAGCATGTAAATCTGTGTCCACATGAACCATCGGCGTGTTCACCTTGTCGTCCTTCAGGGCGCTGATCCTCGCTTCCAGATCCTTCAGTATCTTGTCCTGCTCACACAGCCGACTTAACTTGACCTGCAGGGTGACACGGAGCAGAGTTAAAGGAAGGGATCAAACCAATCGTCTCTGAGCATAAAATAACACAAATCTTAAATGTTTGAGAGCTCCTGGAGATCAAATCCTCTGATTTTTATGTTTTATTTGTCATAACATTTTGGATTTGTTCTTATGTTTTTGCTGTGTACTTGATTTTTAGCTGTTTATAAATTTGTTGTCATGTCCTCTTATTTCTTTGATTTGTTGTGTATCTTATTTTTTTGCGTTTCCACTTTTTTGGGTGTGTTTTTGCCTTTTATTGATGTTGCAATCTTTAATATTTAAGACCTCTTGCTGTGTTTCTGGTGTCTTTTTGTTTGTTTGTTTTTTATTTTGTGTTTTCAAAATTATTGTGTGTTTTTATTTCCTTTTGGTTTGTCCTTTGTTGTTGTTGTGGTTTTACTTGTAGCATTTTCATATTTTGCTGTTTTTTTTGTCTTTTTGATTTTGTTTGGATGTTGTGCTCTTTTATATTTTTGGATTCTTGTTTCTTTTTTTACTTTTTTTATTTGATTTGTTTGACTGTTTTCTTTTTAATATATGATTTGTTGTTGTGTTTTTTTATTCAGATTTTTATATTTTCATTTGTTGACTATTGACTGGCAGTAACCTATAGTAAATTGTCATTGTCTTTTGCACTTTGAGGCCCCCATATATTTTTCTGTCTTTAATCACTCTAAATATTTAATATAAATTATTTAATATAAAAATTTCTCTCTGAACAAACTCGTTGTCCTGCAGGTCAGGGAGTCCTCAGAGTCTTAGTCTGTAGCTCCTGTTCTCGTGTTTAACTTTAATTATTTTAATTACGATCATTACAGAGAGGCTGTGACCCTCCTCTCTCTGTTAATTAGAGTGTCATGGAGGTTGGTGATAATTATTCCATTAATAAACCCTGAAGACTTTAAAGTAACGGCTGGATCCTTGTTATCATGTCGGGATTTAAACTCTAATGCCGACAGTCTGCTCGTCCACATGAATCTTCACTCTGCTGCTCTTATCGTCCTCCTCATTAATAATTAACCCTGTTGTTTTCTCCCTGGTCGTGTTGTTGTTGGATTGAATCAAATATTCATCGCAGACATCGCTCTCATAAATTGTTTAAACAGCTTGTTGAGGTTTTACGGTGAAACACTGGGAGAGGAGATGTGAGGGTGTTTGAGAGGCTGCAGGGATTTGTTTGCATAATCAAACTGAAGAGTTATGATATTCACATATTAGCTTTCTTAGCACTCGAGCTTCTGCCTCCTAAAGCTCAGAGCAATAAAACACAACCTCCTCCCACGCTGACTTGTGTTTTGTCTTAATGACCCTCACTGCTCCACAAATTCAGCTGAAATTAAGCCATGAGGCTGCGTTCCCTCGTTTGGAGAGAAAACTGCACACAGGAAGTCAAAACAGCCTCCAGGTCTGAAGATATCGAATAAATACTGCCCTATGGACGGGGGGTTAGAAATTAACAACAACAATAATAAAAATAATAATTATCATGATAGTATATATTATATCAGTGTCATCTTCCAAAGCACTGACGATCACTTTATAAATACAACAGTAAAAGCATGAAAATGACATGAAATTAACAATATGCAACAAAGGGCAACAATGAACAAAGATAATCAGTTAAAATAAAATGAAAACAAAATAGAAATAAAAAAAAAACATGATGAAAACAAAACTCTAAACTCTGGATTCAGACCCTGTCTATAAACAGTGTTTTACTTAAATCCACTTCATATCAGACAAATCAGTAAAAATATTTTCTTAGCAGCAGTCTCAAACTTTTTATCAGAAATCTTTAGATTAAGAGTTTCAAAAATCTTTTTACCAAAGAAAAAAAACATCACACTAAAAAAGAAATGTATGGCAGCTCTAAAGAGCAAAAGAAACAAAACAAAACAACAACAAAGGAATAAACATAGAAAACTAGATAAATAAAACTAAAATGTTAAACAACAAATTTAAAAACAGAGGATGAATCAAAACCACAACAACAAAAACCAAGAGCAAAACAAAAATACTGAACAACAAAAAACAACAAATATAAAAGACACATATTTTGAAAAACAGCACAAAAAGAAAAATTACAATGACAAAAAGAAAACAAAACCACAAGCTAGAATAATATATTAGCATCGCCACAAAAGATTAAAAGGACACACAAACAAAAAGAAAAAAAAACTATGAATCAAAAACTAAACAAAAAAAAAATCAATGAACAACATGACAAAACAATTAAACTAAACAAAATGTAAAAAACACAACACTGACTATAAAAACAGCAAAATTAAAAGAAATAAAACAAAATAAAAAAGAAACAACAAATCAAAAAACCTTATAACCAAAAACACAACAACTAACTAAAACACAGGATAACAGATCAAAAATCACAACTACTAATCAAAAAAATAAGATGACCGTCTCCTCATGTTTTATCATTCTTTATTTATTATTATTTTTCATTTGTATTTCTAATATACAAAAACAGCATCAAAACACAAGGGTTAAAAAGAAAAAAAACACCACTTAAAATAAAACAAAACAGCAAATTTTACACACACACATTTTTAAAAATGACACAAAAAAAACATTCTTTCTCTTTGTTAATTGTTTCGCTCTTCAGGGCCACCATATTTGTGTGTGTGCTATTTTTTTCATTCCAGCTGATATTTAAAAAAAAAAGAAAAACTTTCACTTACATCCACATCACTTTCTGCGACCTTGACGGGTTTCCCCAAATCCTTCAGCGTCTGACTTCCAGCGACCTAAAAGCACAAACAAACAGGTGGAGATGTTAATCGTGTTTCGTCCAAATAGTTGTCTCCATCATGGCACTCAGATTGGGGAGACAAACAGAGCGAGCAGCTGCAGAGCACAGAGAACAAAGCGAAGACGAGTGATGGTGCTCTTCCATCTGTGCTTAAGATGGACGCCTTGGCGGGCTGTGCTGTAACTCAGACTCTTTTAGTGCAGAAACCAGTTAAAAAAAAACACGACTCCGAATCAAGGAGGATAAAAAAAGACAGGACCAGGTGAGGGCCGGGATACAAGGACAATGTAGTGAGCTGAGTAAGTTAAGATACACACTGGAGGAAATAATGTTCAGCAAGAGGTCAAAGGAGGTCATAACATTAAAAATATTTCTTATTTATTAAGCAGATATTTAAACAAAAACAATAATAATGATGAGAGGTCCAAAAGTAATAATTATGGTAATACTATTTTTGTTGTTGTTGTTTTTACTGATCTGTAATAACAATTATTATTATTATTATCATAAAAAACAGTCGTAATATTAAACCAATGTTATCCACAGTCATTGTTTCAACTCTTTTTCTTATATTCAGGTGTTATTTATACATACTTTAATTTTTTTTAAGTATTTCCTTTTCCTTTTAAAAATGTTTTAAACTGTGCAGCCCTTAATGATGTCTCTCAGGTTTAGATTACCTTTTTAGTTACTTTTGCATAAATTTAATAAAATCACTGAAAGGTTAACTATTGATATTAGAACATTCCTACATTATAGAGACAATTAAATGACCTGCATCAGTTTGTCACTCCTGATCTGCTCAAATATTTATTTGACATCCAAAGTCATATTTTGTAAGTAAAATGTGAAATAATCAGTCCTTATTCTGACAATGATAGATATACATATTAGGAATAAATGATACTGGATTTTTGTCAATAAACGAAATGCCAATATTTCTTAGCTCATTATCAACTTTTTTGACCTTTTCCATCCATGCTTACAGCCTATTTTTACTAGAAAAACTGATTTTATTTTCTAATAAATTACACTTATGATTCATAAGAGTGGACATTGCAGGATGATGAGGTAAACAGACATGGTATTGGTTTGATAAAACTGCATGATAACAGGAGGCTGTTCATCTTACCTCAGTGGCTCACGCTGTCCCTGTCTCCCCTACTCCAACTTTTCCATTTCCTCTTGTATTGAGCACCTCATAGTTAGCTGTTGATGCATATAAACTGCTGATTGTTAATTGTAAGTGTTTTTGGACTGACAGAGCACTCTGTTGCTGTGCTACGCCCCATCTTTGCTGAGGGAAATGTAGCTTGTTTTGATGCTACGGCACTACTAGATCAATAAAATAACTAAACTACTGAAAAGCTGATTGACTCTGAAAATAGTGATGCTACCACTGAGCTTTTGAAGATGTAATAAAGTCACTGGCAGCTCTATTTGTCCTGGCGTTCCTGCCCTTCATGCCCAGATACGGCCTCAGGTGTGGAATCAAAATAACTGAGTGTAGCCAAAGCTGATACCACAGGGTGGAAAGAACACCAGAACATGCGACACATTCTCTTTGCTGCGTGTTCATGAGAGTATGAGTGAGTTTGGCACGTGGACAGGTCCTTCAAACAGAGAACATGATGAGTGTGAACACACTCTGAAGCTCTGCACGAGTCAACTCACCCATACAACATCTGCACGAACCGAGCGTCATCTGCATGCAGGACAGTTTCCCTCCTCTTTTTGTGTGTAAGTTTGTCTTTAATAAAACACCCTGTAGTGCTCATGCTCAGGCGCTTACATTGTGCTCCGCCGCTGGGCTCGCACTTAAAGTAGAAATTTTGGAGCATCAGTCGTGGACGGAGATTTAAACCTGCATGAGTTCCAGCTTCAGCTGAGTCACTGTAACGCGGCTGGAGCAGCCAAACAGCCAGCGGTAGACCTGAGAGTCTCTGAACGACCTTCCTGGGCTCAGGCTCCTCTTTATACGGGGGTAAAGTTCTCCTCAGAGGTTTCCCCTCTCTAAAGCTAACACACCTGCTGCATTAAAGCAGCACAAACACTGAATAAAAGATTTTATATCAAAATCAGCCTTTCACCGACACTCTCCCTCTGCAGACTCATGGATTTGAACTCACTCAGCTTGTTTAAAGTTTGACTTTCTCTCAGAGTTTTTGTTTCAGAGAGTTTATCCGAGGAGCAGAATAATCCACAGAGGCTCCCTCTTCTCCAAAACAAACTGACGGGCTGATAAAAGACAGAAAAAACCCTGAATAATGCTGTTCAACATTAAAGATCAGAGTTTCACTGCACTTGTCGTCGAGGCTTTCAGGGCCTTTGACAGGGCTGTCTCTGATTTGGATCATTTTTCTGTTGAATTCTGATGTTACAAGAAGTTGGCACAATGTTTAATATCATAAATCTAAATTATATGTATTAATTTAAGTCCCTTATTAATCAGCTCTTAAATGAGGGTCTTACTAACCTGATACACCAGATGGGCTGTTTAATATATTTCAATAGTCCATCTGGGAAAGAGCCCATAGAACGAGTTTGGGGAGGGCAGAACCTTTAGGAGCATATTCAGCAGGTGATTGGACGATTGTTCTGTCAATCACTTTCATTGTGGGCCAATCAGATAACATAGTAGGCAGGCACTACTGCAGCAGCGTGAAGAACAAAACGTGCATTACAACTCATGCTGGAAGTGGAAAGAAAATACTTTTTCAGTGGAAAAATGCTTTCAGTGTTTGTTTGTCGTTTAATAAATAAATGAGGTCCAGATCTGATCAAACTGCTGCTGAAGCTGTTAGAGGCTGCAGAGCCTCATCACATCAGACTTCAATGGAGGCCTGGCTCTCTAACTTTGAAAATGCAGGGCAATAAAACAGCAGAACACCATAAAAGTGGTCTGTGTGTTAGGGTTTTTATAAAAGAGTGAACAAAAAGGGCAGACAAATATTTAATAAAAAAAATATTTTAAAAACTTCATATCTATGGTTAGGTCTGAAGTTGTTGAAAATATTGGATGTGATGAAAGCTTTTCATTTTTTGAATAAACTGTCACTGCTCCAAAAATAATAAATTACTGTGGTTATCAGTTACTGAGCTTGTCGAGGCTGTAATAACCTCAGCCTAAATATTCCACTTTGCACCTCATTTTTGTAAAATATTACATTTTTTTGTGTTTTTCAAGTAGATAAAATCATGACTTCTTGGGACAAAAAAGGCATAAAAGCATAAAAAATAGTAAAAACAATGTCTATGTTAGGTCAGAAGTTGGTGGAGTGATTTGATGCCAGTGTCTGTCTGTTTACCTGTATATATGATCATTCATTGAAATCCAGTCTGTCCCTATGCACATATCATCCTCCCACCACACATGCACCTGTGCACTTTGTTTCTTGTTTTTTATCTTGTACAAATTCTATTCCTATTCCTTACCTTAATTTTATTTTTTATTAAAAAGTTGAATTCCTGCTTTTCTTTTTCTGCTTCGGTTCTCTTTGTATATGTATATAAACATGGGGAATCAGGGTTCCAGTTTTATGTAGATAAATTCTGGAACAGTCTTTCTGAAGATGTTGGACAGGCCTCTACACTGTTCAAATGTTCAAATTTCACTCAAAACAGCTCTATTTAACTGTGCATATGACTGAAAGGATCTTATCTGCACTCTTCTCTTTTAAAGTTCATTTTATAATGATCTTTTTTTTTATTTTGTATTGTGATTTTAATGCATTTTTCTTGTTTTGTAAAGCACTTTGAATTACCTTGTCTAAGAATTGTGCTCTACAAAAAAAGTTGCCTTTCCTTGCCTTACACTCTGTGTGTATGTAGTCTGTATTTAGAGAGTTAAGTGAACCGCCGTCACATTCCTTGTATGTCTAACATACCTGTCCAATAACGCTGATTCTGAGTCTGATTGATGTGGTGAAAGTGGAAAAAAATGATAACACATTTTTACCACACTTTTATGAGAGGGACCGTTTTGGGACCAAACGTTTTAAAGTGTTGTTTTATTTTGAAGGGGCCTGAAGGGTTTAGAGGCCTCCTCGCTCCATTGTGGACTTCACGCACTGTAATGCAAGCAGCTTTAGATCATAACATGCACAACATTCTTCATTCAAGACAAGTGAAGTTGACCCACATGACCCCAAAGCCATGATGATGTATGGACTGTTGTTTGCAGCAGAGGGGAGGTGATGTGCTGTTAATGCAAAGTGTGGATTCATGTGTTAAACTTCTATTAACTCAGTCATTAAAGCACAAAACAGTTCATGTTAAAGTTGATAATAATCCTTCAGACTCCAGCCATGTCAGAAACACTTTTCAAGACTGCAGGAGAATTTAAGTAGCTAAAGAAATACATAAAAAAAGAGTTGAAACTATTGAAAACTGTGATTTAGTGACAGATTAAGTCATAACATCCCTGATAATTTCATTTCAGAGCTCTGTCCTGTGTTTGTTAATGCTGTTTAAGCCCTCTGGGAGTTTCCTTAAAGGATGTGCAGAGTTTCAGACGATGGAAGAAGCAGCTGGCTTATCGACCACCGGGCCACAGCCACAGCCACAACACATGCACTGCCGAGCCGTCCCATGCCCACTGAATATTCACAGGCATGGCCAACACCACCACATGGGACAGGAAGAAGGAGCAGGACACAGTGGAGGAGGAGATGGTCTACTCAAGCTGTGGATGTGGTGCTGCAAGCAATGGGATGGTCTTCTCTAGAAGAATTACACACTCACACACACACACACACACTAATTACACACATGCAGTCCTACTCTGAGCACTGTAGGAGCATGCACGAGCAAAATGCACGCACACACAGTCAGGACACGCTATAGATCAGGGCTGAACGATATGTTGTTCTCAGTCTCATGTGTGCATGTGCAGGGCCACTCAAAGTAATGGCTGGGCACCTGAGAGACCCGGCAGGGGCCCCTTCCAGATGTGATTTAGGATAAATAAAACTGTCATGCTGGATCTACCTCAGGCCAACATTTACCTCCTCATCCTTTCACTGGTTCTTCATGTTAATACCCAGTATTTGCCATCATCCCTGTTTTGGTTCTGGTCTCCAAGTGACAAAACACAGTCCAGCATTGAGGGCCCAACAGTTAAGTCCAAACAACCTCACAAAATAATATCAAGAAGAAGAAAAAGGCCCATAGCATTTTAGGGAAAAAAGTTCATGTTTTTAAACAGACTACATTTTACTGAAACACCAGTAAATAAATGTTTGTTTTTGTTTCACTGAAAAATAATGTTGGTATTTGGGTTAAAGTAAAGTTAGGTTTTGATCTGCTTGAGTTTGGGATGGACACTTTTTAACCTCAATTGGTCCCCAAAGCTTATTTTGGCTGATACTGATATAGATATTGATATTGACATAAAGAAAAGACTGAAAGTAGTTCTTTTTAAAGCACAAATGAATTATATAAACTGTTTGACTGTGGAAAAGATTGAGTGCAGAACTAAAGCAAATTTTGAGGATAATTCTGTTTAAAAAGAGACATAAAGACATGATTTTGCAGATTAATAAATACCACGTGGTGTTTGCTTGTTGTTTGGATGAAAATTTTGCAGGGTATGGTTAATACATTTGTAAAGAAGGTACAGTATGATTGTTTTTTTTGTATGATTGATGCACTGTATATTCACTGTACATTTTATGAAATGATTGGTAAATTTAAGTCAGCGCTATGATTTCAGTTAGGAAGTATAGTCAAATTTAGGATTAGACGAGTTTATACTTCTTCCTATTCCTTTTTGCTCATGTAAGCTGAGAGGCTTAAGAAATGGCAGATTCAAGTTACTGCCTTGTTTTGTTTTCATTTTTTATTATCACTTATTTGTATTTTAAACTGTTTTTACATTATTGAAATCAAGATATCAATCTATCATTATGTTAAATGTATTTTTGACAGTAACAGATAAAATCGAGCTTCATCTACCCTTTAAAAGCTAAAACACTGATTTACTTTCCTGCTAACAGAAAACCTGTGTTAATTTGGGAGTTTTTACAGTCAATTTAAGATTATTATACAAGAAACTCCAGGATCTTGATGTGAGTATTTAAGGCTAAAATATCGTCATAAATTTTCAAACCTGCTGATAAGATATTAAGCATTTGAAGCAATTATCTACACATACTGATATCATAATGATGATATGATGCGTCCCTACTATGTTTGGTAAAGTTTATGAAGAAACCCGTAAGCCCTCGCTCCCCTGATGACAGAGAAGTAAAAGAGAATAAAGTCTAATCGTCTTTCTCACAGGAGAGAAATTATATTTGTAAGCATCGTTCAGCCCAGCTATAGCTCTGTTTCACCACCACATGAATTCTACAGACACACATCCAGCTTACGTTCATTAGGGGCCTGAGAGGCCCAGCAGTGCAGTGCAGTAGTAAACTGTGAACTGCGAGGATCAGGGGCTCTAGAGCTCTGATCTGGGAGTCAGAATCACAGAAAGACAGAGCCGTGGTCACAAAGAGGCATCTGCTCTACAGGAACAGTTCGAGAGTGCTGGAAATATTGAGTCTCCGTAGATGTTTGAACATCTCTGAGCTATATGGTCTGTGCACATCAGTTAATCAGGTGTTAGCAGTGTTGGTCAGCAGGAGACACAAAGGTTGGTTAGTTTAAGTAAAGAGAGTTCAGAACATTTAGGCAGAGCAGCATAGAGAAGCACACATCTCAGAGATCTTCTTTTCTCACCTTCAGGTCCAGATACTCCAGGTCCTTCTTCAGCTGCATGTAGGTGTCATCAGCCTGCAGAGGGACAGACAGGTGAGCAGGGATGGTTAATGGACGTCATAGAGTCAAATCAATCAGGTCTGACTTCAGGGACAGCCTGACAGGATGAAGAGGAGTCTGTTTGTTCTGAACATGCATCACATTCAGCACACAAACACTCACGTTAGGGCTGTCACACAATGACATTTATTAATCACGATTAATCGCTCATGTCGGATTGTGAAAATAAAGTTAATCTCAACCTCCGCTACTTTGAAAAGATCCTTGAATTCCAGGTTTTAGATCAAAATTAAGTCCATTTTGACAACTTGAAGCAATCTGAAATGACTCTAAATATATCAGCTGTTGGTTCATGTGTCTGTGAGGTAAACAAGAAAAGGACAGAGAGGGCATAGTGGAGGTTCAGGATGAGGGGCTGGTCTGGTTTTTGTAGCTCTGTGACTTATAACACATTTAATAAGCAGGGATGAACTGACTTTGGAGTGCATCTGTAAAAGCTTAAACCTGGAATGTCTGAGATCCGTCTGCAGAGACACTCACGAATCAGTGTCCTTTGAGAAGGAGGAGGCAGAGCTCCAAGCGTGAGGACAGTGAAAAGATATTAGCATAGATGCTATCTGCTTTAGTGTCAGTTTTTCAGAGCAGGACAACATTTCTTCATTAAATACAGGACGAAGAAAAACACAGAGGAGATATTTTCACTCCTGTCCCAGTTTTGTTTCCAAGCCGGTGTGATGGACCAAACTCTGCAGAAGGAGAGGCTGCTTTATTATTTAAGGTTCTGCTCTCCTCAAACACATTATAAGGACTGCTGTTCAGCTGGACTTCTGAAAAATACCTTATCCTATATGCTGAAACGTTTGGTGTGTCGAATTAGGGATGAACATGAGCCCCAAAAAACCTGACCTTTGTCCTTGGACCTACAAAAACTATGCAGTTCATCCATGCCACAGGGTGTGCATCAGGGCAAAGTTTAAAGCCTTCTTAAGTTAATGTGTTTACAGGCAAGAATGAACATAAGACGTTATGGCCCTGACCTTTGTCCTATGACCTTTAACACCTAAGTGATTCATCTATAATCGCGTGATGTCATGAATGACATACAGATGTATGGACAAAACATATTGTGACTGGCCTCTTTTTTTGCTGATGCTGAGGAATAATCAAATAATTTCATGTAAAAAAGACTTTTTAAATCAGTGCTGCCCTGACTTAGAGATAGAGACAGCCTTAGACATCTTATTCTGTCAAATATACCGTAATATATGAAGAAATATGCAGGGGTACATGCACAAAACTCCCTGATATCCAATAACCCATGATTAATATGAAGAAAAAAAGTAAACTAGCAACAAAGAGGTATCAAAATAAGAAGTTGCAGATAATTTTTGACCCATTTGCTGAGCTGTGTGTTTCTTCAAACTAAAACGAGACAGTCAAAGGAGGAGTGGTGTCCTTATTTTACATCACTGTCAGAGCAGGAGGAGAGATCCTGCCTCGGTAGCCTAACATGAACGTATTAATGCTGCACCTAAACCTCACTGCCATTAATCCACAGACTCTGACAGCCCTATCTTGTGCACAATACATGTTCAGAATTTTTCCAGGTGCACTAAAAGCCACAAACACAGACAGCAGCACATACCAGATTCATCACAAGCAGCAGATCAGGAAACATTGCTGAATCCAGCTGCGATTCAGCTCACATCACTTCACAGGAAAACAAAAACAGCCGACGATGATTGAGGAGACCAAACTGACCAACATGTCCACAAGCAGCCGGTTAGCCAGAAGCATGGGATGGCTTTGTGGACGTTGAAGAGAGTTAGCAGCATAGCATGCTATGGAGAAGATCACCAGGATGTGGAAACTGAGCAGCCGTGATCAGCTGATGGTAAAGAGGCGGATGGTTCCATGACGGCAACCGAGCAGCGCTTGATTTTGACATGTCTGAGTGATGTCTCTAAAACATCGGAGCTGCTGAAGAGGTCACCACGGATGAGCTGCAGCCTGGACGCTCTCTGAACATCTGTGTTTGGATTGTTTTCTTTACAGAGAGACATTTGATCTTAGTTGAACCATGCATGGCAGCATCTGGGGGTTTAGAGAAATCCAGGACTTGGACTTGAGCATGACTGCTGCTGTATGACTGGCTTGATTTGGACTTGAAGACAGAGAAGATATTAGGGCATAAATATTGATAGAGAGGAACATATTCACATTTTAACCCTTCATGTGTAAAGGCCTTAAAGCCACAGTCCAAGAACAAGCTATACTACCACCTCCATGTCCTCCATTGTTTGGGGGACATCTCCTCCTACAATAAGGAGGGACTATCAAAGTATAAACTGTAAAGTACCAGGTACCAACACCAGGAGGAGTCAAGCCAATGGAAATGGCCATTTCAGTCACACAAGGCTGGGATCTGGATTAAAGCAACTGGACTTTGATTTCAGAAACTAAACTGAAGCCTTGAAAACTGTTTTGACACTTTTTGACAGTGTCAATTGCTTCAACATTTTGAACTATATTTCTAAATTTACAAGATTAACCAATAAAACATTAGGAACTTGTGTTCAAATAAACTAACCTCTACCTGCCAGTGTCCTCACAGCTCTCCTGACCACTGATAAAAGCCTCAGGAATTGTACTTAAAGGGTTAGTTTTTTTTTTTTTTTTTTAAGTGGGGCTCCTAGAGGCCCATGGCACTAGTCAATCTGAGAGCCAATAAATGAACTTTCCAGCTTTGTCCCTGGTGGGAGATATGTGGGAGGGGTGGACGGTTGCCGCTATGTATTGGTACATGGCTGCCAATATCCGTCTATTTACTGTATACAGTCTGTCCCTATGCACATGTCATCCTCTAACCATAATTGCACATGTGTTCTTTGTTTCTTGTTTGTTGTTGTTTGTGTCACTTTGTTTCTTATTTTTTATCTTGTCCATATAGTACATATTGTACATATTCTTTTAGGGCTGGGCGATATTACCTAATCTCAGTATCACGATTGATTGAAGCTCTTACCTCGATAACGATTAATGAACGATTATTTTATGCTATTCTGGAACAAATTGGTGGTGTTACCAACGGTCGTTGAAATGGTCTTCCTGCAGTATTTACACATAACTTCTTTCTGCTCAATGTCCTGCACAGAATCCCTAATGTGCCCAAACAATGGAGACAGCATTTTTCTTGGCTACAAGGTCCTCTGATAGATTGGTGCTTGTCTCCTCCATGTTGGCAGCGTGTCCTTCGCTCTAGGCGAAAGTGAACGCAGACTGTATGAAGGGGGCGCGGTCACTTCACTTACACAGGAAAAATAATCAAAATAATCGACATGAGTGAAACTACTTCGATTAGAGGGTCTAAATGCCGGTTTCAAATGTTTTTCGATTAATTGCCTTGCCCTATATTCTATTCCTATTCCTTACCTTATTTTAATTTTTATTTCAAAGTTTAATCCCTGCCTTTCGTTTTTCTGATTCTGTTCTGTTTGTACATGTGTCTACACTCTGTGTGTATCTAGTCTGTACTTAGAGAGTGAAGAAAACCAATCCCTTGTATGTCTAACACACCTGGCCAATAAAGCTGATTCTGATTCTGATTCTGGTGCCACAGAAAGCCCCACTACAAGGTCAAAATACTCAACACACAACACTGGATCACCTGGACACCACAGTAAAATTCCTTACAGCATTTCACTTTTCCTCAACAAAGCTCCTGTTGTTTGGAACGATTTGGACATAGGGGTTGTGAATCAATCCACCATCAGCAGCTCAAGCTGTCAAGGGAAACACTCGTTTCAGTAAAACTGAACTAAACATGAGCATTTTTGGCTTGAGTAACAGCAGCGTGCTGTTAGTCTTTGGTACAAGAGGATGTCTTTATGAATAGACATAACAGAGGAAGAAGTTTAGCAGATGGAGTCACAGGTAGAAAGAAACTCGGAGGCCCATTGCTGTCCAAGTGTGGCTTAGTAACACGGCCTCTCCTGGACTCTTTACTTTCGGTAGGCCTCCAAACTGCTGCTGTGTGGCATAGAAACTTGGCCATTACTTTTGCATTTTCATGAATCTGGGATAAAGCAGATGTGACCATCTTCATACACTGCAAAAACTCAAATCTAGGAAGTTTATTCATCCAATTTCAATTCTAAAAATCTCACAAGACTTACTGTAAGCCAAAATTGCCTGTCATGTCTAGCTTCACATCTTAGTTCAGTATTAAAAAACAAAAAAATAATCCTGAATAACTTGTAATATGTTAAAATTACTGTCAATGTGGTGAGACAACATTTAATTGTGCGATGTCTTTGAAATAAGATGTCCTGTCTTAAGAAGTTTCTATACCTGATTTTAAGGCCCTCAAGTAATTGAATTTTGCTTTTTAAAATTTTTCCATTTTCTGATAATTACAAGCCATTCTGTGCTTTATTTTTGTTTTTCATTCCTTGTAATAAGATATCCATCTAGACTTGTCAAATAATAATGTCATTGTAGTAAGTACTGTGGATATTTCTGGCTTGAAATAAGACAAATAAACTTGCTAAGATCTGAGTTTTTGCAGTGTAATATCCAGGGAGTTAGATTTATATCTGTTTGTGCTCCAGTGACCTGATCTGATCTGATCTGATGAGGGGAGCTGCTGGTGGAGGGATACGAGGCCTTCATTCGTCACAAAATAGTTCCAGACACAGGGGCTTTGCAGAGGAAAAGTCAAATGCTGTAAATAATCTTACTGTATTGAACTGTCAAGCAAGTGTAGTTTTTGAGTAGTTTTGACCCATAAGTGAGTTAATTATGATGCTGTACTGCTATGAACTGGCTGCTGTCCATCCCTGGGTATCTCCCCCCAGGGACAAAGCTCACAAGTTCCCAAACTCAAACTAATCCTTTAAGAAATAATTAATGCACACTAATAAATGTTATATTTCACGTGATTAAGGATGAAGGATGAGGGACTTTTTCCTTAAATACTCTCACTCATATATTCTTGGATCACATGAATTAAAAATGTTTTCCAGTAAACCAGTGTTGGACACATTTGAAATGTCTCCTGCCGTGCATGTTTAAAGTGAGTGCATCCCCCTGTCTTGCAAGTCATTCGGTGACAACCTCTTCAGCAATCTGTAAAATGAGGGGCAGGCAGGCAGGTGAGCCCCCACCTGGGAGCTGCAAGAGCCCAGAGCAGTCGCGAGGCTGTGGCGTTCGAGGCGGGACACAGGGGAGCTGAGGAGGGGGCTGGTGCTAGAGGTGGTGCTAGCAGAGAAGAGGTGGTTGCTGTGGAGGGGTTCTTTGGGGCCGTTGAGCCGATGCAGCTGGGCTAACGTGTGCTCGCGGGCCGACGCCATCTTGGCCTGATGCCGGCGCAGCTGAATAAGGAAGAGAGTGAGCTCCTCGGGCTGTTGGGCACCAGGACAGGACCAAACCTTAATCAGACTTCTAGGCTGTGCTTGAAACCTCCTACCATACTTGCAGTAGATAGCTGCCCCTTAGTGCTCCACTGATAAATCCAGACTGTCCTGATGTGTTCAATGCAGAGACTCACATCATAAGGACATTAAATCCTGTGTAATAATAATAATAATAAAAATGCACAGCCCTAGTGTGGATGTCAAAGGTGTTTGCAGACTACAATCTAAAATCAGTGCACACGGCTGATACAGTGAGTAGTTTTGGATACAACATTCAGCCTCTGTGGAGCTTCTTTTAAATCCTCAGCTGTGTTGCTTTGCATTTTAAAAACATCCCACAGCTCAAACTGACGTGTATCCCTGACAACCCATCTATAAAAAAACACCAAAAATGATCCCTGCAAGGCTTCTGCCCCGGATGGAAACGAGAGAAAGAACAAAACTTAGCACAAGTTTATGCATGTCCAGTGTTTTGTTGGTTAAAATCTGATATTTGTGTCAAACAGCTGCATAAAGGTAAATTCATTTTGACATACCGTTTTCCCGTGGAGGCTGGGTGCACTGACTGTGTGTGTCATGTAACCAGAGGGGGGCATCGACCGTCTCTCTATGGTGGCAGCCTGAAAACACATAAACAGCACATTAACGTATAGATGCTGTGTTATGGGGATGACAGAATAAACATGGTGAACCCATGGCTTCAATCCAGAGCAGTGTGAGATGAGGACTGCCGGGAGGTGCAGCATGAGAGAGCAAAAAAAGAAGTGTTCTACTCAGGGAAATTCTGCTACTCGTGGCACAAATGTTAAAAAATTTCCCACAAACACACTTTGTAGTAAATGGAGTGAGCAGTAAGTAGACTTGCAACCACTGGTTTGTTTATTGTGAAAATACTTGTCAGTAATTTTCTGCTGCTGCTGCCCACATCGGCAGTTATTTAATTTTCATACAAATAAAAGACATCACACACTACAAACAGTTTGTGTACATCCCCTTAATTTCTACTACCTTAACATAGAGAGAACTGAGCTATCACACTGCGGAACACTTCAAAAAACATGAATTATCCCTTTAAGAAGGACATTTATTTTGGCTGAATTTATTTTAGTTCTTTGTTGGTTTCTAAATGATGCACTCCGAAAATGTTGACAAAAATCCTTAAAGCATTTGAGACATGACAAAGATGCTTTGATTAATATGTACACACACACACACACACACACACACACATATATATATATATATACATATATATATATATATATGTATGTATATACATTTTTCAAAGTAACATTACAAAATAAATAAATAAATAAATAAGCATAGAAAATCGAGTGTGGAAATGCAAAAAGATGAGACATGGATATTTAACCACATTGTTTAAGAATGTGATATTTTACTGTTGATCAATAATAATTAATAAGTTATTAGTTAAAATATTCAATCTTGAAACCTTATTTTGTGCAAGTGTGTGAGATTGTGCAGGAGACACAATATTATTAGAACAATGTCAGCATCAGTAGGTAACTGCCTGAAACTCTGATTATTATTATTACTTTGGCAGATATTTACAGCTGATACTTTTGGCCAGACATATTGACCGTAAACATCCCAAATACTGCAGGTAGTGCAGATGCCCCACAGCAAGAAGCTTGCTGGTTTGATCCCTGGGCCTTCCTGTGTGGAGTTTGCATGTTCTCCCTGTGCATTTGTGGGTTCTTTCTGGGCACTCGGGCTTCCTACCACAGACCAAAAACATGCTCATGAGATCAATTGGTGACTGAATAGGCGTGAGTGGGAGTATGAATGACTGTCTGTCTCTCTATGTGGTTCTGTGATTGGCTGGTGACCAGCTCATTATTTAATGGATGGATCCCATATGTTTGCAGAATGAACAAATGCACCATAATGGTTTACCTCATCATCCCTGATTGTCTGCTTTTATAAAACTAAATAAAAAATGGCACAAACATCCAAAAACCTCAAATACTGTTAAACACAACAACAGCTGGAAAGAGAGATAACAGGTTCTGCACCAGAAGCTGCTCCAAAGGCATTTTAATGAAGATAATCACCAGAGATGTGACGTTTCGGGTCCTGGCCCCTAATCAGACAGACTCAGGGCCACGACCTGATATGTCACATTTGTGGTGATTATGTTCATTAAATCAACTTTGGAGCAGCTTCTGATGTGCAGACCCTTTTTCTCTTTAACACCAGCATGCCCCGCCACGCCATTCAGTCATCAACTGTTGGCCCTGGGGCCACACCAGGCTGCCTGCAGCTTCACAATAGGCCCCCAGAATATGATCTAATCAGAGAGTGTGATGGGGATTGAATGTGCTGTGGTTTAAAGGGGATCTTTGTCTTCCTTAAATCCTTAAAACTACTAATGCAACCCCAAAAAATCTGTCAAGATCAAAACTATTTTATCAAGAAGAAATGTACTCATCTTAATCTGTTTAGTAGTTTAGGTTTTATCTCATTCTGTTGTAACTTCAGAATGAACTTTTAGTAGTTTATCCTTTTTTAGCGTTTTTCCCAAGTTCTTCTTCAGTGTTTTATTTCCCTGTTCAAACATACTGCTGTTTCCTTTTTGTGTTTTTATTCTCATTACAGTAACCTTTCATTATTTGTTTGTCTTATTTACTTATTTTTTTGTATGAAAAGTGCTATATAAATAAAGTTCATTGATTGATTGAGCTCAATTTCAAGTGTGAGGTTATCACCATCAAACATCTCAGCTGCTTCCATGTGGCTGGCAGCCTTAAGAGTGAAAAGGACGGATCTCACCACTTGACTTGACTTGACTCACCTTTAAGGGCCGTACATCATATATTTACCAGAAGAAAAATCTGTTAATTAGAAATAAATAACAGTATCTTTTTTAATTCACCTCATAAATAGTTGATGATTCCTGCTCTGGGAAATCCTAAATCTCACATGACCTTGAAAACAGAATTCAGTTTCTTTTTTCTTTCTTTTTTTTTTTTTTTACCCCAGGCAAAATAAAGCAACTTTTGGTTTTGGGAGAGTGGGCGTAAATTTACATATTTCTAAGTGTTCCACTCAAAAATGTGATATGCTAATAATAATGGGGCTGCTCATGTTTTTAGCAGTTTGCATAAATTGGACCAGGGTTTGATTGTTCATCGCAGAGCATTATGTTTATGCACCATGTTTTAAAGTGTTTATTTGGGAGTGATGGCTGTGACAGCGGGGGTTATTTCACAGACTGGCTGCATTTAGGATTTGTCTGCGGCGTCACCCTGTGGCACTAAAACAATTATTCTGTTCAGTGGAGCACAGTTCCAACTACCAGCCCACACCGTCACATTGACTGACACGGTTCTGCATGACAAACAGATCCACCTCATGTTTGCAGTGACATTTAAAAGAAGAATACTGAAGATGGAAAAATGAATTTACTGCATCACAATACTGACAATAGGAGAGGACTTCTGCTGATTTTAAATCATCTGACGGTGAATTCAGAAGTTTAATTGAGGCCTAAATCACAGCATGTACACCATACAAAAGCCGGTTATGTCTTCATGTGATGTGTGTATAGGGTTTTACTGGGGCTCAAATCCACTGTGTGGCTTCTTTACCACATGTCCTTCCTCACTCTCCCTTTCCATAAACTGAAACTCCACTCACAGACCGATCACTACAATAAAGGTCCAAAAATCCCTTAAAATGACATCTTATAAAAAGAAAACAGAGTTATGTCTCCACAAGTTCCAATCCAAAGAGCTTTCACTAGTGGCCAATGAAAGCTTAGGGGGATCCAGGCTCCCCCCTGCCCAGACAAGGCGTGGGGCGTGTCCATGCCCCCCTTGGGGGTCACGCCCCACTTTTAAAGAACAACTGCTTTAAGTCTTGTCCTGGCAGATTTTGTTTTTGCAAAGGAGCTAAATATGGTGGGAACAGATTTATGGTCTGGGTGTCCTTGAGTTTGTCAGTACCATAAATTCTTCTTTTCAGTCCTTTGTCACCACCCCCTCCCCCCAGTTATAAGCAGAAAATACATCACTTATAAACTCTCATTTTGATACGGTTGTATTATTCAACGTCAGTCATCTCTACCTTATAATCATTACAGATGTTAGTGCAAATGTTACATTATTACCTTTTTCATGATTATCATTGATTATACTTCTATAAAACTATCACTACGATCATACAGACACGAGGACCCTCCTGAAAACGAGATGCTGCATCTAAAGAGGCTAACCTCTAACAAATTTATATTCAGCAGAGACAAATATGACGACAACAGGTCTATGATTGGCCCATGGATCTGTCACTAGCTTTAGTTCTTACTTTAGTCCACTTGTCTCTGTCCACCTCCTTTCCTTCACCCACACACCCAACACAACATCGTGTGGATTTGCTGTTCATCATGAGACTGGGATCCACATTCAAGATTTCCTGCTGCTAAACAGAGGTTTTTCTTGCCGCCATGATGAGGGACTCCTGATTGGCTCTAAGGATTCATGTTGGGTTTTGGATGCATGTATTTGTATATATATGTATATGTGTATTTCATATGTATATACAGTATGTATATATGCATATATGTGTATCCATGAAACGAAGTGTTTGTCTTCAGCCTGCTCTATTGTCAAGTGTCTTGAGATAACACTTGTGATGAGTTGGCACCGACTGATTGATTGATTGATTGAGTTTATGCACAGGGCCTCCGTATCGAGGTGTTTATTGGTTTTTGCTCCGATCGTGTGCAGACGGCTTATGGCTTATCCTTTCAGTTTAAAAACATGTTGACCAATCAGGGAGCAAAAACAAACTGCTCATCAACCTCAGATGGGAAATAAACCATGTTGTTTGCATGTGAAACTAAAATAACACGTTTATCTGTCTGCTCTGAGCTCCGCCTCAGAAACAGACCCAGTGAGCGTGGGCTTATGCCATGAGACGAAGCAAAACGGCCGTGAGAACAGAAGGACGTGGACTTTGGGAGCAGCAGTTGGTTTAAGGGGTTAAGCTGTTTGTCTGGGAAAGTCTCAAAGTTCTCTGGGAAATGTTGAGCATCAGGTGGGAGAGAGCCATCTGGGTCAACATGCTTAGCCTGCTGCCACCACAGCTCGACCCCGAGAGAGAAGAGGGTTCACATTTTTGGTTACATCACAGCTGTTTCTGTGGGAGGAAACTGAGTGACTTCTGCCACTGAAACTGAGGTGCATGCTCTCTCATCCAATCACATGAACAGGAACGATAAATATCTTTATTGCAAACCGATCTCTTACTTTCAGACTGAACTCGTTTCCCCACACAGACATCTCTCCTGTTGATGTGGATAAAAACCCTTTTAAACGACTTTTAGTTTTTTGTGTAGAGGCCTACCTGCCACAGGTTGTCTTGAGCTGTATCCTACTCACGGCATTCGTTTGGATAAGAGGAGCCAGGAGGGCTTCTTGGGGGTACACCATCTTTGAGGGGTCCCAATTCCGAAACCGTTTGAGAAACAACAAATTCCTTCGGAACTTTTGATCAGCATGGCCTCCTCTGTCATCTGTCTGCGTATCAAGCTGATACCATTTACGGCCTAGGAGGAGATAATTTTTGCGTCTGACATATATTTCCCTTGAAATCTTATTTCTAGGCCAAATTGCCGGCTTCCTGTTGCAAATAGGCTTTTGGATCCTTGCCTGGCCCTTTTGCAGCTCGAGGGGATGAACGTTTCGGCGTTGTTTTGATCTATACACGACATTCCTACTGGAAGTAACGGCCATTTTAGTGGGGGTTTTTTTGTCCATAGGTGGCGATAGAGAGCTCATTTTGGCATGTTGGGGGTTAATTTTTTCATTTTATCAAATTTTTCGCCACACCTGAGGTGTGTGCCAATTTTGGTGACTTTTTGAGCATGTTTAGGGGGTCAAATTAAGCTTAATGCGTCTGGTTAAGTAAAAAAAACTTGCAAAGCAGGAACAATAGGATCCTTGCCCTTAGGGCGAGGACCCTAATTATAATTGTTGCAATGTCGGACCTGTATTCAATTCAATACACAAGATTTGTAATGTTCAGACCGATAAACTTTGGTGCTAATATCCTTTTCAAAATGATATTGGTTTTTAATGCAGTGTTGCGTGAGGGATCGAAGGTCACAGGCGTTCATTGTTGGTTTTGGACCTTGTTGCTTTAATGAAGAGGTTTCTCTGGATTCTTTGAATCTTTTGATGATATTATGGACTGTGGATGATGAAATGACTAAATTTCTTGCAATTGTACATTGAGAAACATTCTTTAACTGGTGGACTATTTGCTCACACAAATAGTGGGATGTTTCAAACAGGTGTTTTTTTATCATTCCTCTTTTGATGCAATTGTCCCAGCTTTTTTGGAACATTTTGCAGGGATTAAATTTAAAACGTGTGAACATTTTCTAAAAACATTAAAGTTTATCAGGGGAACATTCAGTAGCTTGTCTTTTTCATGTGTTTAATTGAATTTTGGTTGAACGTATTTGCAGATCATCATATTCTGCTTTTATGTGATGTTGTCTTTTATAGTCTTTAATCTGCTTTCTTTCTCTGTGTTTTAGTCTTTTTATAGCCTTTAATTTGTGTTTTAGTCTGTTTCAGCCTTTTATTTGTTAGTATTGCTCTTATCATTTTAGCTCCTTTGTCCTTATAGACTTCTTCTATGTTATGTTAACAGATTGGTGTCTTTATTTACTTTTAATTCAGATTGTTATATTTTTGCTTCACCTTATGTTATACTCTTAATCTTTTTATAGAAAACTTTTAAGCTTATTGTTTCAATGTTCTCTTTTTTGTTATCTCTATTCTATTATTTTATTGTTGTCTTTTTATATTTGTTTTGTTTTTAGCTTTTACTTTGGTCCTCATGGTCTCATTTTATGTAGCAGGGTTCTTGTATTGTCTGGGTTCTTATGACATATGGAAAGGGCCTTTGAGTCTTGAGGCTGGAGTCACTGGACATGGCACCCATGCATGTTAGTTTGCGCCCTCAGGGTGCAGTCACACTTAGAGAGTCATTCAGCCATTCAGTCATTCAGTGAGTTGCTGTATCCTGGTGTGGTGTGGTGTGTCTCTGGCCCTATGGGGTCATGGCCTCCTCTGTGTCCGTGTCCAGTGACTGGGCCTGGATTGTTGTGCCTACTTTTTGGGGTTTAAGTTTTCCTTCATGTTTTTTGGAACTCTCTCAATTTCATTTTACCTTTGTGTATGTCTTAAATGTTCTTTGATTTTAATTGACCTTTTTCGGTTGTTTTTTCCTTTGTGTTTAAGCTCTTGTGCTTTGCTGTCTTTATGTTCTTGCCTGTTGTCAATGCACTTGGTAAACCTCTGTTTTTAAAAGTGCTATATAAATAAAGTTTATTTTTATTATTATTATTATTTTTAATTTCTGTTATACACATCTTCATTGGAATCAGGGTTTTGTAAATAAGTGAATTGTTTCTTTTAGTTAAATCTGTTGATGTCTGTCTGTTTCACATTTGTTTACCTTTAGCATCTGGGATTTGCTCCTCCGGGGCGAGATGGTGAAGGGCATGTCCATCACCGAGCGATCACCCGCGGGCCTGACCGTCACCCTCTCAGCCGGCGTGTGCGGCCTGCGTGTCGGTGACAGCGTTCTGCTGGACCCCGGTGGAGGACCGGGTGGAGGGAAATCTGCAGCTGAAGGTGGCACAGAAACGCACCGTGCCGCCCTGTCAGACCTGGGTGCTGATGCTGTTGTGGACGGCGGGCGGGGGCCGAACGGGTAGTCCGGCGCCGGAGTGTAGAGTGGCGCCGTGGGGCTGCCGTGACGGAACTGGTGCCTCTGCTGCCACTCGTACAGCTGCCACACCGTGCTGGACGCCGGGCCGCCCTGCTCGGGGGTGAGACGGAAGTGGCTGAGGCGGTCCTGGGCGTACTTGTACTCGCCAAGTCGAGAGGGGGGGGGACTCTGGCGGGGGGTCTTTGGCAGCGTCTGGTAGGAGTCTGTGGAGGTGAACTTGTGCTGGGTGGGTGGCGTGCGGCGAGGGAGGGTGTTATCTCTAGATGGAGGGCTGAGAAAATAAGAGGATTTTCTTAAATGTATAAGTTTTTCTATCTCACCTTGAACAATAATAGAATAGAGTGCCCTTTATTGTCTCTCTACTTAATGTACAGCAAGATTGGAGAACTTCTTCTTCAGTGCAACCAGATAATTACACAAAAATATGCAAGATAAAACCCAACTCTATATACAGTATAAAACAGTAAAAAAGGATAAATATTAAGAATATAAGATATAAAAAAGAAAACCTAAAAAAATTAGACCTACAGACATGTGTTGTATTGCACTGGATGATTGAATATTCACAGAATAAACATATATATTGCACAGAATAAATATTCACAGAATGATTGTGTTGCACGGGATGGATGAATATTGAGGTACAATTATAACAGATCAGCAGCAGTGAAAAGTATGTTGCACATTTTACATCATATTGAAGGCTGGAGTCGTTGCATGTGAGAGTTCAGGGTGGTGATGGCTCTCAGAAAATCAACTACAAAAAAGGACATACCATAATTTCGCGATTATAACAAGCACTTTTTTGCTTTTAAATAAGCTCTAATTTTCAGGTGCATATTATACAAGAGTACAAGCAAAATACTTAAAATATTTCATCTTGCCAACATCGCAATTGCAGCACTTCTGATACAAAAAGCCGAAATACTCTCTTTCTCTGCGAAAAATTCCAGCCAAACTTGCGTAATTCGTATTAAACTGACTGTTAAACTGTTCTAATCAAATATTTTGGGTCTTAATTAGTTTAAACTTGTAATCATCGTTTAATTCTCAAGTGTTACCACTCACCGGCAAACACAGGGTGCTGCCATCTTGTGAGCAAGGGGACCACAAAAGCTGCGCTGTGATTGGTCGAAGACATTGGCATGTTGATAGCTGCTCTCTGACTGGTCAGTACACTATGACTGAGCATGCTCAGGCAGAAATTGAGTAATTGCGCATGCATGAAGCAAAAGGTGTTTCCGCATCCATTTGAGAGAGAGAGACAATTGTGTATTTGTCGTGATAATACTGAAATTTCATTGATTAAAACTTTGAGTAAAGGTAATTTTTTAGTTGTCTGAGAGAGTAAGGTTTAAGCAAAATTTGGGTGCATGTTATATTTGAGTACAGTGTTTTTCCAGGCAAAAATCGTGAAAATATGGGGTGCGTGTTATAATCAAGCGCGTGTTATAATCGAGAAATTAGGGTAACTTCAGTTGACTAATAAAATCTCTCGCACAGTAAATTTACTTTTATTTTTTCACTTTGTTTTGATAAAAATCTAGTTTTTATGAAGCCCTTCCACCAAATTTTCTCAAAATCCACAGTGACTAACCCTCTGTGCTCGGCCTTCTGGATCTGGACCCACTGCTCCACCTGCTCCAGGGCGCTCCTCCTGTGAAGCTGCTTGTGCGTGTCAGCTGTGGGTGTGGACGGGGCCCTTTGGTATGTCCCTGCGGCGATCCCGTTGGGCTCCAGGATTGGGCTGGGCGTAGAGACGAGTCCGTTTCTCGTGCAGACGCTGGAGGGCAGCGTGGAGGCGGCTCGTGACGGCGCCCTGGATGGGACCCTTGACACGGGTGCCGAGGCCGACACCTGGTCTGACTGCGGTATGGAGGAGGGGGCGGGGTTAGAGGGCAGGGAGGTGTGCGTGTCCATTTCCAGGACTGTGCTCCCTAACACAGTGTTCGGGGGAGAGTCTTTGTGGAAGCTGCAGCGGTTGTCGACGTCACGGTGGATCGGCTCCAGGAGAACCTCGTGGACAATGGGTCTGATGGGGTCAGAGTCCAAGGTTTTGGACTTGTGGTGGTTTACGTGGTTCGTCTGTGGGACTGCGTTCTGCGGCATTGTGTGCAACTTCCTAGGTGGTCTGTGGGAAATAAAGACTGCATCAGTACAAAGAGCTCTTTTCTCATAATTGTAGAATTGATGCAGGGGGGGACCTCCAGGGATTTAAATGGCATCCCATGTAGAAGTACCCAAAGCTGCAGTACCCAAGTATCCACTTGAGGCTAGCTGAAGAAAAATAACACCTTAATGATTGAAACAGAGTTAATTTTGTTGACTAATTATTTTTGTCATAGTTTTCGTCAACAACCTTTTGTCCCCTGATGAAAACTAGTCAGTAACTAATAAAAACAAGTGCACATGGACAAAAACTAAACCTTAATTAACTGACATTTTCATCAACAAATAAAAACTAGACTAAAATGTTTGACAGAGACTTAATCCAATCAGACCTAATTTGGTCATGTAGAAAGTCGGGACAAGTTAGGAATATATCCAATCACAGCTACTTTGGTTGTGTGGAAAGGTTGGATTGACATGGAGACAGGAAGGACCCAGATGCGAAACAGTGTATGGTTCACAAGAAGCAGTTTTATTGAACAGGCACAGGAGTAGTTGAGTTGGGAGCGGAGATCGAACCAGCGATCTTTGGATCAGGAGCTGGTGACACTGTCCTCTCGGCCACACCGTAGCCTCTCTCACTCTCAGTCTATCAGAGTCTATAAGGTGGAGCGTGCTCAGACTCACTTGCTTTCTCGAAGCAGGAAGTGACGAGGATAGCCAAAGAACACCCTCACAGATCAGGACCCTCACAGATCAGGACTCACAGACGGGTACTCGGCGTCACAAACAGGAAACAGGATCAGATACTGGGGATCAGACGGCCACCACAGATCGGGACTCACAGACAGATACTCGGCATCAGAAACAGAAGGCGAGGTCGGCAACCAGGGATCAGGCAGGCAGGTAAGTGCAGAGCAGAAACAGGTCGATACCTTGAGGTCTATCCGAGGAACAGGCGATACAGGCAGCAACAGGAACAGAACAGGTCGGCAACGGGTGATCAGTCCGGATAGCTGGTCTGGTGTTCTTAGCATGAGAGCGAAGACGATCTGACACTGAGTGAGTGTGGAGCCGGGGTTTAAGTAGGCGGACTGATTGCAGTAGATGAGGCGCAGGTGTGAGCAGGCGCACAGGTGACAGGGGTTGAGCTGATTACATCAGAGCTGGAGTGAGGCAGGCTGAGACTGAGGCTGCGGCTGTGAAAGAACCCCCCTCTAAAGGGACGGCTCTCGACGTCCCAACATCATCGACGGGCAGGGTGGGAGGGGAGAGGAACCTCAGTACTCCTCAGAGGCCGAATCATCGCGGGTGGTGGAACAGGAGCCTCCTCCTCTTCCTCTTCAGCATCTGACTCCTCCTCGGACATGGGGGTGTTTATGGGATCGGTGACAGATGACTGTTGAGAAGGGCGTCCCCGCCTACCAAGGAATGGCTGCTCAGGGTGTCTCACATGGAACTCTTTGATCATGTCCTTGTCCAGGATGTTCCGAGAAGGTACCCAGTATCTCTCCTCAGGACCGCAACCCTCCCAGTCCACGAGGTACTGCAGACCTCTTCCTCGTCGACGGGAACGGAGCAGACAACAGATGGTGAAAGCAGGACCTCCATCGATGAGGCATGGAGGAGGAGGAGGAGCCACATCAGGCGACAGATGACTCTCGTGGACTGGCTTGATATTGGACACGTGGAACGTGGGATGGACTCTCATGGAGCGGGGAAGTGCCAACCTCATGGCCGTCGGGCTGATGATTCTCTGGATGGGAAAAGGACCCACAAACTTAGGGGCCAGTTTTCTGCTCTCTACACGAAGAGGTAGGTCTTTTGAAGATAGCCAAACTTTTTGATCCACCTGATATGTAGGAGCAGGAGTCCGACGACGGTTGGCCGAGGTGGTGTAGCGCTCGACAGACCTCTGGAGGGTGGCTCTGGCATGGGCCCAGGTCTGACGGCAACGGCGGGCGAAGGAGAGGGCAGATGGGCAGGAGACCTCGTTGTCCAAGGCAGGAAACAGCGGAGGTTGGTAACCGTACACACACTGGAAAGCGGATAGACCGGTGGACGAGCAGACCAAGGAGTTATGGGCGTACTCCACCATAACAACTGCCGAGACCAAGAAGAGGGGTTCTGGGACACCATGCAGTGAAGGGCCGTCTCCATCTCCTGGTTCATCCTTTCTGATTGTCCATTGGATTGAGGGTGAAACCCGGAGGACAGACTGGTGGTGGCCCCGAGGAGACTGCAGAACTCCTTCCAGAACACAGATGAGAACTGGGGCCCCCGGTCGGAAACCACGTCCACCGGAAGACCATGGATACGGAAGACGTGGTTGAGAACCAGCTGGGCAGTCTCCTTGTCAGATGGTAACTTGGTCAGGGGAATGAAGTGAGCCATCTTCGAGAACCTGTTGACAACTGTGAGGATGGTGGTGTGTCCGTCCGAGGGAGGAAGGCCGGTAACAAAGTCCATGGAAATGTGGGACCAGGGCAGATGAGGGATTGGAAGAGGATGGAGGAGTCCAGCAGGAGCTTGATGAGAGGACTTGTGCTGGTTGCAGATGACACAAGCCTTGACAAAGTCCCTCGTGTCCTCTTCCAAGGTGGGCCACCAGAACCTCTCGAGTAGAACTTCCTGAGTGCGACGGGCTCCGGGATGACAGGACAGGTTGGAGGCATGGGACCACTGGAGGACCTCAGACCGGAGGATCTCAGGAACGAAGAGGCAGCGGGGTGGACAGGAGCTGGGACCAGGCTGATCCCGGGTGGCAGCTTTGACCCGTTCCTCGATGTCCCAGGTTACAGTGGCTATGACGCAAGGAGGAGAGAGGATGGGGGCAGGTTCCTCCAAACAGTCGTCATCCCGGAGGAACTGGCGAGACAGGGCATCAGGCTTTGTGTTGCGGGACCCTGGACGATAAGACAGCGTGAAGTGGAATCGGGTGAAGAACAGGGACCATCGGGCTTGCCGGGAGTTAAGTCTTTTGGCGGTCTTAATGTACTCAAGATTCTTGTGGTCAGTCCAAACCATGAACGGGTCCTTGGTCCCCTCTAGCCAGTGGCGCCACTCCTCCAGAACAAGTTTCACCGCCAAGAGTTCTCGATTGCCGATGTCGTAGTTTCTCTCGGCTGGGGTCAGGCGACGGGAAAAGAAGGCACAAGGGTGGAGCTTGTGATCCGAGGGAGACCGCTGTGAGAGGACGCCTCCAACTCCCACATCAGAGGCGTCTACCTCAACGAGGAACTGGAGTTCGGGGTCAGGCATCTGGAGGATGGGAGCAGACGTGAACCTCTCCTTCAGTGTCCGAAAAGCAGATTCTGCAACTGGAGTCCAGAGAAAGGCTCTTTTAGAGCTGGTGAGGGCGGTGAGTGGAGCTGCTACAGTGCTGTAGTTCCGGATGAAGCGTCTGTAGAAGTTGGCGAACCCCAGGAATCATTGAAGCTGCTTGCGAGACTCAGGAACTGGCCAGGAGGTGACAGCAGAGACCTTAGTGGGATCCATTTGGATGTGACCCTTGGTGACGATGTAGCCCAGGAAGGAGACTGACGGGACATGAAACTCGCACTTTTCGGCCTTCACGAAAAGGGAGTTCTCCAGAAGTCTTTGAAGGACAGACTGAACATGGTGGACGTGGTCGCTGTGGTTCTTAGAGAAGATGAGGATGTCGTCAAGGTAGACAAAGAATTATTTGTTGATCATGTCTCTGAGTACGTCATTAACCAGGGCCTGGAAGACTGCGGGAGCGTTGGTGAGTCCAAAAGGCATGACGAGGTACTTGTAGTGACCAATGGGGGTGTTGAATGCTGTCTTCCATTCATCTCCCTCCCGTATGCGGACCAGATGATAGGCGTTGCGAAGATCTAGCTTGGTGCCCCCGTAACAGCTCGAAAGCGGAGGAGATCAGAGGCAGGGGGTAACGATTCTTGACCGTGATCTCATTCAGTCCTCGGTAGTCGATACATGGTCTCAGGGACTTGTCTTTCTTTTCCACAAAGAAGAAACCTGCTCCAGGCGACGAGGAGAGATGGATGAGACCAGCAGCCAGTGAATTATTGATGTATTCCTCCATAGCCTTTCTCTCAGGAGCAGACAGGGAGTACAGCCGACCTTTGGGAGGGGTGGTGCCGGGAAGGAGATCCATTGCACAGTCGTAAGGACGATGAGGTGGCAGAGAAGTGGCCTTGGTTTTACTGAAGAAAGAGCTGAAGTCATGGTAATCAGGAGGAACGTTGGAGATCTCAGGTGGAGGAACGATACTCACAGGCTGGAGTGAGGGCATGGCGTCCTTTAAACAGGTAAGGTGACAAGCGGTTCCCCAACCGCAGATGGTGCTGGTGGCCCAGTCAATTTGGGGGTTGTGTCGACGAAGCCATGGGAAGCCGAGGATAAGGGGCAGATCAGGGTAGTCGAGGATGTGGAACTGTATGGTTTCTCTGTGGTTGCCCGACAGGATCATGGAAACAGGGGTAGTTTGGTGTGTGATGACTCCCATTTCATGTCCGTCCAAGGCTTTAGCAGGGATGGGACGACTAAGTGGAGTTTGCCTCAGGCCCAGTTGTTCTGCTACGTCCTTACTTATGAGACAGGAGTCGGCACCAGAGTCGATGAGCGTGGCCAGAGTATGAGGACCACCAGGCAAGAGCAAACGGGCTTGGAGCAGGAGACGAAGAGTGTGAGAGGACTCAACAGCAGAGCTCACCCGTATCCTCTCCACTACGGATGAGCCCGCTCTTTTACTGGGCAAGCTGCAATGAAATGTCCCTGTCCCCCACAGTACAGACAAAGTTGGGCAGAAAAGCGTCGCCTCCGTTCAGCAGGAGTAAGGGAGGTGCGCCCCAACTGCATGGGTTCAGGCTCGGCGGGTCCCAAGGACGGACGTGGCCCTGTGGTATCTCCCAGAGGTGTCCTTTGCACAGACGGACGACTGGAACCCTGGCGACGTTCTCTTCTCCGTGCCTGGATTCTAAGATCAATTCTTATGGCTAGGTTGATGATTTCGTCAAGGGAAGATGGAACCTCGTGAGAGACCAGTTCATCTTTGATATAGTCCACTAATCCATGCACGAAGGCGTCGATCTGAGCCGAAGGGTTCCAACTGCTTCGACTGGCTCTAGTGCGAAAGTCAATGGAGAAGTCTGCTACAGATCGTTGTCCTTGTCTCAGATCTAGGAGCCCCGCCGCCACTTCAGATCTGGCTGGGCAGTGCCCAAAAACCTTACGTAGTTCAGCAACAAAGGCAGGAAAGTTCTGACAGGCAGGTGACTGGCGGTCCCACTCTGCTGTTGCCCAAAGCCATGCCCGACCAGTCAGTTGATTTATAGTGAAAGCTACCTTGGCTAGCTCTGAGGTGAACGAGCGTGGCTGCAGGGCGAAGAACAGAGTACAGTTCGTGATGAACGGTGAGCAGTGTTCTGGATTCCCATCATAGCGTTCTGGAGCCCCCACACGAGGCTCAGGAGAGTCGGAGACACAACAGCAGGAGTGGAGGAAGCAGGCCAAGAGCTGACTGAAGATGGCTGAAGTAGCTGGGCGGCTAAGCCTTCTTCCATTTCTTTAACAGTCTATGATTCAACTTAACAAATTTTCATGGCTCATTTCTTCATACAGCTAACACAACTACTGGTATGTGAAATAAATGTACTGGCCAACAGCAGTGTACCTCACTGGTGGTAAGCTTGTTCTCCTTAAAGGTGCAGCCCTGGAGCCACTTCACTGATCACTGTTTGGTACCTGATACAACCCAACTTCCAAAAAACTAAACTAGCCCTTTAAAAATGGAGGGATCTTTAAAAATGCAACTGCAACAGTTTGGCTGTAAGACCATATTGTATTGCATAAAACTGGGGTAGAAAAATGTTGCGTTAAAGCATTTTGTTTAACTAATTAACTTCTTAAAATGAGTTAAAACAATCCAGTGAATAGTCGTTATGGTAACATGCCCCTACACAACAAGCAATTGATCCTAAATATGAATGAAAAGTCACGTCAGAGGGTGGATCAGGTTTAGAAAAATGTCGAGGAGAGGCTGTCTTCAGCTGGATTCCCCGTCTGTCATTCATGAAAAACTAGGGCACTCTTTTGGGATTTCCTCTTCCTGAAAAAAAAAGGCACAGCAAGATGCGGGTGTGTGAGGCTGCCAGTGAATGATGGGATATATTTGATCTGTGCCACCTCCTGCCGTTTACGCATGAATAATACATGGCAAGAGCAGCTGCTCGTTCAAAAAGCAGTGTTTTCTCCTCATCAGAACGTCAACGCTGAAAAAGCAAACACAAAAAAAACACTAGTGTGTGCATATGCTGAAGTTTTTAACTGAGACTGCTGATGACCCGAGTCAGTGTAATCCAAAGTGCCAAACAGAAACACCAACATGATCAGTCTGGGGTCATATTTCCTCTTAGGATCAAACATCTGACATCTTCTTTTATTGCCATAATATTTTTATTGAAGTGTATAACCGCAAAAATAGAGCTTTATCACAAATCATATTTCACTTTCATGGCTGCATGGCTCTATCTCGAGGTTTAACAAATGGATAAAACAACAAAATAAAAACTAAACAAAATTCAATAAATAGATAAAATGAACAGAGCTTCTCTAAGTCAAACAAGGCTATTTAATTAAAAAAAGAAAATCAAAGTTAGTTGCAGTATATTAAAACAAAATTTAAAAAAAGCCTGTATTTCTACATGAATTTTGTGACTGCAATGTGATTGGCTTTTAAAATAATAAATGAAGGGTTTCCATTTTTTTTTTAAACTTATTTTTAACGTTTGTTATATTTTATAATGGGAGGGTTGACAACAGCTGATTTAACCAATGGGTGGCACTGGGTCTGTTAATGTCTTCCAAATTTTGTGCAATACATTTTTTTCAGACAACAGACTATGGTCAATAAATTAGCATTCATTTTTAGTGTAACAATGTTTTTCTGGATATATTGCTAACAGAAAGAATTTGGTGTCCAGTAGTATCTGTTTGGAAATGATCTTCTCAATGGGCCTCATTCACCAACCGTTCTTACGAAGAAATTTCTTCTTAAAGCCCACTTACGCACATTTCACGAAGATTCCGACATTCACCAATAGTTTCTTATCTGGGATTTGTTCTTAGGTAAGAACAAAATCTACGCACACTCAAGAGCACACTTAAGCACATTTGACCGCTGATATTCTTGTGGAAAGTAATTAATTATTGTGTTTATTTTTATTCTACAGTTGTGCAAGATGGGATTTAAATTAAAATCTTAATTCTATCTTATTTTTTTCAGTTTTAAATTGAATAATATATTTTCATTATTTTACAAATCATCGTGGCACAACACTAACACGGAAATTCACATCTATTATGTTAAATGGAACCACACCATCCAATTACCAGATTGGTCACTCTATTTAAAGGCCCCAGGTGAGACCCCACTGAGGATCACAATGGCATATTTGCTGCTACTGGAAAACATGGCAGATCGCGCTCTGCGGAGGGAACGCATGTTCCGAGACCACGCAGATCTGTTTTCAGAGAGTGATGAGTATCTGATAAGACGATTTAGACTTCCAAGACCTGTGCTCATCGAACTTTGTAATATTTTGGAGCCAGCCCTGTGGAGCCACACCAAAAGGTCTAATCCTGTACCACCGCAGGTGCAGGTGCTCTCCACCTTGGGCTTTTTAGCCACCGGGACATTTCAGAGGGAGATAGGAGACAGAGTGGGTATATCTCAGTCATCCATCAGCCGCACTCTCCCGCACGTTTTGGAAGGAATCAATCGACTGGCCACACAATGTATAAAATTCCCCTATACAGCAGAGGAGCAGGTCCCAGTCAAGACAGGATTGTATTCCATTGCTGGTCTACCTAACACCATTGGCGCAATAGACTGCACACACGTGCGTATTAAGGCACCCTCTTCAGATCCATTCCCATACCTCAACCGCAAGCAATACCACTCCATAAATGTACAAGTCATCTGCGACTTCCAGAACCACCTTCTGAATGTGGTCTCCCACTTCCCAGGCGGTGCACATGATTCTTGTATTTTACAGAACAGCTCTGTCGGTATGCGTCTGGAGCAAGGAGCTGCCGGAGACACGTGGATCGTTGGTAAGCATATTTAATTAATTATGTTTTCCAACAACAGTGTCCTTCTATTATTATGACTTATTTTATTAGGAGATAGAGGATATGCCCTGGCTCCCTGGTTAATGACACCACTCACCAACCCCAGGACTCACCAGGAGATATCATTCAATCACCGGCACGCACGCACTCGCTCTACCATCGAGCGCACCATTGGCATCTTAAAAGGACGCTGGATGTGTTTGGACACAGCAGGTGGCAAGCTGCTTTACAAGCCAGAGAAGGTGTGTATAAAAAGAATAGCAGGGAAATTGTTTTATTCTCTTTTTTTTAATGGTGTATAGGCCACCTCAGCCACATTTGATTAAAAAAAAAAAAAAAGTTTTATAACCTGTGGGCGTCTTTCCATCATTTTAGGCTTGTAGGATAATCATGGCCTGCTGTGTCTTGCACAACATAGCCATGAAACGTGGTGTCCCAGCTCACCCTCAGCCTCCACAACCACCAGAAGACGCACAACCTGAGCCACTCCTGGGACCGGACAACAGACTTGCTGTCCAACTTCGGCAGCAGTTAATTGATCGGTTGTAGTTTAAATAAGGACTTGAAATTAAATTTCAGTGTGATTATTTATATCTTACAGTTTTAAGAGAAGAAAACACGATAAGACAGGTTTCACAGTATATATCTTTATTTTTTCAAATTGGTATTAAGTTCTTTTAGAGTGTCGGAGATTGTAGCCAGTGTTGAGGCTATCTGTGAAAGAGTTTGGGCAATTTTCTCCTGATTGTCCAGGACTGCATCTGAGATCAGACGTGGGCGGGCTGACCGAGTCCTGGGCGCACGCATGGAGGCACTGCTGCAGGATGGTACAGGCAGTGAGGCGCCAGGCTCTGCCTCAGAGCGTGGTTCTATCAGGGACACTTCATCTGCAAATAAATGATTAAAATTTAAAACATTTAAGTGACCTTTAAATTTCAATTAGGCAGAGTTTGGTCCATAAAGCAAAAGCAAATGTTTAAATGCAAACTAAGCATTTAGGTAACACTTTAAGTCATATGAACAGTAAAACGCGTCACCTCTTGTGGTTCTACAGCTAGAGCTTTTAGATAGTACCGTCACATGATATTGGTTCGAAATAAAAGCTTACCTTCTGGTTCGGGGATAGGAGAGGGTTGAGGAGGTGAAACCACTGACACAGGGCCCCGGTCTGTGTCTAAATCCTCTGTAGAAGGCACACCTGAGAGTGCCGTCTCTCCAATAATTGCCCCATGCGCTGGTCCAGCTCCGACAGTTCAGGGTAAGCCTGTCCCCCTCCAGTGGTCAGCAGCTCTCTTTTGTATTTGGCAATTTTTTTTTTTGCCTCAGATTTAAGATCAAACCATTTCTTTTTTATTTCATCAGTTGAGCGCGCTTCCCCAGACACAGCGTTCACCTTATGAGCAACAGTATCCCATGCTTCTTGTTTTCCTGTTCCTTTAAATCCACTGCTAACACTACTAAATAAAATGCTACTTTTTCGCTCGACTTCCTGCAGAAGTACCTCGATTTCAGAACTGCCAAAGTTCTTCTTTCTCCTCGATTCAGGTGCTGTGTCGCCTTTAAACTTGCGTTTAGGCATCGTGAGTTATCGTCTTTGTCTTCCTATATTGTGCACATGGCCCGGCAGTGTCATGCCCTTTTATGGGCATTGGCGGGCCGTTTACCTATGTTAATGAGGATAAACCTGCACGCGCTTGCAATTTACGAATCAGTGGAATTCATCAAGATAAGAACACAGGTGTGAACAATTCTGGCAGTTTAAGAATGCGTCATGAATCTGATGTAGACTTTTCTTAGGGCTGTTCTTAAGAACAAATTAAAGAAAAAACTTAGGAAGATATTGGTGAATGAGGCCCAATGATATTTAAAACCTCTTCCCAAAATATATTCATATTTCCTGCATTCCCACATACATTGAACTCATCTGACATCTTTTTTTTTTTTTTTTTCAAAATAAGCGCCATGCCTTTGAGAAACAACAACTAACAGGACATACCTGATGAGTGCATCTGTGTGGTTCTCCATCATCGTGGCCTGGTTCATCGCCCTCAGCCAGGTGTTCATGTCCTCCTGCGTGTCAGCACTGAAGTAGTACGTCCTCATGCCCGTGTGTTCTGCCTGCGAGCCAATCACAGAGCTCTGCTTGTAAAGGTACGAGTGCATACCAGTGTGGCTAGCCTACAGGAAGACAGAGGAGAGTGGGTCAGCAGTGAGGAAGAAGAGGAGGGGGTTTGTGTCAGAGAGACGGGGAGGTTCATGCTGTCCGACAGGAGACAACATCGAGGGAGCAAATGGGCATCGAACAAAAACAGAGAGAGAAACCACACGAGAGAAAACAGAGAAAATGCCAGCCAGAGACGACCAACAGGGCCACAAGTTTGGACTGATGAGACAAAAGAGTCGCCGGTAAGATGGAGAAGACATGATCAAAATAAACAAGGAACCAGATTTTCCTCTCGAACTTGCTTAATGCCTCTTTTATACTGCTTTAAAATGATTAAAAGCCCAAAAATCAGGAAATAAGACTTTAAAAACATGTCCAGGTAACATTTATTATCACAAGACTTTATGATTTCTGTTCATCTACGTCCAAGTCATAACTGTGAACAATATCTCAAGGACGCCGCCAGGAATGTCCAGTCTGACATAAGGATGACCTTGGTAAAGTTTGAAGGTCATAATTCAAAGGTCATTGTCATTCCCTCTTATGTTATCCACCCTTGGTAACCTGATATCTCATGAACTGAATTAAACGCTTTATTTCTAACATTTAAAAAAAACAAACATGGGTAGTCACCATAAACAAATACATGCATATACCAAAAAAAACAAAGAAGGAAAACTGTTGATGATATATTGCTTGTGCAGCAAGTTTACATGCTCGAAAAGGAGTAGGAAGAAGTATAAACTTCTTTAATCCTCCCCCTGTTATTACCACAAACTACAGTCAAGGTTTTAATTTCTCCATATTTATAATATTAACAACATTCACCATTTATTCAGGAACCAATGAACTTTACAATAAATCTTTATGAACTCATTAAAGGACTTTTCAAGGATTTTGGACGTCATAGGTCAAAGTCTTAGAGTCTCATGTTCATCTCTTGCTTGTGCACCAAATGGGCCCTTTATTGATGGCGAGAAGTGCTTTTACAACACAGTGGCTGGAGCGTCTTAATTCGCAACTTTTAGGACCCATATTCTTGGTGCAAAGCCCAACGCAGGGCACAAAGAGGATGGACTAACTGAAGGATGATCTGACAGGATTATGGAAGCCAAAGGCCAAAGGTCAAGGTAAGTGTGCCTCAGTGCAAACCTCACTAAGAAAGTGATACATCGAAAACCCTCTCAGGTGTATTGTTAAAACTCAATATCTCACACAAATATCTAGTCTGACTAAATGATTAAATCATTTGATTTTGAGTTTGATGACCTCACATTAGGTCTCCACATATCACAAAACCACCACGGTCTTTCCTCTCAACCCTCCACTGTCCCCTCACCGTCCAACACTTTGACATCTGGAGGAGAAACAAAACCATCAGGCCGTAGATCTAGTTTCCTTTTCCATCCCTCTATCTTAAAAGGAATGAAACAGCCTTTGCTCAGCACAGAAAAACAGATGTTCCTGAGTGACAGAGTGAAATGTAAGCCTGATTTGTTTCCACTCTGTCGAGATAACTGCCCTGATGGCAGGCGTGTTGGAGCTTTAGATATTTCTTTGCACACGTGCTAACAGAGACATTAGTCTCGTTATTTCAAACACTGTGGGTGTTTAGTCTCTGCACAGACTCATCACTGTTTCATTTTTCACACCAGTCTAACCTATATCTCTCACTTTTCCTTTAACCTTCCACGAGTTCATTTCAATACAGAATATTTAAGAAGGTTAGCAGAAATGAAGCAGAAGAACTACAGGAAAGAGAAGAGGGTGAAATCAGGGCTGTGTTTTCTTTCTTGCTCCTCCATCTACAAGCTTTGGCTGAACCATCTTCAGTCCTCAGGGACTTTCATCAGCACTGAAGCTGGTTTTCTCCTTCTGCTGTAAATTTCACCCTGAAGTTTCTGTTTCTGAGTTCACAGAGATGCCTCAGAATGTTCGCTTCTCGATAATTCATGGAATCGGGTGGTGATCCTGCATCTGATCTCACTTTTTCTCTCAGCAGGAAACATCTGAACATGATGTCAGTTGATCGAAAAACTTCACTACAGTGTGGGACCAGGACTACCAAGATGGAAATGCCAATGCCATAGTTTATCAAATCAGGGTAAAACAAGGGGGCGGGACGGTGTAGCAGTGCACGAGCCTCAAAGCAAGAAGGTTGCTGGTTTGATCCCCATGTCAGTCAGAGCCTTTCTGTATGGAGATATGCATGAGCATGAATAGTTGTCTGACTCTTTATGTGGCCCTGTGATTGGCGGCAACAGTTACAGTGGTCAGAAAACCCTCTGTTAAGCAGCAGGAGATCCTGAGCAGAACCAGACTCGTGTTGAAGCCCTCCACTGAAGCCCTGCTGGGGTCGTGGGTGGGCGGAGATGAGGAGGTGGGCGGAGACAAAAGGACAAAAGAGAGAATTCATGGTTGTGATTATTTTATGGATACCCATGAGGCACCTCGTTTTCAAGAGGTTCTTCTCCATATGGCTGTAAATGTAGTTATTATGGAGATATAATTAAAAACAACCATGGATGGAGAGCTCGTTGTTATGTTTGCATCCTGTGATTGATAAGACGTCAGATGTTGTTCTGACACTTCCAGCAGCCTATTTGCAGCTTTTGATGACGTATTGATTAGACTTCTGTGTGTTTTTTCTCTAGATTTGCCTGATGTGTTTCTTAATGTTTATTATTCTTGCTGTTCGCTCTGCTCCCTTTGACGTCACCAGACTCTCTATGATATAGTGCACATTCATTAAGGCTGCACCTCTGATCAAATAATCTCAGATTACTGCATCACTTACAGCTGTTTTTAGTTAATAGAGCCTAAGTGTTCTGGATCCTTCATAAAAGGGTCCTAGCTGCAGAAGTGGGTTATTAAAGGCCCCTTTTAAAAAGACGTGCTCCATTGTGTACAGCTCAATAAGTGTCCTACTTTCCCTCTTTCCTCCTTCCTTCCTTCTGTGTTTTCAGCGTCAGGATGGAGATGATATGAGAGAACCCACTCGACAGCAGACGCATGCAAATGAAGTCCAATTAAAGCTTAAATCTTCCCTTTGCTAATTGGCTCTCTGAATAATGAATGCAGGACGATATGAGGAGTTTGGATTGTTGTGGTGGGATCTCCACGATAATACACCATTCTTTGGTTTATGTGCTGATTCTTCATAAATATGGCTCCCTGTCTGCAGAAATCAGACGTGTGTGGTCCACTGTCCTCACCAAACAGGCTCATAAGTATTGCAGACAGGACTGTTACCTCTGCTGTTTCTTCACTGTTAACCATGAACTCTGGATAAACCCAGCACGCAGATGCAGACATGTTCACAAACAAACATAAATGCTGTCTCTCCTACGAGCCTCCCAGGTTTCCTCACAGCTCCCTGATGAGTGCTCGGCTGTCTGGCGGTAGAAACAGGCTGCTGCTCGCCCTTTTAACGTTTGAATATAATTCCTCGCTCTCTGCCTGAGTTTGCTCTTGACCCTGATCCTGGTTCATATTTTAAGATCTGGGAGTTGATTGCACCACCCGCTCCCTCCGTCTGACTCTGGATAACCTTCTGTGCCGGCTCTCTGGTGAAGCTCTGGTCAATGAGATGAAACTTGTAAAACAGCCTGAGACAAACTTTATGCTTTCATTTCAATCTGATGCAACAAGAAGCAGCACATGGATCTTCTTAGAGCCGGGATACTCTGACACTAATTATGCCTCAGTAACAGCCGCAGCTAAGGCCAGACAAAGTGTTTTTAGGCTGTCTGTTCTCATGGATTTTGGAGGGATGAGGTCAAACATACTTGGACACTAAGTTCTGTTAAATGGTTTTATACTTAAAGAGGGAAATGTGCTCCGCTGAGGTTTTGGGAAAGCCTTTGCTGTAACTTGTGACCTGCTTTATAAGCTAAAATATCTCATCAAGACAAATATACTTTATTATCTAATGCGAAACCTTCTTTATGGGATTATTTTTCTCCTTGGACATTAAGTACGCCTTTGGCGTCACTTCTTTGCATTAATGAAAAAGACATCCACATATTTGTGGACCACGAATCTCCTCAAAGAAAATAAGAGACTTGTTTCTAACACAGGACTCAATCAGCCTGTCAGCTGCAGGCAGTTCAGTTGTTCAGGTGTGTTGGATTACAGGAAACATAGAAACCATTCTCGACCGCTCATCCGAGAAAAAACATGTGTTAGGTTTCTCCAAACACATCCTAAAAACGCCCGCTGAAAGGAGAGATCCTGAGGAAGTAGCTGTCTGAACTGTCCTGCTCACTCAGCATCAGCTCTGACAGACCAGAGCGGACTCTGCAAGCTTCAACGGGATGGACCTCATGGTGAGAGATGGACCACTGATGCTGGTGCAAGTGCTGAGATGAAGGAGCAGAAAAAAAACTCTTGTTAAAGGATAGAGATTCGAGAAGGTGTTGAAACATCCCTCAGAGATCTCGGTCCATAGTGTAATGACAGTTGCTTCAGATTTGATGGCTGCACATCCATGATGAGAATCTCCTGCTCCACCACATCATAAAGGTGCTCTATTACAAACTACAAATTTTTGGGGCCTTGTGTTGAATGTAAAGAAAGAAAGAATACAATGATTTGCACATCCCTTTATACCTCTGTTTAATTTCATGCACGGCAAAGACAAGATATTTAATGTTAAATCTGATAAACTTCATTGTTTGTTTGCAAATATTCACTCATTCTGAATTTGATACCTGCAACATGTTCCAAAAAAGATGGGACAGGGGCAAGAACAGACTGGGAAAGTTGGGAAAGTTGAGAAATGTTGAAAAGACTCCTGTTTGGAACATTCTCCAGGTGAACAGGTTTAATAAAACAGGTGAGACTCATGATTGGGTAAAAAGGAGCATCACTGAAAGGATGGGGTGAGGGTCACCACTCTGTGAACTGTGAGAGCAAATAGTCCAACAGTTTAAAGCAGCACTATGTAGTTTTTCCACCTTAATATAATATTTCTAGAGTCATTGTGATGGTACATCACCTTACAACAGGTTGAATGACACCTCTGTCATGGTCTGAGGGGGTCTGTATCACCTTGGCACAAAGTAACTTGGAGGTGGACGGTAGGAAAACTTCCACACTAAAAAACTACAAATTTTTACAGCTTTGACTGCTTGGCATACATGACTTCCCCCTCCTTTCCAAATCGTTTAAAAGATGGAAGTTGAGGTGAAAGCTAAATGTATGCGCTGACTAATCAGCGCTAAAGTCCTGTGGAGGGCAGCAATACGCCTTAGCTGTGCCTACTCTGCCAGAATTTAAAAGAAGAAGAAGAAGAAGAAAGCTAAACGTAGAGTTGTTATCACGGCAGAAGCAGCGAAAAACCGGAAGAAAAGAAAAGTTTTATCAGAGGACACAAAAAAAAAAGAAAGCGAGAGAGTAACAAGCTAAATGCCCAGACAGAGATAAACATTGGCCCGGCGTTCACTCGCTGGCGTGAGCTGAAAGACGAGGAGGGATGTCTGACTGATGCTGATTTAGCCCTGTTATTGTTGGACTTGTAAGTGCATGTTGCTAACAACTAAAACATGATCAGACTGTACCTTATCAGTCCACATGGTTTATTTGTCTCTCGGGACGTCCTGTCAGCTCGCTTCTCCTCCGTCTGTATGTCAACAAATGCACATTGGTGTGAGGTGCTCTGTTTAACGACCGTGCATTTACACTCAATGACCATAGAGGTCCCTAAAGAGCAGAAAGCCGGAATCTTACGTAGTGCGGCTTTAAGAACAACGTTTCTACAGTTCACAATATCATCAAAGGATTCAGATAATCTGAGAAATCTCTGCACTCAAGACCAACACTGAATGCCTGTGACCTTTGATTCCTCAGGCAGCACTGCATTGTAAAGCAGCATCATTCTGTAAAGGATATCACCACGTGGGCTCAGGAACACTTCAGAAAACCACTGTCAGTTAACACAGTTCATCTCTACATCTACAAGGTCAAGGTCAAACTCTACCATGCAAAGACAATGCCAAATATCAACATGGACATGGTGTCCTCCGGGCTAAAGAGGAAAAGGACCATCCAGACTGTTATCAGAGCAAAGGTCAAAAGACAGCATCTGATGGTATGGGGGGGTGTTAATGCCCATGGCATGGGTAACCTGCACATCTGTGAAGGCTCCATTGATGCTGAAAGGTACATACAGGTTTAGGAGCAACATGCTGCCATCCATCTTTTTCAGGGACATCCCCTGCTTATTTCAGAGACAATGAAGACACATTCTGCTCGTGTTACAACAGCGTGGCTTCAGAGTCAAAGAGTGCAGGTACTAGACTGACCTGCTGCAGACCACACCTGTCTCCTATTTAAATTTTTGGTGCATCATGAAGCACAAGCGCCCACTTTTTTTGGATCATTTTCTGTACAGCCTAGAGATGGTTGTGAGTACATATCCCAGTAGATAAGCCACATCCCTGGAATCTTTTCTTCTTCATTCTGAAGCTCAGTTTGAACTTAATCAGGTCATCTCGAGTATGTCTACATGCCTAAATGCATTGAGTTGCTGCCATGTGATTAGCTGAGTAGTCATTTGCATTAGTGAGTGAATATCTTGTTTCAGCTCTAACTTAAACTCATATTCCAAATCTGCTCTGGATGATAAAAACAGCTTCATGTTGTGGAAACATCCAGAGCATCATTTGAACTTCAGTCAGACCATTAACTCATTATTTCCTCTTCCTGTTACATCAGTGGTGATGAAGTCCAACACAAACACACACATGTCCTAAAATAACTCTGACAGGAATGTTGAGAGGGTCATTCATGGCTGAGAGAGGGCGACACACCTACTCACTGAATCCTCACAGATAAACGTCCACCTCCATCTCTGCCTCTCTGTGGGTGTTGGAGTCAGACCCTCATCTTCTCCTGTTATTTGTTTCCTCTGTTGTGTTATTTGTGTATTACAATTCCTCCACCCTCTTTCTTTCCACAGTCTGGCCCTCATCACTTCCTCTCTTGATACCCCCTTTATTTTCCAGCCCTAATCACTTCCTTCCTGTCCTCTGTTCTCTCTCCTCGAGCCTCCAAACTGAAAAATATCTCCCGCTCGTCGGCTCATGAAGTGCACAGCCCTGTGGACAAACACACTCTCGCACACTTTTGTCCGGTGCTATTTAAAGAGTCATTGTGCTCATGAAGATAAGCCGCAGCAGCCGGGGCATAGAAATCTCATGATAAGGTGAAACACGACTAAAACTGCAGCTACAGAAATTCAATTTACACCGAAAACATCCAGACATTATCGTCAACAGACAAGACGGGACGATCGTGAATTTAAGGGAAACGATTACAGTCAAAGAAATAATCCCAGTTAAGGATTAAGCTTGATGATTTTGAAATATTTTAGCAAGACTCTGGAAGCCTATCCTGCTGAATTTTTGAGTTCCTGTCTTTGCCTTGTCTGGGAAACACCAATACTAGTTTTTAAAGGAAATTGAAAAATAAAGTCTATTTTTATTCAATCCATACATCCATTATTTATACTGCTTATCTCTTTCAAGGTCACGGGGGCTGGAGCCTATCCCAGCTGACACTGGGCAAGAGGCAGGGTACACCCTAAACCAGTCACAGGACCACATAGGGAGACAGACAGCCATTCACCGATCATTCCTGAGGGCAATTTAGAGTCAGTGATTAACCTAATGAGCATTTTCTTGGCGTCTGTGAGGAAGCTGGAGTGCCGCATGCACAGGAGAACGTGAAAACTCCACTCAAAAAGGCCCTGAACAATACAGGGATTGAACCAGCAACCTTCTGTGAAACACAAGCATTATGCTACGTTCCATTTACATCGGAATTGGGAAGAGGGGAGTGGGAATGACTTCATATCCAAGTTATCAGCGTTCCACTTACAAAGTCAGAAAAACTTGCCAACCTATCAGGCTATTGTTAGCCGTAGTTAGCATGGCCTGCATTGTACAGTTCACTAATACCACATGAAGAATGTAAATAACACTATAGCAGCATTTATATATATATATATATATATATAGAGAGAGAGAGAGAGAGATCAAACAATACTATGTATATGGCTGATTTAGTGCAACAAACACCAGTTACAATTGCTTAACAGAATATTACAGGAGCTTCATAACTGTTTACACCTAGAGCAGCCATCTTCGATTGTCAACTCAGGGATGGTGAGGATCCCCCGACTTCCCAGTAGGAAATTCTGACCTCAGGGGGTGTTCCAGTTGAAATTTCCCACTCGGAACTCAGAAATCCCGACTTCCCAGTACCACTGGAATGCAACATTACCTGCTGCACCACCTGCTGGAATATTTTATGGGTTGAAAATTGAATAACTAAAGTACCTTATATTTTTTTGAATTTAGAAGTTGGTGCAACCCTCCTTCAGGATGACAGGATTGAAAGTTGCCCCTGGTAAATTTGAGTTTGAGCCCACTGCTTTAAGCTATGACTGTTTTTATACTAGTATGTCATGTTCAAATGCTCATAAATCCTGACACAATAGTTGAAAAGAACCTTTTTTCCTCTTAAGCTGCTGCTGCTTCACAAAAACAAACAATCTCTGATCTGCTGCAGGGTCTCTCGGTTTGTCCCTACGATGAAACATCTCCTGCAGCTTTCAAACATCGATTTTCACTCCTCATTTCTGCAGCAGTCCAGTGATGAAGCTCTCAACAACAGACTGAAGCCCTTCTCCACGCCGTCAGAGAGGTGCATGCTGGTACAGTAGGTGTGACGGATGGAGGAGACGGCACAGAGACGAACGATAAGCCCAGCACCAGAGAAGCAGAATACAAAGATTCATACTGTGATAACGAGGATGGGCAGACAGAGAGAGAGAGAGAGTAACAAAAACAAGGTGCACATCAGCCACAAGGACACGCCACTCTCCAAAACACATGCATCAAAAACCACCAGGGGAATATACAGGCTCTGATGTATATTCTGACATGGCCCGACCAAAACAGCCACACCAACAACACGGATAAAAACGTTCACACGTGGCAAAGTGACAGCACATGAAGGGGGAGAGTACCTATTTTTATGGGAGGGCTGTCACTGGACGACACTCACAGGGAAGGGAGGAGGTCCCGGCAGGGCGGCCAACCAATCAGAACAAAAGAGGGGAGAGTAGTCGGTGAATTATGGGAAAAAAATCTGAAGATGGGAGGATGTTGGAGGTTGAAGGGGTCATTTTGGTCGTCATACTCTTACAAACATCAAGCTTAAGAATTTGAGACTCACTCTATGCTCTGGTTAAAGTTTCACGTCTGTTTTTCCCCTTGGATTTTTTTAAAGCTACAATGAAGAGAAGTCAGTCCACAGTAAAGGAACTGAATGTTTGTTAAAAAGCTGCAAAAAAGCAAAGTTAGATTTTTAACTTAAAGACGTTAATCCATTATTGTCCTCTGCGTTGGGGCTTTCTGACCTTTGCCTGACATTGTCCATCTAATCGTCTGCCTTTGAACTTTCCACATCAGTTTGAGCTCAGACTGGAGCCTCTGGACCTTCAGGATCTTCATTCCTGTCTCTGTCTCCATAAAAACACTGACAGACGTCCAGAGGTAATAAACGTGGTTACAGCAGCTGCTGAGTGCTGCACACGGCTGAGCCATGACAGACTGTGGGATGCTGATCACTATTATCAAGTGTTACCGTGTCATCATGCTTTAGATCATTTAGCCATCATGACCGTTGAAAGGTCACCATCATGAAAGCCTGAATGAACGAGTTTGGCCAAAGCCTAAAAATGTCACCAGGTAAGAAATGATAAACACATCATTTATTGTTGAATAACTCATGAGCAGTGTTCAGTGACTTTATTCTTTAAAAGAATCACAAGATTACTGTCATTTTAAATAATGTTACTGCATCACATTCTACATAATAATCTGTGAGAGCTTTTCTGTGTCATCAAATATGAAAACTCATCAACTGCTTGCTCCACATGTCAGTTATAAAAGCAGCTAAAACCCATAACCCTTCACTGAAGTGTTAGCAGAGCCATGGTGGAGCTCAAGCTCCACCTAAAAAGCTCTGATTCCTTCAAGAAATAAACTTAAAAAAAAAAAAATCCATCCCCTCCAGGGCAGCATCAGCCTTAGTAAACAAAGGTACAAAATGGAAATGTTTTAATCAGAGGACATTTTAGTTTGATTTTTGCCTCAAACAGCTTGTTCCTCTGGCCTCCTAAAATAGACCTACCACTGTGATGTCAGTCATTTAAGCCATTGGCCTAAGGTAACAAGCCTTGTGCATGGACAATAGACAGAATGCAGAGCTGCTGACAACAATGCTGCTGAACTGTCCAATCATAACAAAGCAGACTGGACAACCAATCAGAGTGAGAATACGGTCGGATTGTGGGTTGTCAGTGCTTGAAAACTAGAAAGTTTTTTTTTAACATAAATGATAGTGAACACACTCTGAAACTGAACATCTGAACCTGAGTCCTCTACTGTCAATACTCAGCTCTCCGTGCCAATTAAAACTCCTCCCTCAGTGTTGAAAGTGAAAGTAAAACAGTTTGCTCACTGAAAAAGAACAACACTCCACTCCCTCTGCTATGTTGAACAGATTAATGAGCTCTTATGAGTGAGAAAATCCCTCTGGCACCTTGTTAATCTCACTATTTCCTCATCCCTGTCTGTGTGAATGTTGTGGTGGAATAAAGAGACAAGGCATTAAAGCAAAAACGCTGCGCCATGACACATATGATTCAGCGTAATCAGCCTAATTTTGTCTCTGGCATAATCGTGTCGCATTGACACTTTGTCATACTCACATCAATCAAAGGTCAGAACTTCACCAACTTTCAAGGTGCTTGGAGAGAAATAGTCTTGCAGAGATCAAAAGAGCTCCAGCAACACCTGTAGTTCAGGAAACAACTTTATTAGACCAATAAATGTCTAATAAGGTTGTTTCCTGAACTACAGGTGCTGCTGGAGCTCTTTTGATCTCTTCAAACTCACACCAAATCATCCTGAAAAAAATGAAAATGAGGGGATATTTGTGCAAAGTAAATGCTGCATCTCTGTTTTTTCTAAAGCTGAAAGAGCTAGCTCTGCATGTGCACTGACACAGCTTTGTTTACTTTCTGCTAGCGTGCAGGCCTTCAGTAGGATGTTGGAAAGAAACAGAAACAGTACAGTGCTTTAAAGGGATATATGGCAGGATTATTCTCATGGAAAAGTAAATAAAGATTACTAAAATATTCAAAACTGGCACATTACGTGATTAGTTACAAATAAATATAATCTGGTGAGTTTCTTCGGTGACCATCTCATTTATTTGGTGTTTGGATTTGTTGTGATTGCAGCTTAATGTGGAGCTGTGGTCCATGACAAACTTCCCTCAGAAAACCATCAATCTTTTCCTTATTTTTAGTACTCTAAAGGGTTAATAAATGACTTTTTACACCAAACACTGCTCAAGAAGTCATCCTGACAGTTTAAATCAGGGGGTTTTCACAGATGGGACCATAAATGCTGACGCATGATGGTGTCATTCTTTAATTCTAAAAATTTATAAAAGTTTATCTCAGTATAATTTGACAGAAAGTCTTATAAAACAATCTTTGATTAGAGAGGAAACTGAAAGCTTTTATAATATCTGCCGAAAGATGGTATGAAATTTATGTATTTGATCAGATTTAAGTTGATATCCTTAAATGCTTTAATAAAGTTTCTTTAACATACCGGTAAATCATACCAAAGAATTATTTTGGAATAAGACAGTGGAAAGGGAAATAGCTTTTTTGAAGCAGAAAAATTCTACTCAAAATGGTGATAAGTATTGTTTTTTCTGAATTTACAAACAATTTAGTCCTTAATATTACTTTAAACTGATGTTTTTGGTGGCAGATTTGGTCTTAATAGCCAATTTTAAAAACAATTTCAAAAACAATTCAGAAAAATTTGACAAAGCAGTATGACCGACCACTTGTTGAAGCAACATCTCCTTAATTTTTGGACTCAAGTTAAATCACTTTTCTTTGCTTTAAAAAGGAAAATAACAAATGAAAAGTGGCTGCACACACACTTAAAGAAAAAAACATAAATAAACACTGAAGAAAGTAAAAAAAAAAGAAGACGTGAATAAAGGAGTCTGAGGGAGACACTGACGTACCTTGAAGGCATATTTACGGCTGATGTGATCCTCCAGTCCCACGGGTGAAATGATATAACTGGGCAGAGGGATACTGCCGAGGACCGACTCCTCTCTGCTGTCTGAGAGAGAGACAGAGGGAGAGAGAGGGAGAGAGAGAGACAGAGGGAGAGAGAGGGAGAGAGAGAGAGAGAGGGAGAGAGAGAGAGATAGGGAGGGAGGGACAGAGGGAAAACAAGAGAATAAATATCACTCATCACCCTCTAATTTCATCACTGTCTGCCTCTGGTATCTTGACACTCACACACACTCTTATGCACACACACTATCACACACAAACACACCCACACACACTAACACACTCTCATGCTGCCATTCAAACTGTTGTCTTGGTGCCAAACAGTAAACGATTGCTCCGGCGTCCTCGTGCCACTGAGCTAAAGCTGGCAGCAGGCCGCCATTCCTCTGCTCCAGCACCCTCCCACCCCACCCCCCCCCCCCCACCCCCTTCCAGGTTAGTGCTGCAGCCCGACAGCACAAACACACTCAAACACACACATGCACGTGTCTGTCTATATTTGTGAGGACCCCCATGACGTCATGCAGACCTCAACCTTCAACCTTTTGTCTTCCAACATGTGAGCCCAGGCTGCATGCTGGTGAATATTTCCAACATCTGAGATGTGAATATTTAAGAGAACTGACGATACAGACTCAGATCATGACTGATGTACAAACTGACAGCTTGTTAAGTTGTTGTTGACACATTATTAATAATTTATGAAGATACCTGAGGCTAAGACATTTTGGGTGGCTAATGGTGGTGTAAATGGCGAAGAGGGAGAAGTTCTGATGCTGCAGACGTCTTGTCTTTTGCACTGAAGTTCTTTATCTCACAGATTAGACATTTTAAGGGCATAAAACTCAAAAAAGCAGAATATGGGCGCTTTAAGAAACAATTTTACTGCAGTGTCAGTGCTGACAGTTTACTGAACAGTGCTCATTTAATGACTTGATTCATAAATAAACACAAGCTGAGTTCATTGTTCAGAGGTTCTTTGGTCTGAAATGTTTTAATTGTCCCGCCCAAGCATCACTGCTTTTGTGGCATAATGGTGTTAAGAAACAGCTTTAAGATGGATAACATCCACTGACAGACAGATATGCAGCCTTACCACACATGCTGGTAAAATCATGGAAAATTATATTTTTGCAATAGGATAAAGGTTACAGGAAATCTTCAGATATTTATAAACTAACGACCTGTCATATTTTCAGCAGTCATGCTCCATCCTACTGAATATTACTGCTGCTGATGACAGACCTGTTTCTGAAATTGGTTCAGTGCTCGTGTATTAAATCAGTTTCTGATATCTGTTTTAAAGAGTTAAGTGGTGGGATGTAAATAAGTGATTAGGAGTAAACAAACAAAGCCTTCCTCTGTCTGACTCTCCTGTCTTCAGCTCAGAGACAGAAGTTCAAACAAAGCCTGCAAACAGACTCTGTCAGCTCTTAATGACTTCACACATCTATAAATAATTATCAGCAGAAAATTTGTATCCACGCAGAGGCCTGTGTGTGTGCACAGATAACAATTACCACACCATAAAACACAGTAATGCTATAAAAATATGAGACACCTGCTTGTGAGCCGCTGAGCGGTGATAAGGTGGTGCTGCGGATTAAAGGAGAAGGACGTTAAAAATAATCCAAGGACTTTTGAAGGAGACATTCCCCTCATGGAGGTCTCTTTATCTGCTCCGTCCAGTCTGTCGCGCTCATACTGAGCAGAGCTGACCGTGATGAGTGGAGTGTTAGATAACATCCAGACAGCTCCAGCATGCCTGCGTTTGTCACTCTATTCTGAGGACGGGTGTAAACAGGAGGAATTTCCAAACCTCAAATGTGACACCTTCATTTAGGAGCAAACATGTATGAGCTCACGCTAAGAACTGTTTTTAACTGAGCATCACACATCAGGGAGGGTGTGATGGACCTGTTTGTTCTCTGAGATGTTTGTGCAGGTTCATGGTTATCAAACGCTGGTCCAAGAGGCAGCTGGACTGGTTCAGACTCTTGAAGACGTTTCACCTCTGTCCTGTCCCGCTGCAGGGTGACTCAATAAGCCTGTTGGGTTGACAAGCAGGGGTGGCTCTAAAGTGGCAGGGGTGGCCCCTGCCCTGTCTTCTGCAGAGGTGGCATGAAGTTTAATGATAGATCTAAAATGAATGCAACTATAACTTTAATTTAATATAAAACAACCAATAAAAGTTTCTTTTGCAGACTGAACAAGCCAGTGGTGGCAGTGTAGTTCAGTCTGTAAGGGCTTGAGTCGAGGACTGGTGGGTGGCCGGTTCAAGACTCAATGGCACCATGCCTGGAGGTTGGTTTGTAGGCTTAGACATGAAAGCTGACCTCCTGGGGCACTGACACCGGTTATGGAAGTTGGTAATGCAGCTGAGGGGTTGGGCTTTGTCTCTGGAGCCTTGTGGCGGTTTGCACCCGTGGCCCTGAAACTTCATCAGGTGGTGTAGCGTTGTAGGTAGGGGTATCCAAACCATTTTCATCAACGGGCCAATGTAAGATAAAGATGAGGATGGATTGGCCACTTTTGATCCACCCCAATTTTAGCGTAGTAAACATCCAACATCACAGCTCTTTAATCGTGGCTTGAAGAGGCAAAAAGCCAATCATTGAAGGATTTGGGGCAGCCAATCATATTTCAGCTGGGCAATGTAAGATCAATGCAGCTCACAGCAGAGAGGGAAGACACTGGGTCATTTCCACATTCAAACACAAAACAAGAACAAACTGCTAAAAGGTGCTTACAGGATGAATGGGCAGTATGATTAGTAAATTAGATTTTGAGATGGAGCAGCTAGCAGAACAAATGAGCACAGTTCATGCTATGCTGCTAACTTTCTTCATTTATCAAGGCATCATTTTGTTTTCACTTTGGTTGTAAATATGTTGATCATTTATGTTGTCCCACAATTTTAGTCCAGTGATGTAACCAAGAAGTGAAAGACAGTCAAGCCTTCTTATCCTGAGATGGTTCATATTTCAATTGATTTTTAAAAGTAGCCAAGGTGTGGCCACCTCTCTGAGCCACTGTCTCCCTGCCCCCTCTCCTGTGTCTGCTGCTCCCCCCTTCCCTTCCCAGAGGCGTGCCGGCTGTGGCTCTCCACTGATCACACCTGCACCTCATCGCTTCATCTACACACCTACCTCTGCTCCTCCTGGACTCCTCTTCGGTGCCAGTTGATTTCGGATCTTCTTTGTGGTATTGTGGCCAACTTGAGTTCTCTAACTCTCACTCTAGTGTGCTTTGGATTGTGTTTGATGGACTTTGTGCTCTCCTGCATATACTTACCTGCTCCTGTGCTCTTCTCTTACAGTGTTCTCCACGGGCTCTCATCACTGCCACACTCGTCACTCAACCAAAGCTGAATTCACCCTCCCCTGCAGCTCTCACTACTCTCCATCCCTTCTCCATTAATCCCTTCTTCAATAAAATCTGGATTGTTGTGACTTTTACACTCTCTTGTCTTGCTTTTGGGTCCAAAACTAAAAGCCGTGAAAGCTATTCCAAGTCATGAGGGCCAATAAAAAACAGACCACAGGCCGCAGTTGGCCACAGGGCCGTAGTTGGGACACCCATGCTGTAGGTGGTGGAGATGAGACGAGTAAGGACAAGTCCACAATGGTTTCTTCTTTCTGAGCACAAGACTGCTAACATCCCGAACAGCTAAAACTGATATTTTTGTTAATTTCCAATCATGTAAACCCCAGACTGCTGTCGCTGCCAATCCTGCAGAAAACAAACACTCACTATCAAAGAAGAATCACCTCTGGAGCCCTGACAGAAACATCAGACTGATGAAGGTAATAAAACAAAACAAAGAACAGAGGGAGGCTTGGCTGTTTGTGAGGAAAACAGGAGATGGAGGAAGCAGAGCAGAGAGACAGATCAGAGCGATCATGTAGAGAGGAGAAACCTTTGAACTTGGGACACGGACAGAAAGAGAAGAGGGTAAAAGAGGCGACAGAGAATTGATTTCCTCCTCCTGCCGAGGCGGGAGGCAGAGGAGCGTGTCCCTAACGGTTGGCCTAAGAACGTGGAGATGGAAAAAGGAGGGCGTGGAGAGGCAGATAAAGGCGGCCGGGGATGGAGATCTTTTCATGTGTTTGAGCCGTTACTCTGTGAGGAATCAGATTCATGTCCTCACCACTGAATCACTGTCTGTCTGTCAGCAGCAGCTCACTTCAGATGAAGCATCGGCTCATATTTTCATACCTCCAAACAATTTTTGTTGAGAGCTGTCAAAACTTTAAAATAGATAAAATGTTTTCCACTAACAAACAAATATTGCCACAGAAGCAGAGATGAATTTGGTGATGCCAAACCAACATTTCAGAAAGATTTGTGCACATTACATAAAAGCATCAGGGCCAGTCTCAGTGTCAGAGCGGAGCAGCAGTTTTAGACTTTACCGATTTATTACGAGTAAAACGAAGAACATTTAACAACCAGTGTGAGTGTGATGAAGTACTCAGACATGCCAAATGTGCTCTAACAGGTAAAAACAAGACGGATCCACGGACACCGTAACGGTGATTAAAGCTCCTCTACACACATAAATGAGATGATTTGAGAAGCTCTGTTTTCAGATTCAATAATTTAAAATGCCTTTTGTTATGAGTTTTGTTTGCTTGACTTTATAGAGATGGCAAAGTCAAGCTCCCCGATGCTTGAACTTTATAAGGATGTCGAGTCAGTGCTTCGGAGTAGCAGTAGATATTTGTTTTAATTTCATACGATCTTCCTCTCCAAACATCAGAGACGCCAGCAGACTGAACTGCAGTCTTAAGACTGACATTTAACAGATCTAAAGTGTAAACCTTGTATTTGGGGTCATTTTTGATGTTGCAGATGATGTAAAATAAAATACTAATGCCTTTATTTAAAGCTTTTAGGATGTTGCTGGTTGACGCAGCATCTTAACAAAAGTTTGGTTCTTTTAACTTGGAAGAAGTTTGAGATGTAACACGGGGAATATTTGGTTCCTGTCAAAATAACACGGAGAGCTTCTTGTCCCCAAACATTGTCTCACCTTTGTAGTAGAATAGACAGAAATCAGACAAGACGAACCACTTCCTCTTCCACAGTCGCATCCCCGAGCTGTCCTGCAGAGACAGAGAGAGGGGTGTAAAAAAAGAGATAAATAAATGGATCGTAGGATGGAGAGATTGGAGGGGATAATGAGAGGGTAGAGCCAGACAGAGCACAGCAGTGGGAGCAGTGAGGAAACAGAATTAATGAAAGAAAGAGTGAAGTGGATCTGAGCGGGGATGAAGTGAACCAACAGGAAGTAAAGAGAGGACAGGGAGCCATCATTTGTCCTAGTTCATCGGCTCGCTGGGTCTGTCACGGCCGCTCTATGGCCCATTCTGTCTTTTTATGACATCAGGCTGAAAATAAGACTTTTTCAGGAGGAGACACAAAACTGGAGGAAATACTTCTGCCGGGCAGTGAAAGTACAGCAGGAGGGAGGGTTTCGTGGAAGGGGAGGCCTATTGACCTTTGACTTGGGTCTTTTCACACCTAAAATTCATCTCACTCAGTTCAGGAGTGAAGTTACAACATTGTTTTATTTTTATTTAGTTTGTTTTCTTTCACACTGCACTGCGTAATAAAGCTGCCCGTCACTAGGTGGGGCTGCAGCTTGATCTTTATTCCTGCCATCGTCAGGCTATCATCGAACTAAGAGTCAGAAACCCACTACCAGCTTTAAATAATGACATAGTGTAGCTTAAAGCAATTTTCTGTGCCATGAAATAAAGATAAAGCTGCACTTAAGCTGCATTGGACAGCCCTTGCACATTGACAGGAGTGATTTTTAAATCAGAATCAGAATCAGAAATACTTCATGTGTCGAGCTTTTAACAAAAAAGTAAACTAAGAAAAAACTCAAAGGACCCAATTGTAGATAAACAAAACGGCTTTGTTATGAACTAAAAAGGATCACAAAACCAAAAACGAATCCTTTACAAAAAGTTAAAATACAAAACAAAATCTCTTACAAAAGTATCAAAGCAAACAGGCTGTAACAAAGAAAGAAAACACTAGAGGCTAAACTCAAGGTACAAATCAAAATCACTACAAGCACTAGAAACACTGGAGACGCAGGAGACTAGTGCAGGTGAGACAATCACACAGGTAGAACCACTTTTTTATTGTAAACATGAGGTAATATGTGTGAGGAAATCAAAATATTTTGTGGGACACTGCACATATTGCACAAACTTATTTAAACAGGCCTCAATAAAGTTCCCAGCTATGATGAAGGCTCACCCCGATGACATCGTAGAGCTCTGAGGGAGCTAACGCTAGCATAGTTAGCTAGCTAGCTAGTTAGCTCAACTGCAGCATCGGGGACAAGCGGATGGAGCCAGGTTTCGTAATAATCACCACAGAACAGTCACAAATAAACCGATCCCTTGCCATCAGAAGGTCCAATTAGTCAGTTTTGTAAACGACAGATCTGGTATTTGTCAGCTCGGCAGAGAGCCAGGTGGTCTCGCTGTGTCCAGCGGTATATTGTGCGAGCGCTGAAAGTTGGTCATTATGTCGGACTTGCAGGCAAAAACAACATTCAGCAACTCCGTGTGATTGTAGGTGAGTTTTGCCCCATACACTCCATCATCTATACAAACAGCATCAGTAAAGCCATCTTTCGCAACGTCATCATTCTGCGCAGCTTGGACACCAAACAGCTTTTACTGTTTTATGAGAAATCAAGAACATATCGGCGTTATATCTTTTCTAATACTTTGAAAAGGGCTAAAATCGGCCGATTTAATCGGCCGGCCGATATATTGGTCGGGCCCTAGACCAAAGAGCTTAAAAGAATAACCAATTCATCCTTGAGCTACTGCAGACATTTGTGCAAATTTTAAAGATCATTTCTCTAAGTATTCTGGAGATTTAACCTTCATAGGAACACGAGAAGGGCTCTGATGGATGAATGTGCAGATGAAGCGATTAGAGGACAGATGGACCCAAAACACAGAGAGACTCTGAGCTCAGAGTCATTAAATCATTCTTTGACTTGAAGTGTCGGTCTGTCGGGTCTTCCTGTGACACTGATAGTCTGTTACATAATTGGAGAAGTCTTTTCATGCCAGCGTATCATGTGAACATTGATCTGCGTGTGATGGTGTATCCGCCAGCTCTAAGAGCTTTCCTGCTAATTAAAATATAATCACCCGCTCATGAGCATGTGCAGCTTTACATTCAGCCGTGTGTGCGTCCCTGCTAAAGTGTGTGAGCCTCAGCGTGCACTCATTAAAACATAATTACCTCCCACTAACATCACTCTCTGTTTGTCTTGTACCAAAGCCAAGTGCTTTACAGCAGGACAGTGCCAACCGCAGATATTTTAAGTACAACTTCAGATGCAAATAGAGTCTCCAGTAACAGTCTGTGATCAACAGCAGGTCTACGGCGCTGCCAGAGAAAAATAATGAATCAAGATAAAAACTGGGCCACTGGAGAAAGTGTTAGAGGAGAGCACAATCCTGCAGTGACTATGAGACGATGCACTGCAGGCACTATTGTTTAAAGTCAGAGGCTGTTTGGTAGATTGTTCTGCTACAAGTTTGAATGAAGGCAGCAATCGACCCCGGCAATCAATGAGCTCACCTGAAAGAGGTGGTCTCGGCTTGGTGCATTTGCGGTGAGGACACAATCAATCAACACACACAGGGTGACAAGTTAACCCATCACACTGCAGTAGTAATAATTAGTGCTTTACAGCAAACAGGTAACCAGGCTGATCACATCACTCAGTGTCTCCACAGCAGATCGTCACAGGACTCAACAACCTGGACTGATCCAATAACTGGTATAGTTCAAAGTTTAGGCCAAGCAGAAGGAGTTACCTTTTTAAAGCAGATCTCAGCTTTTCTACATCCCTGACAGTTTCCCTGCAGACACTTCTGCAGGTACGACATTAACATAAGTTACCATGCTATGTGGTGTCCTGTATGAGCTGCTGTGTTAAAAGCACTAGTGTACAGTTATACCTTAAGGCCTGTCACACTGGTGAATAAACTCATCCGTATAATCAAACATAGGACATTTAACTTCCACTATTATTGTTATTAAATTATCATTTTGTGGGTAGAATAGCCTGCTGGCTTCAGATGCAGCCACTTCAATTTTGCCCTTCTAGCTGAATGCCTACCAAGTTCACAAAAATGACAAGAGAGCTTCCAGCCACTGAGAGTCACCCCATCTCTCTAGGGGTGTCCCTTATTTCCACCATAAAAATCCTTTTTACGCCATCGCAGGGTCTCCCCATGAGATGATTCTTCCCCTGCAAGAGGCTTCAACCTTTCCCTCTGTTAGAGTAGCGTTAGCGAAAACCAGTCATTAGGTGTTTGTCACGTCATTGTAGGGGATCTCATTACAGCCTCTCTACAGGTGGGCAGGTCCCAGCAGGTCCCAGCAGGGCGGGTCAAGACCCAGTCAAGGGAAGTAGGGGAAACTGAAGTGGCTTTATCTGTAATGGTGTGGGTCCAGACTCAGAGCGGCCCTTTTCTAAATACTGCTGTGTGAATATAAAATGAGCGAAAGGAAATATGTTTTTTTGTCTTTTTTTTTTTTTTTTTTGTCTAAAATGGAACAAAGCAACCTCGCTCTAGGCAAGTGTTAACCTGACATGCCAGATGGACAGTTCCATATATCCGCCACGGAAATATTTCACTAGTCCATCTGGGAAAGAGCCGTTCGAAAATGTCTTCAGGGGCAGAGTCTTCAAAAACAACAGCAGCTTGTGATTGGACAACTGTTCGGCTCGTCACACGCATCACAGACCAATCCATATCAAGCAACGCTGCTATGTATGACGTAGCATACGTAGCGGCTATGTGTAACTAACAACCGTTAACCGTTAGCTTAAACTACCTTCGACTATTGTCTTACATTGAATTATACAACACAGATGTATCATTCAACACTTATATGTGACATGAACTCGTCAAAGACAATCCCAACCAAGTTTTCCCGGTAAACTTCTGAGGAGAGGATATTTTACCAAGTATCACTGAGTAACCATGACAACCATAGACTAAGCAGCATGTCCGTGGAGGATTTCCACGTTCTCTCCCAGTTTCCCAGTGAGGGTCTAAAATTAAGGTTTAATATCTGCTCAAGTTAAATTTGTCTTGTCTTATTGGCTGATTATTTTACTTATTATTACAAGCAACTCAGGCCTTATTTTTTAGTTTTATAACTTCAAATAAGATCTTAATCCAGACATGTAAGGAAATTGCAGATCAGAATAAGTCTAGTGAGATTTTTTTTGTCTTGAACTTGGAAAAATACTCTTACTTAGATCTGAGTTTTTTTCAGTGTAGGGGTAAAAAACAAATAGGAGATTATGGACTATAAAGACTATTGCGTAAAGCCTGAGAGATATTGGCTATTTCTTCACTGAAATATGCTTTCAGAAGCCATTTCACTCCTTTGGCCACCAAATTAAAGACATACGTGGAATTAAGGGGGGTCTCCACCTTCAAAGAAACAGCTACAACATGCTAACCTCTATCACAGGTACAACAGCCTGTAGTTGTTGTGTTCCAATGTCTCACCGATAATCTCGTGAGCTGCTCATTCTTGTTTTCATTAAATATGTGCACGTGCATCCTTACCTGTTTGTAGAGCCATCCTCGGACCACCACAGGGACATTTGGGTTCCTTTTAATGGCCTGATCTCTTTTCCCAAAGCTGTGCACTTTACCGCTGGAGCGGGAGCCCTGAAACACACAAACAGAGACATGGACAGAGGGCTTTAGCGGAAACATCCATGACCTTGGACATGATAATGTCACACAGAACATTCATACTATAATGCCGTCTTCTCTAAGTCCTGATCTTCGTCCTACAGCCTTTAAGAACAAAAAGTCTCATTGTAACAAATCTGCATAGATCTCATTCTCTTAGAGCCTTTTGCTTTGCCGTTTCATGTATTATTCATTTTTCAGATGTTTGAAACAGACTGATCAAAAGAAAAGTTGAGCAGCACATTGTTGCAGCTCCTCATCAGTCCCATTAATTAAATAAAACCAAAAATAATCTGAGAGCTGTTAACAGGAACATTTGTTCTCTGCTGTAGGACTTTAATAAAGAGGCTGCGTCAGAGTGACTAACACGTTAAAACATGACCAGCTTCATCAGCCCTTTCACTCTGACTTTAAACCTTACTGAATACACTTTCTCCCACACACTACACTGTTTTTCAGGAGCCTCTGTCTCTCTTTCTGCTCCAGCTGTTACATAATTAGAGCCATTATCCCGGCACAGATGACTCTCCTCTGGACCTCCATCACTCCCTCAGCCGTGGTTTCTATGGCGTTTGTCTAAAAAGCCTCCAGACGATCAGGTGGGAGGTTGTAGAGGAGGGTTTGTGATGTGAAATGTGCAGGTACAGGACAGACGGACACCTGCTGGGGAGTGTGTGTGCCGAATCTGAGTAGCTGTGAGAGCAACAACAGCTCTGAGTTATGGCTAACAATACCAGGAAAAAAAAGACGATGCAGTAGTTTAACATAACTTTCCAGTGAAATGCTTCCTTTTTATGCTTTAACTGTTTTTTCTGTACACCTGCTTGTCTTACTATTGCCTTATCACATAAATATTTCTATCATTTTAACTAAAAAAGAAGAGCAAGTATAAAAAAAAATCATCTGAAAGGATCGTTTGACTGTTACTGTAACACTGATGTTTCCCTGCAGTTTGCACCTCGGTCGATGGGGGGGTGGGGTGGGGTGGGGGGTTAAATTTCAGGGTCAAAAATCCCTGTTTTCTGCATCCATTCGTGTAGCGCCCTCGGGTGATTTCAGGGTTTTATCAGCACAGTGTGTGTTGGGTTTTGCAGTAAGGTGTTAGCAATACTTGCTGCACCACATGCAGCCGTTTAGTAGATTATGATTTATAGAAATTCTGGACATCTGTGCTGTAGTTCACCCTCCGGCCTCTAGTTGGCAGCAGACATTCAGCCATCGACTCCCCATCTCTCTGTTTCATTTATTATTAATTCTATCACTGGGACACCAAACAACATTTATCCATGTTGCAGGGAACGTGATTTATATAAAACAAAAATACTATAAAACTTTTTTAAGCAAAAAATATTGTGAGATTTTAATACTGTTGAAAATTTCAAGAAACAAATTGTTCAGCCCTAAAAAGATTGACATACCACCCTGCTTACAGTAACTTGATATATGGTGATGTATCCTATCATTACAAAACACATCAAAGAGTCAGATTCTTGCCAACAGACATCCCGAATCAACAGCATGTTTGCAAGGAAGTAGTAAAATGCTAACAGTAGTTTTATGTGTGTTCCAGATGGCGCTTTCCAACTGGGATGTTGGAATTTCCAACTTCTGATGTTAAAGGAACGACCATTCATATTGCTGACTGGACTGTTCCCAAATATCCATCACAGAAATATTTCACTTGTCCTGCAGGATTTTATACAATGAATCAGCAGGTCCATCTGTTCTGCAAGGTTAGTTTCCATGATCACACAGACTCTCTGTCCCTCCCTCAGAATGCTGTTGTAAAAACACTCCGACAATAAAAAAGCTGCTGATGTTTAGGACAAGACCCGGTGTTATTGTTTCCTCAGTGACTGTGTTGGGTGGCGACCCATGTCTGCTTGTGTCTGTGTTTGTTAAGGGTAACAGAAACACACTTAAGCTCATTAATAACTGGGTTTTATTAAGATCAATATATTTGTCTCAAACTGAAATAAATGAAGATGTATTTACTCAATGAGCTGCTAACACCAATGAACACAGCAACAAAATAAACTGTAACACCGGTCAGACTTGTGGTCTGAATAGATAGAAAAGTAAAATGTCTTTGGCACAGAAATTAGAATGTATTAGAATCATATTCCAAACATCATAACATGGTAACAAACAGAGTTTAAAGGTGTGTTTTTGCAGGACAGGTTTACTTTTAAAACCAGAGGAGACACCTCTCTCCGGAGACAGTCCTCCCTCTCTGCTAAGCCAGATGCAGCCACCCTCTCCATCCTCTGTAGTTTGAACTTTTTTGTGCTAAATAAACCTAAAATGCTTGATTTGTGTGCAGCCTCTCTCCTTGTCATCTGCCTTGAGTCTGCCAGTAACACACTTAAGCAGAATACAAGCTGATGAAATAAGATCCACGGAGTTTAAACTCTTTCCTCTTTCAGCCGACAGATACGAATATTGTTTGATCACATCTCTGGTTGAAAAGTTGTGGCCAACAGCTCAGACAGATTTATGGGTTCAAACTCCATCTCCTCTGAAAATTGCTGCTCTAAAGTATTTCATCTCTCACAGATGGCTGAACAGAAAATGCTCCTGGAAATGTAGCATTTTCTTCCATCTCACCCGTTTGTTGATCTCTTGAACTCCTATTTCCTCGCTGCCCCCTTGCTGGAGAAAACTCAAACCCTGCCCATGTCTTTAAGGGCAGCCTGCAGCCATTTCATATCTATGAGTGGTATTGACTGTGCTTACTGTTGTTGCAGCCCATTAGGATGTAATTCTCTCAGCTGTATGACCACTATAGAGACCACAAGGCTGTAATCTTACATGGAATATATTTAAAGAAAGGAGAGCTTGCTGCCGGCTCAGAAAAGACCGGCATGTTTGCAGTTTTATTGTGTTTATGAGCTGCATACAAGCTGCAAACACTCTTATACACTTTGTCATGAAATCTCATTACGCAGCCATCCATTCTGAGGCTGCAGGAGAAAGGACTGCATCCTAACAGCATTAACGCAGCCCTTTGTCACTCTGCTGCTGAGTAGACTAGGGGTGACCAAGCTGTAGCCTGTGGTCCACTTTAAATCATCCCACAGAAAATTCTCTGGGTAAAATTAACAATGGAAAATTTATTTTAAATAAGACCTAGAAAAGCACTCAGAGAACGCAGACCTCCTCAGATCAGCAGTGGCTTTTCCACAACCCCTGTAAAAGATACAATTCTGGACCACCAGATCCAGAACAGAGCCAGGATCCAGACCAAACTCAGCACATACATGGAGGTTGTTATCCTGTATGAACACAACACATTTTGGGACCATCACTTAATATTTTGATTTTATATGAATTACTGAATGTCGTCAATGGGATTTCCATTTATAAAGGTCAATGGTTTTTGTGACGTCAATCTGGATCCGATGAAATGTACCTTGATGTCAGAGACATGGATCCCATATTATCTTATAAAATTGGAAGTGAATCTGTTAAGAAATACCAGAGATACATTTTTTTTTAAAATTCCACCCAATGTTAACTTTTGGGATTTTTTTTAGAAATTTTGGGAATTTCTTGCATCCAGACAAATATACATATCAACACCAAAATCTAATCATATTAAAGTCGGACCATACCAACATCTCCTGAAAATTTCAGCAGAAACCGTCCTGTAGTTTTTGCGTAACAAACAAACCAACAAACAAACAGAGGCAAAAACATAACCTCCTTGGTGGAGGTAAAAATGGATAATGGAAACAAACAGCAGGACAAGTCAAGCTCATTTCTTTTGTTTGCTTGAGAAGTCTTATAGCACTTTGACAAACTTGATTTTTTTGTTTGTTTGTTTTAAACATGCCCTACAAATGGATTTGATTGAACAAAAATCACACTTTCCTACAGAGGCTCTCACCTGGTTGGACTGGGTCTGCAAACCTTGGCTTGGTAAAGGTGGGGCCTACCTCAAGATCCAGTACTTCTCATATTTGTTGGTGTGCAGTGATACAGTCTGACAGCTGAGGGAGTGAGTATACAGACTACAGCAGCTCTGGGAGAAATCCACAGCTGGAAAACAACGAGCCCACTCGTTAATTAGAGGAAGGCTGGCTGGCCGAGCATGACGCAAAGACATGGAGCGTCTCCAGCGCTGTCACATCAGAGTCTCCCATCGGTAAATATACAGTATGCAAAGTCTCCGCCTGTGTGTGTGTGTCTGCAGAGAGGTGTGTGTGGATCCTGGGTGCTATTTTTAGTCTGAGGGTAATTGTGTGGAAAAGGCTCTGGTCCCTGCTGCAGAGAGGCACTCTGTCTTGTAGGTGAGCGACTCAGCATGCAGAGCAGATATTTGTTACGTTAATGGAAACCTGAAAGCCGGCAAAGCCTTGTCTGAGAGCCGGAGGTCAGCCGATCAAATCCCTCACCAGGCAGGCATCACTGTGCCTGGGAGGGTGAGATGATTTAACAGGTGAAGGGCTCTCTGCTCCATTTTTAGAGCTCCTTACTGGCCTTTCACTTGACTCTGAATCCTACACATTTTTAAACCTCACACAGATGGAAGAGGTAGAGATGACACCCATTTCTACTAAAGTTAGTCAGTAAGGTCCAAATCTTTTATGGCCTTTACACACTGAGGGTGATGCGAATAATAGATGTGAATTTGTGGATATTTCTGATCAGGCTTAACACCATGACCACCTGCCCCCTCATCTGTGCTGCTCTGCTGCCCGTGACCCTGTCGCCGACTTTCTACTGTTGGCTTCGTGGACCTTTCAGATACTGACCAATGCAGACCAGGAACACCCCACAAGAGCTGCAGGTTTGGAGACCCAATTGTCCAGCCATGACACTTTGGCCCTCGTCAAACTTGCTCAAATCCTTTCACCATTTTTCCTGCTTCTGACATCAACTTTGAGGACAAATGCTCACCTGCTGTGTAATATAAACTCCCCACTAGCAGGTGCCATGATCAAGAGATAATCAGTGCAAATTATTTCCACAAAAAACTGCATCTAGTGTTCAATTGCTTTGTATTTTATATAGGTGAAGTATTATGTGTACATTTGCATATAAGTAGCTTATAATATCTTTTAATCAATATGTTATAAAGGTTCATGAATAGATGGTGAATGTTTATGGAGTAATTAAAAACTTGACTGTAGTTTGTAGCAATAAAAGAGGTAGGATTAAATAAGTTTATACTGCTTCCTACTCCTTTTCGAGCATTCAAACTTGCTGCACATGCAAGATATCATCAACAGTTTACCTTCTATTTTTTTTTTGTTTTGGTATATACATGTATCTGTTTATGATGACCACACATGTTTGTTTTTTACATGTTCGAAATAAAGCATTCAATTTAATTCAATTCAAAAGCCAAAACCCCACACAGTTTGTCATTTATTTTACAGCCAGATTTGTTTTCATTGTGCAAGAAAAAGTTGGAGCAGTCAGAGTTTCCTATTTAAGCCGTAACCTTTGCCACGCTTCACTTTTTATGGAGAGATATGAGGGTCTCTCAGGTAAACCATTTTGTTGTTGCATCAGGACTAAAAAGAAAAAAGAAAATTAGATGGAACTTATTACTGACCTGCCAGATTCAAATATGATCTTTCATAAATCTAACAAAGAAAAGCCGAACAGGGAGCTGACGCAGCAAATGAAGTGACATAAATTAATAAAAGCAAACAAAGAGCCGACAGGACGTCCTAAATGATTACAAAGATGAAGAGCAGGTTATGAAGACAACATCAGAGAGAGATCTTCAGCTCTGACGTTCAGTTGGACTTATAAACATGTGGATTCATCTACTGAGGGCCGTGTGCTGTTCCTCTGTGAGACATTCTTTTGTCAAGACCTTCCCGAGTCAGAATAATGCTCCAGCATGTTTCCGTGCGGTCGGATGGCGAGCCTGATGAGCCGCAGTACCTGGGAGGGCTGCAGAGCAGGAAAACACGGCGACGGCCCGCCATGATGGATGCCCTGTCAACTCCGCGCAGCGCCTGATGACACATGTTCAATCTTAGTCCCGAGGCACCTGTTGATTGGGCAGGATGAGGTTTCACGCCACTGCAGAGCGGCGGCTGTGTGTGAGCGAGACGGAGTGAAAGATATTGGCTAAAGAGAGATGGGTGACCGGGAGAGGAGTGGAAACATCTTAATGCTGAAGAAGATGTTCATCTCAGATGGGCCACATGAAAGGGGCAGTAAATCAGTCTGCAGGGAGCAGGGTTGAGGACCTTAGCTGTATATTAATATGGACAATGTGTCCCTGTCCACACCCCCTGTGTAAAGTGAAGCCTAAGTACCCCTTTAGGAGGTGCAGACTAGAAGGCTGCATTGGAAGCTGGGACCCAATGAAAATCTCAGGAGGTCTTATCGTTGCTGCGGGGCAGGAGCAGACAGTCAAAAAAAACTCTGCGGTTATTGAACAAAGCCAGCAGCTACAGGAGCCAATAATTAACAAGGTTAGAAGACAAAAGCTGGATTTTACTGCACAAAGACAAAGCACAGTGATTCCGATATATGGAATAATATCTCTACTGTAACACAACAATGGAAAAGAAATGGACACGTGCTCAGGTTATGATATACGACAGGCACAAATCTGGCACCTTTGGCTTACAATGTCACATCTGCCCTGTTCCTCTTGGTCAAAGTGGGCTCTCCCTCGAGGACAATGCTTTGCTCCCTGCACACGTTAAACAGGAAACTGCAGAGAAATATGTAAGGACATTTGGCCATATGATGTTGGCAGCTGTGTATTGTTTTATTACCTCCGCCAAGGAGGTTATGTTTTTGGGAGTGTTTGTCTGTCTGTCTGTCTGTTAGTTAGTTAGCAACATTACTCAAAAAGTTATGGACGGATATTGATGAAATTTTCAGGGAATGTCCGGATTGGGATAAGGAACAAATGATTCGATTTTGGAGGCGATCCGGATCTCCGTCTGGATCCAGGAAATTTTTTAAGGATTCTTTAACATTGGGAGATAGGGCCATTTTCGACATTTGTGCATATAACTCCACAAATAATGGTCAGGGCACTTGGGAAAAAAATACAGGACAAGTTTCTAACATGCTCTACAGTGTATCAAAGACTGATCCGGATAAAGGAATAATTCTATGATCGAGAATATGAAAAAATAGGGGTCCTTTGGAATTTTCATCATAGGAAGAGAACAAATGAAGCTATAAACACACAACAAACACCATTATATAGCCAAGGCATTGTGGAATTTGGAAGGTGCCAACGGATTTGCTGTATCTTCAAAAGCTGTGGAGCTAGATCCAGAAGAAAACCGCCATTAAGGAAAATGCGATTTTTGTGAATAACTGCTGAACTAATGTTGATATCAGTTGCCAATGGTATGTTATCATGGTCAAGGAATCTAAACATGTAGTCAAAATAAATGTGGGACTAATATTTATGGACAAATGACAAATAGGGGGAACTGTGGCGCTTGGCGGAGGTCTGAACTGTCAGAGTGCTTTCTAGTTTCTATTTTTTTCTCTTTTGTTCGATAGTTTTTAGGCCTTTAAAAGTAAAAACATGTGTAATCCAAGTCTTTTGTGTAATGAAGAGCTTTAGTTTTTTTATCTATTAAAGGTCAAATCTGTTACTCTGAGAGTTTTACTTGGATGGCTACAATTTTGGACAAAAGCTGTGTTCACACCAAGCGTTGAAAAAAAATATTTATGTTGTGTGTTCAAGCAACAACATTTCATGCATGTATTCAAATGTTTAAATTGTTCATATATATTGAGATTAATTTTCCCCTTTAGACCATGTGTCAACTTCTTGATCCATGATCACTTTGGTGGATGTTTCTGCAGTCTCTGTCTTCTTTCTGTTCTTGAAAATAAGAAGCTAAATGTCCCAGAAAAGACCAAAATAGAAACACACCCATTTGATGATCCATAACATCCGTTGGTGGTGTGGACAATGCATCATCCAATTCTAATTCAATGTATTTTCATCACCCAACAAACTGAAATCAAGGCCAAAACCCAGCAAACACGCCAGCAGGGGAATAAAAATGTAGGGAGCACTTGTTAGTGAGGATCTGTGTCCATGCACATGTAGCCAAATAAAATGAGAGGATGGTGAGCTTTAACAAACAAAATGATCACACCTTTACTCAAATACACACACACACACACAGTATGCTTTAAGTTATAATCCAGTGGTTTGAATGACGGCCTCTACAATCTCCGACAGAACGATTCATAAAATCACCAGAAAACCTGAAGCCGGCTCTCTGAGGGCATCAGTAACCCTCACACCTGTGGATTGCCAGTTTTATCTCATTTTATGTTGGATTTGGCTGAAAGTGACATAAACATATGTTGAGACTCCATGTCTTTGGCCAAAAAGTTGAATATGAACTTTCATGTGTGCTGAAAAAACAGCGGACAATGACTCTTCTCTGGCATCATGTCTTGGTGTGATCTGCTCATAACACAGCTGTACTGTGCAGGGTTCCTGTCAGACCTGACCTGGTGGGTCAAATGAGCTGTTTGGTCACTGGAGGGGATTTTGAGGCCAAATGGAAGCAGTGGACATGCTGAAAAACACTGTCTCAAACTGACTGTAGATCTGAGGTCTCTGATAAACTTTCATTTCTAAATTCTCAACATTACCCATAACTCACTACAGCAATTATTCATTTATTCATTTTAAGTTATATCTGTTTCACCATGTGAAAAATGGAACAATCCTTGTGTTTGTGATATTGATGCCAACAGGACAATTATACTTGTTAGCACAGTCATGTTGGATGTATGATGGGTTATTTTAAAGGACAACATGCTCTGAAACCACCTGAGCTTCACATCCAACATAAGGATGACAACTTAAACAGCAAAATAAAATGAAATCTGCAGAAAATGAAGATAAACATTCAGGACTCAACAGCAGGTCCAAAGTAGTTGATGCATCACGTTCTACCTCTCTGAACATTCACAGGACTCTGACGAACAAACCGAAGCACAATCACTCTCAGATAATCAGACGTACCTTGGAGGCTGGCATGGTGTCCACAGTGGACGAGGTGATGGCAGTGGAGGCCTCGCTGACTGTGGTGCTGGACAGCTGTTCAACTGTGAGTTTGGACATCCTATGAACACCCTGAGGCCTGCAAGGAGACGCACAAACACAGCAAGAGTGGAGGTCAGAGACTGGAGAAGCTGACGGATGGACACAGAGCAGCCTTCCTTTACCTTTCTGAAGCCTCCTGCTCTCTCATACTGGCTTCATTTTTCAGCTGTGGAGGTGGACATGTGTGTTTAAGACAAATATCCTCCAGGGCGGCCAAATAACCTGGAGACGTTTGGCCTGAATCTCCTCCCTCTGCTCGACCCGCACACCAGGAGGACAGTAAATAAAGTCCTGTCTCCTCTGTGTGTGATACAGTAAAGATAGATGTCTTCTCCCGCCTGTGTCCTCGGGTTAGATCAGACCTATTACCTTACATCACTGAGTCTCTACAGGAAGCTAATAAACAGGCTGATGATTCAGAAATAAGATCTCACGGTGCAGCAGAGCAGCTGATGTAACCGTGTTTAAAAAGATAAATGAGCAGCAGACCTGAACAACAGCGTGAACGGGACAATAACACAGTCTCAGATTACAGGGATGCTCACATCTGCACCCTTTTATTTGTTTTGTTATACATATTATCACATAGTTCGGCATTCAGTGTCGGAGCTATGATGGAGCATGAAGGGATCACATTCAGGTGAAGATATTAGAATCAGGATCCATTTTCATCTTTTATAGCAGCAGCCCCGCCCTGTCAGAGGAGCTCTTTCTTCTGGGAATCAGTTAATCCCAAGTTTGACCCAAATTGAGACAATAAACCAAATAAAGTATCTGCTTAAATGTCCTCATGTTGGAGATATAAGGATTGATTCTATGCAGGGACACGCAAAGAGACTCCATTAAATGAAGGGCTAACCTACAGTCCAATAGCTACCTCGTAATGGATAGAATTTACTACAAAAGACAAGGGAAAGCCTCAGACTTTACAAATAAAATATGGCATCCTCATAAGACTTTGGATTTTAAAATAACTGAAACCAATCTATGATCAGGGGACTGTGATAACAGTGGGGTCTGACTGCATTCCCTGTGTTGTTTTGTTTGTGTGTTAGTGTAATTTTGAGATTTTGTATGATTAGTATTTTCTTTGTTTAATTTTATTTTATCTTATTCTATTTTATTTTTAAAGATAATTTTTGAGCATTTTTGTGCTTTTGTTTTGGAGAGAGTGACAGTAGATAGGCTTGTGAAGGGAGGCAAGAGAGTAGGGGAGGACACTCTGCAAACTGGCCACAGGCTGGATTCAAACCCGTCACCATTAGTGACAAAACACGGCAGCCATTAAAACATCCAGACCTGCTGGACAAACAGAGACCTGCATCATCCGCAACTAAGACAGAGACTGAATGAGTCTCTTTTCAGATCTGATGACTCACAGATCAATACTCAGGGAAGATCTCTGTGAATCATGCTCTGCTCCAACAGACCATGGAGACATTAAAGAAGAAACATGACAAAAGAAACCCTGAAGAGCAGAGCTACAGTCATGAATATTATTCTACAAACTGATCTGAATCCAGTCTTTACATCCAGGGTCCTCATTCATCGAGATGTTTCCAGATTTATCTTTAGAGCTCCCAGTGATATTCACCTCAAACAGATTTACTAACCTGCTCCTCTCAAATATTTATACATTTTCTCTCCTGCTGCTTATAAAACTTTTATTTCATCATTAAACAGAACAAAAGAAGAAGAAGCAGCCCCCAGAGGGGATCGTATTCTGCTTTATTTTCCAGCCTGGCCTCCGGCTCGAGAGGCTGTTTGCTGGTTTCCACGGATTTAAGATTAGAACAATTTAAGTCTGAAAGACAAGCGTTCAAAGTTTGACAGAGATCCCTGAAAGCTGCATTCATGAGCAAAGGGCAATGGGCAGCTAGGAAACTCCACGACCTTGAGCTTTGACCTGCAAAATGTAGTCACTTCATTCATGTTGGACATGTCTGCCGAGTTTAAGGAGATCCCTCAAAGCATTTGTGTGATACCAGGTTTCACGTGTGACCTTGACCTTTATTATATGACCTTCAGTTTCTAATAACTACTTCTCTTAGTCAAGTAGGCCAGGGAGATGCAATGGGATCATTGTCAGAGGGCTAAATCCTCACAATTTGACCATCAAAATTACCCATAATTCAACAAAAAGGGTAATAAACATGCTTTTCATAGGAAGTTATTCAACACATATAAACATGAAACTCAAACATGAATGCAGGATGTAATCAAAGAGCTGAATAATGAGTCCAAGTTTCGGCTACTTTTTGATGGAAATTTCAAGCACTTCCTGGTTATTAAAGTGTCAGAGTGAAGTTCACAGAAATAATCATAGTGCAGCATTTCATCGTTCCTGACAACTCGTCAGCACTTCCAGCGACGCTGACCCTCCTTCATTCGTAGGTGTTTACTTATGATAAAGTTTAAGAGTGCAGGGGTGGAGACCCTACACCCCGAGGCTCTGAAGGCAGGGAAGCCCACCCTTCAGCAGTGTTACCAACTGCCTTAAAGAGTGACAACGCCCCAGGAAGTCAGCCTGCACCTCCCCCGCTACCAAACCAACCTCCAAACAGGCTCAACCTGAACTGGCCACCATCAAGCCCTTACAGACTGAGCTACTGAGGTAAAATTCCTGTTATTAGCAGTAGGCTAATATTAGGCTCAATGACTATGACCTTGGACCTTTGACCTACCAGATCTAAAGAGTTCATCCTAGAGCCAGGAGGGATATTTATTTGATAGAAATCCTGTGAAGCATTCCTGGAATGTCATGTTCACAAGTAAAGGGTGACCAAAAGACTCCATGACCTTGACCTTTGACCTCCAAAATCTGATAAATAAATCCTCCAATTTGAGTGGCTATGTAGCAGAAGTTTACAGGAAACCCCTGGATGATGTACTGAGATAGACCCTGACCAATTGTGGCGTTGTGAACAAAGGTCATCTTATCTGGTCCCTGCTGCTGGAAGGATGTCGTTACCAGGTGTCTGTGATGTTTGATCAGATTCATACATGCACACACGCCAGAAGCCCCTCATCATCCTCAGGCTCTTCTTCAACAGGATAATGAAGGCGAGGACGCAGAGATATCTCTTCTGCTGACAGCCCGTTATCTCTGCTGTCTTCACCACGCTGAAGGACATGCTGATGTTTTATCATCATGGAGCTAACAGCAGACGGTGGGAGCGTGTAAATCTGTCTGATTAGTTTGAGAAGCGAAAACACTCCAACACGGAGATACATCCAGACGCGGATCACAGCTAATTACAGAGGACGATATTTACGACCACGGGATCTGACGTCCAAATATGAAGCTCCACGTTCATATTTATGTAGAATAAACACTCTTCTGATCATCTGAGGCCTCTCCATCACTGAACTGCTAAAAAAGGTACAATATGCAATGTTCTCTCCTGAGATGCCTAAAATAATTATTTAAACAAAACTAATCCTTTGTTATCTGTATTTCTAAGCTGAGAACTCAGATATGTCCAACAGTTTCTGCAGTCACAGGTGACGGCCATGACAGGAGCCCCTTGTTTATCATCGCCATGGAAACGCTGGATGTTATGTGAAAAACTGACAGTTGGATGTCCGCCATAAGCTGCTGTTGTTTCTCATTCATGTTTCGTGCTGTGCTCTGTGATGGACCACCAGTATTCTCTGACACTTTTGCACATTCTGTTGCAAAAGATCCCAGCTGGACATTTCCACACTGCAAAAACTGAGATCTAGGTGAGAGTATTTTTCCAATTTCAAGACAAAAAAATCTCACTAGACTTATTGTAAACCGCAATATCCTTACATGTCTGGATTAAGATTTTATTTGTAGTTATAAAAACTTAAATTAAGACCTGAGTTTCTTGCAATAATAAGTGAAACAATCTGCCAATAAGACAAGACAAATTTGACTTGCACAGATATTAAACCTGAATTTAAGACCCTCACTGAGTCAAACTTTCCTTGTTTCATTGGCAGATATTTTCTCAGTTCAGTGTCTTATTTTTGCATTTCATTCCTTAAATTAAGATATTTACCTGGACTGGTTAAGTAAATGTGGATTAGAATAAATGTTTTCGGATATTTTTGACTTGAAATTAGACAAACACACTTGCCTAGATCTACAGCCTAGAGTTTTTTCAGTGTAAGCCAAGGGAAAATGTAGTGTCCACCCCGCCCACCTCCAGTTCTTACTTGTTTTATACTTTCCTTTAGATCCTGATTAAGATCCAAATTTAATAAGCTCATATTCTGCTTTTTTTAGTTATATCTGCTCTCCTGTGAATGACAGGATGCTTTAAAGAAAGAGAGAAGTCTGCAGCAGTCAGACCTCTCCCTCTTTCTCTCTTTGTGGTGTCAGCAGCTGTCTAAATCTTTTTGTTCCCAAACTCCCCAACAGACCTTCCAGTGTGATGTTTAGTTTTAGCTCATTGACTCGCGTTAGCAAGCCCATCACAGGGCATTGATGTTAGAATGGATGCAGAGTTATTAACAACATGGTGCCAAGGAATGCTGAACTGAACAATCACCACAGAGCTGACTTGTCCGCCGACTTGGCCCATTTGGGAGGGAGAGCCTCAAAGGAACAAGAGCTCCAACAGAGGGACAATACAGAACAATACAGAGAAAGCTATTTTGGACCTGAGTTATGGCAAAAAAATTGGTAATTTTTAGGTTCATGGGACAACTTTGAAAACCAAACAGCTATTTTTCACATCTTGGACATCTTTGCATGTTAATAACCACACAGAGTTTTTATGTAAATGAAGGTGTGTTTAAAAATTTGTATGTGTGAAAAAGCAGCAGCTTCACCTCCTCCACAAAGACACAGGCTTCACCTCCTCCACAAAGACACAGGCTTCACCTCCTCCACACAGACACAGGCTTCACCTCCTCCACAAAGACACAGGCTTCACCTCCTCCACAAAGACACAGGCTTCACCTCCTCCACAAAGACACAGGCTTCACCTCCTCCACAAAGACACAGGCTTCACCTACTCAACCCATACACAGGCTTCACCTACTCCACACAGACACCAGCTTCACCTCCTCCACAAAGACACAGGCTTCACCTACTCAACCCATACACAGGCTTCACCTACTCCACACAGACACCAGCTTCACCTCCTCCACAAAGACACAGGCTTCACCTCCTCCACAAAGACACAGGCTTCACCTCCTCCACATAGACACAGGCTTCACCTCCTCCACAAAGACACAGGCTTCACCTCCTCCACAAAGACACAGGCTTCACCTCCTCCACAAAGACAAAGGCTTCACCTACTCCACACAGACACAGGCTTCACCTCCTCCACAAATACACCAGCTTCACCTCCTCCACAAAGACAAAGGCTTCACCTACTCCACACAGACACAGGCTTCACCTCCTCCACAAATACACCAGCTTCACCTCCTCCACAAAGACACAGGCTTCACCTCCTCCACAAAGACACCAGCTTCACCTCCTCCACAAAGACACAGGCTTCACCTACTCAACCTATACACAGGCTTCACCTACTCCACACAGACACAGGCTTCCCCTCCTCCACAAAGACACAAGCTTCCCCTCCTCCACAAAGACACAAGCTTCACCTCCTCCACAAAGACACCAGCTTCACCTCCTCGACACAGACACCAGCTTCAATTCCTCGACAGAGACACAGGCTTCACCTCCTCGACACAGACACAGGCTTGACCTCCTCCACAAAGACACAGGCTTCAATTATTCCACAAAGACACAGGCTTCACCTCCTCCATACAGACACCAGCTTCACCTCCTCGACACAGACACAGGCTTCACCTCCTCGACACAGACACAGGCTTCACCTTCTCCACACAGACACAGGCTTCACCTCCTCCACACAGACACAGGCTTCACCTACTCCACACAGACACAGGCTTCACCTCCTCGAAACACAGACACCAGCTTCACCTCCTCGACGGAGACACAGGCTTCACCTCCTCGACACAAACACAGGCTTGACCTCCTCCACAAAGACACAGGCTTGACCTCCTCGACAAAGACACAGGCTTCACCTCCTCCACACAGACGACAGCTTCACCTCCTTGACACATACACCAGTTTCACCTCCTCGACACAGACACAGGCTTCACCTCCTCAACAAAGACACAGACTTCACCTCCTCGACACAGACAACGGCTTCACCTCCTTGACACATACACCAGTTTCACCTCCTCGACACAAACACCAGCTTCACCTCCTCAACAAGGACAGAAGCTTCACCACCTCGACACAGACACCAGCTTCACCTCCTCAACAAAGACACAGGCCTCACCTCCTCCACACAGACACCGACTTCACCACATGACCAACCTCTGAAGTGTTTTGCCAAGAGAGAGAGAGAGACACCAGCTCAGTCTTCTCTGCTGTCAGGAGAATTTCATGGCACACTTTAGAAAGGTCAGGAAGCATAAAGATGTAAATGAGATGCAGTTCGATCAAAGTCAAAGTCAAATAAAGAGTCCACAGGACAGAATTCATATAAAACTGATTTTAGGAGGCCATTGTTCTCTGATGAAGGCATCGTGGGGGTCAGAGTTTGGACTGTGACGATGAAAACAGTGATGAGCTTATGATCAGGATTTAGTGATCCACTTTTATAAACCAGGGATCATCTAATTAGCTCACTTTATCACTGCTGTTTGGATGCACAATATTATCAGAATAATACCAACACAGGCAGATTTTAGAATTGCGTAAAAAGTTGATTATAAGTATCTACAGACACAGATTTGTGAATGTCCTCTTTTACAAATCAAAAGTGTTTATTTAGGAATAAAATGTTGTTTTCTTTCTTCACATCTGTTTCTAACATAAGTGGACTCAAACCAGGAGAAAACAGGTCAGTTAAAGTGACGTGGAGGCTTTGTGCTCTTCGTGCCTCTAAATACTATCTGCATTGGTGATAACTAGTTCAGAATACTGACATATCTGATATCAGCAAAATCCAATAGTGTGTGTCCATAGTTCAGATCAATCTGATCCAAGCGCATGCCTCTTAGCCTGGTTATTGTAGCATCAAACATCAGCATTACTTTATTGTACAGGCAGATTGTTTGAGTTTATCTCTGTGCAGAGTCAGATCACTTTCCCTTCTGCCTTTATCATCAACAAAAGTCCAGCTAAAGTTTCATAGGTCAGTGAGACAGATGGGACATCAGCTAGTGCAGCGCTGTCCCAATTGTTGAACTAATTTCAGCTGCGGTTGCAGCAGAAAACAGCAGTTCATGATGAAGACATTTTGGTATCTAGGACACTGAGCCCTGAAAATGCTGAATGACATTTGTTATTGTTTTAACAATAAAGCCTGTCAAGGTAAAACTGGTGGACAAGGACGGAGACAGAGACTGCAGTCAACACAGCAATATAACCTCCTACTGATCAATAGATCAGTAGAAAATGTAGAAAATGTAATTTTTGCTCTGAATTATCTTCCTTTGCATGGCTTTGGGAGGGATGAAAGACAATGTTACTGTGTTATTTAGAACTCTGATTTACAAACTCAACTCGGAGAGTTTTTGTTCTAACGTAAAAGTAAAGAGAGCAAAAAGAAACCTGCAGAGCAGAGAGCAAAATGGACCAAAAAACAAATTACTGGATTTTTTTTCCTCTTAAATTCATAAAGACAAATATGACTTCTGCTTTTCTGTAATGTTGTGTATTTTTTTTTTGCTAGAGCTTAAGAACAGATTCAGCAGGAAGCCTGTCTTTAGAAGTTTAATCTAATTCACCCAAGAACAAAAACAGATCAGGGAGCAGCTCCTGTAATTCAGGGACTTAAAGTGGTCTCCTCCTCCCCTGAGAGAGCCGCTTTAACCTCCCTTTACTGTGAACTGATCCGTTTGTAACTCAGATCATGGAGGTCTAATGAAACACAGCCTAAACATTAACTTCACGTTGCAGAAGAGGACGAGGTCAGCAGGGCTAATTACAGCAGATTCTCTGCTGCAGACAAAGAGGAAAAAGTGAGAATGGCACACTGACTGTGAGCAGATAAAGAATTCAATAAGAAGGTGCAGTTACCCTGGGGAAATAAAGAAAGAATTTAAAAAGTATCATGAAAATCTGTATGAATCCCAAGCTCAACCAAACCCACAAGCCCAAAATGCATTTTTAGATAAACACTATTCCACCTATCACAGGAGAGTTCACTGAAGAACTAGAGGGGGAGAGTCATTGATAGTCTGAAGTCTGGCAAGGGCAGGCCCAGATGGACTCCCCATAGATATATAAAAAACATTTAAATCAAAACTATTAAAACCATTATTGGAAATGTTTACAGAGGCATTTAATATTGGATCTCTGACAAAATCAATGTGAAATGTGAAAACATGAGACTGATAAGCTTATTAAATTTAGACCTCAAAATTCTATGGAAATTTTTTGCAATGGTTTCAAAATGCACTACCCAGTTTGACCAGCCAATCAGACAGCAGCACAGCCACCCCCTATGAAGCTTTGTGTGTTTAGAAAGGGGGTCAGCGGGTTAAACAAGTGCTCTGTCCTCTGCAGCTTTAATTTCCACAAATATTAGTACCTGAAGTGAGCTCGCTCGCTCTGCAGCATCTCCTTCTGTCTGTGGTTTCATCACAAGCTGAGTGCTGGAGCTGATCTTCGTGGTTTGTCTTCATCTGAATACTGCAGCCATGTCTGTCTTCACTTCAACAGCCCAAAGAGCTCAAATGTGAGTTTGGATCCATGAATCATTTCTTCATGTCTGAGATGATTGAGAGATGCAGACTAAAGGTCTTTACACACCAAAGATGAAGCAAGCACAAAACTGGCAAAATTTCTCAGGCAATTTTTGATGCCCCTTTCTCTCACATTAAAAGTGACACATTTTATATTTATACTGGGTGCATTCTAAATTCTAGACATCAGTGGTCAGTGTTGTCTCCAGTAATAAAACTTGCTTCTTGTATAAGCTTACATTGACTGGCTGTGGATTAAAAAAATAATTATTATGTGTGAATTACAAGCAGCTGAGAACTTTGGGCTCACTGCTAATGTCTGCACCTAAAGCTCTATCAGTGATTAGCAGTATAAATCATATGGCTGCAGGTGAGTGCTTTAATTTTGAGCAGCAAAACCAGGAACGCCAGCTTAACTCAATGTAAGGTTACGACAACAACAAATCCAGTCACAGTCTCACTTTCAGGGATTTTACCCCCAAGACACATTTTTTAATTAAATGGGGAGAAGCGGTTGTATCTCATAATACTGAGCTATAACGCTGTTGCCATAACAAGCAAAAAACATCATTTTATCCTTTATTTGATTAAAAAAGTCAAGATTGGCCGCTGGGTTTATAAAAATGTCTCCACATGTTTCTCAGCTTGATTGTCGCAGTAGAGGAGAAAAGAGTCACTGTTACTAAACAGTTTTATACAAGTGATAAATGTCCAGATCAATCTTTATTTGGGTCTGTTTCTCCTTCACAACAAAAGCCTCAATCTTTCATGACCGATGAAGCTGCAGGAGAACACATTCATCAGACTGTGACTGTCTCCTTTTATCAGCTCCCTTTAAAACAACTCCATCCCGTTAGCTCACGCCGTTAGCCCTCCATCTTTATTCTCTTTGTCCTCCCAATTAGATTAGCTTGCTTTGATTTAAAAGCTCTGGGACTCCACGAGAATCCTAAAGTGTGCTGAACGATTCAGCCTGCGCATACAATCAAACTTTGATAATAAATGTAAAAGGAGTTTAAAGTTTGGATGAGCATGGGCAGACAAGGACCCGTCAGGCAGCCCTCGTCAGTCACTAGAGCAACTCGATCTCTGAATACAGTCGGCTGAAGTCTGAAACTACAGGACAGAGTCTGAGGAGCACCAGACTGATCAGTGAGTGAACTGTCAGCTTTGACCACCATGGTACAGCGTCTGCACAAACTTAAAGTACCAAAGATAGGACTGGCATACATGAAAGCAGTGGGCAAAAATCTGCATCAGCAGCTCTACATCAATGGGCATTTGATCTGGGGGTAAAAGACATTGAATGTGACTTTTCCCACCTTTTCTTGAATCAATTTTATTTTTGCCACTTAGAACATTTTTTCTAGTATTATATGCTTCTCTCTGTTGTCTATGACTATCACTATCATAAGTCAATTTTTGCACAGTATCCACTGACAACACTTCAACTTGTGCAGCCAGATTGCGGCTTAATACAACCTTACTGAAGGATGAGAACTTCAAAACACAATTTGAGGAAAAATGTACAGAATTTACACAGTTCAATAAGGAATCAGTGAACGATCCTAGGATCCTCTGGGATGATACTAAAGGATTTATTTGGAATAATGTTATCCTATTATCCTCCAATTCAAAAAAGGGAAGATTATGCAAATTGCAGGCACTTGAATCTAAATACGCAGAACTGGGTTATACATTACAAAATAATAATTCAGATAGCATAGCATACAACAAGAGACAGTTAAAAAAGAAATAAACTCCCTAAACAGGATTCAGTCAGAATTTTATATTCACAGAGTAAAACACAAATATTATTTCCAGGGATCCAGATCTAGTCACTTATTAGGAAAGAAAATTCAATCTAGTGATCAATTTGCTGACATTGCAGCTGTTAAATCTACAGATGGGAGATTAGTAAGAGAACCCAAACAAATGAATGATGTATTCTAATCATTTTATGCAGAACTCTATAAATAAGATATAGAATTTAACAACTCCACCTGTGACACGTTGTTTGGTAAACTAGATCTACCCTGCTTAACTGAAAATGAAGCAAAGAAATTGTCTGAGCCAATATCATTAAAGGAATTGAAACAAGCTGTGAGAGAAATGAAATTAGGAAAGTCACCTTGAATACATGGGATTCCACCTTAATTTAATTTAATACTCTGGAACATTCTTGGTCCACTACTTTTAAATATGATACAATATTCTATTGAAAAAGGTTCCTTTTCTAAGAATATAAATATTGCCTTAATATATCTATTATTGAAAAAAAGATAAAGACTAAACAGAATGTAGCAATTACAGACCTCTGTCATTATTGAACAGTGACATTAAGATATATGCCAAGGTCCTTGCCTGCAGACTACAGTCTCACATGACTACACTTGTTCACAACGATCAAACAGGTTTTATTAAGTCCTGCCTGGCCAGTGACAATGTTAGACGGCTGTTACTTATTGTGGATTCAGTAGGGAATAGTAACCCAGCAGTAGCGTTATCATTACATGCAATGAAAGCGTTCGACCACTTAGAGTGGTCCTATTTGTGGTCTCCATTAGAGAGAATGGGTCTAGGAGAGGGGTTTATTTTAATGCTCAAAGTGTTATATAATAATCCAGGAGCAATGGTTTTGACAGGCAAACATTGTTCTTCTTTATTTAATATTTCTAGATCCAAAGACAATGTTGCCCTTTGAGTCCACTATTATTTGCTCAATCACTCGAACCAATGGCTCAAGCAATCCGCCAAGCAGATAACATTCGCCCAATCTCAATTCACAATACTGAGCATTCTATATCTCTATATGCTATATGATATGATATGATACCTGTTTGATATGATATTTTATTATTTGTGGAGGATATAGCTAACTCCAGTCCTCCTTTGCTCACTATTTTTGATCAATGTGGTAATATCTCTGCTTTTAGGATTAATTGGGAGAAATCAGCACTGCTACCACTACCACTAGATAATATTGATGTTGTGGCTAACTTATCCCTTTCATTACCTGTAATGCAGCACTTCACTTATAGTGGAATTGAAATATATGCTTCTCTGGAGGCTATCGTCAAGAACAACTTTACAGATGTTTTAAAGAAAGTCATATATGATTTGGACAGATGGATGAATCTGCCAAACTCATTACAAGCTCGCATCGCAATTATAAGATGAACGTGCTACCTAGAGTTAATTGTATCATTTCCATGACACTGCTTGCACCCCCAGCAGGAAGTTGGAAAAAATTACATAAAGGCATCAACAAATTCATCTGGAGGGGCAAGAGGCCTAGATTGAAAAGCCCAATCCTCCATCGGAATAGAAGGGGCGGAGGGCTGTCAGTGCCAAATTTTAAATTATATTCCTGGGCTTTTACCCTTCGCCCGCTCATAACATGGTTTAATCCCAAAGCCGATGTCTCATGGCGTATATTAGAAGAAAACATAGTGCATCCTTGGTCTCTCTGAGAGGAGCTATTATCTCATTTCCCAACTAAATCTTGTGAATTGCAAGTTGGTTCAATTGTAGCACATCTGATTTCAACCTAGCACTACGTGGAAAAACTATGCAAGATTGGAACTCAGTGGCACATGAACACCCCGATTTTAAATAATTTTAAGAACTGGAGACCGACCCATTCAATTCCAGAAATGGAGTGATCAGGGTACCCATCTGCTTAGAGATCTTTATGATGAAAATGGCCTGCATACATTTCAAGATATAAAGTTATGTTTGAATTTACAGAACACTACTTTCTTTTCTTACTTGCAGATTAGGGCTGCACTAAAGGCGAAAGGTGTGCCTCATGATGTTAAGCTATTTGAACATCTCTTGTATGAAATCATAGATAATTTAAAAACAAGAGGTGGTCACAATTTTATATCAATATATTTTAAAAAATTATATAAACCTTTAGCCTCAGATGCAATATGGAGAAGAGATATACTGGATTGGGATTCCAGACTTGACTGGAATGATGTTTGGTCTAATATACTGTCATCTTCCAGAAACCCTGATCACCAGATTATTCATTTTAATGTTTGCATAGAACTTACTTAACACCCTGTAAGCTGAACTGCATGAAGATACTGGACAACTGCTTCTGCTCATTATGTCCTCTGAACAAACCAGGGACTTTCATGCATATGGTATGGGATTGTAAACCTGTTGCCAACTTCTGGCAGCAGGTTGCATCTGCTATATCCCTGCTAACAGCAAAAAACATCCAGGTAAACCCCAAACACTTATTTTAAACAATCTATCCACCATAAATGCATCACTATGTCAAAGACAATATTACTTGCTGGTCTAATGGCAGCGTCTCATCGGAACACGACATTTCTTGACATTATGTATCTGGAAATATCTACAGCCCGAACCCATAATGCCAAACAAGAAAACAAATCATTTTGGTATACAGCATCAGAGGAAATCAAATCCAGACTGGAAAGATGATAAGCAGCTTTGAGGTATCGTATTCACTTTCCTCAAAGAACCACAATAGTCAAAGTAACTTCTCTGCTCTCAGAGGAGGCCATTATCTGTTGCAAACCAATTAATGTTCTGCTGTCATTCTGAATTATTTAAACTGTTTTTTCTCTTTGCTGGGTTGGCTCGTCTGTCTTTCTCCTGTGGGAATCACATATCTTTAAAATGTCAACTTCTGACAGAGTTTATTAAATTAAATCACCATGACTATGATTTGTTTTTCACTGAATGTGGCAGGGTCCAGAGGGTGGGTGGGGGAGGGGAGAAAATATGTATATGTTTATTTGTCATAAATGCTGGCACCACCGTATATGAAAAAGAAAATGTAAATAAAAACATTTGATCACACAAACTTAAGGTTAACAGTCAGAGGGGGCAAGTGTTCCAGTTAGCAACTGCTAACTTTTAACTGACTAGGCACCTACATATTGTTGTTAAAACAGCTTTGGAAATAGAGAGAGAACTTGTTAACGTTTAAGCTTTTCCCCCTTAAGTCAGTAAACTGCTGCTGTCAGGCACAAATCTCTTACCTCCAAAACTGCTTTTTTCAGGAAATGAAAAAAAGCCTCACTAATGAATGAATAAATGTATTGTCTTCACCACAAACCATCCTTTTGTTCTTTGATTTGGCTAAAAGTTCCTAAAACCCGCTCTCCAAAAAGGAAGGTGAATAATTGCACTGTTTTAAGAAAACAATGACAATCACAAAGATTGGAGATAAGAGGTTTTTGCCCTAAAGCAGCGATATCCTCATCAGATATTTGTTTTTTGTTTTGCTTTTTTTTTTTTTTTTAATTATAATGTAAAACTAGAAGTGCTCAAAGTGCACATACCTCCACCAAGGCATTTCCAAAATTATTGGGCCAGTTATTGTCATAAATGTGAAGAACTGCTCCATCTCACACTGTTAACAAATCCATTAAAATGGTCCTGGATCTGCCTGCAGGTCCAGATCATCAACTAAAGTCTAACCACTGCTTCCTTGGGCCATGACCCACACATCCTGAAAATGAACCCATTCATCATAACTTCTTCAGTTATCCAGCTCACAATCTAACAATCAAATACATAACCTCATGTGGAGGAAACAGACTCAGCAGAAAGTCACCAGATGACACAGTCACAGATCAAACCAATACACTGTCCATGTAGTCTGTTAGGGATAAAAGCCCATGACTCCCAATGATCCTGTGTTACAATGGTTGAAGCACATCATCTGTTATTTGTACACCAACTCATACAATCCTGTGCAAGATGGTCGATCAATGACCAGTCCAGTCTCCACAGGAGTTGACTTTTAACAGCTTTTCTCCCTCATTGAGGGGAATTCATCCATGAAACAAGAGCAGTGGTTCATTATTGAGTATAGGATCAATAAGGGTTTGTCACTCAGTCAGTCTTTATTTGTATAAATCCAAATCATAACAAATGTTATCTCAAGATGCTTTACAAAAGAGCAGGTCAATGCCATAACTCATCCTTTATAATTTTTTTGTACTTCCAATATTCATTTATGTATATATTTGTTCATTTTAAGAGGGACATATGAACAATAATAGGCACCAGATACAAAAGGGCTAAAATGAGAATTTATGATGTTGATCATTAATGGACGCCCAGACCATAAATTTTTCTTCATCATATTTGTCTCTGATGAATAAAGATTCATTAGAAGAGATGTGGCATCTTGTTTATTAGTTAAAAAAATCACATTGAGCTCAGTTTGTTGGTTAAATCCAGTCATCAGTACAGACATATTTAATTCCCCCACCTAAAACCATAAAACTTGGGTTCACTTGCAGTATTAATCATTTTTTAAGTTGTATAGATTCGAGATGCACAGCAGCACTGTCTGATATCAGGCCTCCGTATGAACATCAGTCATCAGCACAGATATTTGTCGTGTCATGCTAACATGATGCTGACATCTGCCGATTTAGACAGTGTTTCTTCCTGGTCAGTAAAATAACCTGTTGGACGAAGTCTTAAGTCTGTCTTCATGGTGAGAGAAAATGTTGCCATTGTGACCAAGTGGAGCCAAAAGTGGTAATTGGAAAAACGTTCATCAGCCTAAAGACTCCACGCTGGTCTTTAAAGTCTCTTTATACACTGAACAGGTGAGTTGTAATTTCAATCCTCGTGCAGTTTTCATCACTGACCTGCTGAAATAAATCAATCACATCATTTAAATAACACATCACTGAACCTCTGAGTTCGATCTCTAACCAGTCAAAAAGAGGAAAGTCAGATCTTTACATCAACTCATGTTCCCAGAATGCACTGGGCTGTTTTTCACCCAAAAATTAGGGACAATCCTTTGAAGTGGCTTCAAAAGCTTGATTCTTAAAAATAAACTACAAGCGTCTTTAAGCATTGTTAAATTAAACATGAGGACAGGACTCTGGTCTCACTGATGAGACACAAACAGTCAGAACAGGATCAGAGAGAGGCAGTAGGGAATTTCAACATTTTCTGATGGTTTTACATCTATGTGCATTGAAGTCTTTGAGTTCTGATACGAACAGAAAGAAAGGACGAGAGGCAAAGGACAATATTCCACATAAATGCTGCACGGTAAAACCAGCCCAACTTAGGTTTGTGCAGATAGCAGCTTCAAATGTCCATCCTCAGCATGAGCAGCAATGTTGTGGACAGCTTTAGCATAATGAGGGTCTCACAAGGATTCTCACATCGGAGCACAAGACTTTTCCTCCATTTTAATGACACCTCTCAAAGAAAACAGGAATAAAAACACCTAAAAACTCTGAAACCTCCCACGAGCTTCACATAACAACACACACACAGCTGCAACAATCAGGAATCAGCGGCACTGCGGCCCACACGGCTGACATTCAAATGCAGCCAGTCTATCACAGAGCAGCTTCAATCAGCCGACAGGCAGAGTCAGAGGTATTACAGCAAGCGATCAGAGGGAGAAACAGACGCTGTGTCCTCAAACAGGGAGGGGAGATCATTATTTCAGCTCTGACACTTTGTTAAAACCAATTTACCACAAGACTGATGTCAATACAGAGCAAATACCATCCTACAAATATGATGTAGGAACACACCTTCAAAAACAGCCTCCGTGAGCTGATCCATGTCTGACTGTATGTGTGTTCTCCTGTCAGCAGATCATCACTGTGATCCTCCTACATGATGCTGATGGAGATAAATTATCTATACACCTGCAGCGGAGCCTCTCAATCCAACTTTTTTTAAGTTTTAGTGCTTTGTTTTATCTTTGTTTATCCTTCAGACTAAATGTATAACTCTGAGAGAACTGATGGAGATTTGATTTAAGGAGCAGAGTTGTAAAAGTTTTGAGCCTCAGACTTTTTTATGATTCAGAAAAAAGATAAATCTCAGCACATAAAAAAGGTGGATGAAATTCTGAATTATGCATTAGAAAAGTCTTCAGATACTTTACCATGGACAAAAGTTCACAGAAACAAAACAGAAGTGATGTTTGGTGTTATCAGGAGTTGAACAGTCAAAGTGGAGTGCCTTATGCTTCTGAGATGTCTGTATCAGGGATTAAAAAGTTCTCAATAAAATATTGAACCATAGGTTACTGGGTCCATGGTTCAATACAAACATGTGAATTGACATATTTTCAGTTTTGAGCACAGACAGCTTTCATTTGTTGTTGCCATTTTCTCTCCATATTTGTTTGGCTGCGTTGGTGCCTGTGAGTCAGTGCACAGGGTTCAAAAGCCTCCTGAAAGGAGCAAAGTTAAAACTGCTGTTATCAAAGGAGTAAGAAGTACTCGAAAGATCTTCTTCATTTGTATTAATAAGTTTACCTCTTTTACTTTATATTGTACCCCGCATCAAGGATGTTCATGGGAATGTTTGGGGTTTCATTGTTCAAAAGTAAAACAAGGAAATTGTTTTGATATGAGAAAAAACAGCTTTTCTCTTCTGATGTTGGCACTAAAGAGTGTGTGGTGTGAGCAGATTTAGAGCCTCTTCAGATGCAGATAGAATCTGAAACACAGACAGCAGCAGCCAAAAAAGTTATTACGCCTCTCCTGCTGCCAGAATACGAGCTGATAAGGAATTCTAGGAGCTGCAAAGTCCTGACACTTCAGCCACTTTAATCCATGATAACCCCCTAAGAATGAGGCCCGCAGACGCCACCCTCCAAACTCAAACCAACACCACACGGCCAAAAACGCTCTCAGATGACATTTCAGCCAAGCTCTGAAGGCAAGCAGGGGCCTCTGCTAAAGTTTATCATCTCATTATGTGCTGAAGTGATCAGCCTTTTTCATGATGTGTAGGTTGTTCTCAGATGGCGTCATGTCTGGAGATGCATGATACTGAATTTTTGCTATTATTCGATATGTTGATAATTCTGAACTCAATGGCAATATTGATACTGATTTTTCTTCTAATCCACAAAGCCTCTGCTTTACTAAAACTGACCAATTCCTGTCATGGTGATGTCTTTTCGTGCTACAAACAAAGTGAAGCAAGAAAAACTACATTTCAGGCTTGAATAAATGATACTTTAAATTATAAAAGTAGACATCCAGTGTTGACGAGGTGGGCCATCAAAGTAAATTTGTAAATTCAGCAAATATTTCAGCCAAAATACGGGATTTCTGCAATTTCCTGATTGTATCATGCATCCCTGTTCACATCACATACAGCAGAAGATTGTAAAAGTGGCTCCTGGTCTGATGAATCTGGATCCCTGTTCCACATCTTCAAAATCTTTTAATCTTTTTAGCTATAGTCTGCACATATCTTAATTCTATTTATGATTTGTCTCTGTTTTATAATATGTTAATTTTTTGCCACAGAGGATGCCAAACTATGTTTCACTGTACAAATTCTATTGCCTAATCAGTGTTAATTTTGTTGACTAATTATTTTCGTCATAGTTTTCATCAACAGCCTTTTTTCCCCTGATGAAAACTAGACAGTAACTAATAAAAACAAGTGCACATGGACAAAAACTAAAACTAAATTAACTGACATTTTCATCAACAAATTAAAACTAAACTAACATGTTTGACAGAGACTTAATCCAATCAGACCTAATTTGGTCATGTAGAAAGTAGGGACAAGTTAGGAATATATCCAATCACAGCTACTTTGGTTGTGTGGAAAGGTTAGATGAGTTAAGAGGGACATCCAATCACAGCTGCCTTAGCTTCATGGTGGTGGGATAAGTTGGGGAGCGATCCAATCAGAGCTACTCTATTTATTTATTTATTAATTCATATATTCATGTAGAGCAGGTTCACTGTTTGTTGTCAGTTCTGGTATTGTAACTGAGATGCTCTGCCAGGTAGCCTAAATAAAGGTGACTGCATTTCACACAAAAGTTCAATTTGTTTCTGTTCATTTATACATTCAAACTTTACTAGCATTCAGTAAAGGGTTATTAGATGTTTCATTTTATCCAAGTGTAAAACATGATTTCAGAAATTCAAGGAAACATAAAAAATGCCTTACACTTTCCACTTCATATTTTAGTTGACTGAATTTACGGTAGATTTCATCGACTAAAATGTTGTGAAATTTCACCAACCAAAACTAGACTAAAATTAAAACCATTTAGATGACCAAATTATGACTAAAACTAAAATATATTGTAGGCAAAAGACTATAACTAAAACTAAATTAAAAAGTGCTGTCAAAATTAACACTGTGCCTAACAAATGCTTATATAGTGAATAAAGAGATACTCTAATTCACATTCAGATGATGGAGCCAGGATTTGGTGTGACCATCATGAGAGCATGAATCCATCCAACTGTGTCAACAGTTGTCAAGAAAAGTGAAGCACTGTGAAGAATCACTCTGTAACATCTAGTCGAGTCTTCCTTGTTTTGTTGTGTAGTTTTACCTTAAAGGTGGGGTAATTATGAGGCTTTGGGTGGCACTATTGTATCCCCTAGCATCCAACTATCTCCCCTCAGGGGCAGAGCTGGATGGTTGCTTTATTGGAAATCATATTTTCTCGCCTCATGGGCCTCGAGTAACCCCACTTTAAAAAACCCAAACTATCACTTTAAGCCATTAGACTCATCTGTACACCTGCTGATCAGGAAGACCATGACGTTTTGGATAACTAATAGAAACATGAACCAGTGCGTTATTTTAAAGGGTTATTGCAGCAGTTTTGTTTAACTCCAGGGTGGTCTGATCAAGACCTCCTCTAAACATCTACAGGTGCACGTGGAAACGCATGGACCCTCTTAAATAAAGAGAAATGAATCAGTTGATAATGTTGTATGAGTTTATCTCCAGAGGATTTGCTGAGTATCTTTACTCTCTTCATGTAATTTTTATGAAGCTCCTCCAGTGGATATTCGCATGTGGGTTTAACTGCTCCTCCATAACGCTGATGTAGAGCCCTGAAGGATGTTCTTCCCTCTGAGTGTTTATTGATGCTGCTCATCAGCGTAATCGCAGCAGAACATGTCCTCGGGAGCCTCACTGAAACATGATGCAGATATTCTTCTCTTCTATCTGTTGCATGATCCAGCTCCTGTTTCACAAACACATGCACACACAGCAGCAGCCGAGGTGCTGTAGGTGTGTGTGCCTGAGTGTTGCTCTCACACATTATCATAGTAGCTAGGACGGCCCGCTTCACGCCTACGTGGCTGCTAATACAACAGATCCATCAGAGGAGAGCTGGGAGATGTAAGCTGGGCTCCGCTCATCTGGACTGGAGAGATGGACTCAAATAAAGGTGGGGGGTGGGGGTTGGGGGCGGGGGGCAGGCAGACAGGGAGACAGAGACGAGGAGGCTTTGGGCCGACTGCTGTAAAAAACATGAGGATATAAAAAGCACAAGGACAGGTGTGTGTGTGTGTGGGGGGGGTTTGTGTGTGTGTGTGTGGTCAGTTTCAGAGGAAGAGAGCTGACAGAAATGTTCTCTGACAGGAGAGGGTAGATTTTCTACCTGAGCCCGAACCTGGCACGCGGTCCGAGACCGTGTCAGGCTGGGGATCCATCCACCGTCAACTAGGGTATATGGATAACATGGAGGCATGGTGGTGCAGCAGGTAGTGCATGTGCCCCACAGCAAGCAGGTTGTTGGATCAATTCCCTTGTCGGTCAGGGCCTTTCTGTGTTGAGTTTGCATGCTCTCCTGTGCATGTGTGGGTTCTCTCTGGGCACTCCGGCTTCCCCCCACAGTCCAAAAACATGCTCATTGGGTTGATTGGTGACTGCAAATTGCCCTTAGGCATGAGTGTGAGATAAGTGGTTGTCTGTCTCTCTATGTGGCCCTGTGATTGGCTGGCGACTGGTTCAGGGTGTACCCTGCATGCAACCCTATGAAATATACAGAGCTTAATCTGCTCTGACAAATTGACACTGTCTTTAGTGTGCACATGGATCCACACCCCAGAGTGTTGGCACTCTTTCTGGAGAGTTAGCACTTTAAGTATCACCAAGTATAACTGCTGACCCCAGCTGGAGTTAAAATGCTGAACTTTGTTACACTAACCAGTGTAACTTCTGGTTAACACTTCCCTGTAGATTTAGGAATGCACTATCTCAGAGTATTTTCAACTACTTAAGTGTTAATCTATATTCACACTTCAAAGTGTAAACATTGCTGTGTTTATTTATTGTATATTGATGAGGTTATTTAGCTGAATTAAAGAAGAGTGTTGAGGTCAGAGGTCAGAGGGGGGTGGTCTGAGTGGTTGGAGAAGATAGAGAGATAGCAGGAACTCAAATAACCAATGGTGAGGGAGTTCTTCTCATGGCACACTTTGGGCCCCTTAGTAAGAACTGTGAAGGTCAGTTAGTTTGTGATGTGGTGGAGCAGGAGATTCTCATCATGGATGTTCAGCAGCTGTGTGATGCTGTCATGGAGATTTGGATCAACATCTCTGAGGGATGTTTCAGCTCTGAAGGTGAATTAAGGAGCTCTGAAGGTGAAGAAGGTCCAACCTGTGACTAGAGAGGTGTACCTAATAAAGTGACCGGTGGTTGTGTAGCCATTGTCTGGCCAGGTCATGAAAATGTAAAGAACATCAGACTGACTATTGGATGAGCAGTAATGAAAGATTCATGCACTGTGGTGATATGAAAAGAAGACGATCTTTGACAGAAAACTGTTGGAAGATCAGATCCATGGAAAAGAAGAGGTTGGGGAAAGTAATTCTGGTCGCACACATAGTATGGTAGAGAACAGGAAGTGTAAAACAAGAGGGGTGGAGGGATGAAGGGAAATGTGTTCCCATAAATGGAGTCTCAGCAGAGCTTCATCATTTTTAATGTTTCTTCACGAGATGGACGACTTGTAATGGCTCTGCTCTGAATTAGGGACATCTGCAGAGGACTAAGAGAATCTGTAGCTCTAATTCGACTGCAGGAAGGAAACCAGGGTGGACTTTTTGGAATTATTTCATCTTACGTGCAGGAACATCCGCCAACCTGGGCCAGTTCTCCAAAAATGTTTCAAAGGATTTTATTCAAAGTTTGCACAAATATCCTCATGGATTTAAGGATGAAGTGAGTAAATTTTAGAGGGTAAACCAAGTTAAACAACACTGACTTAAGTCCCTGGAGTTAATTGAAAATCCCAAAGCCACAGAATTATATGGATTGTTGAACCAATTTCCCGTAGACATCAATACTTAAATTTTCCATAAGTTTGTATTTTAATTTAATAGAAGTCTTTTTTTATTAACATTCTGTTCCCTTAGGCCATGTATGCCAAAACACATTGAATGTGTATTTGCCATGTTTGTTACGTACAAAGCAATGTTATAAATAAAAAAGAGTAGATTTTAGAGGTCATAGATCAAAGATCAAGGTCATGAAGCCTCATTTTAAACCTGCTTGAGAAGAAGATATCTCAGAAACACTTCAAGGTATTTTCATCAAACTTTGCAGAAATGTCCACTCCAGACAAATGATCATCATTATTGATTTGTGTAGTCATAGGTCAAAGGCCAAAGGTTAAGGTCATTGAGTCTTGTCATAAGCCTTTACTTATGAATTTGATATCTCATTAACTTTTTGAGGGACTTTCATTAAACCTTCCAAAAAAAAACAAGCTTTCCAAAAGTGGTCATACTTAAGCTTGTGAGTCTTGTGAAAACCCCAAATTCTAAGAACACTTCTGGGACTTTCCACTGCAGTCCACTCTGACCCGAGGACAAATGGAGGTGAGTTTGGGGTTAAAAGAACAAAGGTCGTGGAGTCTCTTGGTCATCTCTTGCTTGGATTTCTGTCAAACCCTGCATGCTTGCCCCCTCTGGCTAACTTATCAGAGTTTGGAGGTCATGGGTCGGTTGCCTTCTGGTGTCACGTTCATCCACTGCCTGTGAATGCAACATCTCAAAACTACCTCCAAATATTTTCTACAAATGTTGCTAATGTCACTTTGACTCAAAAAACTTTGAAAGGAGAAGGTCAAACACTCTTGTGCCTCCTGCTCATCCCTTTCTTACAAACTTGATACACTAATCAATATGAGAGGCAGAGGATGATGAAGGACAGGCGGGAGACAGCAGGCATAGACATGAGGTAATCTGGCTTCCAGCTGGAGTCTGACCTGCACCTTCTACACAGAAGAGCCTCATAACAAGCAAACAATCGACACACCCTCTCAAGAACTATGTGAGTGATTCTGTCAAACTTTGCACAAACTTCCTCTGTCACTTGATGATGAACTCATAAATCACTGCCACAAAAAACATCCCAGCCCCTCCTCTCAACCCACTGCTGTGCTTTCACTGTCTGGCCACTGAAAACCTCCAGGAGGAGGCAGAGCGAGTTTGATTCAATTTTGTCCATTAATTTTAAATCTAAGGCAGATCATAAGAGCATTGTTCTGTTCTGCCATTATCAGTTACACTGGTTTTGCAGCAGGTTTCTAAAAGATAGAACAACACTGAGACACCGATGACTCAAAATTAAGACAATTAAGGGACAAACAGCTTGACTAGCAAATGCAAATAATATATTATAAAGTGCTTGTGTAAAGATGGATAAGAAGTGGCAAATCAAAAGTGTTTATCTTGGAAAAATGACACCACAAACTCTGAGATGATTGACCTTTAAATGCACAGATTACGAAGCCCATTAGTCAAATTCTGATATCTTCTTCTCAGTGAAAATCTGAATCACTAAAGCTTCTGCAGATAAAAGAAACTTTAAACAGAATTAGCAGCAGCTTAAAATCAAGAGTGTCAAGAGCTAAAACAAATCCACAAAAGGCGGCTCAACCTTGACAACTACTCGACTGTAAAACTCTTAAAGAAATGATCACACGATGACAAAAGCCTCAGAAGCTCCAGGACCAAAGGAGCCTTTCTCCTGATTTCATTCTTTTACCATGAGGACATCTTCACAGCTCTGACCTCTTCGTTTCTCTTGCAACCAAACTGAAAAATTCATCAGCAGCACGAGCTCTGCAGAGAAATGCATTCAAAATCTCATTCAGCATCACGTCCTGAGGGGACACTCTGTCGTAAAGGCTGGAGGACATGGAGTCAGGCTGTGGTTGGCTGCAGCTCCACACAAAAACATGAGGACAGCCTCGAACATCTCTGCATTTTTAAACTGGATCCACAAACATGTTCTACAAGAAGTGCCGACAGCAAGAAGTGGAGATTCTTTCTGTAAAAGTTTCTGAAATGTTTCTAACTGGAGCAGCACTTTGCTCGAGGTTTGTTGTTCCTCAGTTTACAGAAGTGGTGTCACAAATTCAGACATCTCTCTGACCTACATCTGGATTTAGAGCGGCTAAGAAAAGAGCACCAAATTTACTGTAACTGAGGCTTATGATGGCTTTTCTGTTGCGGGGTTCAAGTCCTTCATGGGATATTTCACCCAGAAAAATGCTTAAAGTGACACACAAGCTGCTTCCTTGACAGCTGTGAGTCGTGCTGAGTCTTCTTTATCCCACTGAGACCTGAATGCAACACGTCTCTCTGAGTGATGAAGCAAAATCCTTCTCAGAATACAGGAACATAAACGTTAATACCTGATGGCATTGGGGTTGCCAGGAGTTGAAATTCAACACATCAGGCTCTATCGTGTGTGTGCCCGGTGTGCTTTTGGGGTGCAGTGCAGTTGTCTTTCCTATTTTCCACTTGACACAGTTGTGATTTTTGTGCCCAGTGCTCACAGCAAACAAACATGCACTCTTGTAGGTGTCCACGGGTATGTTTGTCTAAAAAAACAGTGGTGGTCAGTTGCAAAGCTGGTGTGCATCGACCAAAGGGGCGCAGGAAATGACTGGGATGAACACACATCCATGAGGTCAAAACACTCACTGAGCTTGTTTCTCCCTGAAGCAAAAGTATAAATATACATAAAAAACAGCAAAATGTAGGCCAACACATCCCACAATGCAGTGCCTAACATGTTTTTAAACGAAGCTGTTCACACTGTTAACGTACGGCCCATTATTTTTGTTTTCATCATTTCCATCACATTTAAGATGCACTGCAAATGAGTGACCAAAATGACTGAAAAGAAGACTTTAAGTTCATTTAACGTACCTTCTCACTGTGGCTTTAAAAAGCAACCTCTGGTGACTTCACTAAAAGACTCCTAACAAGCGTGCATCTGCAGAAGAAAAGATTCTTCTCATCTGATCCATACAAACGTAAAAAGCACACACAGACTTTGTCAAAAGTCCTGAATGTTAAAAATTAAAATCTATTTTAAGTCCATGCTGAAGTCTGCTGTTTAACTTAGAAACAAAATTGACAAGCCTTTATGAGCCTAATGAGCAGATGGCAGTGGTTATATCACGATGCATTCAAAGCCAGCTCAGAAAAATGACTATTAGACAAATATATGGGCCCCTGCACAAGGCAGGAGCCTTCAAATAATTTTAAAGTCCATGGCCCGGTGTGGTCCTGTTATTGTGAGGATGCTTTACAGAGATGAACACACACCCATGAGATAAAAACACACACTGAGCTCATTTCGTCCTGCTCCTGGCTTTGCACTGAGAACCTGAACAGTCGAAATAACAAAATACAGACCGACATGATCCACACTGTCAAATAAAGCACACAATGTTTCAAGATGTTTCCTTCATTTCACTTCATTTTGGGGAGAAAACTGCTCAACTTTATTGAGACTTTCTGCTTATGTTTGATTTTAAAAGCTCCTCCAGTGAAATAAAGGCCGTCATATTCATTTAAAACAACTTAAACGAAAATCTTCTCCACAGAAAGCAGGATAACTAACTTCACCTCACAGAAATAGATTGTGTTAACTTGTACTCAGAGGAAAGGTGATTTAAAAAAAAATAGATCTAGGACCAACCAACAAAGTAAAAGAACAACAGCAAACCACACAGTCATTCATATGAAGGCAGAAAAGGACTTCCGGTAATTGTTTCGTGATTTTCTGCATTTCAGTTGCATCACCTCAGAGTTTAAAAGCTCCAAAGTGTAAGAAAATATATATATTTCAGAGATTTTCAGTATTAGAGAAAAATCAGGAAGACGTGAATGTGACTGAAGATATTATCTTTTTAAATTCTTATTTTTAACTTATTTATGAGGCACAAAGAAGTGAAGAAAGTTTTATGGACTCACAGTTCATGAGGGATAAAATCCAGGTTCTCTGCAGAGATCTGTCCCGTCACAGGATGTGAAAACATGGTGGTCCTCTGGTTATGACTGCAGAGACAGAGAAAAGAGGCAGAGTTAGCGTCCTGAGCTTCACTGTGAGGATCTCGAGCCCCAGACACGAGCCGATCACTCACCAGAGGAGCGTCAGGATCAGGAGCTCTGTCAGACCTCTGCACCCTCTCAGGCCTTCAGCTCCAACTTTCCCAGCCCCGTGTTGAATGTGAGGGCTGGCTGCAGGATGCCCACCCGACCCCACCCATCCAAACACCCACCCGATCCAGCCCAGCCTAGCCCAGCCCGTCCTCTGCAGCGGGCGTGGAGCAGAATGTTGGTCTCAGCACAAAAAGCCGGACGGCGCAGGCCTGGGCCTCCGTCAGTGATACACTCACTCAGTCATTTTAAGCCTCCATCAGTCCAGCAGCGTAAACAAGAGCAGGAGGGTGGACGCTCACTGAGTGTGTGTGTGTGTGTGAGTGTGTGTGTGTGGGGTGCTCCACAGAGGACAAAGCTTCAATAAAAGGCAGCTTATCATTCACTAAAACATTTAGATGGACAAACAAAAGTACAGGATGTTGTTGTTGACTGTTTGACTGTGCTCTGTACTCTGATGTGTACTGTGTTTAGATTAGGTTAGTGTTGTAAATAGTATCATTATTTTTATTTTGGTTTTATTTTAGGTTGATGCTGTAAAAATTACTGTTATAATTTTACTTTGATTCTACTAGCCTTAGATTATGTTGTAAATATTTATAACACCTCCATGTGTTGTAAATATCCTTATTCTGGCCAGCCAAACTCTGATCCAGGTGCTGTGCCTGATTAACCTACTTCTGCACCCTCTTTTATTCCAGATGGACCCTCACACCGTTTCCTAACTACTAATGACATTAGAAAGTGTGAGTAACAATATCAGCTCAGCTACCTTTCATTCATCCATCCATCAATCTGTCATTAACCAACTATCTTATCCATCCATCCATTCATAAGTCTACTCATGAATCCAGTCATTCATCCGACGATTTTCCCCAGTTAATTAATTTATCCATCCATTTGTCAAGCCATTAATTGGTAAACCTATTCATCCATATATCATCCATCAATGTATCCATGAAACCATCCACCCATTTCTCTACTCAACCACCAATTCAGTAATTCATCCTTCTATCCTCCATCCAACAAACTGTTTAAAATCAACCTGTTAATTCAAATGTCATCTCAATCCATCCACACAGCTATCAATTCATCTGTCATCAATCTATCAATCTGCCATCCACCAATTAGTACATCCATCCATCCATCCATCCATCCACCTATCCATCAATCTGCACAAGGATATAAAAAAATCTTCAATCCATCCATCTTCAGCTGTCAGTCTGTCCTTTCATTAGACCCTGCATTCATCTATCCATCCATACAAACATCAATCCAACCATTTGACCCATTCCTTCATCTGTTGGTCCTACCATTATTTCACCCAATAATCCATCCATCCATCCATCCATACATCCAGAGGTCCTTCCACCTGTCCAAAATAAAATAAATCAACTTTCATATTCAAGATAAGCATTAAAGAGGGAGAACAAACCTCAGCTCATGATGGAATAAATAGAAGAAAGTAAATATAGAGTTTGAATAATCTTTACATAACTTTGGACAACTAAAAGGCACAAAATAAAGTCATGCATTAATTTATTTTTAAGACTTTTTTATGATTTGTTTAAAAAATGAACTAAGCTTTGAGCTAGGCTACACTAACAAGCTGAGCTGATCTCTGTCAAGCTTTGGAGAAGAGAAGGAGGTTTGATTAAAGGTTATAATGTTCCTTTAAAAAGAACTTCAACATTGTGCAGAGGGTGTTTGTAGAAGTCAAAGGAGGTTTGATTAGTCAAATTTAGGAAGCAGCAACCTATCCACCATTTTGTCCAACCATTTATCCATCTAAACATCCAATTATCAATCCTGACATCCACTAATCAACCTAATCAACCATATGTCTATCCCTCCATACACTCATCCATTTATTCATTCATTTGTTCAACCATTGATCAATTTGTCAATCTATTTAATCATGTATCCATTAGGGGTGTAAATCACCAGTTTCATGACGATACGATACGATATTGATTCTTTGGACAACGATACGATATTTGCCGATATCACAAAGTCTGCCACGATTCAATTTCGATTCGGTACGATTCAGGGACCTTTGATCGATTTAAGATGATATTATGTACTCATTGAACACAATCAGCTACATTTCACCTAAAGCAAGAAAGAAATACAAAGCAATTTCTAAGTTTTGACAGTTTTATTACTGAAATGTGAAAGGATGTGCTGACCTTTGGGTATGATAGGTTATAGAGGATTGTAACCATCTGTATGATCTAATAGTGTTTAAAATTAAAATTGGGTTAATTAGTAGTCAGGTGTTTTTAGACTTGCTTCACTGTTTAATGGTAGGTGTGGAGGAAGAATAAGAATAAGCTCTCATTGTTTTCCTTTCATACAATAAGTAATTTCATTAATCAGTGCGCTACAAAATCAAATGATGAGAAAACTTACTGTACTCGTGTGATTACTCCTGTCGTGTGTGTGCTGTATGCATCCTCTGCTGTCAGATCGACCGTGTTTTGAGTTTCCATCGATTTGATTGGATCATTGCTTAACCAATCGATGTATTGATCCAGATCGATGGATCATTACACCCCTAGTATCCATCAATTCATCTGTACATCCATCTAATATAGATCATTTTATCTGCCCATCAGCCCATCCACCTTCATTGATTTGTCTGTCCATCCATGTTTCCATCCATCCGCTAATCAACCTATTCATCCATATGTCTATCAAGCCACCCATCTATTCATTTATCGGCCCATTCAATCATTTATCCATCCATCCATGCATCAGTTCATACATCCATCTGTCCATCCATTAATTAACACAACATCCATCACTACATTTGTCTTTCCATTGCCAATCCAGTGAAGAGAATCAGAGCCCTGCACCTCCCTATGAGTTCTTCTTGTTTAGTTGACAGTAGTTTGTATCGTGGTCTGAAAGTATTTGATTAAAGGTAAGTTTTAATATGTGTTTATACAGAAGAAAAGTCTCATATACAGCCAGGGTAAAAACCCCTTCAGCATTGCAGCCGTTTGTCTCTGTTGTGACACAAAAACAAACTTCGGCAGTTTCACGGTCAGAGAACAGCACAGCCGAAGAACTAACTACACACTCCACACACTCCACAGCCTCTCGTGTGCAGGTTCACAGACCTCTCCCATCTCTAACAACAATCAATACATAGTAACACATTTTCCATTCAGCAGCAGCTCTTCTGCTTGAACTCCACAGACAGCGGCTCCGTGAGGCAGAAGATCAAACCCCACAGGACGAGGAGATATCCCAGGAGCACCCCGGGACATGGCAGCAGCAGCAGCAGGAGCCATAACACAGAGCGGCGACGGTGTTATTAGCTCACAGCAGGAGGAGCTGTAAAACTAATGCTTATCTGAGTAGAATAAACTGACTGTAGACGCCTCATTATCAGCTGTTATCGGTGCATCAGGCATGTCTACTACTGCAGGTTATGACTGCTAAGGGAACAATAACAGCACTCCTACATAAACAGACAACACAGATGCAACGTTATTCAATTTTAGAAACTAAGGCTGGCCCCTAAATATGGAGGACCTGAAACTGTGTCCAACCCACGCATGCATCCCAAACTACAAATCATATATCCAGCCATTTACCATCCATCAATCAACCAATCAAACAATTTGTTGACTCACAAAAAGGAATCAAAAGCAGATATTTAAAATCATAATTTCCCACAAAACAGTCATTTGTGAAATGGGATTCCCCAAAAAGCCGGCCAGAGCATAAAAGGAGAGACCCAGACTTCAACCAATATACACAATCAAAACATGATTTTTATCCTAAAATCTTGTATAAACCGAAAAATCTAAAATTTCCTAAGAAACTAAAAGACCCTTGCAAATACACATTCAGTGTTACAGTATTATCAGTCTTTTGCTTATCAGTTCTTGCCGCTTTGTCCTGCATACCCTATAAATCAAGAAGCTAATGCTTTAATCAGACAGTCTGCAGAGATGGAGACAAACAAGTCGGAAATCATTGCAGACAGGAGGCAGAAGTGGTTGAACCTGGGCCTTAATTTCCAAAAATAAGAAGCTTGCTCCACAACATTTAGTGGAAACATCAGCGACTTACAAAGGCATTCATTTCTGCCGTATGGCATTGAATATCAGCAGTGACATGTTTGACATGTTGATTCTGAAAACCTACGTGGGCACTACATTCGTCAACAAATAAAATCAGCAGGAATCGAAAAGGGAATCGTTAAAGAATTGGATCGATAAACAGAATCGATAATGGCATTGGTGTCAATAATATCTTATCAATTCCATGCCCTACATCTGTGAATTCAGCGATCCATCCATCCATAAATCCATTTATCCATCATTCATGTCATATCTTTCATTCATCTAACTTTCCATCAATCTATTTGACCATCTGTCCATCAAACTGCCCATCCATCCATCTAAATATCCATCCATTTGTCTATCCATCTGGTCACATCTGGTCATCCATCCATCCAACCATCTATCTATCTATCTATCTATCTATCTAGCTATCTAGACAACCATCCATCCATTCATTCATTTATCCAACCATCAATCCATCCATCGGCCCGGCCGTCCATTAGTGCTGGGTATTTCTAGCAACCTCACAACACGATGTGTATCCTGATGTTCACCTTTAACAGCATATACTACAGCAAAAACAGCAAATACCTAACACTTGAGACATTTTAATTCCAGGACCTCAGAGATCTTAGAAGTAATTTGAAAATTATAAAGTCTCCTGCATCGTCTTGTTCGGCCTCTACTGCCACCTTCTGTACATATCAGTAAAGAGTTTGTGACAATTTGGTGATATTGATATTTTTAGTACAGGCCTACTGTCCATCCATCCATCCAGGGCTGGTATATATTGTCTCTAACAAATAAAAATGCAGGCAAACTTCAGTTTAATGTCTAAGTAGCACAAATGTTGGTCATATTTCTTTTTAGAGCGATGTCGACCATTTGCAGGAGTTGCTTTAAATTGTTTAGATTTAATTCTGCACTAAACCCTGCCTCATTTTTTGACTTTCCAGACTTTTTAATACCATAAATGATTGCAAAAGAAACAAATAAAACATGAATTATCTCTCAATACTAACAGAACTGAATCATAACTAGCACGTTCTTGATGCATTTGACAGAGTCTCAGCTCTGGTTCGAAGCAGTCCAGCCTTTTCTTCCTCAGCTGAATAATGGGGAGGAGGTTCTTAATCCTGCCGGCAAAGGGCATAATGTAAAAGAATTTATAACTTTCATAATCCCTGACGAATCTCCCTCGGTGACCGTCAGCAGACTGTACTCTCTCTAAATGTTTGACAGATGACTGTAAAAAAATTCTCAGAGTAAAAGACGAGGAGGAGGATGAAGAGCGTGAAGAACCTTTACTCCCAATCCCGCAGGAAGGAGAGCAGCGAGGAGCGAGAGGGAGACTTGTTAGTCATGCTGTCAGAGGTGTATTTTAGGATGGAATCACACTGTAGTAGTCGTTTCAGAGGGAGAGGACACTCATAATCACATTAATCCAGTAACTGAAAATAATCAGGCACAGATAGTAAATAATCTGGTTTGTTATGGTGATGCCTTATTGGAGAAAATCTCGCCTTCATGATTCTGCCATTGCTGATTTCTTTTACCAAACTCTTCCTCGATCAGTTTATGCGTGTTTTTCAGAGCATAGTCTGCATTTCTACATGAGAATGAGCCCTGTGGTCCAGTCTGAGGCGCTCTGACAACGAATAACAGGATGGAATTACAATCGATCCGTCGCAGCGTGAGGAGAAACAGATTGTACCGACAGGCCTGGGGTTATAATGACTGAAACTCTGTGTGCAGAATATTTATCTGAGCTGATGTCCCTGTGTACCAACCAGCAGGTGGATGTTCCTCAGGCTCAGACTTGTTGACTGTTTCCTCCTCTCGTTTGAAACTACAGGAAACAACAAGTGTGCTGTTAGAGGCTCTCAGCTGTGAACGACCTGCTCACAGCATTTAAAGATGATTGTCCCATCCATCTTTAATATTATTATTATTGATAAGCCTGCTCTTCTCATTCAATTTCACAAACACCTTTTACTTGCTGTTTTCAGGTTAACTGTGACTTTGAGTCATAGCAACTTTACCCTTACTCTATGGATACCAGGAATGTCCCAAAGGCAATGATTTTGCTTTTGGGACATTCCTGGTATAGTCTTACTTCAATAAAACACTCAAAAAAAACACGAAAAATGAAGAGCTACTTATCATCACAGGTGAAGAGTTTTCTGAGAGAAGTGTGCAATTATAAGTGGCACTTTTTGGATTAAGTATAGCACATTGTCTCAGGTGTTTTTTTACACCACGAGCTTGGCTGCTTCCTTCACATTCAGGTGAAAAACAGAAATTCAAATGTGTTCATATCACACATTAACGCAGGGCTGTCCTCATGTCAGTACATCATGTCCTGATTAATAATGAAGTTTAAATGACTAAAGTCATAAATAATAAAAATAAATACAGTTCAAATCTTCATTCTGCTGTAAAAGTGATTCATTTGAAAAAGGCTTTAATATTCATAAGAGAGGACTGAGGTGGATCATGTAAGTGGATTATATTATAAGATTTATATTCCTCTGGCATCAAGCTCTTATATAAATACAGGAATTCACTGAATGTGTGGTAACAGGATTAAAACTCTATTAACATCATTTAAACATGAACTCAGATCCATTTCATTAAGAGCAGAGCTGTTGGTTCAGGCCACAGAGCAGCAGAGGACAGAGCTGCTGTTTATCTCACAGGCCTTAATGGGACATGAAGTGTGTGCAGAAACATCCCGCAGGTCCTGATAAAAATGTGTCACCAGACAATAAATCACAGCAGGTGTGAAGCAGAAATTATCTGCTCCATGATGACGGCCGGCTCATTTACACAGACCTGTCAGAAGTCATAGGAGGATGCAGAATTCATGTGTTTTTATGAAATTAAATGCAGTTTGTCAGGCTTAACCCCGATGACAGACTATAAACTGTTAGAGGACACACTGTCATCTCAAATCCTCTCAGTGGGAAGTGCAGTAAATCCAGGTTTCGATCAGGGATATTAAAAAAAAAAGTTTGTTTACGTCAGAGCTCAGGATTCCTGAAGGAACACTGATAAATCATCTGACTGCTCAACAATCTGAGTAAAAGCTAAACAGTTGCACACTTTCCCCTGCAGTAATTTGGGTTAGAATTTCCTACCAGTTAAGTGGACCCCTTAACTGGCATTTAAAAAAAATGAATATGTATATATATAGATATATAAAATATATACATATATATACATATATATATATATTCATTAAAAAACCAATATGGATTACACAAACCACTTCTACTTCACCATGGTTATCTCTTGTTGTAGGTAGAGGTTGGTAACCTTGCTCAGCAGCTGGGTTCTCTTGATTCAATGTCTGTAATCAGGAAGATCCATTTTACCAAGCTCCAATATACAACAACTGTGAGCAGCCCAAAGCAGCACGGCCCAATCAGAGTCCTTAAGAGCAGGAAGAGGTGGAGCTATCAGCAAGATGACAGCAGGAAGTGACTGCTCGTACAGAGAGTAGCATTGATGCTAACAGCTTCAGTAACAGTTTTATCAGCTCTGGACCACATTTCTAATAAAATTAAAAACAACAATCAACACTATATACTTCTCTATGGTAAGGATATTTATGCTCCACTTCTGACATGTTTAAATGAGTTTGTTTTACAAAGCAGCTCGTGTTTTTTAGCACAGTAGCGCCTGCCTACAACATTATCTGATTGGCCTGTAATAATGATGATTGACAGAACGATTGTCCAATCTATATATCTATATCTATATCTATATCTATATATATGTATATATATATATATATATACATGTGTGTATATATATATAAATATATATATATACGTGTGTGTGTGTGTGTATATATATATATATATATATATATATATACACATATATACACATATACATATACAACACATATATGTGTGTGTGTGTGTATATATATATATATATATATATATATATATATATATATATATATATATATATATATATATATAGGTGTGTGTGGGTGTGGGTGTGGGTGTGTTTGTGTGTGTGCATAGTACACATTCATCAAGGCTTTAGTGTAATAGTTCAGTATGCATACACAGGACATGCCCAGCACATCATCCTCTGACTCAACTTTATGCTTCACCTGTATGGCAAATACCAAGAAAACAGAGCTTGATGTAGATATTTTTACTATTATTGTTAAGGTATTTTCCATTTACTGTCACTATGCTAGACTCCTATACCCCAAGTTACCTGGATGATCAGAACTATTTATCAGAAAGCTGATCAGATCTTAAAGACCTGCAAAAAAAAACACTTCCTCCTGCTTTACCTGGAGTGAATTTACTATCCCGGCTTTGGCCTGATTGCTTCCTTTTCTCTCTATGTCTCCCGTGTTCATGTTTCTTTGATAAATTACCAAAACCATGTCTGCATTATACTTATATTAGATAGGAGCAAATACCAAACCAGAACTGAGAGATTAATGACTTAATTTTTCTCAGCAGCACAGGATGCGTCTGACCGAGGGAGTCAGAACAACAGAAAACAGAGCCAGCAGTAAACGGAGGCAGAGATAAGGGAGCATTATGAATAAGGTCTTTTATTTCTGCTGTTTTGGGGCATTGTTAAAAGGCTGATATATAAAGCTTTTAGAGCCGCTCTCAACATTTCCCCTCCACCTTCAGGGTCGGCGCTGCCTCAGCTCCTGCTAAATGACTCCATCACGTCTGTTTTAAGTCGAATTATTCCGAGCAAGGCTGCAGGATAAAAACAAAGCTGCTGGTAAACATCTTCTCTGAACACTGGACAGTGAATTCAGTCCTAAATTTCAGTCCCTGTTTTGCCTGATGAAACTCTGAGACCGAAACGCTGCAAATAAATGAATTTCTTGCAACTCAGACAGTGTGCTGGAGTCCATCTTCACATTTAAAAGGACTTTCTTTTCTCTTGTCTCTTGAATTAGATCTGTGAAGTACTTTCATATTCTGTGTCCTTACTTTCTAAAAGATGTTGGATTTAAGTAGGAAGTGGTATTAGATTCAACTCTCCGGTTCCTAACAGCTACATAAATCTTTTAGGATCAAACCTCAGAGAACGCACGGCCCTTCATCAGAGTCTGACAGAGAAAGGAAACAAAGGTACGAGAAGAGCATCATTGTGGACCACAGCAGATGAGAGCTAGAATAAACTGCATAAAAAGAACAAGAAAACAAATTAATACAGGGAGGGAAGCATTTAGAGCTGTCTCACAATTCAATTTGATAGCAATTATTAAGTTGACTATTCAATTCTACCAGTGCAGCCACTTCCACTGACAGGGTCTTGGCAGGTCCCTGACCGGTCAGTGACGGGCCTGCCCACCCTGACAGTCACAGACTGTAAACTCTGGGCCATATTTGGGTGAATTTGTGGTGTCAAGTTTGCTTTCAGTTGATTGGCGAGCTGATTTACTAAGCAAGAAAAAGGCTGAGGCTATGTCTCTGCAAATGCATGAATGGAGAGAGAGGGAGGGGACTCCCAGTGGCTGGAAGTTAGCTAGTAACTGGCTGGGAAGGGAAAATTGTGAAATCTGTGGATCTGTTCAATGATGAATCACAGTGAGTAGTCTCCTTGATTTTCCATATTTCTGCTGAAAGAGCTACTTTTCACATGAAAATACAAGCAGTAAGAAAATATGAACTCCTTTTATTAATGAGAAATGGTTGGACTGTAGCAAAAATATCCCTTCATTATAACAAAAATAATTACATTTCACAGGTCTCATCTTCATAAACTTCATTTTTCCTCCTTAAAAACTAAACTGATGCTTCAGTTGAGCAGCAGCCTCAAAAGGTTAAACCATTAATGCATCGTTCCATCTTCATCTTTGGCCATATCAGGATGCATTGATTATTAGATGATTTTTGACTCCCCTAGAAGAATATCTGTTATAATAAAGCAGTTTCTTTGAGGACATGTCATGGTCTCCTGTCCATATTAAGCAGATCTTCTCAGACATCAGAACCAGCGCCTCATCATGCATGGTTAAAACCACAGCTGGACTTATGTCTACATTTCCATTCAGATGAACAAATGCTGACAAACATGAAAATGTTCTTTATGTTTTGGTCCAGAGAGCGCCCTCTTCACCAGCACTAAAGACACATTTCTGTCCACCAATCAGGGAGCTGATCCAGATCAAAATAATCCCTGATAAACCTCTGACTGCAGTTTTCAGGTTGACAGAGAGTATCCCCAAAATTAACCTGATGCTGTTTCCTGTTTGTTGAATGTGCAAACAGGTCAAAGGTCAGCATATCAACCTGAAAAGGCCATAGAAAGTCAAACGTACGGGATTGTAGCTCGCTGTGGATTCAGATTCATAAGTGGCCATTAAATCATAAATCCAGCCGCAACAATTAAATGTCATTGCATAAAAATGCCCCAAACACATTATTCCCTTTCCCCCTTTTAACAAAATGCATGAGCTATTAACATAAAAATACTTTCTGTTTAGTAGAGCAGAATTACCACCAAAATTTGACAAATCATGGACAATGAATGGGTGCTTTTAGTTAACAGCAGGGTTTATCTTATTCAAAAATGAGACAAAAAAACACTTGACCATCGAATATTTATAAAATAAATTAAGTTTAGTTTCCATCCATGAGACAAAATTAAACTAAAATTTTAGGGTTGTGCTGTTGTGATATTTCAGTAAGTTTGAGGAGAATGTTTTTTTTAGTCATGTGAAAAAAAAGATAAACACGTTTTGTTAGAGACAGATGTTTCATCCTTCTATGAATTAATAGAACAGTACTGATCATAGTGTCATTAAATACTCATTTAGAATGAATTTTAAAAATAGATGGAGAGAATCAACTCCTCAAAGTCCTCCATTAAAGGTGTGTCAGTATTTTCTTTGATTTATCTGAAATTAGTTAAAGGATTCAAGGTGAACACTGTAAAAATATGTTTCTGTGGGCATATAATTTGGTCAATAAAAAAAACTATTTGAGTTTTACTAAAGGAAAATAGAAGAGTTACATCTCAGCAGCGTACCGATCAAAATATCACCATCAACACAGCTAAAATGTAAACCAAAGTCTATTGAATAGGCAGGGAAGCTCTTCCACCATCACCAGCATCACTTTTTCTGGCCGAAACATTCCCCTCTCCACATTTGTCACCAACATGGGTGTTAAAACAGACCCTCAGCTGACCTTTGACACCCACATCAAACACCTCTTTAAGACATCATTCTACCACCTCAGGAGCAAACTCCGTCCTACACTCAGCCTGGCAGAAGCTTGTCCACACCTCTGTCTCCTCCAGGCTGGACTACTGTAACGCACTCCTCATTGGGATCTCTGGCAGGAGCATCCAGAGACTACAGGGCATCCAGAACAGCGCTGCCAGGATCCTGATGAGGGTATACAAGCACGAGCACATCATCCCATCCTGAAATCCCTTCACTGGCTCCCTGTTTCACTCAGAATTGAGTTCAAGGTCTCCCTCCTCGCCCACCAGTACCCCCCTTTACCTCCTCACGTACTAGGGCTGAAAGATATATTGTTATCGTATCTATATCGACATATGAACATTCAGATATTAATATAGAAAAAGCAACAATATAAATGATATAGCTTTCCCCCGCGCTTGCTCTGCATGTACAGCTCTGGAAGTCAAAACAAATTTCATTTTTATGATTGCCCTTGAATGCGCCGCTAAGGCCAGCCAACCACAAACCTTTTTTATTTACAAACCGTTTTTATTTTTCTGAAAAATGCTTAGTTTTCACCAAACCTATAGTCATATCATATCGTATCGCTATCAAGATATCTGGCATGAATATCGAGATTTGAAATTTTGTCCATATCGTTCAGCCCTATCACGCACCCTTCATTCTGCAACCACAAACACTCTCAAAGTTCCCGGAACCACGCTCCGCACCATGGGTGATCGGGCCTTTTCCTCTGCTGCCCTGAAGCTGTGACACACCCTCCCTGACCACCTGAGGGCCCCACAGTCTACAGATGCTTTAAAAGAAATCTTAAAACCTATCTTTTTAAAAAAGCATTTCGCTAAACTTCTTTCATAGGTTCTCCTTTCTATAAGAATCTATTATTCTTGACTCTTTTTATAAATTGTTTTAATTGCATTAATCTTAATTTGTTTTCATCTTACCAAGTAGCACTTTGAGATTGCAAAAATGTAAAGTGCAATACAAATAAAATGTATTATTATTATTATTATTATTATTATTATTATTATTATTATTATTACTACTATTATTATTATTATCATCATCATTATTACTATTATTATTATTATTATTATCATTATTATCATTATTATTATTAAAGCTCTGTGAAGCAGACATGCAGTGTGGACCTGAGAGTCTCTTTAACAGCTTTTCCCCCTAAAATATATCCACCAAACACTTGGATCTCTTGATACCTCTGTGCAGACAGATTTTAACTCTAACTCCGTCTTTGATGAAGAACTCCAAATGAAGGAGGTCATTGCTGGAACAATCAGAACATTTTGTGCTTGAAACTGTGAATTTGAAGTCTCCTGTTCGGCCTCTCGCTGCTCCTGCCATCTTGAATCTCATTATTTCTCACTGGCTCTCTGTAAAGAAGAGCAAAGTGCACCTGAAACAGAATCAGTTAAAAGCACATGCTGCAGCTGTGAAAATGTTCTCCACTTCACCCAGTCATTTCTGTTTCCACACTAATGTTTTTTGTTTAAGAGGGATGCCGAAGCTCTGCGTTAGTTTCATGTTCTTACTCTCTGCAGAGTCTCACATGGCACATTTCAGCAAAGAGCGTTCTCTGAAAACATCCACAGGCTAAAACAGACGACTTTGTGCTCATCCTCAGATCCATGTAAGGGGGGCTGTTCACCTGCAGATAAGCACTGATGGCTCTGCGGTAAAGTCTGCTTGGTCCTCATGAAGAGGGATCAAATCTCTTTGTGCTTCAGTTTATCAAATACATTTGGTTTGGTGCATTTCAAAAAACTTTGTTGTCTTATTCCCTGGCAAAAAAAAAGCATATTTTAAAAATGCTAAAAAAAAAAAAAAAGAAATGACACCAAGATATAAAGAGTTTCTTAAAATGTTCATAAAATTGGACAAAATTTTTGGTCTCCAGGCTGGGCGAAGCACGTTTTTCAAGATCTAAAGAGCATTTTAGGATATTTATTCCAAACTTAACAAAAATATCCACTCTGACTTGATGTGTGACTGCTTGGATTTGAAGATCTTAAGTTAATGTCAAGGATCATGGAGCCTCATAATCACCTGTTGCTTGTGAAGGTGAAATCTCAAAAACTTTCTACCCATTGTCTCATATCTTGGGCTCTATGGAATATGGATATATGAAAGGGTGCATAGCTTGAGAAATAATTTAAAAATAAAGCAGCATTCATAACAAATTCTACAGATCAATCAGTGATAATCTGTAATTAAAAGACTGGCAGCTTGAGGCTATAGAACATGATTAAACGTCTCTTCCGTCCACTGTCTGCAAACATTAATTGGACAATTTAATCCATCTTGTGATTCCTCTTTCCCATATTTAAATTCTTATATCTGAAATCTGTTTATAAGTCCATAAATAAATCATCTCCATATGCTCCTGCAAAGCTCCTGCTGCGTATTAAACATGGAGTTTTGTAAATGTAGCATCTGATTTAGTGCAGACTCTGCAGAGAACAGATGGTCTATTCAACCTGGGGATGATGGTCATCTAACCCACAGTCTCCAGGTAGAGTCTGTGCTGCAGTCTGTCAGTGGGATTAATACTGATACTGATAATGCAATGACAATCATCTTAACCAGAGGATCCTAACATTTTCCCTCAGAGTTTCCTCCTGATTGTGAAACCAGGGGGGCTGTTTTGGGGGTCCCGGCCTGAAAAGACAGGAAACCTCCAGGTTAAAGTAATTTTCACTGCCTAAAGCTGCAGAATTCATCATCATAGTTTCTAATCTGTCCTCCAAAGAAGTAGAGACAAGTCTGCTCTGCTGCTAAAGCCTCAAAAACATCCTCCACTTTAACTCCACATCCTCCTTCAAACATTCATTTGGTGCTTTGTGACCTGACTCTAAAACATCTGACAGCTGAAATAAATCTGGAGCTTTTATTGTTGATCCAAACGAGGGGTTCAGACTAAAGTGGATCATTATTTTGTCATGTGAGGAGAAAGAGGATCTTTTGTTCCACTTAAAGCCTTAGGTCTGTTATCGATCCTCCTTCCTCACAGAGACTGCATCTGAAGAAGACTTTGCTTTAAGACCACAGAGGCTTCAGGGAATAAGACTCCAACTTCTCCTCCTTACAGAAAGTTTGACCTCTGACCTCCTGTCAGCTGGTTGGTTTGACTCGCTGACCCTGTCCATGTCAGCATGACGTTTATGAAGGACAGGCGGGGAGAGCTCAGGGGTTACGTAAACATGACGGCCTCACACAGCACCAACGATCAGACTCTCCAACTGCACCTGCATGAGCTCAGGGGCTCTTCAGGGAACCACAGTGAGGCCACGTCCTGGTCTGCCTCTGCAGCGAGGAAACAAAAACTAGTCCCACTGCAGGACGTGCTGATGAAAACCTTCACTCAAAAGAGTTTGATGATCAAAGAGGAAGGTGACCTTCAGATCCAGATTCACTGTTTGAGTTTACGAGCTGCAGAGAGAGAATTCATCTGTTCTCAGAGCTGCTGCAGCCCCGAGACGATCATAAAAACACTTTTAGCAAAACAGAGCATAACTGGAGGCAAATACAAATCTCCATGTCAAGTTCCCAGGCAGCACAACAGTCTAAAAACTTTCTTTAAAAAGTCCTGGATCTGCATCCAGATCACCACCAAAATCAAATCACTTCTTTCTTCTGCCATGATTAACATTCACTGCCTCTCTGCCTGTCCCAGCTAATGTGTTAATGATTGACTCAAATGGTCCATGAGGCACTCTGACATTTCTCTTTATCGACGACAGCCTGATCGATACGTCATCATGACTGACAGGCCACGCACCTCTCTGACACGACTGGAGTTATGAAATTGAGACTAAAACCTCCTCCCTGATCTCCTCGGCCTCACTCTGTGTTTCTGAGCAGACGCTGTGTTTTTAAATGATTCCTGCGTGGGCATGTTTCCTGTCAAAGGTCACGGCTATTTAAAGGTTATTCCACATGAAATGTGTTTGAAGTGCGGGGCGGGGGGGCAAGGAAACACAGCAAGGTCGTCCTCATTCACTGTTCATGTTAAACGAGCGAGCATTTGTATTTGTGCTGCACCCACCATGAAGAGAGAGAGGGAGAAACACAGAAAGAAAGAGAGGGGGACAGTTAGAGAGAGAGAGAGAGCACTGACATATGCATGAATACATGTAGACAAATGACGACAGAAGGAGCACATGTGAGCACAAAGTGTTAGACTGACTGATTATTTGAAAGTACAATTTACATTCTTTAGTTATCATCTCATTTCACTGGCTGAATATAATGAATGCTGACATTCATGTAGTCTTATTTTTTACTTTCATAAATGGATTGAAATGACAGTTTTGTGTATTTTCACCTTGACAAACCCACATTAAAAACAATAATTAGCCAATTTTGGTTGGTTCAGGACTTTAGTTTCTGTTGCTGCACATTAATTAAAAAGGAAGGAAAAAATTAGAAGTTGGGCGTGAAGACCACTTTTTAAATGCTGCTGATGCATACATGCATAAATACTGTCAGCAGAAGATTTCAGTGCAGTTTTTTAAAATTAGAAAACAATAAATCTGACAATAATTTGGTATTTGAGTTTTCTATTTTTGTCGCACTGGTATCAAACACATAATTATTATCAGGCTTCTAATAGTAATATAAAACCCTTAGTTGAAACCCCCAGAACATCTGAAGTGGACCATGTTAAGGTCTTTTTTCTGAGCGTTAAGAGTTAAAACCCTCTTCTTTGAATGAAATAAACCAAAGAGATGCAAACAAAACTGGCTTTTATTTAAAAAAAGTTTGGAAACATTATTATGGCTGATTATTTCTCCCCTTTAATAATACCAAACCGTTATTGTATTCTACCTCGTTGTAAAGCCTGATAAGTCACCTTTACAATGAAGTACAGCTTGTAAGGATCGTGCATTTGTGGAATGAGCAGCACAGCTAAACGTGTGGGTAGCACCCTAAAAAAACATGCCAAAATCCCCTCTAACTGGAAGATCATGCTTAGCTGGACTCCTCGTTCCACTAGAGCACGATGCTTACAAGCTGTTCCTTGATGTAAATTCGACTTATCCGGCTTTCCAGCATTAAAACACAAACACAAACCTCTTTTTTAAGGATCATATTGATTTATCTTTAAGACCTTGGTATATCGCCACCCAGCCGTAAATGTGCATGTTTCCAGCAGATAAGTGTGCATCAGTGGTGTTTAAATATCTGCAGAAACACTTTTAATTAAAAAAAGCACTCAAAGTTTGGAACACTGCAGCTCCATGTGACCTCCTTGACTCTAAAAAGCAGAACAGTGAGAACAAATTTAATTGGAAAAAATTACAATAACAAGCTAAATGACTCTCCGCTGCCTGCCATAATAACACCAAACTGAAAAAAAAAACACTCCACGTGTGTCCTGTGGGTCTCTGATGGCCTTGCAACCCCCGCAGCAGCCACTTCCTGCCTTAATTCAATGATCAGCGCATACGCTTGCATGCACACACCTCAGCCTGGACCTAAATGCCTCTTCAGAGCTCGTCCTAATGCTGGAATAAAAATCAGATAATAGAGTCGAACACTGTCACAGCTGTGGGGGGCCCTGATTCGTCCGTGGTGTTAAAGTAGGTTAAAACATCATCAGCGTTGATTTTTGGCTGCGTGTAGAGTGCTCTGCTGGCACCGCAGCTCTGATTATTTAACAGCTTCTGAAGTCCAAAGAGCTCCGTCAGAGATTAAAACCCAACAACATAATGGACCTTCAGCGGACAATGATTCAACAAAAGCACAGCAGAAACTCCTGAAGCACAATCTCCATTAATCAGAGCTTAATGAGGCATTGATGAATTCATTAACAAAGAGTTAATGAGTCTGATTACAGCCGGTGACAGAGTACTTCCTCTCATCACCTTCACTTCAATCAATTAAAAGAGTTTTTGTTTTAACTAGACCCTGGAAAATTACAATTTCAAAATCAGGATTTGATTTAAAAGGTGTTGATTTCAAGGGCGCCACTCTGAGAGCTTTGCTCCAAGACAAGGAGGGGGGGATGTCATATGAGGCGATGTTTGGGGACATGAAATTAACAAAAATAAGAAAGAGTTGGATCTGAGGGGCGCCCCAAGCCTTCCTCTGGCTAAACAGAAGCAAGTTTAATATCTGCTCTGAAGAATGAAACCAAGACTCTGAATCCTAAGCTGACAGGTTGATCCTCTGTCTAAGACTTCTGGGAGCTGAAAACATGCAGGACAAAAGCAGGGACAGAGAAGAGGACTTGGAAAGCCTGTTACCCACAGTCAAACTGGACACACGCCATAATAAGTCATCCATTTTGTTGTCAATCAATCAGTTTGCATCCTGCGCCATGATGCGTCTATTTTCAGCAGGAGCCACATTTCACCTGCATCACTAAAGACGAAGGACGGGAATCAAAAACTGCATCTAAGAGTCGTTAATTAACAGTACAAGGAATCCTCATCATTAGTCCTCATGCTTAACAATTCCCTTAATGATTCCTTCAGATTTTCTCTGCATGCATTGAAAATTAAAGACATCAGACTCTTAATAATCAGCAGAAACATTACTGAAGAATTTGGAGATGTAATCAAAGCAAAAAGGAGACAAAAGTGGACAAGTCTGAGGCTCGATTTGACACAAAGTGATGCCAACTGCACAACGCCCAGTGTCTGTGATCATGTGATTACAAGCAAAAGGTGGAAACAAGGTCAAAGATCAAGGACAAGGAGTCCCATGGCCATTTTCGCTTGTGAACATGATACTTTGAGCACAGCATCTCAGGAGCGCATTACCATCCATCCATCCATTCATCCATCTATCCATCCATCCATTCGTCCATCCATCCTCTATAGCTTATCCAGGGCTGGGTCATGGATGCGGCAAGCCAAGCAGGTCTACGTAGACTTCCTTCTCCCCTGCAACATTTACCAGTTCCTCCTGAGGAATTCCAAGGCATTCCCAGGCCAGATGGGATAGATAATCCCCCCAGTTCTGGGTCTTCCCCGGAGTCCCATCCCAGTTGGCATGCTGAGAAAACCTCCACAGGTAGGCACCCAGGGGGCCTCCTAATTAGGGCTGAACGATTTCTTCAAATCAAGCTTCAGTGCAATATTCACTATGTTTACAGTATAGACTACAGCAAGGACATCAATGATCAAAAGCATATAACACATTATTCATCATCTAATATTGATGATAAATAATCTGTTTTCATTATTTAAGGGATACTCCAACTTCTATAAACAGGGGCTTTGTATTGTTGATCTGCTCACCAGCACTTCCGTAAATGCAGATTGCCTGCAAATTTGTAAAACAGTATGTGTAAAATAGTTGAGACAACAGATCCTGGGTGAGTCAGGAACACTGTAAAAAACTGCAGTTTCGGCGATCACATGATGGCGTTGTCTGAAATTGTGATTTTGATCCGAAAACGATAAATCTGATCGATAAATCAGCTCTACTTGTAATCAGACGCCTGAACCACCTTAACTGACTCCTTTCAGTGTGAAGGCTCAGCAGCTCTATTTTGAGTTCCCTCATGATGTCTGAGCTCCTCACTGTCACTCTAAGCTTGAGCACAGCCCCCCTGTTTACAGGGTCAGGATGCAGGGTTCCCCTTCTGACTGCTGCCCTCCTTACAAAACACCCCACCCCCTAGTCAGTCCCTGTGGATGGCTCCATGCTTTTTTCAAGCTGAGCCAGACCAGGCCCCATGGTGAAAAGCCCAAGGCTCCAGGGAGTCTCGATCCTGGGTGAGGTAGCTGAGGATTCTAATGCGTGTTCATGGGGTTCCTCTTATTTGCAAAAAGGTATGATCCCTGATGCAAAAGAGTAGAGTCAAACCGAGTCATGCTATTGCTATGAAGCAGACATGCACTTTTTGACCAGGTGAATATTTTGACCCGAGCATAGCAGTGCTGCACCCAAACACAAATACACAGCATAACATGAGCTTCTCTAAGCAGAGCCATGAAGCCTGCAGACTAAATCAGTCCTCCAAACATCTGTGAGTCCGAGCTGCCACTGTAACACTACAGCCAACCCTCCACTTTGTTCTGCCGCTGGCACCGCCAAATTAAACTCTGAAAAGATGCAGGAAGAACAGAGGCCTCTTCTGCAGAAAGAACAGCAGAGAGCAGAACATCTCCGGCTGTTCTCCGTCCTCTTTGTTCTTGTTTGTGTTACCTGCGTCTGGCTGATCCCTCATTACTGTTGGTCCCTCCGAGTGGCCCAGCGCTGCACCGTCTGCACGCTCTTCCTGTCTCAAACAAGGAGGAGGGAGCGGCAACTATGCAAGCTGGGTCCTAAAACTGGCCAGGGGGTAAAGAGATGGAATACAATCTGACCACTACACACACACACACACACACACACACCCTCACACTCCCTGCTGGATTCCTCGCACGCCGTCTCTGCCAGTGAATTCCTTCCTTGGCCCGCTGAGCGTGAGGCACTGACACATTTGGTTCAGCTCCATGCTGCTGCCACCATCTCTTGTTCAGGTTTCGCAGTCATTCACTGCCACCTCCCACCCACACACACACACACGCACACACATGAACACACTGATCCGGCACAAACACAAACAGCCTCTTTCACTGGTTCCCTCACATTCGCTCGCTCTCTCACGCTCTCACACCGCTCCGTCCTCGCTCCATCCTCACTCCCACTCAGCCTGGAGAGCGTTCAGCCATTCCTGAATCTGATGGTGGAGAAAATCCACGATGGCCGACAGTAAAATCAGGCGTATCCGTCAATGTATTAGAGTGTGAGCTGAGAGCTGGCAGCAGGCTCTCTGGCATTAAAAGCACATTAATGAGACGTATTACACATCTTTGATTTCACACCTCAGCCCGTCAGTCTGATAAACAGGGCCTGTTAGGATAATACCCAGAATGCCGAGCTTTTGTTCTCTTTGAATGTGTGGGACTCATTTTCTCATCAGGAGCGACAGCCTTTTAAATGGCTTTATTTCAAACTGTGTAAGCTTTAGTGTGAGGGGACGAGCTCTGCCAGCAATACTCTGAAAAACTAATAAATTCATCTATATGAAACTGGATCATTCTGCAATATTTCAATCCAGATCAGAGCATCACAATATTCCTCTGCTCTCTGCAGTAACAGGTATAACAGGAACACATCACTGGCTTTTGCCCTCAGAGCTGCTTAATTCTTCATTGCATATCTGCTGGAAACATCCCTTCATTTATCAGCTAACTTCCATGATGAGAATCTGCTCCACCAAATCCCAAAGGTGTTCTATTGGATTGAGATCTGGTGGCTGTGGAGGTCACTGGAGTACAGTGCTGGAAGTCTCCATCAGAAGATGATCCTGTGGTCATGAAGGGATAGACATGGTCAGCAACAATCCTCAGGTAGGCTGTGGGGTTTAAATTATGCTCAGTGGCCCAAAGTTGGTCCACCACACCACCAGCAGCAGCCTGAACCGCTGATCCAAGGCAGGATGGACCCATGCTTTACGATGTTCACACTAAACTCTGAGCCTACCATCTGAATGTGGAGCAGAAATCCAGACTCATCAGACAAGGAGACACTTTTACAATTTTCTGTTGTCCAGCTTTGGTTACCCTGTGTAGAGTGTAGCCTCAGTTTGCTGTTCTTAGCTGACAGGAGTGGCATCTGGTGTGGTCTTCTGCAGCTGTAGTCCATCTGCTTCAAGATTGGACATGTTTCTTCAGAAATGGTCCTCTGAATAACTTGGCTGTAGCCAGCAGTTATTTAAGTTACTGTCTTAAACCACTCTGACCATTCTCCTCTGACCTCTGGCATCAACATGACATCTTGGCCCAGAGATCAGCTGGATATTGTTCTTTTTCAGACCATGCTCTTCAAACCCTGTTTGTGAACATCCCGGACCAGCAGTTTCTGACAGACTAGACCATCTGGAACCAACAACCATGCCCCGTGCCATGTTCAAAGTCCCTTAAATCGTCTTTCTCCTCCATTCTGATGCTCCATTTCAACCTCAGCTCTCTTTATGTCTGTAATGCATTGCATTGCTGCTGTGTGACTGGCTGGTAAGCTATTTGCTTGAGGTTGGAGAATCTTTGGCCACCCAGTAAACCCTCTTTGTTGTCATTATTCCCACATAATAACAAAAGCACACCAGTCCTCAGCTTTAAAGGCACACTGGCTGTGCTCATGTGTGTCAGACAAACAGACTGAGCCGCTCGCTCCTCGTCTCTCAGCACAAACACTTCAGCGTGCATCACTTTATGTTGACAGCCCACAAAAACACACAGAGTGCAGGGGCCTTTAAACAACAACACTAATGTAACTCCAACGCACCATCACACAGCGACACAACCAGTGCTGACACTCGGCACACTGAAATGGATGAGTTTTTGTTCCTGAGTGATTCACTGCACAATAAACCTTTTGCATATGCTAAAGCCTTCTCCAGCAGGTGTTAGCTGTCAGAGATGCTTTACTGAACCGTACATCACACTGTGAATGAGTTTAAAACTGCCAAAAGAGGAGAAAGCATGCTGCTTTGTGCCTCAATGAGGAAAACAATAACACTGAAAGTGCAGCCAAAGGTCAAGGGTCAGGGTTGGACCAGACTTTTTGACTGTAATCTGAAGAAACCATGTGTCCCAGGCTCAGGACTTCGACTATAGATAATTCTATATTGCTGATGAATTGTTGTGAAAAATGTTGTTTAAAGTGTTGTGTGCATGTTGGTCGAGGTTTTTCACATTTTCTTAAGGACATTTCTCCAGAAAAAAAGAGACTGAGAAATACTGAGCTAATCATTTCACCTTTGAGTTATTGTGACGTCTGAGCAAAACTTGGCAAAAAGTTTCTGATGCGTTCTTCTCATGTGGCATACAAGCAAGAAATGAACAAGGGGTTCATTGAAGTTGACCTTTGACTGATGACCTCCAAAATCTGATCCTCCATCCTTGAGGTCAGATATTAGTCCAAAGGCTGCAGAAAAAGCCTCAGCGTGTTTGTAGGATTTTGCATCGTCAAAGAGGGGATTGTGAAGGCTGAGCAGCATGTCAATAAGAATGAACTAAGACAGTTTGAATATTCTGATAAATTTGCGAGTAAATATTGACTCAGCCGGATTTGTCGAATCATTAATACTCATTATTATAAACTTTGCATTTCTCCATGACTGAGCTCACTCTGAGCAGACAGGCGTCTTTATTCTCAATGAAAAATTCAACAAAGCCGTTTTATTTCCCTGCTCGGCTGCAGACGGCTGGAGCAGGAAAGTGTTCGAAATTCAAATGTCACCACAGCCTCGCTGAGGGTTTGTTTGGTTTTTTCACCACAGGTCTGCTTTATTCTGTCTCTGTCACTCAGGTTTAAGACTAAAAGGTGAATAAACAGATCTGAGAGTCAGCGGCCTGTATTTAAATCAGGCTTCAGTTTCTCTGCAGCTGAATCTCACTGAACAAACTCAGTGTTTTATCATCATTAAATCTCCGATGAGCAGATGTTCCTGTCATCCTCTGCACTGATTGGGAGAAAATTTATGCTCCAGCCGCAGTGAATCAACTCCTTTTTCTTAAACTAGATCTGTTGTTGGTGGGGACGGTGATGTCTGCTGACAGAAGTGCTGGGATGACATTGTGGTGACTTTACCGAAAAAAGTTTGGTTGAGCCATGTTCAGGAGCAAATCTGCTTTTTAAAGCTGGGCTGTATAAGAAGTATTTAACATGTAAACCAGCAGACTGTTTCATGGATGGATTTCCCATGATGAGGGAGAAACAGTGTGAGAAAGTGAAGACGCCCTACACTCCTCACTGCAGGTGCCTTCATTATGCTTAGCGAATGGCTCACTTCAGGGATAGGACCACTTTTTTAGCGCTTTTCTCCCTTTTATATGTGAAATTTATGCATTAAACTGGGACGATGGTTTACTGGTAAGTGAATGCACCTTATGAAGAGCAGTCTTTGTTCAGGAGACCCCTTGACCTCATTTATAACAGGGGGTCACCAACCTTTCTGACCCTGAGAGCTACCCTAAGGCTAAGGAGTAGTGTGGAGGGCTACATGTGTGATTTAATGTTCTTAAGTAACAGAAATTTTATAATTTACCTTAAAATAATAGATATAATGCATTTGATAGGCTACAAACAACACTGTACATTCACTTTTTTTAATGATTTCTCACTAATACCATGAATTATTAAATTATATGAGAAAATTATACTTACATGCATGATGAACTATTTATCTCTCTGTTAAACATCATTGCGATGTACAACAGTCACAGTTTTGTGATTTCAGAGCATCACTGTCAACTTGACCCCATTCAGGTCAAAATTTACGAAAAAACAGGTGGTTTAAAATGTGATGCATATATCACATTTGTTATTTTTGTATTTATTATGTGTGATAGATAATCAAAACATCAAATTGAAATAATCAAAAAAGTTACTTATTTTAGGTTATGTGGTGTTAGCTTCTGTTATTTTAAAAATATCCCTGGCTCCTCATGGTGTCCTTGCATGCTACCATGTTGGGTACCCCGATTTATAATTTGTCTTTTTTTGTACTGAAGTGCTGTCTTGTATCAATAAATGAAACAAACATTAAATAAATTAGAACAACTAGGCATCTCAAAAGCCAGCAGCATCTCTGTGTCAAATTTGGTCTCAGCTCACATGGAATCCTGCTGGAGGCGGAACCAAACTGTGCTGAGTATCCGTACAATCCCTCATGAAAACCCAAAACTACTGAGTACAGCTGAGCCAAGTCAAGCTGATATAACAAAGCAGAAAAGCCCCAATCACGTGGTTTCAACCCACAGACTCAAAGTCTAATAATAATAATGATAATAATAATAATAATAATAATAATAATAACAACTTTATTTATATAGCACCTTTAAAAACAGGTGTTTGCAACAAAAAAATACAAAACAAAGGCAGAAAAAGGCAGAACTCTGGAGACAATAAATCAACAATCAGGTCAAACAGAGACCATTAGAGTCAGGAAAATGGTAAATTGGAGATGACTGAAGTACTATAGGAATATAACACATTAGTACAGCTTAATATGTCAACATGTACATATGAGTAAAATTAGAAAAGATCCTATTTATTTTAGATGATAGTTGACGACATCACATCAGGAAGATGGAAAGAAACATGAGAAGATGGTGAAAGTGGGACTAAAACCATGAGAAACCAGTGAGGGGAGGAAGAACAGCAGAGATTAAAATAGTTTAACAAGTAATAGTAAATATTAAATAATAAGTATGTAGATAAATTAGAATAAAATAAATAACTAACAAGGTTGCTAAACAAGTATGTAAGCAATAAAAAAGCATCATGTAAAGGCAAGTCTGAAGAAGTGAGTTTTAAGATGTGATTTAAGTTTGGACCTTTGACAAATGATGAGGCTGGGTCCATCTAAGGTGCATAACAGGACATTAATTGACTTGATTTTTTTGGTTTTGATGTGAATGACTTATGCAGCACCTGGCTGGTCACTCTTTCCAACTGTCTGACAGCAACATGTGTCTGTAGAAAGCCACAATAGATGTGTATTTCTTATTTATGTCATTGTGCAATGTGAGGCTGGATGGCTGTAACTGCACTGAATGCAGTTGCAGCTCCAACTAGAGGCAGGTGGCTGCATTACACCTCAGCGTTAACAAAGAACTGTGAGAAAGCAAAGTTAACAACATAAAGATTAAACAAGTGTCCTTAAATAGCACAGTCCATCAAATGTTATATTTAAAAACTGACCTTTGTGCAATGAAATTAAGTCCAGCTCCAATCAGAGGGATTCGTTTAATAAAACAGAAACACTTCCCATTACACCGCACAGGCTGCGTCCATCACACTGAATATTTGCTCCATTTGTGGAGGCAGAGCAGCAGAATAATGTCGCCCGCTGTGGTCAGAGTGTTAATTTGTTTCTACATCTGTATCACAGTCAACATGATTTATTCCCTCACCCTGATTGTGCTCTCAGAATACATCCATCTCTGAATTATCTCACCCTCTCACAGGAGCCCTTCCTGATAGCTCCTCAGAAATCAGATCTGTGCTTGTTCCTCACTCGTCCACATTCAAATCAGCTGTGACGTCCCAGCCCACCGCCTCGGCGCCCGGCCCGCTCTAATTATAGCCCCTCTTCGGCGGGCAGAGTGCCTATTAAACGTCTTATTGCAGAGATAATGAAAATATTTTGCATTAGCATAAACGGGCCTGGCAGTGGAATGGAGCTCTGTGATTGGGATGTAGGGGAGTAAATGTCGCAGAGTGGCTCCTCCGCCTCCGTGCTGAGGTTTGTGCCTCCGCTGCAAATATCATTCAGTGTGAGTGAATCAGGGAGCTGCTGAGAGGGAGGCAGGGATTTAGACGGATATTTAAGGGGCAGAGCAAATGCTGCTGAGTCTGACAGAGTTTATAATCATAGATGAACTCGCTCTGCAGTTCTTTCTGTTTTTAACAATTAGCCTGTTAGCATCATGAGCACAGAAACACACTCCATGTGCCCTCCGACCTTCAGCCGGGGCCGAGTTGTGGTGGGGCAGGTCAGGATCCCGATGTTGAGAAACAGTGAAACAATAAGCCGCTGATTTCAATGAGCTGAGAACTGCAGACCTAAAGACACGTATTACAGTGATAGAAGAACTCAGTGCACATTTTTAGATGGATTTATTCTTCATGTTGCGTTTGTTTGACCAACTTTTCTGTCTGTCTTTTTGTGATTTTTGAATTGCCTTTATTTTTAAATACAAGGCCCATTAATGATGTCTGGATTATAAACAAAGGTTGAAGAAGAAGAAGAAAATTTCAAAAAAAGATTATCTAAAATATATCTAAAGTAACTTTATTGATCTATCTGTGATTTTTTCCACTCTGGTAGATAAATTTCAATATTATTGTTATCAACTGTCATACAAATTTGATTTTTGATTATCTTAGTTGTTCATTAATCTACTTTTACATGCAGAATGAGCAGACCCTTCTGATTATTCTTGAGGTTTTGATTTTTTAGTTGGGATGATCACAAGAACCTGGATTCATACTCTTTAATTCAGTCTGATTATTAACTGGATTATAATTAATTAAATCCAAATATATGGGGGTGTAAGTCTGTAAGATACTGATATGTTATTAATGTTTTACATTTTTACTGATATACTGAGTGTTTAATGTTCACAGACTGACAGATATGACATAAGAGGTGCTGAATGATCAGTTTTATCTCTCTACAGTTGATTATTGTATTTCTGGGACAAGCATGACTAACGACAACTCTTAATCCTTTAAATGCTCTGACAGGAACACTTATCACTGACACAGAGATGGATTTAAGGAGAGAGAAGGAGAATTCAGCTGGAACATGAAACTGTATTAAAAAAAGACCTCCGCCTGCTTCATCAAATCACTGAGCACCGTCCTGACAGCAGAGAGAGAGGAAGTGATGTCTCTACAGTATCTGCTCGTACCATCTCTGTCAGAGTGTGTGCTGACAGCCACAGGACATGGGACAAGTCCTCGCTCCAAACAAACAGGAGGAAACAGAGTAAACAGAGCAGGACGGCTGCAGCTGGGTGTCAACATACTGACAGCATCACACATGTCACTGAGATACAGCAGGCTGAACCGATGTTTAATAACCGACTGATATCCTGGAAATGATCATCCCAGGGAGGGGAGCATGCTTGGAAAGCTCAGGGATTATTACTCAGAAAATTTAAAAAGAAATGTAAATTATGTATTATTCAAAATTATTTTAAAATGTGTTTAAAAAGATAAGAAAATAAGGTCAGAAAATAAGGATTTTAAGTTAAATTTGTGCTGCGCTGAAACAGTCCTGCAGCAGAATCCATGATCCAAGTGTCCTTGTGGTCAGGTATACTCACTAACCTGCCAGTTTATTAGGTACACCCTCAGAACTCCTTAATTCTTGGTGTCACAGATTCAACAAGGTGCTGAATCAGCCCTAGTTAGTAGCTGACATTAAACGTGGGGATATGCCACCTCCCAAAGATAGGAGACCTGATCCAGGTGATTCTTCAGCCCAATGCCAGCTCCTAGAGAAGCAGCCTGGCTGGGCATGGCTTTGCAGTCACAGTAAACATTAGAGCCAAGCTCTAGAAAGATGAGTTTGCACCTATACTTCCTGAGAGAGACAGGGTCATAAGGATTTAGCAAGGACACCAAAATCAAATATCTGAGGGGATTTTTAGGCAAGAACCCTTAGAGGTGTGTTCTGGAGAGTAAATGTGTTAAGAAGGAGAACAATGGCCACTTTATTAGGTACACCTCTCTAGTCCCAGGTTGGGCCTCCTTCACCTTCAGAGCTCCTTCATTTAACAAGGAGCTGATCAGAGATGTTGGTCCATGTCTCCATGACAGCATCACACAGCTGCTGCAGACTTGTCTGTTGAACATCCATAATGAGAATCTTCTGCTCCACCACATCTCGAAGATGCTCTATTGGACTGAGATCTTGTGACTGTGGAGGCCACTGGAGTACAGAACCAGGAAAGGGGTCCAACCTCGTATTGGCAAGGTGTGCCTGATAAAGTGGCCATGATTTCTATTGGTTGTCAGAAGGCTAAAGACTCTCCTAAGTTAGTTCAAGACAGCGTTTTCAGCATGGCGGCCACTGCCAATCAATCTCAAATGCCCCCTCCAGTATCCAATCAGCCGATGTCACTCAGCCTTCATCCATCATTCTGTGAGGCTGCTCCCTCTTCTGCCTGAAAACCAGAACAATGTTAATCCCAGTTCCACCTCCATCATGTGTTTCTACATTTTCTCCCTGATACCTGAGCTCGCTCCCCTCCTCCATCCTCCTCTTACCTTTCCCGACACACGTCCTAAAGCTTCTCTGACAGTTAATTGCAGCTCCATCAAGTACCAGGACTGGGATTCTTCAGCTCTGATGAGCCGCTCTGTCTTGATTGTGTCTGTATTTTGGGAGGATCAGAGGGGAGCAGGAGGAATGGAGGGGTAATAGACGTGTCCATCACATCCAATCAGAGACCACAGACAGCAGCGTTCACCTCAGCTGCTGCGGGTGATCCCACACGGCAGGAGAAAACTTTCCCCCTGCCCTCAGGAGGCTGCTCCGGGATGTTTTATTACCATGGCAACATCGAGACAAGGCCATCCAGGGCTTTGGATAAAGCTGCACTTTAGTCCGGAGTGAGAGATGATATCAAACAGGCTCTGGGTTTACAGGATTCTACAGAAGATGGAGATGTTCGCAGCAGATCACACCTTTGTCAGTGTTTTTATCTTCATAAGAGTGTGTTCGTCAGAGCCGGGCAGCAGAGGGACTGTGCACGGGGACAGACTGCCTGGCATGTTAATAGAGGGTAAAGTCTGCACCGAATTCACATTCAAAACAGATCACACATCCTGACAGCCCGCCTCCGAAAGACAGGAGAGGGAATTTAGGTGTTCATGTGGAAGAATGTGAGATTTCTGTGTTCGTCAGAATCAGTGGGAGTACTGAGAGTATGAGGGAGTGACAAGAAGAGGGAGATATTTGTTAATACTACGCCTCAAGAATAGAGTCAACATGATGTGACACGAGGAAATGTCCAGTATAAAGCTGCTTTCTCACTTGTTTCCTGTTTTTCTTTCCTAGCCTCATCACTTCTTGTCTTTATCACCTCAGCCTTAGTAGAACACAGCAGAGAGATGGACAAACTCTTCTCCAGCATGACACACTTCTCACAATACTGACTGCACAATGCTGCCAAACCTACTCAGTGCTATATGAAGGCAAAGGGGCACTTTGGCATCTGTTGTGTTTACTCATTCTCTCTGTTGAATGTTCTCCTACTTTTGGGTTAGACCAGAGGCCGGCAAGAGTCTGACCACCATCATACCAGTGACAGCCGGTGCCTGAGCTGCGTGAGGCTGCATGAGCCAAAAGAGATGTCTGCTGTCTACCTGCAAATAATTATCAAAATAAGGAAAGTGCGCTATTATATTAATCATTCAATTAAACGTGTATCTCAGTCTGTTAGTGAACTCTCCGCCCAGCCTCAGGTCAGAATCTTAATGTCTGTGCTCTCACGCATGCTCAGATCACAGTTTTGCATTAAAAAGTTAGCGTATCCTAGCCAAAAAAAAAAACTCCTAAGGGGCGCTAGCAACCAGCGCCCAAGCATTCCTAATTTGCATAACGTCAGCACGTTCAAAACCAGAATCTGTGACACCAAGAATTAAGGAGTTCAACATTTATGACTTTAGAGGATTCAAAGTCATCAATACCTCCTCACCCACCAGAGATACTCAGATCTGCCGCAGCAGTATTACTAAAGAGGCAACTAGGCCATAAAATAAGAGGCCTGAGACACAGCAGAGCAGCCAGGTGATAAAGTGTCCATCTTTGACTCTGAGGTTCAATGTTTCCTCTTTTTTAATCCACATACAGTAACAACAGTCCATGTTCAGGAGTGACCTGCTCTCAGACGTCTCATTAGGACTGTAAGAGAAGAATCCGACAGTCTGCATACCGACACTCAGGAGAATCAGTCCATTCCTGCTCCGGCCCACGCTTCCCTCAGTGAGTCCACCGAGGCTGACACCAGACAGAGCCTCTTCTCGTTTGGAGTCACGGACGTGGGAGGTGATAAACATGCTATGGAAATGTGTTTGGGTTGTCCCATTTGTCTCATTTCACTGTTTTCCTCAGCAGCAGATAGTTCTCTGGCCTTCATGCCTCACAGCCACGCCAAACATAGCAGAGCTGAGAATTAAAACTAAATAACTTAACAGAATGAACTAGATAACCTCTTTGTTTCAAGCTATGTATAAGATTTTACTCTTTCATTTCATTGTAAGATTAAAATGCATGATTTAATCACAAAAGGGTAAAGAGATAAATCCTGATATTTTTCAAACATTTTCATCAAAAGTTCAGTGATATCTTTGTTTCTGATTCTGCAACATGACACATTTTTCGATATCACAACAGCCAAGTAATGTCCAAGGTTAGATATGGCTCCTGCACTTCCATCTACTATTCATTTATCTTTTTCATTTTTACATTTTAAATGTCCAAATGTCAGGGTTAGTCACAGGTTTTCCTTCAGTTAACCTGGAAGTCCTCTTAAAAAATTAGCAGTGCATTACAGCATGCATTGATTTTATCCTGGCATGCCAAATCCTTTGCCGAATCCTTCCTGACATCGCGTTGCTGCTCTCCTAGAGGCCTTAAGCCCCACATCTAACTATCAACAACTGTATGCATGTGTGTGTGTATGTATGTATGTATATATATATATATATATATATATATATATATATATATATATATATATATATATATACACACACACACACATATACATATATATATACATGTATACATATATACACACACATATATATATATATATATATATATATATATATATATATATATATATATATATATATATATATTTTTTTTTTTTTTTTTTTTTTTTTTTAATTTATTTATTTAGGGTTAGGGTTATCCAAACTAAGGCAAAATATGCTTTTCAATGCAAAATATGGGCTCTTCAACTCATAAAAAATGTTTTGAATTGCATTGTGTTGATTTGATGAATTAGAAATATTCTAAACATCAGTAAGAATGATTACAACAAACTTAACTTTGACTTCTGTTTCAGAAACAAATGTCAACAGAGAAAAAGCAAAGACAGGAGCTCAAAACTGTAGCCATTATATTGAAGTCTGGCTCAAATAATGCAAAATAATCAAGATTATCATGACTACGATAATGGCCACAAAACCCACAATCGCCCATCCCTAAAGCAAAGGTGGCAGAATTACTGCAAGAAGCTACAGAGTAAAAAGAATTAAAGGTGCGGTAATATCTTATGTTTTTGTCCACATATGACTCTGCTAGTGTCTACAGCCTGTTTCTCAAAAACTGTTAGCATGTGTTTGTGTATTCAGCTGTTACTGTGATGTTATGATGCTTTTTATTTGATACCAAAAGTTATAAAATCCAAGATTCACCACCAGGAACCCCTTCAGAGAAATTTAGACACAAAAAGTCAGAGGATCTGAAGTGACATTCTGTCTGTAAATATGACTGTGATAAAGACAAACATGCAAAATCCTATCACAGGGTCACCATGAGGTCAATACCAAGTCTTTCTGTGTCCAGGCTCTGAGGTGAGTGGTCTCCTGCCTGACACAGATTACTACTCAATTAATTCAAGGTCAAAACTCTAGATGAACCCCAAAAAGTTTCATCATCACACCAAAATAAAAATATAAAAACATCTCGAGCCTGTTGTTAAGATCTGACATATAAAGAGGAGCGGCCTCCATGCACCTCCTCATGCCTGAGCAGTGGACACACAAAGCTGTCTCAGATTAGACGGGATTAGAGCTGTGCTGTCCACACCGAGCAAAGAAAGTGGGAGGAAATGTGAGACCTGAGAGACTGGAGAGCTCGAGGGGTTTCTCTGAAGAACAGATGGACAATGAGGAGCTGGCCGGGACCAGATCACACAGGTTGGAAGTGAAATCAGGGATTTATTACTTTAAATCAAAAACAAAACTGCAAGATAAACCGTTTAAAGGGTTAGAAAAGGTTAGAGGGGCCAATGTCAGGACCAAAGCTGGACACTTCTCTGATGGTAAATATTCTGCTGTGGATCCAGAACTTCAGTGATTGGACTGCAGTAAATTAAACACATCCAAACACCATCAGTGACATTTACTGTTGACCGTGCTCTGTCTGTGACTGATTTTCTGCCAGCCCTCTGATGCTGAGGCCAACACAGAGATCAACGCTTCCCCAACAAGTGCTCAGCATCTCCTCTTCGCTCAAATTCAGCCAAACATCAACAGAAGTGCAGACTTTGAAGTCAGACATCTACAAATCTGCTCCAGGCTACGCTCTGTCCATCTAGACCGGACAGTTCGGCTCCAATGAACCAGAAGCCACAAAGATCTTCAGTTTGCAGAGGAGTAAATTTCCACTTCTGGAGTCTTGAAAAGTTCTCCCTCTGATCAGATCCTTAATCTATAAAAATATGATGAAACGAAGGGTAAAATATGAAAACATAAGGCTGAATAAAGGCCGGATTAAAGTGTTACACCATCAGTGAACTCGGCCTTCACAAAAGAATTCACTCTGGTCATTGTTATCCGTATGAATAAGGCTGGTCAGGAGGAGGACAAATCCAGAATCACAATCAGGGTGACATTTGGAGACGTCCAGCTGAAGAATGTGAAATAAGCCTGAAAGGTTGGACATCACACTAATTTACCGTCAGACCGAGCAGAATAAACTGTCGATAAACAGAGTTAATCTGGATAATGAGCGTGAGGATAATGACTTCTGAAGGAAAATGTCAGAGGAGTCATTAATGTTTGTTTTACTGCTGCAGGAGTGATGAAATTAAACTCTGACTGATGCAAAATAATGCTTGAAGCTGCTGAAATATTAACAATCCAGAACTAAAACCTTTTAACTCACAAGAATGATCTCTAATAAAAAATAAATATTTATTGCACACAATGAAAGGACATTGACATTTGACTTTGGTTTCAGGGTGTAAAAACAATCATGTTCAGTATTTATGTAGAAAATCGAGCTGTATTTTCAACTTTATGAATTTTAGAAGACAAAGGTCTGTGGATATTTAAAAAGGAAATGACAGCCCATCAAAAGAGCATTTTAAAGATCACAAATGTGACAAAAACTTTGGCAACTGATGTTTGTAAAATGGTGACAGAACAAGGATAGAAGCTTTCGATCCTTTCTACTCCTGCATTTTATATTTTTTATTCAAAATCTTCACAAAAAAGAGAGTCCTGTAATTCTTGACTTCCTTTTCCCTGAACATTGTTGATGACTGGATAAACTAGAAATACTGCAAAACATTTTGTCAGCTCTTTAAATGAGACAAACTGCCTTTTTTTTTTAAAACATTTGGGATTAAACTGGACCAGAAACCAGATTCTGTCTTATCAGTTAAAATCTCAGTCTTTTTTAGGACAGGTCGGGCTGATTATAACATAACACTGAAATAAGAGTGAACACCAGATGCTGGAGGCTGTGTGGGCACATGGACGCCCACCACTCCCACATTTTCTGGATGTGCCCAAAAATAAAGATGTTCTGGAGAAGATATGCCTAACTTTAAGTAAGGTTTTGGGCTATGGGGTCCCTAATGATGTAAAGGTCCTGTATCGTGGTTTAATTGTTAGTGATGTCATTTCAAAAAAAGACTGGTATTTATGAAAATACTGATTGCTGCATGTAAAAAAGCAAGAAGGAGGAAGTGGTATAACCCTGAGCCCCCAAATCTCTCTGAATGGATGCACATTGTCAAGGAGGTCTTTCCAATGGAAAGGATAACTTTCTCTTTAAGACTTCAAGGGACAATCTTTACTAAGAGGTGGGAGAACTGGACAGTCTTTGTGACAGCGGAAAAGGACGCTACCCTTTTGTGATTTACTTTAAACAGCAACAGCCCCTGTGATGATATACCCGCTTGAATTTTTTTAAGTCAAGGTGTCCCCCACAAACTGTCTTCTCTGTCTGTGTTTTTGTGTTCTTAATCTCTGTTTACATGTAAAAAATAACTAAATAAAAAGTAAAAAAAGAATAAGAAATAAGCGTGAACACCAGAGTGAGCATATACTGATGTCTGGGTTGACAACATGTCTGCACGGTGACAGGCCAGTTTATCAAGCAGAGGATTTATTTCACTCATTCAGGCAACAAAGCACAGAAAATGTTCGGGCGGCAGAACCTTTCAAAAACATATCCAGAGAGAGATTTGGCGATCGTTAGGTCAATCAGATCCGTTACAATCAGTTGATGTAGAAGGAGGCATTGCTGCTGAGGAGTAATGCTCATACTGAAGTCTTTTAGTTGATCAAACACTCGCAGAAAAATGTTTCAGGAAAGAAGCAAAAATATGTTTCATGGGGGAATGAGCTCAGTGTTGCTCTTCATTTAAAGAACCAGTCCGGCTTCCTCCCACTGACCAAAAACATGCTTGTTGGGTTGATTATGATTTTTAATCATCATTTTAGTTTTAGCTCCTGTGTTTCCTCATTTTTACTTAAAGATAGCGTTTCCTCAGTCCTCTTATTCCAATTCTAATTCTGTTTTCTGTCAGAATTTCCATCTTATGTCTTGGTGTGTTTGAGTAAATGAGTGTGTGTTTTGAATGTGGATTGGGGGGGCTCTTATATTTTCATTTTATGCAATTTTCTACTTTTATTTCATTTATTGTTGTTTTATTTTATTTGACTTCCCATGTAAAGCACTTTGTATTACAAACTCCTGTATGAAAAGTGCTATACAAATAAAGTTTGATTGATTGAGTTTGATTGATTGACTGGTAACTCCAAATTGTCCTTTGGTATGAATGTAAAAGTGAGTGGTTGTCTGTCTTTCTATGTGGCTCTGCAATTGGCTGGCAACTGGTTCAGGGCGTACCCCTCTCGCCCATGTGTCAGCTGGGACAGGCTCCTTCCCAGGAAAGGATGAGTGGTGTAGATGATGGATGGATGGATCTTCTGCTCTTTCGAGTTGAATCTACCGTTCGGTGTGTCTTACATGTGTTTTTGTTGCGTTATAAACTTAACCGAAGTACTTATCTCAAGTTTTTTTAATGTAAAGGAGGTCAATTGGCAAAACTTTTAACAGTTGGTCTGAGGTCAGGCCAAGGTCTGAGCACATGGGTGGCGAAAATACTTGAGCCTCTGGTGTGCAAGGTTGGCGCAGTGGTAAGCAATCAGGCAAAACACAAACGTATATGATGCAGCCAGGTTTAGAATCCTGCCTACGATTGTCCTTATTTAATTTTTTTTGTCACAACTCAGAATTATTGGTTGAACCCAAAACTGAAAATCCAGAGCAGACAGTTACCTTGATATTCCTGAACGTTTTTATTTTCACTGTGTCCAGACATCTCCTTCTCCGTTTTTACGGTGCCAATGGCTTCATGAAGTGGCTTGACCCCCTAATAGAAGTACCAGTGCTGAACTGACAACTACAACAGAGTAGACTGGTCAACCAATCAGGGCGGACTGGGCCCACATTCATCAAAATGAACGCGTGATCCAGAGTTAAGAGCTAAATATGAGCTCTTTGATAAAGAAATATCATCCAGGTCTGAAGAAAACCTGCCAATACAGCAAGCGGCATTGATGTCAACCTCTTCAAGAGCAGTCAGCACATGCCGTCATCAAGAGCTCCGCCTCTTCCTCCTCAGATGCTGATTGGGCAGAGCCTCTGCAGCGGAGGTCAATCATTCAGCTTTAAGCTTTCAAGATGGGTCTGCCTGATTACAGACATGGATCCAGCTGCACTGCACTATTCAATTAAAGCTCATTCGAAAGTCCTAGAGACTAAGACAGTGGAGCCAGAATGATTAAAATACTAACTCACTCCCGCCGTCCTTTTCCCACCTCTAAACTTTCAGAAACAAACCACAGAGTTAAGGAAACCACAGCGGTGTCAGCGCCATCCCTTCGTCTGCAGCCATGACAGCTGACACTCTGACATCAGGGCGCCCTCCCCACCCTCCCCCCCGAGACTGGAGGGGAATTCATTTTGTCAAAGTGTCAGCAGCCTCAAACATCCAGCAGCAGCATGTCAACAATCGGAGAGAAGAGGACAGATTCTCCAACAATAAAACTGCTCCGTCAGACGTCCTCACTGTGACCTCTGACCTTTACTGATACACTTCCTCTGAAACGCTCTCCTCTGATGGAGAAATACAAAGAGCATACAAATGTGTGAGCGCAGCCTGGTGATTAATCAACTTTAGACATATTTAATCAGACTTTTCTCCTCGTTTCCTGGTTCAGGAAGTCAAAGGCAGGACCAATTTCCTTCTTCTGTGTCCAGAAATAATCCAAACTCCATCTGCACCTCAACCTCCAACCCTCTTATTTTAGTGTTTGCCGTGAAATATCTTGAAGTTGGGACAGTCCCTAATGCCGACTACAGCCTGCCAACATTTGTTCTGCTTCAGGCCGTAGATTTGGCTGTTTTTCTGTATTTAATCGAATCATTTGTTTTTCAAATGCACTCTAAAAATTAACCTCAGAGACAGACGCAGAATTTAATAAACCCTTCAGATCAGGCAGCATTGATTTTTCACCCTTTACTGCTTCAGTCTCATTTATTTTTATGTCCTATTTTTTTTATTCTTTAGAAGCTTTTTATTTCCTTTATCGCTTTTGAGCGACTGCATCGTTTTAGATCTTTTCAGAATTTAAACAAGTTTTAATCTCTCTGTAAACAACTTTTTTCTGCTTTTAAGGGTATTTTTCAGCTTCAAATGCTCTTAAAGTATCTCTGTTTGGAACTATTGAGGATGAGGAGCTTTAATCTTTATTGATATTGATACTCTTATCTATACTTCTTATTGATCCAATTCCTCATCAGTACCACCATGGATACTTTTCTGTTTTTCAGTGGATAGATAATATATTTTATATGTAACATAATTCATATGGTGTATTTTAATATACCCAATAAAAACCTTTGTAAGGAAGTTTGAACTGTTTTAATCAGATTTTCTTTTTGAAATCAATACTATACTAACAGAAAAACAGACTAATTGCACCTTCAAACAGAAAATTATACAAGTTTTTCCTCTTTTGATGAAATTTGAACACATCAAACTGAACATTTTTACATTTGACTAACTGTGTAGAAGTTGTTAAGTCATCCTGCCGGCAAAAACATTATATTTATTACCTCTGCCACAAAGGTTAGGTATGAAAAGAAAGTAAGTCGCAACATTCAATGATGCTTTTACTTTGAAATGCCACCAGGAAGTTACAAAGCATGAAGACTGGTGACAGGCTGCTCCGGCTGCAGTTGAGCTCCCTCCGCACACAGGACTTAAAACTCTTGAAATTTCATACTCCTTTATTTTTGTCTCTAACAGGATGCTGATAAGCTCGATCATTTTCTGACTGGAATGATGCTCCAGGTTGAAGCTTCAGAGATGCATCTGCCTGATGACTGACATTATCTTAAGATGATGATAAAAAGATGCTGCATAACAACACTTACATCATGGTTAAAGTACAGAGGCTGAATGACACAAAGTAAGGTTTCCAAAGTTATGGGAGCATTTATTCAACCTTCAGCAGATATTTGAAGGGACTATCAGGGGAAATTCATCCTTAAACCATCCTGTAGGATTTTGTTCTGTGAGCAGATGTCGTTCTCTTTACTTCTTTAACCCTCTCACACTATCAGTGTCCCGTCTTTTACTGCAGTTATGACAGTTATTCTGCTGTGTCTTTGAAAAGAACCGTATCACTAAATGTTCCTCTTTATTCCTGCGAGGAATCCTTTCACCCGAATTAATATCCTGACCTAAAGTTAAGACGACAAGAGGAGCAGCGCACTAATAGATTTTTGTTCTTGCCGACTTTCATTTGTCTGGCTCATTATTCAGCCCACGTTTGGAGATTAACAGGCCACCTCACACACTTCAGCTTCCAAATATTTGAGAGAGGCTGCTTATTCAACACTGCAGGGATTTATATGATTTTGGGATTTCATCATTTTTTAATGTTCTTCTTCGAGCATGATGGAGCTCTCGGCCTCTCTGATTGTGTTTTTATGCTTTGTGAGGACCAGTAAGAGTGAGGACACTTGAATAATAGATGTGTCACTCTTTCTTAGGTTGCAGATCAGGGCTTTTGTTTCACAGCAAGAGGCAGGGCTGAATGATTTTAGGAAAAGATCTAATTGTTAATTTTCTGACAGATATTGTGATTTCAATTCGATTCATGATTTTCTTCAACTCAAACTTCAGTGAAATATTCACTATATTTACAGTATAGACAACAAGAAGGAAATCAACGATCAAAAGCACATAACACATTGTCATCTAATATTGATGATAAATAATCTGTTTTCATTATTTAAGGGATACTCCAACTTCTACTCCTAAACAGAGGCTTTGTGTTGCTGACTTGCTTACCTGCTCTTTTGTAAATGCAAATTACCTGCAAATTTGTAAAACAGTATGCTTAAAGCAGTTGACACAACAGATCCTAGGTCAGTCAGGAGCGCTGCAAAAAATTGCAGCTTTGGCGATCACAGGATTGCGTTGAAATTGTGATTTTGATCCGAAAACAATAAATCTTTCAGCCCTAGCAAGAGGGTTTCTGGTCTTGGGATCTTTCTGTGCGTAGTTTGCATGCTTTCCCTGTGCATGCATGGGTTTTCCGCAGGTACCACAGTTGCCTCTCACTGACCAAAAACATGCTCGTTCAGTTAATTCAGTGACTCTAAATTCAATTAGGTGTGTGTGTGAATGACATGTTTTGGCATGAGTTTGTTCTACTAAATGGCTCGAGTTTTGTGCTTTACATCGCAGCAGTAGCGCCCGCCTACAACATTATTTGATTTGCCCATAATGAATTTGATTGACTGAACAATCAACCAATCACCCTAACAGTTGTTGTTCTTTTTTTTAAGGTTCTGCCCTCCCTCAACTCTTTCCCATACAAACCAGTAAAATGTACTTAACAGTCCAATCTGGTGTGTCTGGATAAGTAAGTAAAAGATAATTACTAATAAAACATTTGAAACGACCATGCATTCATCTCTTTTTTCAACATTTTTTGCATTTCATATCATCAAATATTGCCCCAGTTTTACATTTACAGCCTGAGCCCTGATTCTCAGATTGAAGGGCCCTATTAAAACTATTTATTCAACATTATTTATGGAAGTTTCCATGAAAAGATTGTTAAAATCCTGTCTTATTCTAGCGGACTTGATCTTGTGTCTTGTGTCATGGAGTGAGCATAGCACCTCACCTGACAGTTCTCATGTTCAGCAGGTTGGAGTTACATTTTTCTTTAAGGTTAGGTCAAGTATTAGCATCAGACTTTGACCTCTGCCAGTTAAGGTCAGAGTAAAAAGTTAGAGGGAGTTGTCATGTCACAAGAGGTGATCTGGAAGAAAGCAGAACAAGTAGAAGTGAGTCTGTGCGAGCATGACAGGAAAGCCTGAGACAATCTGCTCCATTCACCCCCCGCAGGGCTCAGCAGCTCAAATCCATTTACAGCCCTGATCCCTCAGAGGCTGACATTCCTGCACACACACATGCACGCTCGCACAAACACACACAGGTAAACACACCTCCACGTCTCAGAGTGAGAATCTGTGTCATGAACTTTGTCACTTCATGGCTCTGAGTCACAGTCCTCTGAGATCAATCACCTGCACACTCGGCTGAATAAATCATCTCCTCCTGATGTTCGTGGAGATCCTTTCTAATCAAACACCTTCAGCAGGTCCACAAGTCTGAAACAACACACACTCATGACCGAGCAGAAACACAGACCCATCAGCACTCCTGAATGATCAATACTTCGACTCAAACACTCCCTCTCCTTCATTAAGCTTCACGCTCACCTCATTCCTCCATGGTTGACCCATGCTGCAGGATTATGCTGGATTATCCGGCCAAACAACAGAGTCTGACTAAAGACATCCTCCAACCGTGACCGAACACCTCGTCATCTGAATGTAAACGCAGTGGATTAAGCGGGAAAACCAGGGGGCGGAGCCTGGCTGTGTTAATGGTGCGTCTGTTGACAGGTGAGGGAATTATTAACCAGAGTGACCTTGGCGGGGGGGTCCTGGACCTTCACTGAGTTTATACAAGCTTTATTTCCTCGTCAATCGTCTCCCGAACAAGGTTCTTCGTTTTTGTTTTTCACCTTCTGAATCCACTGAAGAGCAGCTGTAGCTAAGATCTGATGTCCTCACTTTCATGTTTCACTAAAGTTCCTTCAACACCTGAACTTAGAACAGAACATCATGTTATACAGAAATAATCTGAACAGAGATACATCATTTTTGATTAATTTCATTGTCATTATGGGTAAATACCACATACACAAAAAGAAATAGAAAAAACAACTGCCAATTTACACCGCCTTAAAAACGAACTAAATACATTTTTCTCCTCTATGAATCTTTAAGAAACTCCCATCCAACTGTGGAAACAATTTGTGAGATATATATATATATATATATATATATATATATATATATATATATATATATATATATATATATATACACACATACATATATATATATATATATATATATATATATATATATATATATATATATATGCAAAGACAGCCATAACCAAGTAGCCGGTATAGTGTACAGGAACATCTGTGCAGAATATGGACTGGAGCCCCCAAGGTCAAAATGGGAAGCACCTCCCAAGGTGATTGAGAATGACCGAGCAAAGATCCTGTGGGACTTCCAGATACAGACCGACAAAATGGTAATGGCCAACCAACCGGACATTGTTATCGTGGATAAGCAGCAGAGGAAAGCCGTTGTGATTGATGTAGCCATCCCAAGTGATAGCAACATCAGGAAAAAGGAATACGAGAAACTAGAGAAATACCAAGCACTCAAAGAAGAGCTACAGAAAGCCTGGAAGGTGAAGGCAACAGTAGTGCTGTGGTCATCGGGGCACTCGGGGCAGTGACCCCCACACTGGAGAAGCGGCTCCAACAGATCCCTGGAGAAACATCAGACATCTCACTCCAGAAGAGTGCAGTCCTAGGAACAGCTAAGATACTGCGCAGGACCCTCAAGCTCCCAGGCCTCTGGTAGAGGACCCGAGCTGAAGAGGATGAACAGCCACCCATCCCACCAGGAAAAGGGGGGTGGGTGAGAGAAGAGTTTTTTTTTTTTATATTACCTTTTTTCTCATGTTACTTTCCTGTTGCAGATACTTTCATGAGGACTTTTTCCATTTAGGGAATTTTTTTGGCTCCTTGTTTGGAATAGAGGTGGTCCCTCTATTCAGAACAGAACATTACAGCATTCATTTGTTTTCTTGTTCTGCTGCAGTTACACGGAAGAACCCTCACTGGCCTCTTTATTAGGTACATCCCTTCAACTGTTATTAGTGCAAATAGCTCATCAGCTAATCAGTGCAATTAGCCATGCAGACATGGTCAAGAGGACCTGCTGAAGTTCAAACTGAGCATCAGAATGAAGAAAAAAGGTGACAGAAGGGATGCTGAATATGACATGGTTGTTGGTGCCAGTATTTCAGAAACTCCTGATCAACTGGGAATTTCACAGACAACCATCTGGGTTTACAAAGAATGATCTGAAAAGAGAAAATATCCATTGCTCAGGGAAGGGCCACAGCAGCAGAAGACCACAGTGTACCATCTTCTGATGAAGATTTCCAGCAGCTCCATGTCTCAAAGCTCAGATCATCTCAGACTGGTTTCTTCACTGTACTGTAAGTACTTGGGATGTGGTGGAGCAGGAGATTCTCATCATGGATGTTAAGCAGCTGTGTGATGCTGTCATGGAGATATGGACCAACATCTCTGAGGGATGTTTCAGCTCTGAAGGTGAAGGAGGTCCAACCTGGGACTAGAAGCAGCCATTCTTCTCCTTCCTAACACATTTACTCCCTAGTGCACACTTTTAAGGGTTCTTGCCTAATAATCCCCTCAGACATTAGATTGTTGTGTGCTTCCTAAATTCTCATTAGCATTTCTCTCTCAGGAAGTAGGTGCAGCTTCAGCTGTCTAGAGCTTGGCTCCAATGTTTACTCTGGCTGCAAAGACATGCCTAGCCATGCTCCTTCTTCCGAAGCCGGCTTTGGGCTGAACAAACACCTGGATCAGGTCTCCTGTCTTGCGGAGGAGACATATTCCTATGTTTCATGTGACCAACTTCATAGGCCCTGGTAGACACTTCTTAGTTACTGTTCTCAGTAGGACATCAAAATTCATGAGTGAGGCTCATCTTAATGGACTTTCTGGCCTCCAAAACCTCTGAGCCTTGTGATTACATCAGACTATATTTAACAAATTTATAAAAAAAAAAAAACCTGTAGGCTTCAGGACGATGGAACAGGAAGTGTTAAACTGTTAATCAAAATCCGTGTTTATGGACTCATCACTGCTCCACCCAGCCTGTCCACCTCCTGCAGCCACACTGTACACCCAGCACGTTAAACATTCCAGCCCCATGCAGAAAATGTCAGATTTGCCTTGAAACTCTGCTCTGATTGGTCCACAGGTGTGAGTCAGAGCCCTTCACCATGAGAGCGGAGTGGGAGTGAGCAGTAGCAGCGTTTAGTTTGTTTTAGAGCTCAGAGCAATTTCCTGGATTCTTTTGCTCTCTCTCGCTCTCCATCATGAGGGAGCTGATCTGACGGGTCATTGACCTGCCCCACGGTCTGAGGTATGACTCACTCATCAGCTAAAACCCGCTCCCCCTCCGGTGCAGACCGCCGATAAACACACAGGCTGGTGCAACCAGAGCCAATCAGCTTTAATATATGCACGGCGTGGATAAATGTGGTATTCCTGTGCCTCACACTCATCAGTGCTAAACTCTGTCCTCATTACGCTCGGCCCACTGGGACTTCACCAGCATCAGCTGGTGGATTTGTATTCTGGTGGATCCAGCTGCAGCACTCTTTAGAGGTTAGAGACTATTACAGTGCGGGATATGCTCCCCCCTCAGGGAATGAGGATTGATGGTGTTCATTTGAGACCTGGTCACATCTGAACCCTCCTGATAAATGTGATGATGTCACTGGTGCTCGAGGGGGCAGCGGTGGAGGCTGATGGGACATAAATGAGGTGGAGCAGAGAGTCTTATGTAATCTGGATTAATCCAGTTTAGATTCAACAACTGGTTTAAATGGTTTGTTTAGGGCTGGGCGATATGGCCTAAAGATAAAGATCCCTGATTTATTTCCACAAATTTAAGAATTTTCCTCGTAAAGTTAAAGTGCATGTCATAAAATGTCGATTACGTAGTTCAAACGTAGGCAGATTTATAAACACTGAGAGCTGAGCTATTTTCACAATATATTAACATGGAACGACTTGATCAACACTTCGTCTCATTTAAAAAACAAATACAATCCTAAACGTGTCCCTGTGCAAACCCTGACAGGGTCTACCATCAACGAAACTGTTCATTTTTAGTATTTATATTTTCAAACATTACAACAACTTACAATTAAGTAAGTCGAGAAAAAATGTCAAATTTTAATTTCTAAATGTTCTGCAGAAAATAACTCAAATTTAAACTATACATTGCCCAGTCCTAGGTTTGTCACATAAAAGCGCAGCTAATCAGCCCAACATATGGACCGGATCGTCATTGATCGATCAATAAGTCAATCAATCATGATTTATATATCACCTTTTCATAACAAATGCTCTCCCCTATCACTAATAAATCTCAAATGTTGGTGATAAGATAATAATGCAGCATCACATTGTCAGCAGTAGATGTTTCCCTGTTGCGTTGTATCACTTCAAAGGTCCCATATTTATTTTACTCCATCTGTCCCCCAGAACATATTTCAAAGTTTCTTGCCAAACAATCCCCTTGGATGTTTGATCTTGGCATGCATATATACCCCTCTGTTTCAGCCCTGCTCAGAACAGACTCATGTGTAAATACTCATGAGCAGTGTCTGATCACGCCCCTATAAAGAATTAAGTTTGGCCTTGATTCCCAGCTCTGTGCTCTATGGAGTGCTGCAGGAGTGAGTCCAAAATCATAGAAGTGATTGAGTTAGCATTTAGCACTATCGGTTCTACGGGATAAATCTACAGGATATTAGAACAACTTTTTAGATAAATGTCCAATATAGGGTCTGTAATGAACAAATTTGTGTATAAGAGTCAGAATGTTTCATTAAACAACATAAATGCATCTAATGATGGCCCACTTTTGGATTTCAAAGCATGACTGTGTTTTTAGAGGGATGGTTGTCGATGATGGGTGGCATAGTGGTGCAGCAGGTAGCGCGCTTGACTCATAGCAAGAAGGTTCAATCCCTGTGTGGAGTTTGCATGCTCTCCCCCTTTATTTGTGGGTTTTCTACAGGTACTCCGACTTCCTCCCACAGACCAAAAACATGCTCATTAGGTGATTGCCCTTAGGTGTGAGTGTGAGTGGTCGTCTGTCTCTCTATTGGCCCTTTTCCACCAGCCCGCCTTGGCCCTACTCTACTCTACTCTACTCGGCTCTACCCGGTTTGCGTTGCGTTTCCACTGGCACAGTACCTCCTAAAACAGACCAGTTTTTAGTACCTACTCTGCTCTGGTTCTAAGCGAGCTGAGTCGACACTGAAAGGTGACGTCGACCGACTGCCGGCTACTGATTGGTCAGAGAATGTCGTCACCGATGGGTCTTGAGCGCGATGCCCAAAACAGGACTGCAGTACATACACTTTGTTACTTTATGGCAATAACTTGGTGCCATCACAATGTTAAACACGGGACTTTATCATTACGAGCTAGCTAACAAGCTAGCGGTAGCTTCCATTAGCTTACCCTCATACGTCTTTTCTTTGCAGCCCGATTGCTCTCGTCCTCGGCTTCAAACTGCTGTATAGCTTCCAAAACTCTCCTGTACTTCTCAAGGGTATTTCTTCTCGCCGCCTGCAGCCTTTTTCTGCTTTCCTCATTGTAACAAAAAGCCACAGACTGAGCAGCAAGTATACTATTGCCTCCAAGTCCTCCATTGTTTTGGTTGTTGTGTCGCGCTCAAAATGACATGAACGCAGTGTCGCCCAGCTGTTTTACGGCGACCCCGCCCCCGCTGGGTAGGGGACCGGGCTGGTGGAAAAACAGACCAAAGCGAGTAGAATAGAGACGGGTAGAGTCGGGGAAAGCCGAGCCGAGTAGAGTAGGGCTAATGGAAAAGGGCCATATGTGGCCCTGTGATTGGCTGGTGACTGGTTCAGGGTGTATCCTTAGAGACTTGTCCAAAAGGATCTTAGACATGGATCACAGGTAATCCAGATTCAAAATATAACACCATCTATGGAAGATCGTTGATCCCTTTAACACATCAACAGTGGCTCAGAAAAGCAGATCAGCCTCAGACAGAAAAAGTCACCTGCTGTTTGTTTGTCTTTCTTCATATGTGATCTGACATCATCAACTCTGATTTTCTTTACTCAGCAGAAACAGTCCCTGTGGATGAGGGCAGGTGCTGTCAAACAGACAAAACAATGGCAAATTAAGGAGTTACAGGCATTTATGTTTTTAATAATGTTTGCAGTCGTCAGGAAGGGCGGGCACAGCCCTGCACACTGTTTCAGCCACACAAAAGCATCTCTAATATTTCAGCACTGAAACATTCAGCAGTGTCTGAAACTTTGATGAATTCATTCTTCTACACACCTGCCTCACACAGTCCATGCAGGTCTTTGCACAATTTCATATCTATTATTTAAATAGCAGGTTTTGCCACTGATCAAATATTTATCTAACCTTAAAAAGGTCTTACAGCCTCAACCGTCACGCTGACCACAAACCTGCTCTATCACAAACTTCTCAGATTCCTCTCTGGTCAAACCTGTTTACTGGTTCAGTGAAATCCAGGCGCCAAACACACATTCCTGACGGACCGGTTTGGTCACAACCTCCTCTCTGGAAAAGACTCCAAACTCTCCAGATTAGCCAACAAAGAACACAGATTTATTCACAGCACGCTTTGGATCAACAACTCTCCCAAAAACAATTATCAGAAATACAAAAGACAACTGAACAAGAATGAGCCTTGAATGAAGTGAGAGGATCGATTCAAACTCTGTGAATGTGGACGAGTTTGTCCTTGTGCTCCCAGAAACACCTCAAACGTCTCTATAGGGGTGATTTATGTTGGATAAGACTGAGGGTTGAACGGGATACAGGCTTTTTCTGATTACATTGTTATCTAAGGCAGGCCATCATGAAGTTGCCAAAGCTACTTAAATGCTTCAACTTTTATTGTGCATCTTTTGAAGGGATGGATGACTGCAGCACAGTCTGCTGGAAAAAGAGTTTATTTTAGGTTTGAAGTTCTGGTTTAAAGTTGGTTTCTGGCTGTCTCAAGCACCCGAAAGATGACAAATCATGTTTCATTCTGAAAAATCAAACAGGCGGAGGTTAGTCAAGTCTGTCTGTATTAATGTTTATCTTTGGGCTTTTCTGCCTTAATTAGAGGATTGACCTCTGACATTGAGGCTGAAGAGCAAGGTAATGACCCTCAGGAAAAAGGTGAGAGGCCAGATCAGACCACCTGTAATGAGGACTTCAGCCTCTGCACATGGCTCAGATACACTCAGACAAAAACACTGTCGCCATGGCACCTGCACAGAGACAAACACAAAAGCAGTAAAATCATGAAAATCTGATAGCTGAAGCCTCCAAATATGACCTGCTTGTTCATATATTTCCTGATAAAAAAAGGAAGGGCACATCACACAAGCAAGCTTGAGCTTATGACAATGATTATAGAAGCTGCCCAACAAGAACAAAAAGTAAAAAAGGACCTGAAGTTAGAAAACCAGAGCTCCTGGCTCTGCTTGTACTAAGCACCTGCAGTCAAATAACCAAAATATGTTGGAAATCCATCATCAGACAAAAGCAGCTGATCATCTGCTGTCACAACATAACAAACAGTCCATGATCAGCCTATACTTTGACCTCAAAACCAGCCATATGTCCCAAAAGCCATCAGATCTGCTTGAAATCACATAACGTAGGCTCTGCTTCAGAAGAGCAGATTAATTTTTACTTCTAGGGATTAATTCTATTTAATCGATTCCTTTGTCAATTCTGTTATCGACCAAAAACTCTTTATTGACTCCCTTATTAATGACTGTGGATTTTGAGTGTAAGATCAAAACAAACAGAAAAAAAAACCTCTGTTGGCCTCATTTATTAAAAAATTACAGCACATTTTGGACAGGCAGTTCTTAAAAGGTGTGGCAGGACACACTGGCTGTTATTTCAATGAAGCAGAAAATAATAAGTACTAAAGACGAATAAATCTCCATAAATGGCTGCACGCTCCGTAACTTTAAAGATCTTACAAAACCCCTGAAAAGACATTTTCTAAAAACAAGTGAGTGGAGGGAATTTTTACTTTTTGGTTGCTTCATTTTATACGTTTATCTAATTTTAAAACTGACGTACAAAGTTCAAGAATGTGATGCTGAAATTATGAAATCTGACCATTTCAGATAAACTCAGTTGTGCAGCTATTTGTCAAATCTATTTAGGCATCAGTAGATCCAGATAAACATCTCGAGACTGATCAAATAACACGTGTTAGACATTCTGCATAGATATGAATATGGGTTGCATTGAGATTTTAAGTTTGATTCTTGGTGTCTTCTGCGAGAGAACAATTAAAAACACTGCTTTGGACCATTTCAGCTCCTTTTTTCTCACGTGACTTCTTCTCAAAAGAGTCCAATGTCATTTTTTAGGGAAGGCATGAAACTACAGTAAGTAAACCTCATTGATTATCGAATTGTTAATCATAAATGCTAATCATTTATTAGACTTGTTGGAACAACTGGAATCAGTTCTCCATTCCCTTTCTCAATTTGTAGCACAGGACAGACTCAAGCCTGTTTTACACTCGACACATCTGCTCGGCCGCGAGTGTCTATAAAGCAAGTGTGACGTCAAATATCCAGACACGCCCCCTCCTGGAGGTTTGCGTGGCGAACTTTCACCTGGCTGCGCACATCTCAAAACTTCATCAGATGTGGCCGCGGAGGAGAATAAGATGGCTTTTGAGGCTCTACAGTTGTCTTTAGTTAAAAACAGGCTAAAGATGTGTTTTTCTAAAATATATTCTCACATTCAAACTTCTTCATCTGTAGCTGTCCTCGTTCTCACGGGACATTATCCTCCCCCTCGTCTAGACCTCTCTTGATTTAGCTGCTGTTCAGACCATCTCTTCTCCTCTTTTTGTCTCTATAACATGAGTGAACAAAACAACCTCTCCTCATGGTTCTCCATGTTGACACCAAATAATCTTTCTCTCTAACGCCAGTTAAATCATAATCAGTGAGACTTTTTTGAAGACACTGACATGAGGGAGATATCGTCTGCAGCAAGAGAAACACACGGGCATTAATACAGCAATTGTTTCCACATCATTAGTCCGCAGCAGTTAGTGTGGGCGACCGACAGTGTGGAAAGCATAACTGAGTCGTTAGAGTTCTTTACTATGAGAAGTGTATTTATGAAGTGATATCTATTAATATGATATCTAATATACAATATCCACTCACTAGACATCAACAGAAATTCACTATTGCTCAGTCCAAATCCTAAACACAAAAGTATCATGGTTAGACCTTTCCCTAAATTCATGACAGTTGTTTTAAAAATAAATTCAGGAAAGTCCTTTGCACACAGGCAGAGACTGGGTGCATGTCATGATTGTGATAAATTCAAGCCTAAATCAAAATTCCACCTTAAAAAGCGATGCATTATATTCACTCTGCCAATATAAACAGCTATAATTTTGGTAGAAGATGCTACATATCTGCCAATTTGATCTTTAACTTTGGAAGCCGCTGTTACCAAAACCAGGCCACTGATATCTACATACCCTGTTTGGGTGCTTGATGAGGATGTAAAGAATTAAAATAAAAATGATCATCCAATAAAACAGAAGGAAAGATCAGCAGAAAGTCTCATTTCCCGACATCATATTAATAATTTCTCCATCCCGTCTGACTACATGTTGATGCTCCGTACCTGCAGGGTGCGTGGTAGAAGGGGTATCCAGTGTGTGGGATGTGGTTGCAGTATCCAGACTGATTCCACATGATGCTCCTTTTTTTCCTGTCCCACTTGATGAGTGTTGCTTCTTCTTCTTCTTCTCTCTTTCTATTTCTAGTGGCGAGGATTCAGACCCAGCCTGCCGGGAGTCGCATTAATCAGCGTCCTTCCTCTCGCCTCCCGAGTGGCTCCATGTGGAGAAACGGAGAGGTGTGGCGGTGGGTTTGAGAGCCAGAAGATGAGGCGTGAAAATGAGTTAATGGGCCGAGCTCAAACTGAGGAGTGGTGATGTCACCTGAGTCTAGTCTGGTGTGGTTTACACACCTGGAAAAGCAGCCGCCCGCCCCCCCTCCACCCCCGCCCTGGAAAACCACAACGATTCAGCAGAGCTTCAGACGACAGGCCCCAGGTGAGCTCTGACATCACAGGTGACTCCTTTAATCCCTCTTCAGGAGAGCCGCTCTCCCAGGTGTGAGCAGGTAGAGCAGATGTCTTTGAGGTTCACCTTGCTGAGCTGGTCCTCTTAAATCATTCGTCTCCTCCTTCCATGATGATGATCTGGCTCACACTTCAAGGATGTTCCTCCACTCGAATGCAGATCCTCATCAGAGGGTGAGCTGTCAGACTCATCCAGACCTCCTGCGATCCCTGAATGATGCCAAATAGGAGCTGAGGATGCCTCTCACATGTGCAGTGCATTCCCTCCAAAGTTCACAAGTGCCAGAGATCCATCTCCTCCTGACGTGAGCGGCTTTAAGTCCTCGCACAGCTCCAGTGTTTCCATTCCTGGATGGAGTTTGTCTCTGAGGAAGCCCGAGCTTAATTTCCCCGATCACAGGCTTCAGAGCGGCTCTGCTAAAACAGCAGCAGAGCACGGAGCTGAATGACTGAGCATACTCAGAGAGAGAGGGAGAGAGCAAGGGAGGGAGAGAGAGGGGGGTGGCAACGAGAGAGAGAGAGAGAGAAGACAAGGAAGAGGTAACCAGATCAGAGCAGCATTCCTGTTCCTGCAACACGCTCGTCTGACAGGATACAGGCTGAGAAATATGAGAGACGCGTCAGAGGGAGGGAGGGAGAGTGTTTACATGCACACAACAATGAGTTCAGCCTGTAATTAAAGAGTTGATTTAAGAGCTGCCAGCCCAGGTAAACACTCACCTGTACTAACAGAGCAGGTAATCAGGTGTCAGTTATGATTGTGTAATCACAGTGACGAATATGGAGCAGTCTGGTTTGCTCCACAGCCGATGAATCTGCATCTCCTCCAGAACTGAATAAATGTTTCATGCAGGGCAAGGAACATCAGAGGAGCATTAGACAGCAGCTGGAGGAACTTCTCTGCACAACTCAAAGGTTAAAACAAGCCCACCCAAAGGCACAAAGGCCTCATTTATCACTCTGAAGCAGAAACCTGCTCAGAGAATCTCCCCTGCATGATTCAACAAACATGCATATCTGACCATCCCAGCGTACAGACGACATCTTGATGAACGCGGCTGGTCCTGAATATTTACGGTTAAAGGGATGGCTCCTATTTTTGGAGTGGGGTTGCTAGAGGCCTTTGACTCTAGTAAATATGATGCCACTAAAGCAGCTGGATAACTCTTCTCATGTTGAGAGTCCAGATGCGAGGTGATACATAACAGTACAAGGTGCCACCAAAAGCCCTTAATTACCCATCTTTAAGGTTAAAACTACAGAAAAACTATGTAGGCTTGACCAGCAGTCAGGTCACCTGTCCTCAGAGAACATCTCTATGAGCAAATCTTGTTTTCCAATGTTATGTCATGTCGTAAAAGAATTGTAGAAGCCATGTTCTTATCTGTCTTGGATTATGGCGATATAATATACAGACATGCTGCAATTTCAACTCTCAAACCCGTGGACTCGGTTTACCACTCTGCTCTCCGATTCATAACTGCCGACATGTACAACACTCATCATTGCATCCTTTATGAGAAGGTTGGTTGGCCACTCGTTCTTCTGGTTCACTCACTCTGAAAGTTCCTCGAGTCTACACTGAACTTGGTAAATTGGCATTTTCTGTTGATGCCCCTCACTCATGGAATTTGTTCCAGTAAACTCTAAAGATAACAGCCTTTCCCTCTCTTACAGAGTTAAGACTTTGATTACTGACCACTGTTCCTCTGTTTGAAACTGTTTTAATTGATTCATTTGCTGTTGCAATTGATTGTGTTTGTTTATTGTTTTTATAATGTCTGTGATCTGGACGACATTGAAAATGAGGGAAACCTCAACGTCTTTTCAAGAATAAATACAGGTTTGAATGAATGAATGAATGAGCACAGAGGAAGAACTTTAGCAGATGGAGTCACAGGTAGAGGGATGAATAAGCTGTTTTGGAGACTGAGGAGCAGGACAGATTTCTGGTTAAACTAATGAACTGTGCTGATGTGCATGGAGTTTATGTCCCCTGCAAAACCTGATGGACGCTGCGCCCATGAGGCTCCATAGCTGCACTGATGAATTCAGATACTAATGATTTCAGGATTCAATATGCTGAGCTATCTCTACCTCTACTCTGACTGTGGAATAGAAGAATGAGGGCCCTCATGACGAGAGTGTGGATGCACATTGCTGCCCCTCCTCTCAGAGGAGCAGTGTGGTTTCTTGACATAACTTTAGTGCCTGATTACATTGTTTTTTGCAGCCCTGGGCACTGACTCACAGGCTCACATGTAGCGATGCAAACACAGAAGAAAAGGCAACAGAGAATGATGGCTGTTTGCCGTAAAAAAAAAGAAAAGAAAAACCCTGCAAAAGGAAGTGTGTGAACATCGTACCAAACGGGTCAATATTTCTTGGATAATAGCTGCATCCCTAATAATCACTGAGAGCGGTCTCTCTAGTTTAGAAAATAAATCAATAAAGAAAATATTGGAACATTTTGGATGTTCAGCCCAAGTGGCAAACAGAAGTCAATATTTGCAGCAGCCACATTACAGAGAGCATGTAAACAAAGCCTGATTGGAGAGTGCAGAAAAATGAGACAAAGCAAAGTAATTAGGGAGCTCTAATGGGACGAGCAGCCGGGAAATCAAGCAGATAAATATAGAGCTGAAATCAGAGGCAGACACCATGTTTTAGTCTGCAGCAGGTTATTAACTGCCCGACTCCAAAGCTCGCAGTCAGCACATGAAGCCTGCAGGTGAGAGGTCACCTCCGTGCACATAAACACAGCCGTGTGCTCTCGCTCTACCCCAGTGTCCTACTAATCAGAGCACCGCTGTGACCCCGCCACAAGGACGGCCCGGCTGCACCTGCGGGATGGCGGTGACGGAGCCGCCGGGCTGGCAGAGTGACAGCCTCGGTCAAAGTGCAGACATATAATCTGATATAAGGAGAGTCAGGACAGGGAGGCGGGAGACGCTGGAGCAACGCAGCACCTGGATCAAATATTTGCTTCATTTCTGCTCTCGCTCAGGGATTCTCACCTCCACGCTCACAGCTGTTAATTGTTGCAGAAGGGTGACACCAGTTCGTTAGAGGTGCTAGCTCATTTGGCTTTTCCCTCATCACTGTGTGTGACATCTTCGCCCCTGCTGAGTCTCTGTTACTATCGTCTTGCATCAGTGTCCCGTGAAGTGAAATCCCTCTCCCTAATGAGAGCGGGGGCTTGTTTCACACGCCTGTGGCCCTGACATTTACGGGAATCATTTCCCAACCATCCGTGGAAAACCGCAGACACAGCTGAGGGAGCATTTGGTCACTTCAGGCGAGGCGTCCAGAGGACAGAATGTAATCTCCGATCAACAGGCAGTTCCTGCATGTGCCCGTCCTCAGATCATTCAATCAATCAATCAATCAATCAATCTTTATTTGTATAGCGCCAATTCATAACAAGTGTTATCTCAAGACACTTTACAATAGAGCACAAAGCTCTTCATATTATGAATACACATATATGCATAGATACATATATACATATAAAAATACACATATACATATATATACAAATATATACATCCAACACCCAACATGAATCCATATAGCCAATCATGAATCCCTCCATCATGGCGGCAAGAAAAAACCTTCTGTTAAGCAGCAGGAAATCTTGAATGTGGACCCCAGTCTCATGATGAACAGCAAATCCACACGATGCTGTGTTGGGTGTGTGGGCAAAGGGAGGGAGGTAGGTGGAGACAAGTGGACTAAAGTAAGAACTAAAGCTAGTGACAGATCAATGGACCAATCATAGACCTGTCGTCGTCAAATTTGTTTCTGCTGCAAATAAATTTATTAGAGGAGTCTGTGTGGTTGTGGTGAAAAATTCATAGAAGTATAATCAATAAAAGTCTTACTGGAAGTAAGAATTTATGGTAGTAACGAACTCATGGGTGCCCAGACCACAAGTGCATGCCTACCATATTTGTCTCCTTTGATCATTCAGTCCAATGATAACAGATGAGGCACAGGTCTGGAGATGTTTGGCTGTAACCTTCAGCTGCAGAGATAGGCTGAGCCAACAGAAGATACCATCATCCATTCATTATCCTCAAGGTCCACAGTGTTTGTTTTCTCAATAATGTAGCCAAATCGATGCTTTAAAATGGGACCGCTGCCTAAATGGTTCCTGGATCAATACTTAAAAAAGAAGAAAGGGTGTGAGTAATGGTTACTCTTGTCTCTGCTCATGCAATAATGCTCCATGCTCACTGAGCAGAGGAGGGAGAGGCATTTTATTTATTTATTTATTTATTTATGTAATTAACCTTAAGTCATTCTTTTTTGTTTCAGGGGAGATCTGACCAAGAATGGCAGGGACACAGGAGGTTTATCTATAAAAACAATACAACATTTCAGATTAGTTTGTTATCCTGAGGCCATCAGTGAGCATGTCAGAGAAGATGTGACAATCTAACAGTTTCCCAGAACTCATCTTTAAGCTCGGTATCTTTGGCCTGACATTTGCTCCCCTAATGGAGCACTGAACTCTGTATCATTTTGGTACAGGGACCACATCAGTGCTTGATCTTATCGACCTCTACTTTTAGATTTTATGCCTCCACGCTGACAGCAGGTGTGTCCATCTTTACATCTGTGCGTCCGTACAGCTTGTAATTCTTATAAAAGCAGTGACTGGGGAGTGCTTTGAGAGATGTTTTTAGGCTTTGCCCAAATGTCAACTCAGATAACAAAGACCTAGTTTCATTTTCTAGGGCACAGTTCGAAGGTCAAGGCCATATAGCCTCATAATTATCTTCTTTCAATAATCTGCAAGGTCTGGCTTTCTCAATATCTCAAGATCTCAAGGATGCTTGGAGATTTTTTCCCAATTTCACGCAAATGTCCAGGATTAACCTCCACCAAGAAAGTCATATTTATGCCATTTGTTTGTCCTTCCATCCATTTGTCAGTATGTCTGTGCGCAAGATAACTAAAAAAATTCTCAACAGATTTTCACACTGCATGATCAAGAAGTTCAACCCTTATTTGTGAACCTAACATCTCAAGAAGCCTCAAAAGAGATTTCCTTAAAAAAGTGCAGAAGCAAAATCTCTGACACAAGAATGACTTTGTTGGATTTTCAAGGTCAAAGATCAAGAGGTCATGAAGCATAGTAATTATTACATTTTAAGTCTCAGATTTTTTTTCTTTTAGATTTCTACACACGCCCACTGAAACTCAAGGTCAAACCTGCTCCATGCTCAAGGTCATGGACCCTCATGAATATCTTGAGAGCGTTTTAAGAGACTTACTCCAAACTTTGCACATATGACCTCTCTGACTTAAGAATGAACTGGACAGATATTCAAGGTCAAAGATCAAGATCCTCAAACCCATATTAAAGTTAAGTGGTGAATTTTGCTAATGTGATTTTTGATTATTTCAAATTCTTTTAGTGATGTCCTTTAAATTAGCATAAACTTCCTCTCATGTTCACAGTGAGGTTTTCTGCTAAGGGAATGAGACAGACTTTTCAACAGAAAAAAATATTTTTAAATCTTAGATCACTGTTTCAGTTGTAAAATGTTGCCCTCGGATTACAGTGTCTGCTCCTGGATTTATTCTTAAAGTCTGATGGAGCATCTTCGTCTGTGCTGTAATAGCTTTTTCACATCAGCTCTGAGCTCTGATAGGATCACAGGAACGGGAGGAGGACAGAGACCCAGCTGAGGGGTAAAACAGAGGAGGGAGAGGAGGAGGTGAGGAGGAGGTGAGGATGAAAAGAGCTGCAGAGGATGGAAGGGGTCAGCGTGTCTGCGCCCCGTTGTTTGTTTTTGTTGTGAAATTTAATTCCAGCACAATCTAAGCACGCCGCAGTACACAGGGGAGCGCTGCTGCCTCCTTTTCTCCGTCCTCCTCTGTCTCTGTCTTACATCGCCCTGTTTGAAGAGGCAGGTGGGCTGGCTCCTCCACTTCCTCCTCCTCCTCCTCCTCCTCCACCCACGCATAAACAAACATGACTAAGATCTTCTGCACACTCTCCCTGACAATATACCAAGGCCAGGTAAACACCGAGGGGTAAACTCTATATGCACATTCATGCAAACACACCTGGGCTGGAAGATTAAGAACAAAGTATGTGATGCTACATAGAAATATAAACTTAGAAAATTAGCTTCTGTTTTTTTCTGCGTGTGGGAGTAAAAGAAAGGGATGGCATGCAGGAAAAATTCTCTTAGTTGGCTTCAAACAAAGACGATGATCACAGCTGAAGTATCTTAATTGTTCCTCTTACTGTTAATAATCTCCAAACTGGCTTTAAATGAGGGATAAAAACGGTCCAAAAATTTAACGTAAAATTTCCAGAAACTTTTTAGAATCTTTCCATGGAAGCTAAACTGCATTGGGAATCTGGAAAATACTCCAAAGTGGAGACTTTCCATGGGAATTTATGGAAATTGGAGGTAATTCAAACAAAATGTATCTGAACATTTATCTGAACATAAATATAAAGATTTTGTTTCATCATCCATGCAGCATAATACAACTAAAAGACATTATATTTAAACAGATTCATTTGTAGGTAGAGCTTTTTCAAGTTTTCATTATTTTATTGGACAATCAGTTCTTTAATTGAACAACAAAAACATGAATGTCTCATTCAAAACATTGAATTAAAAAAGCCCTCACTTCCTCTTAAATAGTCCCATCCAACATCATCCCTCCATCTTCTCAGGCCTCTCCTCTGCACTGTTGCCAAACCCTTTAGGTCAATGCCTCCTCCTGGACCTCATCAACATCCTCCATGTTCACCTCCTCAACATCCAACTGCGACTCCTCCCCTTTAGTGTCCAGTCTCATCCAGTCTCTTTCAGCCTTGCTCCGTGTCGGGCTCAGAGAGCCTCAGGTTTGCCTGCATGGCCACGGCTCTGTGTATTTTTAACGTGTGTCACTAACAGTGAGCAGCTGTATCCAGAGGCGGCAGATGATGGTTGGATTAGAGGATGACGAGGCAACAGGTGTAAGGGCCTCAAATCCACAAAGTCCCCTCCACCAGGCGGCTGCAGAAATGTGCTGGCATGACTGCCAGAGCCCATCCTCTCCCCAAAGGCCCTGGTGGTTCGGTACGTCGCCAAACTGCCTGGACCTTGTAGGGGGCTTGGCCTCAACACCCCTGCAGCAAGCACTGCCAAACAGCAGAGATATTCTCCAGTGTTGTTGCATGAAATCTGCTTGTTTTAGTCAAGATTGTGCTTCAATATGTTTTCCTGACTATATTAAAAATCCAACCTCCAATTTTGTAAATTCCGGTTTTATTTCGATTAATTCTTGAGGAAAGTTTCCAACTTTCAAATTCCTGGAAATGTGACCCTAATCAGAATGTTGAACAATGTTTCTTTCTGCACATTGTATGTATTTCTCATATCTTGCAGGCCCACCTCCAGTGAATCAAAATTGACTATACTGATAAAAAACAGCATTGTCCTACTCTGTAAGTCCTTTGACATTATGTATATATGTATATAAACATATATATGTATATGTGTGTGTGTGTGTGTGTGTGTATGTATATATACATATATATATATATATATCAATCAATCAATCAATCAATCAATCAATCTTTATTTGTATAGCGCCAATTCATAACAAGTGTTATCTCAAGACACTTTACAATAGAGCACAAAGCTCTTCATATTATGGATACACATATATGCATAGATACATATACATATACTTATATATATATATATATACACACACATATATATATACATACACACACACATATATACATACACACACATATATATGTGTGTGTGTCTGTGTGTGTGTGTATACATACATACACATATATATATATTTGTATATGTATATGTATATGTATGTATGTATATGTATACGTATATGTATATGTATATATGGCCCTGCCATGATTGAAATGTGCAAATGGAAGAGACACACATGCTACACTCTCCTTGCATATGCATGAAAACACTGTTGGTGATGGTGCCAGTGCAGACGTGTGACAGCTGTGCTGAATCTCTGTGTCAGTGGGTGAGATGGCAGCGCTGTGATTGGCTTTCTGCTTCGGCTTATCAGGCTTTTACAGCCACAACCCCTCCATGGCAACTCGCAGACACACAAATCTTCCACACACGCCTCCACTTCTTTTTTCTGCTGCTGTCAAGGTCACATCTGAGCCTACATTAGACGAAATCTAAAAACAGTGCTCACCTGCAGCCTTTCAGTCTTCCTCTGTGTGCACACTGCCCCCCCCCACAACACAAACAAAAAACATCATAGAGCCACTTTCTGATCAATACCATCGATTTTGGAGCGGAGCTGTTAGTGAGTCTAACTGCAGCTCATTCTCTGCTGTGAGAATAAAACCTCCAGGAGCTGACATTTTCACCTCAGAACTGCTGATATACGTCTGAAAGGTTCATAAAGCTGTCCATCAGAAAGTTTTGAACTCTCTCAAAACTGAAGACCACCTTCTAGTGCAGTCTACTTAAAAATATTTAATAAAACTTACAGTCTTTGTCACTCAGACAGAGAACGGCATTTTTAAGCCTTTTCGTTCCTCTTAATTTGACATTCACTTTTGAGATGATCACGTTCTAGGGCTTTGACCTTCACACAATACTCATATATCGGTTCAAACATGGGGGTAAAAACACATATTTGATCTGTAAATATACAGAGCAGCATTATTGCACCTGGAGCAGTGAACAGTCCAACAGAGGGCATTCCCACATGTAAGTCCACTGCTCTTTTGACCTCAACAACCAGGAGGTAGTACTGCCAAAGTACCACCTGAGAAAATGGAGGACAGGCAAAGACACTCTGTGGAAGCACTCTGGGCTCCACACAGTAAACAGCAAAATTAAAAACATGACTGAGCTGTGCATTGATTATGTGCAAAGCAGCTGGCCCACACCTCATCCACCACAAATCTGCAAGCCTGAAGAAGGCCTCCCATCCAGGTGGAGGAGCAGGCATCTCGTCAAGTGTTCAGCCTCCTCGGCAGCCCCCCCACCAGAGGCGACAAACACCATCACGGACGGGGGGAAAGGGAAATAATTGTTTACATTTATATTGTACAGCGTGTCATACAATCATAAATATGCTCATCTGTATAACCTCACATAAGATATTTGACCCATGGCTGATTGAGTCTGTTGCTGCCTTGGTTATAACAGCTGTTGAAACCAACAGGAGAACCCATGAAACTTTTTGATAACAGGAGTTGATCAAGATTATCAGATAAGGTAAATATTTGAAGGCATCCATAATTTGCCTAGTTAACATCTTAGAAAAAGTGGCTTATAAAAAAACAATAACAAGGAAGTGGTATCAAGCTGATCCCCCAAATAAATGAATGGATACACATTATTGAAGAGATTAATCTGACAGAAAAACTGACTCATGTTATACAACTGCAACAAACCCAGATGAAGGGCAGATGGGAAAAATACATGGTATACAGAAATCAGCAGCACTGGAGACTGAAAGACTTAATTATAAGAAAGTTGAAGGATGAAGTATCAGATCCTCAGCCTGCTCTATTGTAAAGTGTCTTGAGATAACACTTGTTATGAATTGGCGCTATACAAATAAAGATTGATTGACTGATTGATTGATGTAATGCTTATGAAGTGGAAATATTTCCCCCTGTGTTGTATTGAGGGTTGTTTTCATGACAAAAAAATAAAATAAAAGAAAGTTTAAAAAAAAAGAGAATATTATTAGACAAGTCCTGAATTTAAATAAAACAAAGAAATATTTACTCAACATACCTGCTGTCACCAGTTAACACAGCAACAAGTTAAACCATAACACCAGTTGGACATTGTGGAAGAATAGATATAAAATTGAACAGCTTTTGCATAGACATTACATAAAAAGTTGGATATTTTTGTTATAGTTATTGGGTAACAAACAGTATTTACAGAATAAATGTGTTTTTTCATGCAGATGGAGATATTTTTGAAAATGAAGGTCCAAAACCTTTGTTTTTGAAACTACCCTCCTACGTGTGGACATGGACTCAGTCTGAAAAAGCCATGCCAATACGCAACATTTTTAACTCTGTGATCCTTCATCCTCGGCTCTAAAATTTGGTTCGCTCTTTAGAGCTCTACAGGATTAATCCCAACATTCATACAGATTCGTTTTTGGCCTCCTTCTCCTTCTCCCACGCTCACTCATCCTCTCGTTATAATTCAGAAACACTGGCTCCAGCTCCAGGATTCTGCTCCATGTTCAGCCTCCGCCTGCTGGGACTGTTTTAGTTCCTCTATGAGAACCTCATCAATCAGCCCGTCTGAACTTGAAAAATCTGCTAATACACCGGGAGCCGCATGTCTCCAGATGAAGAGCAGACAGAAGATCAGAACAATCAGCCAAACAGGAGTGTGTTCATGAGTCTACAGAGGGGCTTCAGACCGAGGATCTGAGCTCATGTATGTTATTAAAGAGGGGGGGCGTGTGTTCGAACAGAGAGTTTATTATCGGCCTCATAAATCTCAACAACACTCTCTGTGAGTCTCTGGAGGAGCTTCACTCGCTGCGATGATGCAACCCTCTCCATGTGTGTTTATGTGAGTAAGCGTGAGCACGTCTGCGTCCCCGGGGATCTCTCTGATCCAGATTCTTCGGTCTTCATTCACACACACACTCAGCAAACTATTAATACTCCTTTCTGAGACGCTCCTCTGAGCTCCTGGAGGCCTCACATCTCCAGCTCTCAGGGGCCACATTACGCCGCCACAATTAGCTGAAAATCTTTAATACTCGGGATCAGGTTTGAAGTTCACGGGAATGACACCCTCCTCAAAGATTTGGGTTTAGTGGATTTGATCACTCGCCTGTATCAGATTATCGAGGAACACTTCGGAGCTGAATAACAAGAGAAAAAATAAAAACCCTGCAGCACCTTCAAGCTTTAACAAATAAAACACAGAGAGAAGGTCTGAAACTAAAGACTAATGTCTGTGACATCTGAGCTTCTGCTTTGAATGGGACATGATATTCATCAGGCTGAAATAATAAAGATCAATTAAGGGAGGCATGTCCTGCTGATTGGTTAATCAGCAGGTTGAGGAGCTCTCGCCCAACAAAAATTTAATCTGTGAGAGAATCAAGTGTTTTATTTTAAAAACGAAGAGCTTTATCCCTTATCCACAGGGTGGGAGAAACCTGAGGTACAGAATTTATTTTCCATGACACTGTGTTATGAAAGAGCATTAAATACGAATAAAATTATATTTTACTAATATTATTCTGTTTTATTACAAATATTGTCAAAAACTTAGATCAACATCAGACCTACAGACCCACCCCACAAGTCAAATTCACCTGACGTGCGACCCTGCTCCACTGCTTGCTTGTTATCTTTAATTGAGGAGACTTTTCAGTAAAAATAGTGCTTCAAATGTAGGATGGAAATTAGGGCTGTCACCTGAGACTTGAACTTTAAATAAGTCTTTGAATATCCATGTGGGCATGGGGGACAAAAATCGAACTCAAATGTTAAATAAACATCCAAATATTAAATAAACAGCTGAACAGCATTTAGGGGGGCCCAGAGAAGTGAACCACCTGATCCAGCAGAGGGCACTCTAATACCAACCCGATCGGCCAGTGCTCTCCTGACCTCAACAACAGCTGCATCTCTTCTGCCGAAAACAAACAGAAGAAGAGGACACCTCGAGGAAATGGGGGACCAGCAAAGCCACTCCGACTGGAGGATAACAACACCAAAACATCTAAGGAGCGCTGTGTGGAAGCACTTTGGGCTCCTCTGTGTGTTGATCATGTGCCCACTATGGCCTACTATGACCTATCTGCTGGCCTATTTATTGGTCTTTCTCCCATCACAATCTAGCATTGCCTTGTTAACTTCCGAGTTTTTCTTCAAGGGCGCCGCTGCAAGAAATGTGGAAAAAGGCCATTCCCAACAGGATTGCAGGCTTCATATCGGTGTTAATTTTGTTGGCTATTTTCTTTCATCATAGTTTTCGTCAACAACCTTTTAGCCCCTGATGAAAACTAGACAGTAACTAATAAAAACAAGTGCACATGGACAAAAATTAAAACTAAATTAACTGACATTTTCATCAACAAATAAAAACTAGACTAAAATGTTTGACAGAGACTTAATCCAATCAGACCTAATTTGGTCGTGTAGAAAGTAGAGACAAGTTAGGAATATATCCAATCACAGCTACTTTGGTTGTGTGGAAAGGTTGGATGAGTTAAGAGGGACATCCAATCACAGCTGCCTTAGCTTCATGGTGGTGGGATAAGTTGTGGAGCGATCCAATCAGAGCTCCTCTCTTTATGAATTGATATATTCATGTAGAGCAGGTTCACTGTTTGTTGTTAGTTCTGGTATTGTAACTGAGATGCTCTGCCAGGTAGCCTAAATAAAGGTGACTGCATTTCACACAAAAGTTCAGTTTGTTTCTGTTCATTTATACATTCATACTTTACTAGCATTCAGTAAAGGGTTATTAGATGTTTCATTTTATCCAAGTGTAAAACATGACTTCAGAAATTCAAGGAAACATAAAAAATGCCTTACCCTTTCCACTTCATATTTTAGTCGACTAAATTTACAGTAGATTTCATCAACTAAAATGTTGTGAAAGTTCATCAACTAGAGCTAGACTAAAATTAAACCAATTCAGATGACTAAATTATGACTAAAACCAAAATTTGTTTTAGGCAAAAGACTATAACTAAAACTAAATTAAAAAGTGCTGTCAAAATTAACACCGCTTCATATGTAAGGACATGTGGTCCATTGATGTGGCCCATTTAGTTCCTTTTTAGGGAAAAGTGACAGCCCTAGTATAAATTGAGAAGCCTTTAGAAGCATGAGTTTGTTGAAAACTAAGTCAATCTGAAATCATGTCAATTAAAGCAAAATCTGCAAGCAAAGAATAAATGAGCTGCTTAAATATTGAGATTCACATCAGAAATACCACAGTTATGTCATATTTTCCTCCTTCACATTAAAATTCAACATCAAAAGTCTTCATGTTCGGCTCCAGATTAAAAGCAAACAGGGATTAACTATTCTTCTGTCTGAAGCATCATTGTCCTGCCTTGACTGTATTATTTCTGGCTCTTGCAGGAGGCTCTTCGCTCTCAGAATCACTCAGAAGAGTCTCATTTACATGCAGGTCGTGGATCATAATCCACTAAGAAAAACGGAGACTGTAATGATCCTGTAGAGAGAGGCGGCCTGCAGCAGCAACGTCAGTGAGAGAAAGACTAACAGATGTAAAGGATCATTCTGTCACTCAGAAGGTCTGCTGTCACATGATGAGCTGCTATACAAACAGCAGGTTTATGTGAGTCATATTTATTCAGACTGACACATCAAAACACTTCAGTTTGAGCGCATGACCCTGCAGTCATGCCCTTATATGGGCAGAAAGGGGCGTTTCCACATGTTCAGTATAAAAGAATATACTCCTTCAGAGGACATGAAGTTCTTCAGACTTTTCTAAGAAACTTCCTAAAAACAAATGTAGGAAGAGTCTGAGGAAGTCTGTGAGTGAGGCCCATTGTGATGGCATGAAGAGGATCAGGCTCAGGTTCGAGCAGCTTTTACAGCCACAAAGACACACAAGAGGATGCCAACAGGTAACAAGACTTTCCATCACACCAGCAGCCAGAGGAGCAAAGGGAGCCAGGATGAAGTGAGTTCACGAGAGCTCTCCGTCTGCTCCTGGTCAGAACTTTACTCTCTCTCTCTGGTTTGTCACTCAGAGTTTGATGGAGAGGTCTGAGGCTGAAGTAAGACCTCACAGAGTGGACACCCTGAGGGGCAAAGAGACAGCGAGGTTTGTCTGAGTCTGATTAAGACAGAGTGACGGATTATGCTTATGTTACTGGAACTGATTTCATTCATTATGTCAATAATTATCCACTTTATAATTCTAACTTTAGGTATTCTTTCTGCATTTGTACCTTTGACTTGTCCATCTTCAACATTCACTGCTCGACAGAAAGTCACCAGTTAACACAGCCTCGCTAGAAACAGTAACACTCAGCTGTCTTATAAACACAGCTTTATAAGAGGTGGGCGATAAACAACTCTTTTGTTAAATATCCAGCTTACTGTTTGATAAATGTAATATCAACATAAATCACGACAAGCACAAGTTGCTTTTGTTACTATTGATATGGCTGTAAATGATTGTATTTGGCTTTAAAGGCATTTAAACAACCGAAACAACAAGAAACTGTAAAAATATCAGAGGTGATTTTTCCATTCACATATAAAAGGTGTGCACATTTATGAATATTGCTTACATTCTAAGACAGAAATTCCACCATGGAGGTCAAAACAAATGAAACACTAAGTGTACCCTGCACTCATGTTAATGAAACAACCTAAAAAGGTCCACCTGATGTTGAACATGTGCTCTCGAAGTGTAAGTTATCTAGAGGATTGTCCTCTTTACTCCTGTATTTTTGATTATTCATGTATTTTGCATAATCTTAATTTAATTTTACTCTAACATATCATCACAGGGTACCCTTTCGTCTCTGGAATAACTGTGTAAATGCTGAATATTTGCCATTTTCTAATATAACTGAATACAATATTTGAACTTGAGGACATGCAAAGGATCTAAATGTCTAAGGGTGCTCTCAAACACAAACTGTGCTTCTCCATTTTTTTTAAATTTACAATTTAAGTTAATTTTGAAAGTATGTATTTCTTTTTTCTCATGTATTGAATGTTTCACTTTGTAAATATTACAAAACTCAATAAAAAAAATTGTTAAAAAAAAACAAACAACAAAAACAAATAAACAATGGAAAGGTCCACCTGATTGTTAAAGCAGAGGAGAACTTGGTGAGTTCCAGAGTTTGATTCAGGACCAATCTTGTATCACGATACTGCAACTTCAACATTTCCTTCATTTAACTTCAGCATCACTGTCAGTTTTATGACTGAGGCCAAGCGGGCTGCCATGTTGAATGTTCTGACTGACGTGCCAACAGCAAGAGCTCCCATTGGTCAGATGTGAGCTTGTTGGATGAGAAACCTTAGAAAAATCAACCAAGGTCCAAAAAATAAAGCCACTATTTTGCTTGGTAATATTATAATACTGGTTTGCAAGCTTCTGTTTGCACTAAAAAATAAACACATCTTTGCAAAGGCCTTACAGAGATTTGTTAGTGACAGTGATTTCAGGAAATGTTATTTTGCTCTCTGACACTGACAGCTTTCTGCACATTAATAAACTTCCCCCCTTTTGTCTCCATGTATTTACACACAACAAACTGAGAAGAGCTCAAATTTTGGTTTTGGTAAAATTTACTTTAATTTATTTATACTCAAGATGGAGTCAAATCCTTGAAAGGGAGTTGCTAAAAAAAAAACAAGAGTAAAAATGATGTCTGTACAATAAAATCCAAAGGTGTAACTGTATGAGCTTTAACTATGAACTTTTCTCTCTGAACTCTGAACCTGTAAGTGACACTTGTAGAGTTAATTATCCCGACCGTCCCTAATTATTGGAAAAATACCAATAGATGCCACAAACTATTCATAAAAATAAAAGGTATCTTCATTTCAGTTAATTTCCCTGGTTAGTGTTCAGCATTGTTTACACTTCAGTAGTTAAAAATATAGTCTGAGAGAGTGCATTCTTGACACTACGTAGAAGTGTTGCTCAAAAGTCACACTGTTACGTGTTACAAAATCTTAAGTCTAAAAGGTGTCAACAGTTACATTTGCTGAGACTTAAAGCACCAACTCTACAAAGATAGTGAAACAACCCTTTGTGTTGTGGACCCACGAGGACACTGAAGTGTTAATGTTACTCTGATAGTGTTAATTTGTCCATGCAGATTTTTGCACCGTCTTTCTGTAACTCTGACGTGAAGGGATCGATCATCATCTATGTTGCAGTTTTTGCACAGATGTTCTCTTTTACTCGAAGACCAACTGGTCAGATTTTGGACTGAGAGACTTTACAGTTCATGTCTCGGTCTTTGTGCCTCATGTTCATCACTTTAAAGGATAAGTTCGGTTTCTACAGCTTTTACATAGTTTATATAATGAAGTAGAACAATATACTCACCCAGAAGGCTTTCCTGATCCAAACAGTGCTTCGGGAGATATTTAGATCCAAATCGAGCGGCGGACATCCGTATAAATGGTAGCAGACAGGGCATGTATAGCCACTCCTAAAACTGCATTAATCGTCCAAAAACTCATTAGTTTCACCAACATTTCATCATGGTCCGCTCACGCTACTCCTCCACGACAGTCTGGTGTCACTCCATCCATGTTTTTGTGACTGTGCTGACCTCTGAACTGAAAAGTTTCTTGCCTCCACATCCTTCTTTCGATGAGCACCTCATCTGTACACTCTGGCTCGAAACTGTAAGGACATCCATCATATTCAAAGTTCTCGACACAACATCTTCATCCGATAGATATTCGTCCATTTTGCACAAAACTGGAAGAAGAAAGTTATTGTGTAGCCACCACTCGCCGCTGAATCAATGAGCCGTACTGCGCATGCGCGCAACCGGAAAGAAACTTTTCAGTTCAGAGGTCAGCACAGTCACAAAAACATGGATGGAGTGACACCGGACTGTCATGGAGGAGTAGCGCGAGCGGACCATGATGAAATGTTGGTGAAACTAATGAGTTTTTGGACGATTAATGCAGTCTTAGGAGCGGCTATACATGCCCCGTCTGCTACCATTTATACGGATGTCCGCCGCTTGATTTTGGATCTAAATATCTCCCGAAGCACTGTTTGGATCAGGAAAGCCTTCTGGGTGAGTATATTGTTCTACTTCATTCTATAAACTATGTAAAAGCTGTAGAAACCGAACTTATCCTTTAACAAAAGTTTGTCCAACAAAAACAAACCCAGGTCTGTCGTTTTTCTCTGCTTCACCTGTTTGCCTCACTGATTGCATAAAAGCATGAGGTGGTGTTTTTAATGCTCTGTTGTTTTTGTAAGAGACTAAAATGAAATTGGACCGGTGGCTTAAACTTTGTCTGCCGCCTACCTCTTCTTGAAAACAAATAGATCTGAGGAGGCATGAGTTTGTTACTTCTCAGGTAACCCTCTCAGACACTGCAGACTCATCCTGTCGGAAAAAAGTCTCATTCTGAGTTTTATTAACAAAAACGGAGTCTTAAAAAATCTGACAGCAGGACAGTTTGAGCACAAAACACTTCACTTCCCCCTCATTCACCCTCTTCTCTCTGCGTCCTATTTCCTGTCGGCCTCCTTGCTGTCAGGCTGTCAGCAGAGGCTCATGTCCTCATATGATGAAAGTCTCTGAACGAACACTTCGAACAAGTCTGAGTGACTCTCTGACGGGAGACGGCAGCAGTCAAACTGGAGGTAAATATGACTCAATACGTTTTCTTACTTATTTTCAGTGTTTGGATCAATTGCTCTGCTGTTTGGACAATGAAGGGAAAGAAATTATTCATGAGCAAAACTTGGCTACAGGCTAAAGCCAGAAATGTGAGTGCTGCTACAGAGGCCAAACTACAAGATGCAGCACATGCTCTAAATTTACTTCTGAAGAGTTAGAATGTGAAGAGTCTGTTCAAGGTGAAGTCAAAGTCCACAGTTTAAGCAGTTCATTCATTTTCACCACAGAGTCTCTGTCTTTCCATTAGTTACATACTGATCATCATTCCTTCATGCCAATGGAAAGAAGTGGACTTGACCCTGGACTCATCAGGTCCCACCAAAGCCCTCCTGCTCTGCAGACATTGAAGGACGTCCTCTACGGTCCACTGACTGTATTTGTTGAACTATTACATAAGCACAGATCTCTCACTCCATCTTCTGATCTCCATCGTCTCGGACTCTGATTGAAATGGAAATGATCGTCCCCTCGCTGCTTCCCCCCGACTGAGGAATGAAGCAGCCCGCCCCCCCACCCAAAGTGACCCCTTTCAGTCAGCCTTCAAAGAGCAGCGGCGGTGAAAGAGCCGAAAGTCTGAAGAGAGGAAGAGCTCACTGTCACTCCATCACACACCGCCGTGGCATGAGAGGAAAGTCAAGGTCGGACTTTTCTGATTGTGGATGCAAGGTTGGGGACAAACAAACGTGAAATAATGTAAAACTGAATCAGACAGAGGCTTTATATTCTCAGCAGCCATTTTTCTGTTTGAGCTCCTCTTACTTCTTGTGTTTGAAGAGCAGCAGAGGGGGCGGAGCTTCAATCAAGCTCACAGTTAATGGTGCTGGAAAGAGGATCAACATCAGGTAATGGCATCAATAACAACAAGCATTCATTCAAATCTTTGGTATTTCTTATGAAAATTGACCCATAGAGACTGGGACATTATTTATCACTCTTTACTTCACCGCATTATTGTGTGAAATGATTTTGATCAGAGAAACAAAACTTTCAGTATTAACATGAAAAAATTACATCTGGTGTGCAAAGGCCTTTAGGTGTAAGGTCACTGTGATGCTGACATTCTGAGGACATCTAGGGTTTAAGAGGTGAGTCAGCAGCCACCATGTTGGAACAACAGACAGAGAGGGAGAGCTGAGGCTGAACTAAAGGCCGTCTGACCAACAACACCACTACACACTACGCCGTCGAGTCAAGCACCCTCAGAAAAAACTTTGGATCCTTCATGTAGAAACCGGCTTCATACAGTTTGAAGACATTAAATCAATAAAACCAAAGCTTATTTTTTTAATCAGGCAGCAAACATGTTTGCATGTGACGGCTGCAGCCTCTGCAGACGGCCTGTAGTGGACACTGCAGAAACTGCAGGTTTTGGAACTTCCTCATATGCTTCATTTTAAAGCCCCAGATGCTGCCTTTTGTTTCAGTCGCATGCTTTTGATTATGCATTTCAGTGAGAAGAAGGGCAGGAGGTGAGGAACTCTGGCTAGAAGGACATAAAAGATAAAGCAACTTCTAAATCAGTGTGTCTTGGGAATTTGTACAGAAAAATACTCGCCTATTTAAAAAAAAAAAAAGGTCACCAGTTAAGTTAAGATGTTTGTTGTTAAGTTTACAAAAATAAAATTAAAATAATTTGTTGAATAATTTTATAAGAAGTATTTCAAAACATTACAGTGTTTGTCAGATTTTATTAGGCATTAGTTTATGTGAATATTTATTTTGTTTATTTTATTATATTACTGATATTTTTTTTTTCTAGGGCGGCACAGTGGCGCAGCAGGTAGATCGTGTGTCAGCAAGAAAGTTTGATCCCCATTCCAGTCAGGGCCTTTCTGTGTTGAGTTTGCATGTTCTCCTCAAGCATGCTTTGGTTGTCTCTGGGCACTCCAGCTTCCTTCCACAGACCAAAAACATGTTCATTAGGTTAACTGGTGACTCTTAATTGACCTTATGTGTGGGTGAGTGTGTGAATGGTCGTCGGTTTCTCTATGTGGCCCTGCAATTGGCTGGCGACCAGTTCAGGGAGCACCCTGCCTCTCACCCAGTGACAGCTGGGATAGGCTCCAGCCCCCACGACCCAGAGAGGGATACGGTGGATGATTATTTTTACAGGGCAGCACAAGAGCAAATGGAATTGCACCAGAGTTAGCAAACAGCTAATTTGCATCAGTCATCCCCGGGCAGGTACAAACAGGCTTGTACAAACTAACGAGGTGTTGCGTTTCTTGTTAAAGAGGCTATTGAATGTAGATATGAATATGAAATGCCTTAACACTTACTTTAGCCTAACTTTTAGTGTACAGTGGTTTAGAAAAATTGAAACCACTCTTCTAAATACATAAAATGTTAAACTATTTGGCTTGAGTTTAGGCCCAACTATGAAATTTTCCTTATAAAAAATGCACACCAGACAGCACTGGTGCTAACTGTAACAGGGAACGAGACCTGAAACTCCAAAACACGCCTATAAAATCGCAGCACAGGATTCATCCTCTGCCCTCTGTGTTTGGCTTTACACCTGAACTATTCTGCACTAAAAGTGCTAAATGCAGATTAACTGCTGTGCCACGTGTTTTGCACCATGTGCTTCAAAACAGGTCCTTAGATTTTAGTGTCTTGGATCTTAAATGTTGCAGGAATATGAGAGCTAATCTCTTTTTTACTGCCGTTTACTGCTGGTGCTGTAGCCAGCCTTGTACAGTTGGTGTCTGTGTAATGATGCATTAAAAATCACATCAGTTTAGGAGGAATCAGGCAGAACAGAGTGCACAGCGAGTGTTTGAGGGCATTCAGGCTCACTTACAGCCTGAGGCTTCATACATGACATCCCAGCATGCTCGGCTCTGTCCTCACCTCTACAGTGTTTGTAAAAGTCACCTGTTCATACAGTGAAGCTGACTTTTAATTTACGAGCAAAATGATAAAGAAGACTCGGGTCATTACTTTAAATGTCTCAGGCGGGCGCTGAAAGACCAAAAGCGTTTGGACGGCGCCTGAGCTGCTGCATATTTAAATACAGTAATAATGTAAATGAGCTCTGCCTCTGCAGCCTAAGTGGGTCAGACAATTTACAGAGTGACAGAGATTATGAAGGATGAAGGCATGTTCCTGTTTATTACTGAAAGACAAACTGAGCTGAAAATCAGGTCACTCATGAAGAAGAGACGAGTTTTTCAGTCCTTTCTTTAGAAAAAAAAACACTACAAACATATTCACTGAGAACGCGAGAATTTTGTGTTTTATTCTTGCAAAAGATGGTGTTCTGGATGGATGGATAGATGGATGGATGGATGGATGGGAAGTAGCTTGGTCTATGGAAAGTTTGATGGACGATTTGATAGATGAACAGAGGCTTGGTCTGATTGATGAGTGATTGGGTGCCTGACAGATGGTAATTAAGGAGATGAATGGATGGATGGATGGATGGATAATTGGATAGCTTGAGGGATGGTGGCTTAAATTAATGAATTGATGTTTTAATTGAGAATTGGATGGATAGCTGGATGGATGGCAGATTGGTCAAGTGGATGGGTGCCTGTGTGCCTTGATGGATGATAGTTAGGAAGATGGATGGATGGATGGATGGATGCAGTGTTAATTTTGTTGACTAATTATTTTCATCATAGTTTTCGTCAAAAAACTTTTTTCCCCTGATGAAAACTAGACAGGAACTTATAAAAACAAGTGCACATGGACAAAAATTAAAACTAAATTAACTGACACTTTCATCAACAAATAAAAACTAGACTAAAATGTTTGACAGAGACTTAATCCAGTCAGACCTAATTTGGTCATGTAGAAAGTAAGGACAAGTTAGGAATATATCCAATCACAGCTACTTTGGTTGTGTGGAAAGGTTGGATGAGTTAAGAGGGACATCCAATCACAGCTGCCTTAGCTTCATGGTGGTGGGATAAGTTGTGGAGTGATCCAATCAGAGCTCCTCTCTTTATGAATTGATATATTCATGTAGAGCAGGTTCACTGTCTGTTGTCAATTCTGGTATTGTAACTGAGATGCTCTGCCAGGTAGCCTAAATAAAGGTGACTGCATTTCACACAAAAGTTCAATTTTTTTCTGTTCATTTATACATTCAAACTTTAATAGCATTCAGTAAAGGGTTATTAGATGTTTCATTTTATCCAAGTGTCAAACATGACTTCAGAAATTCAAGGAATCATAAAAAATTTCTTACACTTTACACTTCATATTTTAGTCGACTAAATTTACAGTAGATTTCATCGACTAAAATGTTGTGAAATTTCATCAACAAAAACTAGACTAAAACTAAAACAATTTAGGTGACTAAATTATGACTAAAACTGAAAGATATTTTAGGATAAGACTAAAACTAAAACTGGATGATGGATGGATGGATGGATGGATGGATGGATGGATGGATGGATGGATGGATGGACAGATGCATAGATGAATAGATGAATAAACTGACGGATGGATGGACAGGAACGGTCAGATGGATGGATGTCTGGGTGCCTGGATGGATGGATGGATGATGGTTGAAAAATTTGATAGCTGGAAGGATGAATACAAAGATGAATTAACTGATGGATGGATGGATGGATGGATGGAAGATTGGATGGACAGGTGGAAGGAGGATTGTTAGAGACATGGATTTTTATTCACTGAGGACCCCTGATCCACCTCAATTCTCTCTCTGTCTGTGAGCCAATGAGCTAAAGCTGACATATGGTCTATTGGGGGGGGGGGGGGGGGGGGGGGGGGGCGGGGTTCAGTCCGTCTATTATGTCGATAAAGCTGCTTTCAAAAATCTGTGGCAAATTATGGATTCAACACTCAGAGACATTGCGTGCAATCAAAACCATAAACATTTGCTCACAAAATGAATCTGCATAAACAATTTGCATTTGTAATTATGGTTTGCATTTAACAGCCAGTAAGACATTATGTTCAGACACAACGTCAGAGCAGCAGAGGAAAATCTGTTGCAACGTTTCAGGGAAAAGGAAAAGAGGATGCACATCTGCAGAGAAATATAAATCATAGGAGTAATTAACAAAGGTCTCCTAATAATTACTTTGATATCAGTATGATACTGTTGAACACACTGAGATGCCCTCGGTGTCCCTTTCAGCTCAGAATAGTTTCAGAATCAGGGAGATCTGGCTCTTTTGTCATTGTGTGACAGTGTCATCCATGAATGAAAAGTTGGATGAATAAAAGAGAAGAAGAAATGAGACAATTCCTGCTGCGAGCTGTCCTCACTGCAAGACTCGCTGCCTTTCTCTCTTTGACATCACAGAAAAATAAATCAGAGTTTTGATCTGTTTTCCCAAGAAATGTGTGAATGTCAGAGAGAGCCTCCAACTTTTCCTCTAAAGTTTACAGCCAGAGTTGACACACATCATGTGAGCTTTGAATGATGGAGAAATAAAAAAGGCTGCGCATGGAGTCAGAACGGTAGGTTGCTTAATGGAGGACGGGTACTGGGGAGTAAAGGTCCTATCGTGAGCACACTGCATCATTACTGTGTGCAGCATAGGCGTCTTTTTATTTCTATTTATTTTATTTGACCTTTATTTAACCAAGAAAACCTTATTGAGATTAAAAATCCCTTTTTCAAGAGTGTCCTGGCCAAGGCAGCAGCACATTTATCAGTTTTAGACAAACACACACAGTCATAAATAAAACACAGAAAACAAGACTTCAATACACTAAGAAAGAAAATTCACAATTTTGGGCCTGGACCACACGAATCTGGATATATTTCTAAACGCACATTTTTCTGTCCAATTGGGCCTCTCAACCACACAAACACGGTGATTTCACCCACATAAACAGAGATTTTTTTAAACGGATAAAAAAGTGAAGAAATAAAAAAATATCCGGTTGAGTGGATCCGTGTAGCGGTGTTAAACAGAGCTGGTGTTGACTCGATGACGTCAAGCGCCTAGCAACGAGTCACTGTAGCAACGCTTCTCAACAACCAGCAAGATGGCAGATATTTACCGTGCTCTTTCTGTGCTCTTTGCACTTTTTGCCCTTATTACAGCTCTTCAAACGACTCTGTTTTACTAGTTTTCTTTGCCATCTCTTTACTTCGTTTACTCATTGGGGCTTACAGGCTTCGGCACTGCTTCTGCGCATTCTTTCACTGCGCATGCTCATAACAGTTCTTCTTCTATGGTTTTCACATTTGCTAACCTGCCACCTATCGGGCGAGGCATGGCATTGCAGGCTTCAGAGGCGATCGTTTCCCATTTTTGCCTCTTCGTATGGACAGAGATTTTCTGTGGGTGTGGACAGAGATTTTTTTTTAAAACGAGGACAAAAGAGATCCGGTCAAAAAAAAATATCCATATACGTGTAGTCCAGACCTTAGACAGACAATTTGGTATAATCTTTGCTAAAATTGCACATGTGAGAAAAGATAAAGAGCATCAGTGAAAACATCTGGAGCCAGATGTGTGAGCCAAAAAGTCGCTCAACATCGTCTGAAAAGTGTGTAGTGAAACCAGATCTTTAAGCTTCAGGTCTTTTGTAGCTCATTCCAAGTATGTGGAGCCTCAAAAAGACCTGAAACTTAAAGATCTGGTTTCACTGGATACTTTTAAGAAGACATTGAGCGACTTGTAGGTGGACACATCTGGCTGCAGATGTTTTGACTGATGCACTTTATCTTTCTCACATTGGCAAAGATTTTAGCAAAATTTTAGGTTTTAACTTTGAATTTTGCCACAGCATTCTTTACCACCCTGATGCTTTTATCAGAGGGGAAACATTATCAGCCCATTTATGCACTTGATTATTTAAGTTTAGAAACAACATTCAAATCCACATGATCATCATACATACATAAACTCCACAGCCCTACTATCAGTGACATCTGTGCTGTCTACACTAACATGAAAGTCCTCTCGTCCCTCCCTCAGAGCAGAGCCGGCTCATAAATCAGAAGATTGTCCATGTAAGCAGCTCCTGCCACAGAGTGAGCTTTATCATCACAGTACCACAGGGGATTAGACAAAAGCAGTCTTTTTACTAATGGACTGCTTTTTACTGCTAACCTGATTCAGTCAAACAGGCGGCGAGCACTCGGTGCCGACCATACAGCCGATTCACCAGCTGAATGGCAAACAGGCCGACTGTGGAGCCAATGAGGCTGAGGGGGTCAGGAGAATATCTCACATTATATATGTGGACTGAAGGGACTGAAGGCTGCAGGAGACTGAGGGATGCAAGCCCTGATTCCAGTGAAGTTGGGACATTGTGTAAAAGGAAAATAAAAACATTGATTTCATCCTTCTCAATCTATATTGAGTTTATAACACGGATAAACGCTATTGTTCTGTTAGAAATTCATTTTTGTCACAAACCACCCGGTCACCGGCCAGCACTGGTCTAAAATCACCAAAAATACTGAATATATTCTTCTGCACACAATGACTGCTGCTCATTGTCCGTGTTTATTGTGTTTTTTGTATAAATGTGACTTTCAGTCTGTTTTCTGACAGTGATGTGTCGCCCACACATGCAGCGAGTACAGTGCTGTTTCTGTTCCTGCAGCTGAGTGACTGCATAAACAGATCTGACATCCTGCAGGTTAGAGCCCTCAGGGAGACTTACTGACAGCCGTTTCCCATTCCTGTCATGACTGAATCAATATCATCACCTCGGGGAGTCGGGGAGCTTCAGAAAAGGGCAACGAGAGAGGAGGTCTGCGAGGAGCAGACAGCAGAGTCCTTTAATTTTTACAGTGATCATCAGTGGTGTCGCATTAAGAGGGTGAATCCTCCTGAATAAGGGACTACTTCTCTAAATACAAAAGACACGGCTCCACGCCCTTACAGGACTGACAGGATGAGACCTCTCCGGGGAGAAACTCCCACCATCGGAGAACAAAGTCTCCACAGTGTCAAACACGCTCCAGCTGCTTCTGAGCTGTCAGCAGCAACAATCACGGCCTCTGAGTTTAACATCTAGAGTAAGAGAATACTGGTGCACTGAAATACCGCAGCATTTCATGACATTATACTGTATCTGCTCTTTACAGTGCAGTGAAAATCCAGCAGAGGATCCACTTTGAATATGAGAAGACTCAGATCAATCAAAGCCACCAAAGAGGTCTTCCATCTGGACCTGTGTAGAGTCCCAGTCTGGTTCCTCAGCTTCTCAACCAGAATACTAAGGCTGGTCCACTAAGGTAGCAGCTTTTTGTTTACATAAACTGTGTTTAGGTCACTGAAAATGCATACTTTGGACAGGACAGGACATCAGCTGTTTGTGCACAAAACTTCTACTTTCAATATGACCCTCTGAAGACAGAGCAAAGAGGCGATTAACTCTTCCCCTGATTCTGTCTCCGAGAAGTTCAGAGCAGCTGCAAAGAGTCACAGGGGCGTGAATATTACAGCTTGAAATGGCAGCGTGAATGGGACGAGTGTTTCCAACATGGCAGACAAAATCACCAAACAGTCAATCACCAAACAGATGCTGCTGCACGGTAAGTGATTTTTGTAACAGTATTTTACTATAATATCTACGGCAACCGACTGTAAAAAAATCTATGCAGTAAGTTACTGTAAATGGCAATGCATTGTGGGAAACATGTTGATTTCTGTAAAATAAACAGTATTTTACCGTAATAACTACAGTTACCTACTGTGAAATGTCCATACAGTAAATTACTGAAAAGGGCAATGGATCAAGAGAAAATTCATTTTTACCTGGGAAAACTGACCAATAGCAGGTAAGTTTTCTTCAAGTAAATATTTCACGACTTTATTTCCTACTGCTAAACAGATTTTTTCTTGCCGCCATTACTGTGAGCCCCCCGACAGATGCTACTTCCTGTAGTTTGGTTGGCCCAGTGCTGCTTATGATGGATTCATGTGGAGTTTGGATATACTGTATGTATGTATGTGTGTATATGTATTTTTTCTATGCGTATATGTGTATCTATAAAATGAAGTATTTGTCCTCGGTCTGCTCTATTGTAAAGTGTCTTGGGAGAACACTTGAATTGGTGTTATACAAATAAAGATTGATTGATTGACAGTTTTGGGTGAAACAAATGCTTGAGTAAATGGATTTTATTGGATAAAATTTGATGTATGTGACTTTTTGTTTACAAAATGATATCTTGCTGCTTATCACTGATCAGTAAAACACTTTAAGATATAATAATATAAACTAAAATACAGCAAGTTCACTGTAATTTAAAATTCATTAAAAAAGTTGTAGAAAAAACCTGTAATGATACTGTATAGAAAACACAGTGAGGATGCTGTTTTTGAAAACGCAGTTATTATGCTGTAAATTGAAACAAAGTAATGATACCTAAAATGAAAGTACAGTAGTAAAACAATTACAAAAATACAGTCATAATGCTGCAAATTAAAATACAGTAACCAGTAATTTACCGTAAAATTTACAAAAAAATGTTTACAGTGTGGTCAGACTCAGAGACTGTCACATAGGTAGTCTATACTAGGGATGCAACAGTACGCGGCAAAACATTCAACCATTCGGTCCACTCTGCACGGAACAATACACCCTGATGGACCGCAGGTTTTCGGTTTTGTAATTCATTTTGCACGGATGCTTTAACAGGCATCCCTCATTGTTTGTATGTGCCTGTCCAGGCAGGTGAAAAGCCCTCCCCCTGCGAGGTAATGTCCAATCACACTGGTGCCTCCACTTATTCTCACAGTTGTAACTGGAGCCGGGTTCAAAGTGCAGCCATTGTTGCCAGGTCCGCTTATCGTCAGCTACTTTGGGCTTCTTATTTTGAAAAGTCACTTGAAGATATTGGCAGTCGTAAGTTGCGTTTTTTGGGCTTGTTCCAAAAGTGCAGTCGTTGCAACACACTGAGTGCAGCTCACACATACAGAAGCGGGAGAAACGATAATCGAGAGGCATGTCCTGCACGAGTGAGGGAGCCAGGAGACAAAAGTTTGAAGAAGCACCGGCCTCGTTCAAATCTCCAGTGTGGGTAAACTTCGGTTTCACCGTTGAATACAACAAAGAGGGAGTGAAAACTGTTGACAGAAATTTTACTGTCTGCAAACGATGCTTGATACTTGTCCCATACTTAAAAGGAAACACGAGCAACATGACCAAGCATCTCCAGCATAAGCATCCTGATATAACGCTTCCTTAACACAGGATGGTCGAACGGCTTGAAAAGGTAACACCAACAAAACAACAGCTGTCTCTCCAGGATGCTTTTGAACAGACCTACCATGCCACCTCAGAAAAACACAAGAAAATAACCATGCAGTGGGAGCATTTATCTCTAAAGACTTACAGCCATTTTCTGTGGCTAAAGATGTGGGGTTTCGCCACTTAATGAAAACCAACCAACGCTCAACCAACGTTGGCTTGTGCCCTGCCGTACACATTTCAGCGACGTTGTAATTCCCAACCTCTATGACACAGCGCGCAAAGCCATTGAAAATGATCTGGCCCAAACACAAAGCCTTGCACTAACCACGGATAGTTTGACCTCCCGGGCAACAGAGCTACTTGATGGTGACGGTCCACTATATGTTGAATTGGCAGATGAAGAGTGCAGTGCTGCAGACTCGGCCCCTGTATGAAAGCCACATGAGCACGCATTTGGCAGAGGAACTGAGAAATGTAGTGACTGAGCGGAAGCTGGCGCAGCCAAATATGACCATACCAGTCGCCACAGATAACGCAGCAAATGTTGTAAATGCAGTCAATGAAACAGACCGACTGGGACCACAGATAGGCTGCTTTGCTCACACTGTAAACCTCGCAGCCAAGAAGGCTGTGTCAATCAACGGATGTCCCGCCTCCTTGGGAGAATTAGGAAAGTTGTCACCTTTTTCCACAAAAGCACCACAGCCCACTATGCACTGACAGCGAAGCAAGAGATGTTAAAGCTACCTAAGCACAAATTAATCCATGATGTCACGACTCGGTGGAACACATCACATGACATGTTAGCACGGTATGTCAACCAGCAGCCTGTCATCTACTCAGCCTTAACAATGGACAAAAACCTGAGGAGTCACGTAAACAAGGACATGGCAATGTTGACTGACGATGAACAAAAAATGGCAGAACAACTCATTGAAGTACTCAAACCACTGAAAACTGCAACAACTCTCATGAGTACTGAGACGACCCCCACCACATCAATGATCCTCCCTCTAAAGGAAATGATTTTCAAATCCATGACACCGGGAGATGAAGACAGTACTGCAATCAGGGAGGCCAAAGAAGCCATTGTAAAGGACCTGGAAAAAAGGTACACAGACCCGTTCTTCAGAGGTACCTCCAAAAAGCCACAGCCCTGGATCCCAGGCTTAAATCCCTGCCTTCCCTTGATGAACCCTCCCTTGTCAGACTCTACAGGGATCTCGCCACAGAAATCCTGGAGCATGAACCACAGGTATGATTTGATTTTCATGTTTTGTGTGATTTTATGGCTGCATATTTAATTATTATTTTTACTGTCAAAATGCATGTGATACTGGAATTTGTTTACTGTGAAATGCATTTTTTGCTGACAAGCAAAAATAAAGAGATACTTTGGGAGAAAAAAAGTTGTTCTCTTTATGTACACAACATGTACCGCAACCGAACCAAAACCAAGGCCCAAAAACCAATGTACAGACTGTACCGTGGGTTACATGTACCGTTGCACCCCTAGTCTATAGCTGCATTTCCACCAACCAATCTGGTTCAGTTCGGCTCGGTACGGGCACGCATTTCCTGGTGTTTTCACTTGGATGAGGAGAAAAGGTACCTAAATATCCAACCTGTGCTGCCCCACTCCAAGGCGACTCTGAAAGACAGAGCTAAAAGCACTGCAATCTGTTGATCAGTCACAAAAATCACCTGTTCTCATGTGACAGCAGCAAAAACAAGAGTGCAGACCTCGCCATGTTCACGTTAGCCGGGGATCAAAGTGATTTGTTCACTGCTATGTGACCGCAGCTGTTACGTCATGCATTACGAAGCCGGGGCGACCCTCTAACCCCGGATCACATCCCTGCTCTCAAGTTAAGGCAGAGCTGGCGCTGGAACAAGAAACGAAATCAGAGTTTACTGCTCCAAACGTATCGAACTGACCTGAACCAAACCAGACTCAGTAGAGAAGAGGCTTATTGGCCCCCACAGCGAGGACTCCTCCTCTGTAAGTAGACTGGACTGTGTTTACTGCATCTCTAATAACTTATAAAAATAAATTAATCCAAGCAAACGGACAGATGAATCATTTTTCATGATGTTTTTGCCTTGACAGAAAGTCACTCTAATTTCAGAGCTGTCTTGTGTACGGTGACTCAGCAGCTAAGATTTTACTGTGAGCAGACTCTGCCGATTTAGAGGCTGCATTAAAATTTATATTTTCATCTCATAGACTCACAGAAACTCTCAAGTCTGAAAGCACCTGTCCTCTGAAACCGGATCATAACCATAAAAATAACAGCGGTGATGTCACCAAGGTTATTGGTCCTGGTCATTAAAAGCTCTGCATCATCCTCTGATGGGATTTACATTTATCAGCCTTCAGACCTGAATAAAGAAGCCTCTCTTCTGCAGCTCTGCACTGCCTCAGACATTTTCAGCCGCTGTGTTTGATTAAAAATAAATAAAGCTCACGCTTTGGATGGGTCATTGAGAAAGCTGCCAGATTTACCCTCACAGCGAAGCCTCCATATTCACCACGTGTGGCTCTCTGAATGTAAAATGGAGCTTTCTCTGAGTTGGTGCACTCAGGTGTTTTAAATTCAAATTGTTTCTGGGGGCACTTTCAGATGCTCCGGTTTTTAGATTCCATCTGCTTTGTGTGGGTTTTTATATCGTAGAGCCAACAGCGTATTCTGCAGAAAGGAGAGATAAAAAAATATGTGTTTGAGCATCGAGGTAGAAAATAATGAAGTAGAAGTCAGAGAATATTCTGCCTGACTTTGAGCCAAAGTGTTGACAGGTTCACAGGGGATTTAGGGATCAAGTAAGAACTACATCTGCTCAACTGAGGAGGATTTATATGATAATTAAAGCAACAAGATGTATGGATTCAGTTTGTAGCACTTTGGCATCACCAGAGGACTCCACGTGTGTCGTAAAACAAACATAAGTCCTTCCTCTTAATGCGGATTTGATGATAATCAGAAGGCTCTAAAGGAAACCTGACTTAAAGAGCAACATTCACACATACAGGAATTCAAAGTGCTTGGCAGAGATTACAACCAAGACATTATGACATTAAGAGCATTTAAGAAGCCCTTAAAACTAAGTCAACCAATTAGGTACAGTACTTTAACAAAGACTGTGTGATTATGACTAACTATGACTCTGGCCTTCAGTCCATTGTTGGCAAACTGAACCACGTGTGTGGTTTATAGAGCTGGGCAACAAAACGAATCCATGTCCACCACGATGATAAGCATTGAGCAGATTTAGTCGACATGGCACAGCAGGATTAATGCTATGTTTCTGCCAGTCATTGTATTTCTGGAAAGCTGCAGTTCCCTTGCCCCAAACTCCTACCACAGTCTGCAAACTTAGAGTTTGTTTGGGTTGCTGGGGAGAGAAGTGAAGTTGAAAAGGGGAAAGAAATGAGTCAAAGTGGAGCCAATGGGAGCAAAGGAGATGAAGCTGGTTAGCAAAGTGTGTCAATGGTTGGTGGCAACTGGGACGGGAAACCCAGCAAATCTGCTTTACCACCTGAAAAGGTACCAAGAACAAAGGCCACAGATCTAGCTCCCACTAGTGGCAGGTGGCTTTATTACACAACACTCGACAAAAAGCAGAGTCATCCTCAATTTCAGACACAGTCCAATCGTGCAGCAGCCCATACACCCCTCGCAATCCACAGCAAATCCTTCCACATCCTGGACAGCCTCGATCTGCCCACGGAGCCTGTGAGCAGCACACTTCTGCACAGGATCACTGGAAACAAAGAAACAGGTCTATTTTCACCCAAGTCTGTGTAAATTTCCACCAAGCAGATCCACCCAACACAGGAAGACAAGCACTCAGATTTTCCAGGTCACTTTTATATAAAGAGGAAATCAAGAAAAAAATGTTGATGAAGAGAGCAAATCAACGCCAGACAGGAAATGTAACATGTTGCTCTTCCTGTGATCTCCTAAACTCACAATCACCTCATGAAGATGCGGTTCTCTCGTGACCTTTAAGATCTAATGATTCAAGCTTCCAGGCCTGTGCTCTGCTGCCCTTTAAATACACTCTCAGTGGGCGAGGACGCACGCCGTCAGTCGGAGCAAAGCTGCTGCAGACGAGAAGGTCGATGTGGAAATCCGAGGTCCACGAAAACCAAGCCAAAGTGATGACCAAAATCAAACAATGTTGAAACTTCACCCTAAAATTAGACCAAGTCAGACAAGTTTTAGGTGTGAAATCAACCTAAGAAACTAATTTAAGGTGAAGCTGAGTGAGGCTGCAGAGAGCTGGACGTGCTAATAAAGCTGTCAGAGAGCTCTCATCAGGCTGAAATAATCTCCTGTTAGCATTCAGTTCCAGATCAGTGTGAGAGTGTTTACATTCAGACAGACCGACATGAGAATGTGAGCAGTGTGCTCTCTCCTAACAGAAGTGTGTTTTTATGTCCGGATACGAACAATAAAGCCAACAGACTCTGACAACCTCAGCCTGGTTTATGGGCACTTGCAGGCTGAGGTGCTGGACTGAAGGAGCTAATGAGCTGAGATACACTTCAGGCCCCTCAGGCGCAGAAAACTCCCACCAACCTGCAGACTGTAAGGTCAATACGAAGGTGCTTAACAGCTAAATGCTCACTCAGCTCACCGGCTGCTGGAGGGCACGGGTGGAGTGATCTCTGAGAACCAGCAGCTCCATCAGAGGAGGTCTAATGAAGTCAAATACAAGGTCCAAAAGTTTGTCTGCTGGAAAGATCATAATAAGAGTTTGAGGTCAGAATGCTGAGCAACCATTTTTGGATTTATTAAGGAGTAGATTTTTTTTAGGAGTAGTTTTTAGAGGCTTCAAGGTCCAGTGTTATGAAGTGTTAAGAAATGTGCATGAAGAAATCAACCCTTCTTATGAGTGATGTTTGACGGATGGATGGATGGACAAACAAACAAACAAATGGACAAACGCAGGCAAAAACATAAGCCCCTATGCAAATAATTACCAGTGATGGTGTTAAAACTGGTTAACTGATTAGCACTAACTTATTGTATAACTGATCCAGGCCAACTTCTAAATAAAAGCATGCTTAACAACCAAGAACAGTCAAACCAGGCTTTCATTTGAAAAGCAAAACCCAGAAAGAGTTCCTGTTTATCTCCACTGTGACATTTTCTACTGATGTGGTCAAACATGCCTGCAGAAACAGGATAAACATACTCAGACTATTTTGGTTTAGAGCTACATGTGGCTCTCAGTAAATATAGGAGGGCCTTTTATACATCATAGATTCTTTCATGCTCATCCCAGCAGTTTAAAAGCTCTGACTTAACAAGCACACATAATTAGAAATCAACACACCACAGCTGTCATGCAGTTAACAATGATCTCATCTGCAGTGGCTGTCAATCAACAGCAAGAAAACTCATCTTAAACTTCACCGTCCAGGTCAAACAGGGGCACAAAGAGTCCATCCCTGATTTTCTTAACATGTTTCCGTCGGCCAACACCCTCAGGAAGAGGTACTTCATGTCAAACTCACCTCGTATCACCCGTCAGGTCCCATGTGGAGAACTCATGATCAGGAAGGTCCGTGACCACTTTAGTCGTCCATGGCCAAGCGGCGTGACGTTTGATAGTAACCAGCTCATGACCGGCCCCCTGTGTGGGGTCACGGCTGCAGCAGGTGCCCATTCTTTCAAAATAAAAGTCCTTTTCGTAAATATACTTCTCCCTTGAACATCACCTGTCGTTCCAGGAAACTAAACTCAGCATCCTTTATCTCGGATGTCCTTCCACCTCGTCTCTCATCCCCGCTTGTTCCTCTTCAGTGTCAAACTTATTTTTAAGAGAATCTTGATAAAAAGATGACGAAACGTAGAATCTGCGGATCATTCTCAAACTTCCTCACATGATTCGTTCTCTTGAGGCCTCCTTTTCAGTCAGTTTCTTGCTCCTGTCCCAGCTGTTTTGGACCCCTCTTCCTTGTCCTCTCTACGTCTCCATCCTCTTCGCTCTCCTCACATGATTCCCCTCTCCAGGCTTTGCTGCTGATGTTTCAGTGGCCTTGCCACCCCGCCCTCCCCCCTCCCCCTCGTCCTCGTCCTCGTCCTCGTCCTCGTCCTCACTGACAGAAAAGTTACTGTCTCCCACGAGCAGCCGGACTTCAAGAGCCACAACATTGTATTAACCATCTTGTTGTTCCTCACGCTCGCTGTTTGCATCCGTGTCCTTCAATCGCTCCTTTGTGTCCGTCCCCATTCGCTTGGAGCTGATCACAGATGGACCCCCTCCGCACTTTCCACCCAGAGCAGACATGAAGAGAAAAGAGCGAGACATGCTGGTCCCACGCCGTGGAGACATGTGGGCTTGTCATGTGGAGACATTCAGCCATGTGGCGGAGCATGTTTCCATTTGTGGGCTCTGCAGCTGAGGCATTTTTACAGATCTGAGGATCATTGTTGCCGGGAGATGTTGTCAAATACTGCAGCAGTGGTGGTGGCTCGAAGCTTCGAACATGAGGCTGTGGGCTCCACTGAACTAATCCAGTTATTTGAGGTCTTTATCTGTTAGAGGCTGTCTACACAGGCGTCAGAGACGAGGTATCATATAAAATCTGAGTTCAACTTCTGATTGTATCCATAAAGAAACTTCTCTTCAACCTTGTAATGACTTTGTAAAGAGGGGAAAAACAGATCTTGAAGGCAGCAGGAATGATGCATGATGGGTCGACCCAGCATATGCCTCCAAACCTGACCTGACCCTAAAATAAAATAAATTAAAATACAATGAGACATTTACACCAATATTTCCAGTAACAAGACAAATATCTAGCATCATGTAATGAGGGCTCAGTGACATCAAATTTCCTTTTCTGAGCAGTGAATTGGTACATTACATTTCTAAGCACAGAGTGAAAAATGGGGACATTATAAGTGACAAACAACTCACTTGCTCTTGACCATCTTGGTAATTTGAGAAATATTCTGACAGCATCACTGTATGCCACCTGCAACTTTTTCATTCTAATAAAAGTTTTCACTGCATAAATAATCAATGCTCCCATCAAATACTGAGGGTCAGAGCTTCTGTGCGCCTGGTCTTTAATTAAACTTAGAGGGATGTTTGCAGTATGTTGTTTCTTGATTATCACGCACTAACATGCTCCTACCAGTGCACGTCTCACACTCATACAGCATTTCTCTCATGCAAAACTTTTTCATACTGTTCCTAGTATTTTGAAAAATGTGGTGCACCTACATACTCATAAATTCAAGCATTGGGCCTCTAACCAAGCTGTTTGGAGCTGGATTGTGTTGACTGTAAACTTCTTAAATAAAAACAGCCTCTGTAAAAAGAGATTTTTTAATCCATCACTCACATTAAAGTTTGATCATTTGTGCTCTTGAACGTATCGTCTTTGCTGTGAGTTTCTGGTTAGCAGCTTGGACAGTCTGACTGACACTCTGCTCTATCTCATGTGAAAGTAAAACTCAGCCGTGTCTCCGGCTGCAGAAATGAAGCTGATCTGTTTACAGCGGAGCTTCTTTCATGAACCTTGAGCCCGTCTCATGCTCATCGCTCCGACTGTGACATGAATTCATCAGGGTTTAGCTAACGCTATTTAAAGGACCAGATGCTGCAGGAACATCACACCAGGGAGGAAGACCTGCAGGAGCAGATCAAGGGGAAGAGGAAATGACTTTAATCCCTCTGTGAAGAGCTCCAGGTAAGACACAACAGGTGTACAGCAAGAAGAAATGTCTTACAAGCCAATCACATGTCAGTGACTCAATGCAGACCTGCTGAAGTTCAAATTAAGCATCAGAATGGAGTTGAATGCTGATTTGAAGCTGCAGCATGAAGTTCATTTTTGTGTCACTGGCTCCTAAAAACAATAATCTGTGAGGATCATGTTATTGGAGACCTCTGGGAGACGACTGCGCCCTCTCCTGACTAGCAAAATCTAGCAAGGGGCTCATGCTTTTCAGCCAATCAGGGAGGGCAATCCAAGTGGCTGCTTTACTGTTGGCAAAGTGGTGATACCGGCACAGCAAAATGACCAAAGAAGAGGAAGACAGAGGCCACTGAGGTGTAAGGACTCAGATCATCTCAAACTAGTTTCTTCAACATGACAGTGAGCTCACCGTACTCCTGTGGCCTCCACAGTCACCAGGGCTCAGTCTAATAAAGCACCTTTGGGTTGATAAGTCTGCAGCAGCTGTGTGATGCTGTCATGGAGATATGGACCAACAGCTCCTTGTTGAATCAAGGAGCTCTGAAGGTGAAGGAAGTCCAACCTGGGACTAGAGAGGTGTACCTAATAAAGTGGATGGTAAGTGAAAGTATGTCTCCTTCTAAGACATGCAGGACATCAGCTGCAGCTGTTGCCATACCATCTGGAGAAACACCTTCGATCTGCTTCTTTTATGATGGGATTGACATTAAAATAAATGCAAAATAAAAATGAAAGTCCTGGTTTGTGAGCATGTGATGGAGTGACATTTTTCTGAAGAACAGTTTGTCACAGAGATCTGACGTTAATGGATATTAAAAACATTCTTGTTTTAATGAGAGAGAAAGAAGCCTCTTAGCTTCTGAACTCTGCTGTATTAAACAATTATGACAAACAAAGAGACGAGTGGGAGAGTCAGTGTGAAGAACGTGTTATTTAAAGACGAACACAGACCGTTCACCTGAGAGCACCTTCACTGAAGTTTAGAAGTTTGATGGTGTGGGTGTTTCTTTCTTTCTTCCTTGTGCATAAATCATTTTGTTCTTCTTTCCAATCGAGCGGTCACAGGCTTGTGATGAGCCTGCAAGTCCCCTCATTATCATCTGATTAACTTTTTTAATGCAAAGTAATCAACCTCATAAAAACACCCTCTGAATGAATATTTTCTTCCTGAAGGACAGCCCATCGCTCTCACGGGGAGTCCTTCACTCGTCTCACCGCAAATCTGATGATGATGATCCCAGAGAGCATCACAATAAAGCACAGAACAGCCCCGGAGTCTCCCAGAGTCTGAGGATTAATCCAGCCGCCTCGGGGCCAAGTTAAATATTCAGCACTTCCATTTTCAGAACATCTTCAAAGATATGGAGCACAAAGGCACACAAAGGTGAGGAAACTGCAGGGAGTGAGCAGCGTAACAAAGTTAGAGGAGAAGAAGAGGAAGAAAAATCACCTCAAAACAGCCGAGGAGAGGAAAGAAAAACTAAATATGAGCGGCTGTTTGGACTAAACAGGTGATTTTATACCTTCGAGGTGAACGTTTGACCTGAGAGTGATTCATGTGAGGAAGAGCTGGAGACCAAATGACCTTATACCGCTCAAATTTATCCATTGCATCATGCAGAGAGGACATTCCTGCAGTTTGACTGATGTCCTTCGAATACTTTTTGACAATTCACCTTCACAAGCAAGAGATGATCATGAGGCCTGAGGAGGTCCTTCAGTCAAAGTGGACAAATGAGAGCTAATTCTGACATATTGGCCATTTCCAAAACTACCTTCTTCTGTTATTTCACAGTATGATCAACCGTTCCACGCTTATTCTTCTTCTTTTGTTTTCTCATCATATTATGGTGCACTACTGCTACCCATCGGGCTAATGTTTGGATCAGAGCAACAATTTCTGCAACACAAAAAGTAAACACATAGAAATCATCTTGTTTCTTTTAACTACACAAATCAAGCTGTGCACTTTCCCTCCTCAATCAAATAATTTAGCTGATTTCTGTGTCTGGACTTTAAATCAAAAGTAAACTGTGCCTCTAAATTAACATCCATTAATGGACTTAAGCTGAGTTTCCACCAAGCTGTCAAGCTCAGTTTGGCTCAGTGTTTCCACTGTCCGAAAAGGAGAAAAGGTACCCAAATAATGGACCCACGCCATCCCACTTTAAGCAACCCACTGAGGGGGGCCGGGTGCACCAAACTGAGCCCAAAGGGCGGAGCTAAAAGTGCTGCAGCCTGTTAATTGGTCACAAAAATCATCAACTTACTCAAAATAATGTACGTGTGCAGAGCTTTGATTCACATTACTGTTCTATAAATGTATCGAAATGAATGCTTATATTGTTTAGGATGTTACCATGGATACAGGCCATGGCTTTCACTGGCGCTTTGCATTGTGGGAAACAGTACGGTAAACTGTTCCGATGCTGACTGTGAGTTTTTCCTGCAGTCCTCTGACCTCATACTGCAGATTTAACAAATGTCCACATACATGTAGCACTAAGGCAAACTCAGCAATTTGCTATTGTATCATGCTGTTTCAAAAACAGACGTTGTTTTTACAAGAGGGCAGTTAACATGATGCCTGATAACCTTTGACCTATGAACTGTTTACTATGAAGCAAGAGAACTAGGATGTTAAACTGAACACTCACAGTTCTGGGGGTCAATCATCAGCCAGGACAGTCTCTGACTCATGGCTCTGCGGAGTTTCAGTTTAGTCATCAGGCCCACTCACGTCTCTCTCTTTATGATCTAACTTTATCATTAACCTCCCTCTCTCCTAAAAACACCTGCAGCTTTCACCATCAGACTTTACCTGTTTTAGGAGGACTTCACTCATAAAACACTGACTTAGTAAACTTTAAGAAGATAACACAGCATCTTATACTGTCAGTTTTCCTCCATAAAACTGTTGTTTTTGACGACACTTTTGACTAAATTCAAGTATTAAAAACACCAGGGATATGATTAACATGATATAAGTTTGATTTGGATTTCTGATTTATGTTGGCAGAATTCTTACTCATTAGGTGTTTTTAAATATCACCTGAGGAATCATCATTCAGTGATGTAAAAATCATGAACTCAGGATCTTTGTCTAAATAATTCAGCAGTTAAAAACTAACACTGATGTGATTTACAGAGCTTAACAAGTTTATCAGACCACCTGTCATAAAACAAATGTGCATGTTGTGTAGCCTAGCCTTTCAGAAATCTTTCATAATCTTGTTTAAAGTTGAAACTGTTATTATTAATGGACATACATGTTGGACATGAATTTAAATTGAAATCACCTTTTTAAACTAAAATGTGAGCTTCTCTACAGTCAGAAATGAATAAAGTAGAACATTCAACCACTAAAACTGTTCAGAAATGAAGTAAATAACTATAACCTGATGTCTGAATCAAGAAATAATAATGTACTTCTATATTTTCACTGTTTTTTTGTAAAACAGTACATTTTCAAACTCATAGATAACAGTGATAATAATAACTCTATTTTATCTTTAAAATTTGATTTCAGTCAAAGAGCGTCTACATGCTGGTGAATTAACCATTACAGAAACATAAACAATATTTATGTGATTAATGTTAATTTAGAACAGCTGTGGCATAAACCTCACATTGGGTGGTGGTCTTATAAATTTGTTAAGCTCAGTATTTTTTAATAAGGATCACAAAAGTCATGATTCAGTTTGGGTCATGGATTTGAGTCACAGATCAGATCATTGTGGATCAAACATTTAATTTTTCAAACACAAAGAACTATTGGAAGCAGCACCAATCCTTCTGCAAACATTGAAAATCATTTTAAAACCTTGAAATATTAGAATTACTTACATTAAATTAAGAAGGCATCATTGTTCCTTTCTTTAACATTAACATAAAGTCTTAGTAAATGACCAAACATGACCTCATCATCAAAAAAGAACAAAAACTGAATTTGATCAGAGTTCAAATTTATTACAAAATAAATTGAATTTGCAGTAATACACACCAGATGGTTAAATAATAATGTTAATAATCCATGAATCAGAGGGGGGATCTGAACAGGTCATGGACTATCTGTGTCCCATTTCATCATTATGATTTAGGATTTGTTGCTTATCTCAAAACAACGGCAGAGTTTATAGTTAATTATCATGAATAAAGGTTTCCCTAATGAGCTTCAGGATCAAACCACCACACAGGACGTTCCTTTTTAAAGATCTATTTCAGGGACCATCTGCCTTCACTGGAGGAGGAGGAGGGACAGGGATGAAGCAGAGGGGCCACAGGCCAGGATCAAACCCGGAACACCTTCAGCACGAGGACACGAGGTTCAAAGAAAACTTCATCCACGCTTCACTCTGCTCGACCTTTCAGAGCAGAAGAGTAAAATGACTGAGGTCTGGAGGTGAAGAACAGCAGAGGAGAGGAAGAGGAACAAAAGAAGCCTAGAGGACACCAAGAGAACAGAGACAGGGACAGTCTGTCCTTCTGGAAGCTTCCTGATGAAATGGTCCTCATGGTCCAGAGCCCTTTTCTCTGAAAGCTTCGACATTTTCTGTCCTTCTGAGGCAAACAAACATAAAATGTTCACTCAGCATTCCTGCAGAGAGGCTTTCTTTTTCGCCTCTATGCAGAACAAAGAGCTCTGAGAGTGTTCAACCAAACGGCAGCGTGGAGGCACCGCTGTGATCCTGCAGAAGTTCAGGGCTGCGTCTGACTCACCATCCTGACTTAAGATTTAACACTAGGCTTTTATTCTGCTGCACTTAACATCACACCAACCAAAATGAGCCTCTGTGGGTCTTATTTACTCCTCTAAGATCATATCTTCTACTGAAAACAAAATATATGATTCATCAGAGCGCAGACATGCACAGCTTTGCATCAGTGCCCAACATGACCGAACATGATCGATGCACACTGAGGGGATGACCTCACAAAGAAGCACTAAACGGTTGTTTATGCGGGGTGCACACATAAAGATTATCGGGATATTTTTGTCCCGACTTTCCCCCTTCTCAACCAAGGATGGCAAATGCCCGATTATCTTCTGTCTAAAAAGGTTATCTTATAAGATTATCCTGAGGTCTGAGGTGTGTCCAGATAATCGACTCTGAAACAGGTCGACAATCGTAATTATTAAACTTGTTCAATATTTACAACCAAGAATCTTCATGTGTGGGGAAAGCTCAGTGAATTGTGACGGGAATGTAGCCAATCAAGAAGCGAGCTTACTGAGGAACAAGGAGGCAGGCGCAAATAAAAACAAACATGGCCCGACCTGAAACATAAAGTTCAGTGGACCTCAGAAATTGAGGAGCAGCTCACGTGTCCACGCAGTCTCTGGGATTTTTTCCACAGTATTTTCTTTTATTTAGTTTGCGATTTTTCTGTCAAAATTGTCCCAAGACCACCATACCATAGACATCTACGTTTATGGTTGTTGCTATGTTTCTTTTCTTCATCACATTTGATCAGACTTCTGTCTTTGAGGACTAGATTCTAGATCGGTGGTGGGACAGAATGGTTATAAGTGTGGTATGCTGGGTTGAGATTATCGGAGCACACCACACACAGTACGATCCAAACTGTTCAATGTCTGACTTTTAATTTTAATGTGTGGGGTCTCTAACAGATAAAACATCTCTTCAGATTTAGAAAATCCTGATGTGTGTACCCCACTTTAGCAGACACAAATGAGATGAGAACAGGTAAATCCTCAGGTGTGATGGTCACTGACCCCCTCAGGGGGACAGCTGCAGGTTTTCTGGCATCATTATGAATCCTTACAATCCTCTGAGACTGAAGGAGGAAGAAGAGTCAGTCACTCAAACCGCTGAATGACATCCTAAAGCAGCACTGATAGCATTTCATTTGAAAATTTAAAATCCAGATTTTCTTCTTTGACTTGCCCTAAGCTGTTTGTAAATATAAATATTGAAAAGCTGCACAGTTCTCACGATGGTTGGCCCTGTCAGGTTTTGCACAGGCAGATTGTCAGGCTTGAATTAGTTTGGTTTAGTTTCATTCAGTGAAAATAGTGCTGCCTGCATCCAAACCACAAAATTAACACGTGATGACAAAATTGCAGTGTGCAACTTTAAGTGTAAGGGGTGAATTTGGAACATATGTTGATGACATTGGGGCAAAACTTGTTTTATGCAGTTTCTGTGTCACTATACAATATTTTTCTTTGAGGGGGAAAAATAATGTTTAAATTCTTCATTGAGTTTTTGTGGAGCAAAACAGGATTTTATTTTTAGGCTCACCTCCCAGCCCTAGTAGATGGAGAGTTCTTCAGAGCAAACAGCTACATATAAGGCATTTAATTTTGAAAATGAAGCGGACTGAAGGTTGACAATGATTGACCTGGACACCTCTCAGAGTTACTTATTTACCCTCGTAATCCAAAGTCAACGGAGACACAGTCAGGAGGGGAAAGCAGCTCCTAATGTGTTCTTCATAAAGGCTGCAGCAGCAGGTGTTGGTGGTAAATACCTGCAGGAAGAATCATTAAATAGAGAATATAAAACAGTGGATGTGAGCGCCGTCCTTGAGTTGACATTCACAGAGAACAATCTTTAACTTTCCTGCTGCTTCAGAAACAAACAGAAACCTGGGAGCACCTCGGACAAAGCTCTCTCTGCAGCCTGCATTTATCTGCCGGGGGACGCTTGGTTCTTTGGTTCAGCCTCCACAAAAACAAAGCCTCTTTTTCCTCTTGGGACAAAGAGCGATAGACGGCGGGCACAAACCGCCGCTGTGTCCTCACGCCGTTAATATGATCCGTCAGATTTATCAGCAGCTTCACAAAGAGGGGGAGCAGAAGAAAACGCTTTTCTGAGGTTTATGGAGACGTCTGTTCTGTGTGAGCAAACAGGCTGAAAGGGCTGTTCAGGTGGACTTGGACTAATGCAGACGACCAGGCTAAATATAGATCCAGTCAGGGACCAGATCGCCTGGGGGCTGCACACACCTTTAAAACCCTAAATCCAAGCATTTATACAGACAGATGGTTCACATTAGAGCTAGATGATAGGAGCCAAATCCATTATTCATAGATGTTTCTTTAACACAATAAATACCACAATTTTTCCATCCATCCATTATCTATATGCTTTTGAAAATGAGATGCCACATCTCAAGAGGCTTACCTTTTATAATTTTATACTCAGTGGAGACAAATTTGGTGGTGTATGGTCTGGGTTGGCAGCATACGTGTCACACACGTGTCAGCTCAGGGGAGTGACGCCACAGCTTTCACACCAGGTGCATGAACAACCTGCTGCCTCAGTGCATCTCCCTGCTGTCACAGCTCTGTCTCCACAAAAGCATCACTCCAATAACGAGCTTCTGTTAAAGTTAAGGAAGAACCACAACAGATCTTCCAACAAGGGACCTGATTAATTATAACTGACCTGAAACCTGCAGAAGGAAAACACAAACAAGGAGAGTTTCTCCAGAGATGAGACAAACTGAGCTTTAACTCTGAGGCACTGACAGGAAGAGGAACTGGACTGTTTCTGTGACTTATTTTACTGCTGTGGACACACATACCAGATGGATTAAGATAAATATGGCTCTATATTGGTCATTTTTTGTCTCTTTTGGCGAAAACATGCACAGTTTGTGGAAAGAATAGGCGAAACTCCTGTTCTTGAGATTTTTGGCATGGGAGACGTGCCTAAGGACCGTGGCTCACACTCCCAGACCAAACAAACTCTGGCTTACCTTTTTTTTTTAAGTTTGGTTGATTAGGGCTGCTGTGAAAGCTCTGGGGTGGACCAATGAACCAGACTGTGGTTAGCTTTAAACTAAACATTTTTATCACTTGAAGCTGGTCTCATCTTTCCGGCTCATGATGCAACGAGGGGTCCAAATGCAGGAACAAAGACAGCAACTACATCCCCACCTAGTGGCAGAAGGCTAAGCTACACAACATATGACAGGCTTTGGTCCGCCTGACCAGGTGCAGTGTGAAAGCAAACCAAGAGAAAAATGAAATAATTTTGCAGTTTCACCATCAAATCATTGAATTTCAGTTGTGAAAGTAACCTTGGGGTGCTTTCACACCAAATAGACTCTGGCCTGCTTTTTTGGAGAGTTCAGTTGATTTGGGCTGGTGTTGAGGCTCACACAAACCCTGGTGCAGACCAAAGAAGAGAACTCTGGTCTACCTCTGGTTCCAGTTTGCTTCCATGTGGACCAGAGTTCAGTTGGGGTTGATGTGAAAGCAATCCATATCAAACATGGCAAACGAACCAAAAGGAAGTGAACTGCGGCTTGACTTTGGTGGAATACAACAACGGTTAGCAAGCTAACGTAGTTTCACTGTTTATCAGGCAGAGTGTAGCTAATGTTAGCATTGCTATCACGACCAGCCTCAGGTCTTCTAAACAGATATACTATCAAAAGTAGGTGCAGACTATGGTCACACATCACTCAAGTCAATCTGCTAGTGCCACATGGAGAGTATTTCCAAAATGCTTCCAGAAAAACCATGTTATAGCCAACCAAGGACATTAGGCAATAATGACTTTTATTTTTGGTGCTATCATTTTAATTTGATTTTTACAAAAAATACTAATTAATATAAAATAAAATGCAATAAATGCTAATTCCCCATTAAGACAGAACTTTGTATTCAGTTTATTTTATTACTATCTGTAGTTCTCTGTGTAAAAAGTCTTCACAGATCATTAATAAATCAACCTAAAGAAAATTGTCTTACCCTCTCCTTCATTCGATTCATATGCTCCTCGTCATATCTGATATCTCTGCGTTGACACAGGACTACTTCCTGCTCTGACTCATCTCTGCACTGATTGGTTGTCTTTAAAGTCTATGACACAGATGTTCAAGGTCACCCTGCAGTTCATTGAGAAGAGATCAGGTGCTTTCTGTGTTCAGATAAAAGCAGAAAAAGAAAAAGCTTTTAACCAGGACTTCATTCATGCTGAGCTCTGAAGGACCGGATCTGTGTTAATGTGAGTCCACACTCAACAAACAAAGAGGCCCTCGCCCAGAGACCTTAAAGGGTTTACAGAAAGGTCAAATTTGAAAAAATAAACTACAGACAGGGCGGTTAAGGACTGTTTTCCTGGTTCTGTAAATCAATGAAATCTTATAAGCAAGGAATTGGCATGTGGATCAACGACCCTGATGGTCTAAAAATAAACATCTCATCATCACTTTAGTGCCAAGGTTAAAAGAAAACACTGACAAGACAGAGGGGAATATAATTTATGACCTCCCCATCTGATCAATTCTTCCTCAAATCAGAGCAGAAATTTGTGCAAAGTTTGTAAAATCCCTTCAATATTTTGTGTCACAAGAAAGGGATAAATAATAGGTCTAATGACCTTGACCCTTGACCTCAAAAATCTAATTAGTTTATGTTTGAATCAACAATTGAATCAAGATATTGTGTTCAAAAGCAAGCAATAAAAAATTTAACCTCTGACCCCTTGACTTCTAAAGTCTAACCTTAATTCATGAGTGATATTTGTGCAAAGTTTAAGGGAATAATTCAAAGCAGCCATCAACAAATGCTTGTGATGAACATGATAGCAACTGACCTTGACTTTTGACCTATGACTTTCTAAATCTCATGAGTTCAGTCTTAAGTCAGAGTGAACATTTGAGCGAAGTTTGTAGAAATTAATTTCAAGAAACCCTAGAATATGACCTTCAAAAGCACAGGGTGAACATGAGGCCAAAAGACCTTTGTATCTGATGTCCCTATTCTGAACACCTCATTCTTCCATCTTTGAAGACATTTGTGCAAAGTTTAAGGGCATGCCTCCAAGTGTTCCTGAGACATGGAAACCAAAACAAGTGCAAGAAAAAGAGATGCAACAGCCTTGACCTTTGCCCCATGCCTTTCAAGATTCATCAGTTCATTCTTGACTCAGAAAGCAAATTTGTTTAAGTGTGAAGAAAACGCCTCAAGGTTCACATGTCACATTCATAAACCAGGGGTGAACAGGAGATTCAGTGACCTTGAACTTTGACCTATGACTGCAAAAATCCAACCAATCCTCCCTCAGTCTGGGCAGACATTTGAGCAAAGTTTGGAGAAAAGTCCTGTAAACATGTCCTTAAACAGAGGGACAGTCCTGGAGCTAAACAACAGCAACGACACAATCTTTGGCCTCGACTGTCGCAGCAGCAGAAATCGTGAATCATGACGGAGAAGGAAACACCACAGCCTCCTCCAAGGTGTCCACAGCCAGTCCAAACGTGGGGCCTTGCAGGTCTGAGTCAGGGAGGTCGTCCTCCTGTCATTATTGTAAGCAGCTTTCAGATAAGCCTCTTTGTCATGGCTTGGTGATACTATCATTGTCCTCGCTCTGACAATCGTGCAGCCTTCACATCACGGCGGCCCGCTTTCTGCTGAGGCCCTCGAGAACTGCAAGTCATTCACAGTCACACCGTAAACTCTCAGTAATATTTTTACACTTTGATGATGTATTTTGGTTTAATTATTAAAGCAGGAGATGATTATAGGACATGACTTCACCAGGGAATAAACAAAAGTAGATCTATTCAGAGGGCTGATAAACTATCATGGTACAAAATTCAGTCTGTCCAGAGCTCTCTAAGCTCCACCTGTGATTATTAGGCCCTAATGCTGAGGTCAGGCCACGTGATCTTTTGTCTGTTGATGGTCAGTGTGTCAGATTAAACAATCACACAGCCAAAACACTGTCTGTGACATACTGGATAACACAGCTGTACCTGATCATCACGACGGCTCGCTGAAGCTTGGAGAAGTTCATGATGAGGTCCTAAAGGAGGAAACCAGCTCACTGTGTTCATTGCACTCTACACTGTTTGTCTATCAGGTGTCATGATGAATGATCCCCCAGCTGGATGGTACAGCAGTTATTCTCTCATTTCTCTGTTTCAGTCTGAGGTGGCATGACTCGGGACAGAAGCAGAGATGAAGTCAGAGCTCCACTAACTTTTCCTCTGTCTCATACTTTCACCTAACAGCTTTGAGATCGAGAACCAACAACTGTGAGGAATCAAAATCATTTTTCCATGCAGAAAATTCATCAGAATTAATAAAAGAATCAAAAAAATACTAAGTAGAATTAATGATGGTATTGTTATCTGTAAAATCTACTCAATGTCCATTCCTATAGGAACTTAAACACCCTTTCTTCTGTGATTGTTTAATTTATAACTGCTATGTGTGCAAATGCCAGTTTGGCACTTCACCACATCAACCTGGGTCCTGGTGGACATCATCCAGGCCTGTGCCAGGTAGGGATGGAAATCGAAAACCAATTCCAGTTAAAGAATTGATAACAAATCCCCATAAGGAATCAACATCATGAGTCTTTTTGCTTAACAACTCCCTTATTAATACCTTCCACTTTGTTCTGCATGCTTTGTAAATCAAGGGTATCACTCTCTCATCAGAGGCAGGCAGCAGAAATGACAACAAAGAAGTCAAAAATGTGAAAATGCTTGACAAGGGGCAGGAATGGTCAAGATTGTGGCTTAATTTGTGACAAAAACGATTACTGCGCAATGTTTAGTTGATCAAAGCACCAATAAGTTGCCCAAGTGTTAAGCTGTGCAGCACAACACTGAAAACCTGTGTAGACCAGTGTTGATGCTGCTTCATACATCAACAAACGCTGTTAACGTGTTGGACGAGACCTGGTGTTACTGTTTTCTCGTGACCGTGTCGACTGGTGACCCACGGCTGCCTGTGTCTGTGGTTGCCAAAGTTGAATCCAACAAAAGTACCCATGGATTTTTTAAATAATCTGATTAAGCTCATCAGAAATGCACTGGACTCAAATCCAAACAAAGAAATATTTGCTGAAACCAGCTGCCAACATGAGTTAACATGGTCACAAGTTAAACCGTAAGGCCAGTCAGACGGGATAGGATAAGATTTGAAAATTAAATGGATTTTGCAAAGAATGTGCCAAGAAACGTTGCATGTCACAGACACATGTATGGAAAGCTATTTGGGCATAAAATGTATATTGGTGATATCAACCAGCTCTACTAGTACTCAAATTTGGTCAACTAGTGCTCGAGTAGACTTTACTAGTGAAACAAAAAGTGACACTAGTACTACTAGTAGACTATTTTGGGTCTACTAGTACTACTAGTAGACTTTTAAAAATGTTCACTAGTACTACTAGTAAGCCTTATATGCTAATAAGGGGGGCGGGGAAAAGCAAATTCAGGCTTCCCTTTGGCTTGAAAATATTACAACCAATAAGGGTGCTGGATTTGGCGATAATCCCTCCTACTTCGTTTGCATTAGGTCTGCTAGTACTACTAGAGAATCTTTACTAGTACTACTAGTACACTAAAAACAGTTTACTAGTACTATAAGTGAGATATTTTTAGTTTACTTGTACTAGTAAACAAAAATTTTGTTTTACTGATAAAGGTTTTTGGGGCACTAGGGCGCCAGTAGAGCTAACTAGTCAAGCAAAATCATATACTAGTACACAATTTTGTGTTATTAGTACTAGTAAAGTTTGGGGTTTTTCTAGTAACATTTTTAAAGCCTACTAGTACGACCACTGAAAAAATATTCTACTAGTAGACAATTTTGTGTTTCCAGTACTACTAGTAAAGTTTGGGGTTTTTCTAGTAACATTTTTAAAGTCCACTAGTACTACTACTTACAAAAATCTTCTACAAGTTGACAATTTCGTGTACTATTAGTACTCGTGACACTTCTTGCTTTACTAGTAAAGTCTACTCGAGCACTGGTTGACTAGTACTATTACAGCTTAACTACGGTTGATATCACAGATATCAAATTTATGCTCATATAGCTTTCCATACACAAGTGATTTCAGAGTATTGATTTTTTTTAGCACAGCCCAGGTGGAGACTGGAGTACCCAGAGAAAACCCATTCAAGCACCTGGAGAACATGTACAGTCCACACACAGGAAGGCCGTCTTCCATGCAGCCCACGTATGATTTAACTCCTCATTTGCTGGGCCTGGTCTTGTCAGGGTGAACCATGTTTGGACAAAGTCTGGAGGGGAAAGTCTCTGACCTGTTAATAAAATTGGTGGAGTCTGCAGCAGAAGAACAAAGAGAAGTCAACACCCGTAAGAGAGAGAGGGAGGCTGAGTGAGCACGTCTCTGACGCCTTCAGATCAGTGATGAAGAGGAGGATGAGTGAAGACAGCAACTGTCCTCACCAACACGTTCAGCTCTCACGTTTGACTTCCTGTTCTCTTCTTCTGCCGACCTCAAATCCCCTCTGATGGACTCGGTCAGGCAGAGCATTCCCCCTCTGAGGATCCTCTCTGTATCAGGAGCCCCCTGCTGGGAGCGTCTGCAGGATGAAGAGGAGGAGGAGGAGGAGTAGGAAGAGATCATGAAGGCCTCTCAGGGGGACAAGAGGACCATGTGATCCATCATGTGAGTTTGTATGTTTGAGAGCAAACATTTGGAAAGTTGGAACATTCCAGAACAAACTGATGATGACAGAGGTGTGTTTGTTTGTGTGTGTGTGTGTGTGTGCGTGCGTGCGTGTGTGGGGGTGGGGGGGTGGGGGTGGGGGGGGGGGGGGGGGGGGGGGGGGGGGGTGGAAGTCGTCAAACAAACTCATACTTTCGTCCCACTTGTCCACAGGGGGACACGAGAGGGGGCTGTAAAAACAAGCCCGGGCAGAGAGTGGCTCAGTCTGAGAGCTGAGGAGGAGCAGGAGAGTCTGAATAAGAAAACAGCCCGAGGCGGAATAACTGTTTCTGACTCTGCGTCTACAGTGAGCCCGCCGACACTTCAGGGACCCACGGAGGTTAATGGGAACATATTCACCATTTGCGTATTCATTAAAATCAGAGTTGGGCATTTAAATACAAACGTCACTAATGCTCTGTGTGGATGCTCCTCGAGGACAGGGAGCATCAACTGGAAGAAGGACGAAGCTCAGAGTGCTTACAGAGGAATGACGGACAGAAAATAAAAACAGAGAAACACTGCCGTAGACTGAAACAGGCAGGAAGGAATCAAACAAATACGAATGAATAAAAGTGCAATAAAACTAATAAAACTTGCAAGGAACATTAATTATTAAAATGGGAAAAATACAATCTAACCAAAGAGGAATCTTGAATAAAACAGAAATAAAACTGATAACTAGTGCAACTGGATCAAACCAAATTAAAAGTTAAAAAAGTGGTCCTTAAGTTTACTTTTACAAAAAAAAAAAAACAGAGAGCTCAGAAAGCCAGGTTAGATTCCTGTGTTGCCTTCAGTCTGTGGTGGAGGATTGTATTTGCCTCAAGTTTTGATCTGCTTTGCCTCTAGACAACACTGCGATGTTACTTAAGACTAAAACTCAAAACTAAATATATGGATAACAAATTAATGTCTTTGATAATTATTACTAAAAAAATCCCACTCACAAGAAAAAAATTTAAATGCCAAATATTAAATTATCAGTCAAGTATTTAAAAACATTTTGCTAACCTTTTTTTAACCTTTTGCCTGCATCATTTAAAATCGAACAAGGAAACTACAGTAAACACAGCATCAAAAATGACCACCTTAAATCAAAACATTAATCAATTATTAATTACTTGTCTTTTATTCTTTAAAAACAAATACTCTTATCAGTTTACAGGCTGTAACCCTGGAGATTTAACGAGACCAATTCATAGAAATTTAGTTTACATAAAAGTAGTTACTGGCCAACTTACTCTTTTCTCCAATCAATAATATTTTTCATGTGTCTAAGGGGCAAATAATCAATAATTGCTCCATGAGTAGTAGAATTGTGCTGACATGAAATGGTCCATATGATATTGTGTTAATCTTTGGAGACAAATAAATCAAATTCTTTCGGTTCATACAAGGACACAGAAAGAGGTAAGATATTGACAGTCAAACATGAATAATAAAAACCCTTGAGGGAGCTCAGTCTTCACAAGAATATATATGAAAGCAATCATGAGTTGCAGCAGACTGAAATATGCAGATGTTCTCATGAAGTGGTCATCTTCACTTCAGAGATGAAAATATGCTCCTCTATAATAAATGAAGTTATTTTCAGCCCCTCTAAAGTGGTTCTGCTGTTTGTAAATTCTGAGGATCTCTCAGCACCAATCGAGATGATAAAGATGTTCCAGTCTGCAGTGAAGTATCAGATCATAAGCAGAGGATCTCATGGTGCTTCAGAGCCCCAGATGAAATGAGGTCTCTCCTCTGAATCAGCCGCCCCCAAGATCTCAGCGAGAGTCTGAAGACAATAAAAACCCTGCGGAGACTCAGAGGGAGCTGGCTTGATCTTCTGCTGGTAATAAAACATGAAAAACATTTTTGGGATAGAAGAAGATCCAGGGCAGACAGTAGAGAGGCCCCGGGGGCCCTTATGAAAACAAATAGTCCTCCTCCGACATGGAGAGGATATTGGACTTCAGGATTGTTTTTGTAACTTCACCTTTGTACTTCTGCTCAAGGAACGCATTTCATGTGCCAATTCAAAGTTTGGAGAGCGAGACTGGTGCCCGGAACAGGCAGAGGTGCTCCACTACCAGGCAGAGGAGCTCCGCCATCAGGCAAGAGGAGCTCCGCCATCAGGCAGAGGAGCTCTGTCATCAGCCAGGGGAGCTCCGCCATCAGCAAGAGGGAGCTCCACCATCCAGCCAGAGGAGCTCTGACATCAGCCAGAGGAGCTCCACCATCTGCCAGAGGAGCTCCACCATCAGGCAGAGGAGCTCTGTCATCAGCCAGGGGAGCTCTGCCATTAGCAAGAGGAGCTCCACCATCCAGTCAGAGGAGCTCCACCATCAGGCAGAGGAGCTCTGTCATCAGCCAGGGGAGCTCCGCCATCAGCAAGAGGGAGCTCCACCATCCAGCCAGAGGAGCTCTGACATCAGCCAGAGGAGCTCCACCATCTGCCAGAGGAGCTCCACCATCAGCCAGAGGAGCTCCGCCATCAGGCAGGGGAGGTCCACCATCCAGGCAGAGGAGCTCCACCATTCAGCCAGAGGAGGCCCGCCATCAGGCAGAGGAGCTCCGACATCCAGTCAGAGGAGCTCCACCATCGAGTCAGAGGAGCTCCGCCATCAGGCAGGGGAGGTCCACCATCCAGGCAGAGGAGCTCCACCATTCAGCCAGAGGAGGCCCGCCATCAGGCAGAGGAGCTCCGCCATCGAGTCAGAGGAGCTCCACCATCGAGTCAGAGGAGCTCCACCATCAGGCAGGGGAGCTCCACCATTCAGGCAGAGGAGCTCCGCCATCAGGCGGAGGAGCTCCGCCATCAGGCAGGGGAGGTCCACCATCCAGCCAGAGGAGCTCCACCATCCAGTCAGAGGAGCTCAAACCATCCAGCCAGAGGAGCTCCGCCATCAGGCAGAGGAGCTCCGCCATCAGGCAAAGGAGCTCCACCATCCAGCCAGAGGAGCTCCGCCATCCAGTCAGAGGAGCTCAAACCATCCAGCCAGAGGAGCTCCGCCATCAGGCAGAGGAGCTCCGCCATCAGGCAAAGGAGCTCCACCATCCAGCCAGAGGAGCTCCGCCATCCAGCCAGAGGAGCTCTGCCATCAGCAAGTGGAGGTCCACCATCCTGGCAAAGGAGCTCCACCATCCTGGCAAAGGAGCTCCACCATCCAGTCAGAGGAGCTCCACCATCAGGCAGAGGAGCTCCACCATCAGGCAGAGGAGCTCCACTATCAGCCAGAGGAGCTCCGCCATCAGCAAGAGGAGGTCCACCATGTTATTTCAGGTAAGAATCAAACGCAATGTACTCTACAGCCACAACTCATTTTACCTCTTTAACTGCTTGTTAACATACATAGCTAATTAGTCAATCACTGTGCAGCAACTCAGTGCATTTAGGCATATAGACATAAGCACGATGACCTGCTAAAATCCAACCTGAGCATCAGAATGGAGAAGAAAGGTTCTAAAAGTGGTTTTGAACAACCTATCGATACTACCAAGATCTGCAGAAGACCATTTCTGAACACACAGCCCATCCAATCCTGAAGCAGACGGTCTACAGCAGCAGAGACCACACCAGGTGCCACTCCTGTCAGGTAAATACAGCAGACTGAGGCTACATAATATCAATGTATAAACAACCTTGATTTTCCAGAGGGATTTCTGGATTTCTAATTTCTTGTTGGTATTCATGATTTTTTTAATTGCAGGGGTTTGTTTGTTTGTTTGTTTGTTTGTTTGTTAGGCCTCATGATGGATGAATGATTTCTCCAACTGTTGATTATTCATATCCAGGCTCCTCTTCCTCTGAAAAATATTATTTTAAGGGTGGAATTTGTTGAATCAGTGGATCATCAGTTGGTAATCAGGCAGCCTGAGGGTTTGGATTTATTGTTTTATAATTCTGTGCTGAGTAATGAGCAGATAACAGAGGTCAAAGGTCATTTATGTTTATGTTGATGATAAGCTGTCAGCATGATAATTAAAATCCATCCTGACAAGTATTTATGTTGCTGTTGTTCTTTCCTGTGTAAAAATTAGACACATGCAACCAGTGATTACGGCGTCTTTAAAGTCCTGGATGAAGATTTTCAGACTGAGTGAAACCTCTCATTTACTCCACTGTCTCGCTCTCTCGCTCTTGTTTTGCCTCAAACTCAAATTAAATTAAATTGTCCGTCAAAGCTGTTTTTAAGATGTTGTTTGTGTGTTGGCTTATTTGGAGGTTTGAATGTGGAGCATCTGTGCTTCTCCTCAAATGTAGAAACATTCCTCCACAGTTGACCGTGAACAGCTCTCTGCCGCAGTGTATGTTCATGTGGAGCAGGGTTTGATAACAGAATAAAGGAACTGATTCTATAAATCTGATTAAAAAGAACAATTCAGATCAAACATCAGCAACAAACAGACAGGCATCTAGTCCTCACATCGTCTGGAGGGTTTCCTCCATTTTAACATTTTTACAAAAGCAGAAAAACACAAACAGACTGTTAACTGCTTTTTAAATACACCCAAATAAAGGCAATTCCACTAAACAACCGGAGCACAAGTTACTTCAGACGTTTTGTTTCAGGTGCATAGGCCTCACCGTGCACTGCGTCCTCATCAATCGTCTAACGTGACTCCTGTTCTGAGAGCACTGACCTCACCTGTGGAGAGGCTGCAGCACGAGAGACTCCTCACACTGTCAAACACTGCTTACCCGGTAACAATGCCCATGATATCAAACTTTTTAAAAGCATTTTTCCTGAAAATCAGTTTTATTTTTATATTTATTCCAATTAGAAGCCTGACCAGTGTTACGGTTTATCTGGTGTGATTAACATTTACACAACAACGTTGTCACCAGAAATAAAAAGGCTTTTCCTCCAGCCAACATCACATCATCATATCCTCACTCATGCATACACGCATTTCATCACTGATCTACTGATTCCCACACAGCATAATGCTATTCTTGTAAATAAATATTGAATTTCTGCAGTTGCTCTATGTCTTCTTCCATTTTTTGTCTCTGGCCTTAAGTCGGCCATGATAGTTTTCAAAAGCGGATCCACAAGAACGACTGAAAAGGACGTTGCATGCCAGGCCATGCATGCATGCCAGGCCAGTAGATGGCGATGTAGGTTTGTAGTGTCCTTGGTGAATATGACAAATGCATCTCTGCTGGTCAGAGTATTGACGCAGCAAATCCACATTTAGTTGGAGGAGCGATAACAAACCGAGCACAGTTAGCAGCTCACATGTTGCTCAGTAGTCGGCCATAGCTGTTGTCGTTGTTGTTGTTGATGTTGTTGATTTTATTGTTTCTAGGTTCGTGCACCAAGACAACGAAAACTTTTTCAAAACTTTTCACTCTTGACCCTGGTTTCAAAAGTTTGCAGATTCAGGCACTCCAGGCACAGTTCTCGTGTAAACAGAAGGAGCAAACACAAAGAAAACTCTCTTTTCTGCTGTCTTTGTTGTTGTGTAAACAGCCCTTAGAGTAAATATTTGTTTATGTTTTAAGAGACAATCTGATAATCTTGATCAAATTTGTTATTAAATAGTTTCATGGGTCCTCTTGTTGGCTTCAACAACTATTGTAACCATGGCAACCACAGACACAAGCAGCCATCGGTGACCAGTCAACATGGTCACCTGTGAAACAATGAAAGGAGGTCCAGCCTGGTTCAAGGTGGCCAGTGAGGGAACATGCATGATTTTAATAAAGTATAATGTCCATAGAAACACACATGAACCCACACTGTCATCTGAATTTCTGGATTAAAGGAATAGTATGGACAGCTTCCACACAGCATCAGTCTGTAAACAGAGTCAAACTTCCTGAGAAAAGCCGAGGAGCAGAAGAGCAAGTCCAGAGACGTGAGCCTCATGTTTAACTATGAACATCAAGCAAAAGCATCCAGCATCCACGCAGCTCCACAGAAACTCATCCTCACAGCAGCCGGGACGCCCACGGGCCAAACAGCACCGAGCGGCTCTTCTTACTCAACATGCAGAGCAGATAAACAAAAGTAGCGGGTCATTAGTGGGTCAGCAGGCCAGTCCCAGTCACTCCTCTCTAAATCCACGCTGTCCCTGCGGTAATCAGAGCTGCTGCCAGACAGGAGTCAAATTAAGCTGCTGGGCCACGCTGAGTAAGACACAGGTGAGAGCTGCAGGTACTTACTTTATGAAGAAACTGGCTCCCTCAACCGTGAAGCCCTCCTCCCATCCCTGAGGTAGGTCTGAAACAGAAACAAACTTCACTGTCAGAGATAGGGCTGGGGAGTAAATGCACTTTGAGGCACATCAGGAAGGATGATGAGACTTTAACGTTTTATCAATGAAGTTTAAGTTCGTTGGTAAATAACAGAAGAGGACCTGATGTCTATAAATATACAGAAATATGCTCAGTAATCAAACGATCATTTATTTAAATTTTCAGGCTAAATGGGGAATTTGTTTTAGATATAATTTAATTCAGGAGCATTTATACCTCTGACAAAGATATCAATGTCTGCTCAATGTAAGATGTTTCATACCAAGTCCTAATCACGTGATATTTTGTCTATTATTGTTTTAAGTTATGAAAATCTGCAGGAAGGCTCCGACACACTAACAGTACAAAATTATCTGAAAGATTTCTGTAAACTGAGGATGTCAAAATATTCCATACTCTTAAGTTCCTTATATTTCAAGAGACACAGAGAGAGAGAGAGAGAGAGAGCACTGTATAAATTGCACAAATATGTTGGAAAAATCTAAAATGAGGGGAAGGGAAACCTAAACCTATAAACCTATAAAAACAGAATACATAAGCAAAACCAGCAGCGAGCTTCTCCTGAGTGATTTGCATAATCTCTAACATTTAGGGGATGTCTGGGCCGATATAAGGGATAAATGCATACAGTATAATATAAATGGCTGAAATACTGGCTGCAAATATTAACAGAAATGTTTATATCAATAGACGCTGATTTATGACCTTTTAAGTCCTTATCTGCTAGGGGTGTGAGATCTACACATCAACATGTCGCGATATTTTGTGATGTAATACTTTATCAATAATTTTGTGGAATATCGTGATATTTTGTTCATCAAAATTATAGGGGTTTTTTTGTATTTTTTGTGCATTAGTGTAGCCTTTAGTCAGCAGACATTGATCCATTTAACTCTCCATCTCTCTGTAACATTTATTAATATCATTTATTTATCGTTTATTTGAATAACACTGATTACCCTGGTTGCCCAAATTCAGGAAAATGTTCAACTTCTCAAATAAAAAGATGCTGCAGTTTTATCATGAGATAGTACAGAATATCACAGCAAGCCAACATAAAAAATAAGCTTGGTAATAAACCAGAATGACCAGCAGGTGGCAACGCTAGAGAGGGAAATATTCCCTTTTACACTAATTTAGCTGCATTTTAATTAAGAGCTAAAAAGAGAATCTTAGGACATGAGGTTTCAAGAATGTAAACTGTAGCTGTGATGACCCTGCATCAGCGGACACAGACTGAACTATTAAAACGTGTCTATTAGCATCAGAGGGAATTATCGCCATCTATTGTTCAGGAGCGTGAAGACGGCATAAAAAAAACCCTTAAAATAAAAACACAAGATTTTTCCCTGATATTTTATTTGCCCAAGCAAAGCCTCGCAACTCTCTGGAAAAGGGTCCATGACCCACTTTTGAGTTATTATATGCACATCTATAAATTAAAACAGAAATATAAGTAGTAGAAGATAAATTTGCATGAGCTAAACAAAGAATTTAATTAATTTCTTTACACTGCAGCGACGTGCAGTGGGATTGTCGGTGTCCTGTGTTCTGTGTGCTGTGAATCTGGTCTCATGTTGAACTCTGTATTACTGTTATTATTTTAATATTGGAACTGATCTCCATATTTACCCTTGATGTACTAATAAACCTTGAACAATTAATGATGGTTATTAAATTAAATTAAATTTACTTGTCTTTTTCCCTGTATTTTTATGAATGCATTTGGTATTTGGCATGAAAGTATGATTAAAAATCAAGGAAGCAAACCAGAGCTCTAATCCCTCTTAAACGTTGCTAATTTTATTTTTTTCATGGCTGATTTTGTCACATTTTATTCACCTCTGTTCTAATTTGGGATATATAGCAGGATTGATCATGGCTCCAAATGGTGCTTTTTGTTTATATTATATTTTCAACTCTGCTCGACTGCACGGTTTGGATACGACTTGCTCTGTTTTCTACTACAGTACAGACAGTACCAGAGCCTCTTTAAGGTGAGCCGTATCGACATAGCGTGTCGGCATGAAACTACCGAAGCACCCTCGAAAAAACAAAAGAGATGACAGAGGGGATAGAGCTGCCGGCCCCTTTATGACTTTTGTAACACTTGGGAGATTCATTTTGATTTAAAGATGGTTGCAGGCAGCAAAACCATAAACTATTTAGGAAGTAATGCAGCATCCAGGAGTGGGCAACAGAGGGCATTTTATTTATAAGATAAGATATTCCTTTATTGGTCCCACAGGGGGAAATTCCAAAGTGACAGTACCCCCAATTCTATGACCATTCAGAGGTGAGCAGTATCTTAACGTCACGTTTAGTCTTGGCTAAGCTCACTTGGAAACTGCTGGAGGTGATACAGAAAACTGTCACAGGTAGAAGGAACGATCCCTGATGGAAAACCAAAGTAAACAAGCAGAGACCAGGTAAATGAAAAGCCTCATGTCTTTCCAGGGCCCCTTGAATTCTGATTGGCCAGCCCTAAAATCGTGAATTATAACTCAATAAACCTGAGGGGTAAAAAGGCCCAATTATCTTGTATCAGGTATCAAAAAGGTGTCTTTATCATTGCCCATATCAAAGTTTGTATTTACGTAACTATGGAAACCTCGGATTTATTTGCATAAAGAAATAATGCAAATCTAAATATCATAAACTACATTCTGCTATGAAAATGATCAAGATCTATTAAGACTCTGTGCATATGTCCCAGCCCTAGCACAGAAGTTACAGTATCTGCAGAAGCAGCACCGTGAAGTAAACACCGCGGCTCGGTGACCCCGGTGTACCCGCCCTGCAGAGCTACCTGAACGGATCATGTGTCCCGAGTTTACCGGCGCACCGGAGCGCGGATGGAGCCAGGAAGTAGTACAGGTCTCATCGCTGCCACACACACACACACACACACACAGGACAGGAGAGAGAGACACCTGTTACTCCACCGTGCATGAAACAGCGGCGGTAAATCGTTAAACCGGGGGCCCGGTCTCGGTTAGGTCTCGGTTTTTGACTCACTTGATGAAGAAGACCCTTCCGTCCGTGCACACCCCGTAACTCCAGTGATCAGGTAAAGAGTCCCAGCCGAGAGCAGCCGCCATGATCCGCTCTGAACTCTACTTCATCTCCTCTCCTCTCCATGGAGTCCTCAAACGCAGCTGATCATCCCGGTGCTGCCTTCAGGGACTCATCGGGAGCACGGAAAAAAGAGCACCTGGTCATTACAACAGAAATAATGTTTTTTATTGCAGAGAAAAGATAAATGCAGGATCAAATCTGTCTGGACATTAAATGAGCAGACAATTAAACATATGTTTGGAAATTTTGGCCTAATTAAGTCGTGTTTTTCCTTTTTAAACATTGTTAATTATTTGACTACACACAGCCACCAAACAGCAAAAATGCACCGTACACACTCTCGCTCCATAACATCAGACAGGCTCGACGCTGCACAGATCTAGCCCCTCCAGACAGCTGCCTGCCAAAGTCCAGCCAATTACCAGCCACTGGAAAAATGGCGCATCCCTCACAAATGGCTCATCCTCATCCTTTTGCCCTGTTATTTGGGTAGCTGACAACCAGTGTTAATGTTGACAGCACTTTTTAATTTTTAGCTTTAGTTTTGGTCTTTTGTCTAAAATATCTTTTAGTTTTAGTCATAATTTAGTCATCTAAATTGTTTTAACTTTAGTCTAGTTTTAGTTGATGAAATTTCACAACATTTTATTCGATGAAATCTGCTGTAAATTTAGTCCACTAAAATATGAAGTGTAAAGGGTAAGGCATTTTTTAATGTTTTCTTGAATTTCTGAAGTCATGTTTTACACTTGGATAAAATGAAACATCTAATAACCCTTTACTGAATGCTGGTAAAGTTTGAATGTATAAAGTAATTGACAACAAACAGTGAACCTGCTCTACATGAATATATCAGTTCATAAAGAGAGTAGCTCTGATTGGATCGCTCCCCAACTTATCCCACCACCACCAAGCTAAGGCAGTTGTGATTGGATGTCCCTCTGAACTCATCCAACCTTTCCACACAGCCAAAGTAGCTGTGATTGGATATATTCCTAACTTGTCCTGACTTTCTACATGACCAAATTAGGTCTGATTGGATTAAGTCTCTGTCAGACATTTTAGTCTAATTTTTATTGGTGATGAAAATGTCAGTTAATTTAGTTTTAGTTTTTGTCCATGTGCACTTGTTTTTATTAGTTACTGTCTAATTTTCGTAGGGGGAAAAAAGATTGTTGACGAAAACTACGCCGAAAACAATTAGTCAACAAAATGAACACTGCTGACAAATCAATTGAAAGTAAACAAGACTCCACAAACTCACCTCAGACAGGCCAAGGGCCAATCATTGAAAGAGGGGAAGTTTTAAGAGGATGGATCTGTTTGGGGGCTGCGGTGGAGGGAATGTCATATGTGCCAAATGAAATATCTGAGACTATTTTTAGCCATATAGCCAAAATATATTCCTGTTTCAGGGACATTAGAGCAGAGTGAACTTGTGAATTAGGAGTAAAACTTTGATTCTTTAAATCATCCAATGAGATTGGCTTGTTGAGTCACATGTTTAGTACTGATTTAAATCAGTTTGCAAGGTCATGTTCTCTACACTATATTTACAGCTTTAGTGTATAATGGGACTGCATTAAGATGACTTCATTTATGGATAAAATCAAATACTTGATTTTATTTGCCCATGCAGACATGATTGGCAGGGATTTTCCTACATAGTTGGGCCCCTTAAAAGCCTTGTGAATGGGCCCCAGATTGGTTCAAGCACTTCTGCACACATGACAAAAGTAAAGTTTTACCAAGCTGTGTCATAATTGTCAGGTTTTTGGGTTTTCATCATGAAAAGGGGCCACACAAGGGGACCAACGGGGAGCTTCATCAGTATTATCTGACTATCTCTGTCAGTCATTTTTCACTTTATGTGATGGTAGATGTTGAGCTTAAATAGTTCTTTTCTAATCTTTCGGACTATCCGAATCACTCTTACACTGCAGCTTTGGTTAAGAGTCTTGCCCAAAGACATATAAACAAGCTGGAGCTGAAGTTGAACCTGCAACCTTACAGTAACTGAGTACACTACCAGACTGAGCGACCAGCGCCCAAATGTAGGCATGGTTTGGTAGACTGGCATCAGTAAATTGTCTGATTTTAGCCTCCTGAACGACATTAATATCACCAAAACACGTCTCCTAACATTTTGAAAACAGGAAGCTTGTTTTTCAAAGAGGCAGCAATAAAAATAAAAGAGAGTCTGTGTTTGTTGCTTCAATAAGTCATGCCAAGTGTTTAAGTTTTTCAAAAAGGTCGTTTTGCTTGATTCAGACCGTCCCATTGCTTTGCTAACTCTTTCTGGGCCCCAGAAAGCTCTACCCTTTTCTGCCCCCTCATGTGAGACCTTGATGACGCTGCTGGATTAGATCAGGTTTATTACAGCAGATCCTTGTCCTCATCGTGGTCCTTTCCTCCACGATTACTCCTCACCAGACCAAAATTTAGTAATAATAACATTTACATGTTTTATTCAACAGCTCAAAAGACTGTCTCTGTTTCATTCTCAGTAAATTGTGCAGCATTCGTTCTGCAGTCTGTAAATCATTTCTTACTGCAGCGAGGCTGTTCCAGAGGAATTTGGACTTTTGACCTCAGTGTTTCCAAAATCTCCGCCCCAGCCCGGCTGAGTCAGACCAACTCAAATACAACTGGTGTTAACCAGCAGTTTATGGGGTTTAATGAGCCAAACATTCCCTTCTAACCAACAGAACAACAGAAAGTCCAACAATAAGCTCTCTGCTGTTCATCATCTTCAAACTTTTTAATATCTAAAGGAAACTGAACATAAGGAGCTAAAACTGAACACAGCTGGCCCTGAGACTTCACATGCAGCATACATGCAGCTGACATGTGATTATGTCAGAAACACCTGAGAGTCAATATTTGATCAGAGCTGCTCTGCATATTTGATCAGTGTAATGAGGTGTGACAGGAGCGATGGTCACGTCTGTTTTCTAACTCTAGATTGTGTTTAAGCTCTTAAACCTGCTCTTTTCCTCAGGAGTGACTGTGTCAGACATTTGAGGGCATTTTGTCAAAAGATGGGACACTCCCACTAAAGGTCGTCCTGTGCCACTGACTTCTGTGCTGGTCCAGTCCATAAAGACCAGCATTCAGGGACAGTCAGAGAACGTTGAGGCCCACAGAGATGTTTGAAGAAGCCAAAGGTCAATGTTACCTGACCAGGTGTGGTGATATTACACAGCATTTTATTCTTTCTATAACTCTGCTCGTGTCTACAGACCATTATCTGAAACTGTTAGCATGTAGCAGTCTGATACACAGCACTGACTGAAGGATGGATGGATGGATGGATGAACCTTCAGTTCTGTCACTGTTAAATGATTTTTCTTTTCAAATCTTCATCTTAATGTTTACTGAACATCATTGAGTTTCAGTTTGTCTGATTTTTAATAAATATTCAACACCTGTTGAGTTTGATAATACTGTTGTGTTTTAGTTTATACTGATGCAGAAGTTTGAACAAATGCAGGAGCAAAACAATAAAAACATAAACATCAGTATTTAGAGATGGTTTAGAGGCATTCAACGGAAATCAGACATGGATTCAACAAAGTCAGGGAGGCCTACAAAGAAAATCAGAGATCGAAAATCATAATCACTTCAGTTTCTGACTCACTGTGTCATGAATTCAATGGAGCATGTAAACCAGTGAAGCCTCCACCCTCTCACTCATTGTGTTTTAGGTTTTAATAGTGTGACTCATCACTGACGCTGCTTTTTCCCTCAGGACTTGAAGGCATCTCAGCAGCAGGTTTCCACAGTAAGGACAAAGAGCAAGAGCAAGCTGCTGCTGCCTTTTCCTTCAACTTTAATTAAAGAGAGTCAAAAAAAAGTGCTGATCAGTGCTCTTTAAAATGAGAAGGCTCCCTCGCTTTAGTCTTCAAGTGATTAAACAAAGACGGGCTGATAATGAGATTAACGATTTAATTTAACATATTAAGAGCCTTATTAAGAAAAGCTCTGAACTTAATTACTCTTAAATACTCCTTAATACTCAAGCGGAGCAGCCTGAATTTGGTTTGGATCTTCGTTTGGATGCAGCATTAGTGATAAATGTCATGATAAGTTAGAGACACCTTTATTATTTTCTTGATTCAGAAACTAAAATATAACCACATACAGTATATAACCCCATAATGTCCTACCTGAAACTGAATTTAAAAAGAGTAGAAAACATGAAGCTTTACATGTATGAAAAATATACCGTTTTACCCCAATCAGTAATCTTCAATGATACTCCTGCACTTCCATCAGACCAGGTTGGGGGCCTTTTCGGTGTGGCAGGAGGGGCTCTGTTCAATTGTCTTTAAAGCTCAGAAAACTTTAAATGTCTTAAAACATTCACACATTCCCACTTTGACTCATTGATGACTTAAAAAACCTCAAGAAAACATCGGTATCCTGGTCTCTGAATGAAGACGCTGTGTTTGCATGCACACAAATCTAGGATGTGTGAAAACACAGTCACAGTTTTTCATGTCTTCAGGTTCAGGTGACTTTATTTGTACTCGTGGGTAAACTTGTTTTGCAGCCAGAGATAGAGACGTCCATCATAACACACAAATGAAAAACAAGATGTAACACAGAGCAGCATAACAGAGGAAGAATTTTAATATAGCCTATTAACCCCAATAAAAAGTCATTAAATCAAATAAAAGCTACAAAAACAATAACCTGCTTGAGGTTCCAAAAATCAAGGCAAAAGAGAAAGAGAAATATTAACACATAAAATCATTATCTTTTATTTTTGTCCATAAATTATTTCAACACATAAATGCACAAGGGCCTTTAATTTGAGTCTGCTTTTCTGTTACAACAACACCAAAAACAGTTATGAAGGACTTGGCTTTTGGTTGATGTGGTCTGTTTTTAGTGTTGTTTGTCTTCTCTTGGTTGCTGTTGTCAGGGCTGCACATGGACATGGCTGGGCCCCTGATTGGTCCTTACAAGTCCATAAACATGGCCTGTACTGGCCCAAGAATTAAGTCGGACTCACTTGTGTCACCTTCCTGGAAGTAAACATCATTTTTGCTGTCATATGTATTGCTATGCTGACTCTGGGATGTGGAAAAAGTACCCTCTATCCCCCCCTATCAGCAGCCTTAGTTACAGGGGCACCACCAGGAGTTCTGGGCCCCACCACCAAGACCAATCATACACAGCTGCTTATCTCCTTTGTGCAGAAATAGGAATATAAAAAATCAATAATTCATTAATGAATGCATAAATAAGTAGAAAAACAAACAAGCATGAATGACTGTTTAAGACAACTGTATCTTAAAAAGCAAAAATATATCAAATTAATGCATTTAAAATCATGGAGTGAGCTGAATAATGTTTGCACCGTTCTTGTCTTGGGGTCATTTGGAATAATTTTTTACTTTTTAATAAACTTGAGGCAACAAAAAAACCACTAGAGTGATGATGGTGATATATATTCTAGATACAAGAAAATAGTTTAAAGTAAAATTGGAAATTTAAGATATTCTCAGGGCCCCACAAGCCATGGCCGTTGAATTTTTCCCGACATTCCACCTTAAGTGTGGGATAAGTGGGGATAGAGAGAGGGGAATGACATGCAGGAAGGAGGCCCCAAGTATTTGAATCCAGTGTGGCCACCAGGGGCTCGAACATATTTTAAAATTGACAAAGTTTCCAAAAAAAAAGTAGGAGCTGCCATCACACAGTATTTTTCTTGCTCTTTTAGAGAGATATCCCCTGTTACAAAATAAAACCTGCTCCAAGACTTTAAAGCTAAATTCCTGCTAACATCCTCTGGTAAAGAGAGATGTAAAATGTCTAAAATGTGGATCTGTTTCACGGTGGTGCTGACTCTCTGCAGCCTGTGACCATCACACACAGATAACCTGCTGGTATGTCAGCTTCTGATGTTTACACGCAGTAAACATGTTATTGTTGGTTTCCCTCGTGAGCTCATTAAAGTAAATAAAGCTCCGCTCGGCTGTCAGACTGTTTGCTCTGAGTCACTCTGCAGGAGCTCTGAGCTCATCGGAATGCTGTTTTCCGGAGCGGCTTCATATCCAGGAGGCGTGTGGCTGCGTGCTCATGACAACATCCTCATGCACACCTATTATTCCAACTCCTCAGCGGGAAGGTGTTGTTAAGTTCAGCGTCTGCAGGAATTTCCTCACAAAAACAGTCATTTGGAAAAGGCCAGAGCGCCGCTGAGAGCTGAGAGATGAGAGATGATGCAGATTGTTGCTTCTGTTGCCTTATTCTACATTAAAGATTCATGTGTTGGTTCATATTTAAGTTTATTTTGATTCTTATGTAATCCTCCTGTTTTTACAACAGTTTCCTGAGCTAATTTCCCGTCAGTCTTTTGATCGGCCTGAATTTGTCCATTTATCCAAAATCTCCAGAGCATAGTTTCCACATCTGGTGACTCTTACACGCTGCGACTCGTTATAACCTCCTTTTGTCTGGATTTAGTTGGCAGAGCTTGGTTTGGAGGCACCTCAACAAAAACAAAAGAAAAGTCCTGACAGAGCGAGGGAGCTGAAGGGCAGGTAGAGGTCGGAGCACAAAAATCCCTAAAGGACTTCGGCTCCGTCTCTGAATGTAACTGTGAGAGAAGATAAAGCAGAAGGAACAATGACGGTATCTGCCGCCAAAGTCTGTGAACACGAGGGGGGGTCAAAGGTGAGAGTGAGGTGATGAGTGAGTTGAGGTGCTTTTTGTCCTGAAGTTCGCCAACATGCTGCTGATTAATGGACCATAGACAAGCAGCAACCTTAAGTTTTAGAGATGAGGTAAATGAAGAAGTGAAATAAACTGCAGCCTTAAATCTGAATCTGACTAAGCCTTAATGTCACTGAGACTGGAGAGAGACAGGACGAGCTTTGAAAATACAGGATTAAACTGGAGGTTTGTGACTCTAAGCATGAAGTGGACCCTCAAGGAAATTCACTTTTTCAACTTTGACTCATTTTACAGTCAACGCAAGGAAATCTATGAACCAACTGATGAGCAGGAGGAACAATCACTGCCCTCAAATCACATCTGAGCAAAGGCTGAAAAGATCCATCATGGATTTCAGAGATATAATACTCAATAGCAAGGCGTAAACATAAGATGCAGTGACTTTGACCTTTGACCTCTGACCGCCAAAATTTCACAAAGGCATCCTTTTCCCAGAGTTGAAATTTGTGCAAAATTTGAAGAAAATACCCCACATCATTATAAAGATGTTGGAGTCATAAAAATGTTATTTTCAGGCAAAAGAATGAACATAAAGCCTCATGACCTTGACCTCTGACACATGAAGCCTCATGACCTTGACCTTTGACACAAGGTCAGTTCATTCTTGAGCTGGAGGCAACACTTGTGTAAAGTTTGGTAGGAATCATTCAAAAGGAGGGCATAAACATGAGGCCCCAAGCAAAAGGCTTACAGAGATGCTGCATTTAAAGCAAGATATACTCATCAGACCCAGTGACCTTGACCTATGACCTATGACCTAGAAAAAACAAGATGAAGTCATCATTGAATCTGAGGCTGCATTTGAAAAGTTGTTTTTGGTTGGGAACCTTCCTAACTGAAGAAATGACCCAGAAGCATTTCAGCGTCGGCCATGATAAGGGCTGTTTGAATTCTCCTAAAGTTAAGGAAAGGAAGGTCGCTGCTTCCTTTATTATCTCCTTCAGCTTAGGAAACATTGTACCATCCTTTACAAAAGGAAAGGAGAAAGAAGCGCCCCATAATGCCTTGCGGCAGCAACATCTATAAATACAGCACCTGCCGAACGTTTACGGAAACTTATGAAGGAGAAAGGACGTTTTGTGAGACTGTGAAGATATTTATATAATACTGTGTAAATGTTTTTGGCAGGTATAGAGAACATGATATGCTTCAAAGTCAGTGCTTTAAAAGATATAACCTTTAGTTCATTTATTTTTTTAATCATTTTTAAATTGGTGGACAAATAAGTAATTAAGTTATAATTTATAAAGCACTTTTTAAAGCATTTCTTTTACTCCATAACTGCCTACAATGTTGATGAATATTAAACACACAATTGTGGTCCTTGTTTCCTATATTGTTATATATTAATTACCACATTTCCATCTATCTTAATTTATGAAGTAAATCATGCCAATAATAAGACAGAACAGAAGGACCAAAGAGGCATTTTACAATACTTCAAATATAATGACACATTTAAACAATGTTCACAATGATATATGTGAATGAAACAGGGAGAACTGTGCTTCTGAAACATTCTGGTGTATTATCAGACTTCAGGTTTTCAGTGCCTGTCAAATATGTCAACATTTACAGATGCTCCCACCTAACCTCACAGCTGTGAGCAGAAAACACACACTGCATTACCAAAGGACTAAACACCTGTCACAGGTAATACCTCTGATCATGGATTGTTAATGTTAACAGGTGAAGCCGACACAAAACAACGCTGTGAGGTAAAGCAGATGACAAAGACGCTTCTTGTAGTTCATTTTCGGAACATTGTAGTTTGTCATGGCTTACCTATGTCACAAGAAATCATCGTCACATACATATGACACCAAGTGAAAGTGCAGTCAAATTCCTCTTTTACTGCAGTTCTCCTATCCTTTCCTCTTATTCCTTCCTGTCCTTGACCCTGTGACCTTTTCCATCGGGGTTAAGGGAAAGTGGATAGGAAAGGACTTAGGGAGTTTTTTCGACTTTTCGAACCCACCCAGAGTTATTTTAGACTTGGCAGGAAATCCATCAAAGCCTCCTGAAGATGTTCACAAAATGGCGCCACAAGCAAAAGAAGAACACAGACCCTCATGACCTTGAACTCTGACCTTTTGATCCTGGTCTGACCTACAAAACTGTCAAAGAAAAAAAGACTTGTCAATTGTGAGATTTTTTTTATTATTTATGTTATTTAATGTTGTTTTTCTGTTGATTTTATCTGTATTTATTTTTTCCCTAATCCTGTTTCACTTTTAAAAACTTTTCTTTTAAATTTGTGCAAACACACAAACCTGTATTTATTTTGATATAAACCTGAAACTATGTCAGCAAACAGTTCAAACCCTCTGAATGCCACAGACGAGGGTAGCACTTTGGACTCAGTGGATGAAGCTGTTGAGGAGTGAGGCCCTCGCCGTGTTTGTCCAGAGAAATGATTTCATGTCATAAAGCCAGTAGAGCAGACGAGGCCCCTGAAGGACCTCAAATATCCTGTTTTTAGCTGTTGTTGCCTTTGGCTCAATGAGGAGGGGCCTTGAGCGTCTGCTCTAAGTTTGACTCTGAGGCTCAAACTGTCACAACACTGAACAGAGAAGGACTCGAATGCACCACACAACAAAGTCCAAGACTTCAAAAACCTTTAAGGCAGAGGAGGGGGGGAGGTCAAAAAATATACTAACAAGATCAGTAACACAGAGGGACACATGAGGAGAGTGCTGGAGAGTGAGCACGAGAGGGACAAAGACAATCAGGCAGAGAACCAGAGGGTAATCAGACACAGCAGAGGCAGGAGGGAACACAGGAAAAGGGCATCAACAACCAGGGAGACACAGACGGGGGAGGGCAGGAAACAACACCTGAAACCAGAGACTTTCAAAATAAAACAGGAATGACAAGACATGACACATGAGGAAGAAACTAAAGGGAAACTTAACCCGGCGATGAGACACAAACAAACTTTTGTTCAGATAAAAACACAAAATCCTGAAATCAGAAGCCTGGCTCTTAAATATTAAAGTGAAAAACAGAACTTCTGACACAGCAGAGTGTGAGGGGAGCTGCTGACAGAAAACAAAGACGAGAGCAAACAGAGGAACAGAAGAGGAAGGACAGGATCCTGGAAGACCCCCCACCCCCAACACATGCACATCAACACACTCACAAACACTGCAGAGACCATGATGACAGGTAGAACATGAGAGGTCTGAGGTCTCCGTCCATCATCAGTTTCCATCATAAGGTCACTAATAAAACACTGCACTCTTAAAAAGCTGTTTTTCTTTTCTTTCTTTCTTTCCTTCTTTCTTTCTTTTTTTTTTTTTTTTTTTATATTTCTAACATCGTTTTACTTCCTACATCCCAAACAGATAAATCAAACTAACACTCCAGCTCTCTCAGTGTTTATTATAGACTCCTGTGGAGGGCTGAGTATAGCACCATCTCATGGTGAAGTCACGAACTGCAGCAACATGCAGATCCATCCCTCTTCCACTGAGGGGCGCTGCAGATAAAACTTCAGAGGAGGTCAAATAAAAACAGTCTGATGTTTAATTTCACCAGAATTTCAGCTCTGAAGCTTCAGCCTGTGGCCCTGCAGCGCCCCTCAGTGGAAGAGGGATGGATCTGCATTTTGCAGCAGTTTGTGACTTCACAACAAGATGGCGCTATACTCAGCCCTCCACAGGAGTCTATAATAAACACTGAGAGAGCTGGAGTGTTAGTTTGATTTATCTGTTTGGGATGTAGGAAGTAAAAAGATGTTAGAAAAATTAAAAAAAAAAAAAAAGAAAGAAAGAAAGAAAGAAAAGAAAAACAGCTTTTTAAGAGTGCAGTGTTTTATTAGTGACCTTATGATGGAAACTACAGTTTCACAAACTTTATCTGTCAAGAAAAAAAAAATAAAGACACAAGCATGATGTATCTAAATAGTATCTGCATGTGTGACATCACAGAGGTAATATCTTCTGAGCAGTGAAGAGGCTGTAATGTTCAGCTAAGACTTTAAGACACATGATAACACTTAAATCCTCTTCTTGTTAAAATTAAAACTGAGTAAGTGACATTAATCCTTTAATCAGACACATGTTTCATCACAGTGAGGAAGAATTCATATTTAATCCAAAGTCTGCTTGTCTAACAGAACAACACCTGCAGACAGAGACAAACGAACAGGAACATGTTTTCATTAATCTGGCAGACTCTTTGTCGCTTTACGAGGGTCCGAGGCTTTAAGGCCTCGATCAGGGTCTGAGGGTCTCTGTCCTTGCCTGAAAAACTCAAGACCGGATCAGGAAAAGCTGAAGATGGCAGACAGAGCGAGAGAGGAAGACACCGAGGTAAAATAAGACAGTTAAAAAAAAAAAAAAAAAAAAAGATTCAGAAACATAAAAATAAACAAAAGCACAACAAATCAAAACACAACAACCCAACAAATGAAAACAAACAAAAAACATCAACAAATGAAAATAAAAGAGACAATTAAAATGCAACAAATAAAACAGAATTTAAAAAAATTAAAACACAACAAAAAATGAAAATAAATTGTTAAAAAAAAAAAAAACAGGCAACAGGCAACAAATGAAAAATAAGTAAAATCTGACAGCAAATCAAAAACTCAAATCAAAACTTTGACACACCAAACAAAAAGCAAACTCACAACAGCAGCTATGTAAAAATGCAACAACATATTAAACAGAAACAACAAAAAAAAAAAAAAAAATGTGACAGCAAATCAAAGCGCAAAAAATCACAATAATCAAAACATCACAGTAAACCAAATAAAAAACAAAACAACAATAACAAATTCAAAAACACAAAAGAACAGGCAAACAAAAAAAAACAAAAATGTAGCATAAATGATGTTGTGTTTTTTGTTTTTATGTTCTTCCTTCTTGTCTGATGAGATCCTGACTGACTGTCTCCCTCTGCTGGACCTCAGGTCCTCCTGCAGCTCCTCAAAGAGCAGCAACATTCAAATCTGATGTTAAGTGACCTGCTGCAGTTTCTCCTGCAGGGATCACGACCTCAGATCTATTCAGCCCTCCAGATATCAGTGCTCTGGAGGACTTTCTCATGAGATTAGGACCATAATTCACTGGAGATTCACGATTTGCACCATCCTAAAACAGTTTGCCTCATGTAAACTGAAACCTGGACCCTCTGGATGCAGCAAAGGTTCATAAATGACGGAGAGTTTTCTCCAGCATTTCAAAAAGGATGTTCATGAAAGTCTAAGCAGATGAACATGACTGAAGGTCAATCTGAGGTCGGACCATCGGCAGGATCTGAGCGGGAGCAGATTATTGGATTAGAGTACAGAGTGAGACTTGAACCGGAGATTCTCCTGTTTATGGAATATGGGGACTTTATTGTGACGTATTTTCATTTTCAGTCAGTAACAGAAGCATGAACACAGTCAGAGGAGGGATAAAAACAACTACCTTAATATCTCTGAAGAATAAATAACATATAAAGATACTGACTTCTTGTTTTATTTTCTAAATACACATTTTAAACAAATTGTTTGATGCCTGCAAAGGACACAAAATGTCCTAAAAAGCAGCAACAAAGCCAGAACTGATCTAAAATGATTAAAATATATATATATGAATAAGGTCCGTCACAGCCCAATCGAAGTATTTTTAACCAAAAAGTGGGCATTTTAAAGTTCAGTGTTCTGCCTAAATTCTTAATGAAAGAGATTTTTAAAAGTTGTATTTTATGCTTATGAACAATTTTAGCCTTAGAGTATGTTCTCTGTTTGTATACACTTTGATTTTCTTGACATTTTGAGAAATTAATGTTACTCAATACAGATTAATAAAGAAAAATACAGAACAATAGAGATAAAGAACAAGAAGATACTTCTAAAGTGAGGTTTAAAAAAAAATCAGCGACTCTGTTTGGTTAAAATGTTTTTATTTGTTTGAAATACAACAGCTGAACTGACTTCCTAATCACATTAATTGGTATCAGCGGCTGTAATACACACACGTGCACTAATACACTCGAATTTACATTTTCACATACACAGCTATAACTAAAGAGAGCAAACATAAACATAATTTTCATATCTGTTGATTTTAATGCATGTAAATTCCGTATTTGTGGTTGAAATGAAGTGAAAATGACTGGAAACCTGTTTTTTTTTCTCTCTCTCTGCAGTTCTTCAGTTTCACCGCAGGAGGGCAGCAGAGAAACACGGCTGCAGCCTGAGGTCACATGATGCTGAACGATGCCCATATTTGGTCATAAGGGTGCAAAAGGAAGTGACAGAATATTTTAAATACTTTCTAACAATAGGGGGAGGAATTTGTTACCATGGTGACCAAAGTTTAACTGCTGGATTAATCTAATGGACAAAAAGGAGCAGGTTCGCTGATTACACAAAAGAGACCGAGCAAAAGCATGTCCTTGTTTCTTTATTCACTTAATTAAAAAACAAACATTTAAATCATGTTTTTAGTTTTTAACACATTTGTCAGGGTCCTCTCCATCCACAGCTACTTTTTTTTTATCAACTCAACTTTATTTTTATAACCAGTTTTTTAAAAAAAGGAGAAGAAAAAAGGTCAAAGAAAAAGGAATGATAGTAATATAGGAAAGGCGATGAGATCTCATGTGAATTAAAATACACTTGTATTAAAAAGATGCGTTACTTCAGTGATTTAATTAATTGATGTCATTTTGATGAAGAAAGTTGCAGCTTCAAATCAGTGAATTATTCTTCACAGCCTTTTTCAATTTAAATGCTTTTATTCCATTTTTCACAGTACTTCTATCAGCTCCTCTGTTATCATTTATTCTGTTGCTTTCACCATTTAGAAAATGTTGTTTTGTAAAGTAAAGAGCTTGTCCAAAAAAATCAATATCCAGACCGGCGACAAAAATTTCAGAAATATCGGCATATCAGTAAATGTCAAATATCATGTATCCCTAATTTATAGCTTTAAACACGGATGCAAAGATACATAAAGTCAAACCTCAGTATTCACCAGTTAAACTTTCATTTCTGATGACTGAGTAAATTCTTAATTACAAGACTTTTACAGGAATAATAAAGACAAATATATTTATAAACAAAAATCAAAAAGTAAAAGTATTTAGAAATTATCAGTAAAAATAATAAATGTTCCTCTATGTTCCTCCAGTCAGAACTGAACTGGAGAAGAGAGCGTTCAGTTTTGCTGCCCCCACAGCGTGGAGCACTTTACAGACTGAACTGAAGCTCTCGGAACTGATTTCACTGGAGCCTTTTGGTCCATGATGATGGATAAACAGCGTGAGACCATTGAACAGTGCCTGTGTTTCTGAATTGTTATTTATGTTAAAATTTACCGAACTTTATCGCAAAACCTTGCACTCACAAAATATGTGTATTCTAACTATGTATATTACTACCATGTAATATGTATTTTTCATGACGTGTGCTGCTGACCTCTTGGTCAGGTCACCCTCGTGAAAGAGATCTTGATCTCAATGGGTCTTTTATCTGGTTAAATAAAGGTTAAATAAAAATTTAAAAAAAAAATGTTGTAAGAAGCAAAAATAAAGAAAAATAAGATTTATTGAGTTTAAAAATCCTCTGCAGATTTCAACTTTTTTTTCATCATGTTTGCTTTTTAAAATATAATTAAAACTGACTTAAGAGAGCTGGAGGGCCACATGTGGCCCCTGGGCCGACAGTTTATCATCCCTGACTTATTGAGGTGTGAGAATGATGAAGAGCCAGAGCTTTAACTAAAAATGAAATAAAAGAAAGAATAACTTAGAGCTGTTATTCAGGAGCTTTATAGGTTCATGTTGTTTATTCTCTGATAAGTTAAAAAAGAAAATGTTTAATTTTGAGCATCAGGTGCTGAAGAGTCATCGAGTGCTCACATGAGACCCTGAAATCATTTTTGACAGAAATAAAGGAGCGGTCAGAGCTCTGCTCAGACACAATGACCCTCATGATCTAACTCAGGTTATATTTATCCTGTCTGCTCCTTAATGATTATCTTTAAATGCATGTGAGGGTGAGATGGTGTTCAGACAGACCAGGGGTGCGTTTATCCTCCTGCTGTTTGAACATTAAACTGTGTCACTGCCGTGAAATAAGGAGCTCTGCATCACAGCTTGAACCGTCTGTCACTGAAACCAAAGGCAGAGAATCAGCAGGTAAATCTACAACAGTCGTCTGCTTCTAGCTCAGAGGATATAGGGGTGGGCAACTGGCAGCCCGGGGGCCACATGGGGCCCTCCTCCTGGATGTCTTCACATCTGAAACTAACTGGTAGGCCGCGATGGGAGAGTGGGGGTCCGCGAATAGCCTTGGGCCACCAGTTGCCCACCCATGAGATGGACTGTGAGTCCTATTGGAACAAGTTCAGATATTGGGCACATCCCTAAACTAAGAAGATCCTGATCAAACAGATATTTGTTTGCTGAAAAGGCTCCTTTGGGTTCACATGCTGAAAATACAGTTTTTAAATCTAAATATTTGTTTTATTCATTAAATAGGTAATTATTTAGGAATAAATATTTGTTTTTTCATTAAATAGATAATTATTTTGGAATAAATATTTGTTTTTTCATTAAATAGATAATTATTTTGGAATAAATATTTGTTTTATTCATTTAATAGATAATTAATTTTCTTATTCAGATGAGACTCCCTTAAGCTTTATTCTGTTAGGCCCTGCTGCTGAATAATCTCCCTGATTTAGACAAACATGAGGAGAACCTTCTGCTGTTCTCCCTCTGTTGGTTTCTGTATTTTTACAGTTTGTCTGATGAGTTGATGTCAGACGTAATTACTGCTGGATGATTGCATCATCAGCTAATGATGACCCTGGAGATGTGATTTCAGATTGATGATGATTGTTTGTTATATTTGTATATCACACTCTCTATGATGAGCATTTGTACAGATTTATGATCATATTCATATTTCCTTGTGATGTGAAGCTTTAATTAAAGGAACAAACAGCCTCTCCTGCAGCAGAGCGGCCCCGTGTGTGTGTGGGGGGGTGGGGGGTGTGTGTGTGTGTGTGTGTGTGTGTGTGTGGGGGGGGGGGTGCTGATTCTGGCGCCACCGCTGCTGCTGCAATCACCTGCAATCCTTTCAGCGCCCTCGCCACACCCGCCGGTTGCCTGGAGACGGGGTCGCCTAGGCCACGGAGATGAAGATGCTGGAGAGGATGAAGGAGGAGAGAGACGGAGACAAAGATGTGAGAAGAGGAGGGGGTGTGAAATAAAAGAGGAGGGAGGGAGAACATGAAGATGGAGCAGGAGGGTCATTCTGGTCCAGAAGCACCTGCTTGTCTCTTTGTCCTCACAAACTGAAGACAAAGAGATGTTCAGGTTTGTTTTTCACTCTGTGACTCAGATTTAGACTTCAAATCAGCTGTAAAATCCCTGGAAACAACCAGACAGCTGTTCCTAAAGCAAACACTCAGGACAAAAAGAGTTTTTCTGGGTTGCACCATGTGAGATCTCTGAAAACTCAAACTAATAAAAGATTCATAAAGAGTCTAAAGCGTGAGCAGAGAGAAAGCCTCTGCAGGTCATGAATAAATCAGAAGATCTAATGGAGGATAGGGACTTACTCTCTGCGATATACTCCCTTAAAGGGACAGAAAACCCTGAGAATGGGGCACTTTATGAATATACAACAGCTCCCATTAAACTGCTTGTTCATGCAAACAGCTAATCAACCAATCACAAGGCAACAACTCAGTTCATTAGGGCATCAAGGTATGGTCAAGACAACCAGCTGAAGTTTAAACCAAGCATCACGATGGAGAAGAAAAGGATTTTTTTACCCCAAGAATGGTCCAAAAAAGAGAAAACATCCAGTGAACCAAAGTTCAAATGGTCAGAGGAACTCAAATAAACAACAGAAGACAATTTCTGAATGAATAGCATGTCCAATCTTCAAGCAGATGGGCCACAGCAGCAGAAGACCACACCAGGTGCCAGTCCTGTCAGCTAAGAACAGGACACTGAGGACAATAAAGGATCTTTAAAATGTCTCCTGGTCTGATGAGTCTGGATCTCTGTTCCACATTCAGATGGTAGGCTCAGAGTTTGTTGTGAACATCATAAAGCATGGATCCATCCTGCCTTGAATCAGCGGTTCAGGCTGCTGTTGGTGGTCCCTTAGTCCCACCTGAGCATGGTTCAAACCCCACAGTCTCCCTGAGGATTGTTGCAGACCATGTCCATCCCTTTATGACCACAGTGGATCATGTTCTGATGGAGACCTCGAGCAGCGCCATGTCTCAAACCTAAGATCATCTCACACTGGTTTCTTTACTGTACTTCAGTGGCCTCCACAGTCACCAGATCTCAATCCAAAAGAGCAGTTTTGGGATGTGGTGGAGCAGGAGATTCTCTGTGTGATGCTGTCATGGAGATATGGACCAACATCTGTGAGGGATGTCTCAGCTCCTTGTTGGATTAAAGAGCTCTGAAGGTGGAGGAGGTTCAACCTTGGGCGAGAGAGGTGTACCTACTAAAGTGGCCTATAAAAAATTAATAAAAATCTCTCAAAGAGGTGCATTTCTTAATAAAAATATAAATATGATGGATATTTTTATGCTGATATAGACCTTTAAGTCATAAATATACAAAGTCACTGTGAAAACAAAATGAATTTCCCTCCAAATACAAACTAAAGTGAATATTTGACATGTTTTATGATTGAATATTATTTATTTCACTTTCATTTCTTTCCTGTTTGAGTCATGCTCACCAGAGAGCCTGTTTGTGTGCAGCATCAGCAGGAGCTTCATTTACATCATCAGCAGCATGTGGGACAAGATCAGCAGCAGACCCCCCGCTGGGTCCACACAGCAGCGGTGTCAGCTATTGCTCACCTTTGCACCATCCCTGTGTGTGTGTGTGTGCGTGTGTGTGTGTGTGTGTGCTGCAGGTTAGAGCGGTTAATTGATTTCCTCCCTGAGGAAACCCATTTCATCATTCTGTGTTTTTAAGCCTGGTCTTACGAAAGCCTTACAGCAGTCGGAGCACGGAGACACTGAGGCCTTCTGGGAAATTATGACCTCCTGTGAGTGTGGAGACGACACGACGGAGACGGAGGAGATCATGAACATCAGAGGAGGGATTAAGGAGTCTTAAATCACTGCTGAGGCTGGAAGTACTCTGCAGATGGAGGAGTCTTTAACACTTAAACACTCAGAAGATATAAAACTGGATGTTTATGATTTAAAATAAAAAGAGAGAACAATCTGAAGCTGCAGCCGCGTGGTTTTACTCCTTAACAAAAGGGGGAGAATATCGAATTATTTGTTAATTTGTCTTTCTTTTTGAGAGGAATACTTCATTCACACTGTTTGAGTCTGACCTGCTGCATCTTTCCCTCATATTATTCCCTTCTCCCCCTCTCTCTCTCCCTCTGATTTCCCTCTCTCTTTCCAACATCATTTTTATATTAAACTTAAAAAACTAACCAAGCGACTCTCATTGGATGATTATAAAGTATTGTTGGAAGAATTAGATCAAGGGGCTGAATTTAAACACATTAAAATATTATAAACATTTTGTCTCATAACACTGAGATGTTTAGGCTTCTTATTTCTGGCGCTGTCATGTCATCCATTTTGATATTTGGCTTTAAATCATGCATGGTATATATATCATATATTTGTATACATGTGGGTCTCTGTAAAACATATTTCACATAAATAATCTCATTTTAGGGCTCGGGCTGTTTAAAAGTTGTCAGTATTTAAAGGTCCATGTCTGAAAAAGCAGTTTTCTTCTCTGTATTGCTGTTGAAGGGTCTTCTGCAACAGGAGATTATGATGCCTTTGACTAAACTCTCAGTTCACAGAGAAATGCCTCTTAAAACAGTCTGTTTTCACTTCCTTTGGTGTATGATGTCATAGCTATACAGCCTCCACCTACATGTGTGTATCTGCTCATCATAGGCAAACACCATGACTGTTCTGAGCGAAACAGTCTTCAAGTCCCCCCTCACATCAGACATTGTTTGGGCAGCCAATCAGCTCAGAGCTCATGATCACAGCCTCCTGCAGCCCCGCCCCCTCAGGTCAGAGCATTTCCAAAGGGGAGGGGAAAAGAGCTGCATCTGTTTTAATTTTCATTTAACTTATATCAATTGCTAGATTAATAAACCACAGTATTTATTCTCCTCCTCACGTTCCCTGAGTTTGCAGATAGTTTGGGGTCCGGGTGGGAAGCTCTGGGGGCCCTGATTTGGCCCTGGGGCCTCCAGCTGGGCCTCACTGACTCATACAGTGGAGACCTGACTGAAGATGATCTGATCACTTTAGTCATTTCACGACAAACATGCCGTTGTGTTGAGTGTCAGTGTGTTTGTGCTGCACATCTTTACCTTAAAAACACCTTGATTGTAATTGATTCCTAATGAGCTTCATCTTTAAAGAATGAATAATCCTGAAACAAATTAAAATCATCTTTTATTCTGATCTTCAAACTCCCACTTTAACCCTGAATAACCAGGTAAATGTTTGTCTGTAGACTCTGAGTCAGTGCCACCCTGGAGGTCCAGGGTGCAAAGTGTCTCAGAACAGGTGAGCTCAGCAGGTGTGTTCGACGGGTGAAAGGTCACAGAGGTGTGTTTGAGGCTGAAGCAGTCACGTAGTCACAGGAGGCTGTTCCCGTCACACTGCAGTCCCGTCTGTGCTTTATAAAGCAGTTCATGAAGGACTCTCCAGGTTTATAGACGTGAGGGCAGATTCAGGTGTGAGCAGCTGATTGGCCTGACTCAGACCAGGTGTGGTGGACCTTTATGAACCTGTTTGTCCTACCATCAGAGGTCAGAGGTTATCAGAGTGAAAAGTCTGCTTCAGCACACAGGTGTCAGGAAAGACCCCTTAATCAGGCCTCTACTCAGGCCTGTGTGGCCATGGCCGAGTGACCAGTAGTACAAGCAGACTTAAAAATGTTACTAGTAAAAACTCAAAGCTTTACTAGCAGCACTAGTAACACAAAGCTGTCTACAAGTAGGTGATTTTGCTTTTCTAGTAAGGTCTACTCACACACTAGTGCACCAAAAACCTTTACCAGTTAAACATTTTTGTTGAAAGCACTAAAAGTAAACTCAAAATATTTCACTAATATCACTAGTAGACTGTTTGTAGTACTAGAAAAGCCAAAAGATTCCACAGTAGTACTAGTAGATCTACTGCAGATGAAGTAGGAGGGATAATGACCAAATCCAGCACCCTGGTTGGTTGTAATATTTTCAAAAGCCAATGGGAAGCCTGAATTTGCTTTTCCCCACCCCCTTACTGGCATATAAGGCTTACTAGTAGTACTAGTGAACAATTTTAAGTCTACTAGTGCTACTAGTAGACCCAAAACAGTCTACTAGTAGTACTAGTGACACTTTTCCCTTCACTGGTAAAGTCTACTCACACATTAGTTCTCCAAATCTGAGTACTAGTACAGCTGAACTACTGTTGATACCGCTGACATCAATTTAGTGCCGAAACAGTTTTTCACATCATTTCACTGGCTCTTAACACTCATGGCTGTAGTAGCTCAGTCCAGGCCTCGGGTTGGGGACCGGTTTTGTTAGATTAAGTCACCTGTGAGGCGTCTTTTAACACTTCTGTGTGATTGGCCTGAAATTTTATGAAATACCTTCAAGTGCATTGACTGCACTGTGGTAACACTGTGACTTTTATTTTCTTACTTTTAAGCTAAAAATCACATAGAAAACACTCCTTACATTTTAATAATGCCAATATTTGGTGTTTGAAGAATATTCAGCCAAATAAAAATGCATTTTGTGGATGTGCACAGCTGACAGACAAGGTCACTGAGGTTACTCACAGGTATATATTTTAAGTCGTGAAGATTTTCCTCACACAACCTGTTGCAGTTCTGTCTTTATTCTATCACTGAGGAGAGAGGCCGGGCTGTGAACAGTTTCTAAGGAGGGCGGGGCTTGACAAAAAGTCAATCGTATCCTGACCCTTGACCTCCTGGAGCATCGAGGCCCTTTTGCAGTTCTGTTGTTGGTATCATTTCTCCTTTTTGTGTTCTTTACCGATTATTCGGTTTGCAGCACACTGGATTTACTCTGAAAAGTGTGAAATTAAAACACTTTGCTTGACATTCAGAAAGACTCTGAAATTCAGAGGTGGTGAAAACAGTCAGTAAAGAGAGTTCAGAGGTCAGCTCACCTGTTGATCATTTCATTAACATCTCAAACCCTCTGCTACTGAACTGAGCAGATCAACACCCCAGAGGATTCACTGACCTGACGCTACACTCGGATTTAGATTTTTGCGCAGTATATTTATATATTCATATGCTCATTGGAAAAATTGTTAACTCTGAATTTCCCTTCATTTCAGTTTTACTTACAGGCAGAAAAATGCAGATGAAAGAGTGTGTGTTAGTTATTTCCATGCACGTGCACAAGGCAAAGACTTTGTTACAAAATCTCTTTATATGGAAAATAAATCTAAACTACTGTTTCGGCCGCAACTCTGAGCTGCTCGACTTAATTCCCAAGCAGATTAAATTAAATATATTGAGACAAATGTTATAGTTTCAACAGCACCGTTACTACAGAGTTTATTTTGACAGATTTTTATTTTTGGCTACATGTGGCCATGAGAATTTAAGTGAGTCAACTCAACAGTAAAAAGTCATTCATATTCAGTGCTGTAAGGCTGCTACGTGCAAATAAATAAACACAGGACAAAACAGCAAAACTAAAGCTCAGATATTTGAACAAGAGGAGCAGAATGTGTCATCATGCTAAAACAAAAACAGCAGAAGTCTGCTTCAGAGGATCAGGATCTACATCAACGTCTAAAATCAACACTCAGGATTGTTCACACAGCAAAACACGATACAAAGAGGTCAAAACAGACCACGGCTCCATAGGGCAGAAATAAGTTACATTACTCCGTCAGTGTATAAGGCATACAAAACAACATTCAACAGCTACAGGCGCTTCAGACTGGAGGTCAATTATCACCTTAATGAGCTTGTTAATGGGTCAGAGCTTCAGACTGCAAAATATTTATATATTCATTTCTCTACATTAATCTTCCCCTTCAGCAGTCGAGGGTCTGTGTTAGCTGAACTGGAGTGGGGGACAGATATTATTTTTGAATCACTCCCATGTATTTCTTAACCCGAAGTTAAACTTCAGACCCGTCAGGTTCAAATATGTGTCACTGGATTCAGTGAATTTGACAAAAAATTCAATTAATTCCTCAAGACATTAATATTCAAAGAGTAACACAGCAGTTAGTTTAAGTTTATCAGGCTTTAGAAGATAAAAATAGATGGAATAAGACAGAAAAGGTACCATAACAAATCTTAAGAGGCTATTTTTTGTGCCTTTAGATTTCTGTATGACCTCAAGTTTGTCTCGAGCAAACTGAGGATGAAAACTGATTTAGAGAATAGAAGGGCTTGTCAAATTTTACCACAAGCCATGTGAGCCCCTCAACCAAAACATACAAGAAAATAGTGAACAAAGAGCTACATCTGCCCCCTCTTACCCAGATATGTGAGTCCACTTTGGTCATGTCACAGAGAGGATAAACACAGTACAGTTACACTTTCTGTTTTTTTTTTTTAAGTAAACGCAGGTGTCACATTGCTACCACAGATTTTCAGAGTTTTGAGTAGTCAAAACTAGGGATGTACGATATTATCGGTTTGATATTGGTATCGGCTGATATCGGAATTTTTGCAGATATTTACAGCCGATATATCGGCCACACATATCGACCATATATCGGCTGGAATATCGGCAAATTACACAAATGTATAAAATTGATGCACTTTCTCATGGGTACATTTAAAAATCAAGGGTTTCATTTTTTCCAAGAGTTGTTGTTTTTCTTGTTTTACATTTGTTCCTCACAAAAAATATACTGTCCTTTGTAATACACAAGTCAATTTTTGTTAAGTACAGAGCTTGTCTCTTGACCAGAAATATCAGTATTGGCGATAATGAATTAGAAAAATATCCGCATTTCAGCAAAAATCCAATATCAAGCATCCCTAGCCAAAATGATGGTCCTAACTGACTTATTGGAAATTTAGGGCTTCTTACTGGAAAAATAAGACAGATTTTTTAAGGCTGTTTTTTGGTTCTTCCTGAAAAGAGACAGAGGTCTGACAGCTAGGAGAAACAGCCATCACACTCCTGATATGAAGCCGTGGCAAGCACACCTGCCCAGTCTGAAGCGCCGTAACTCTGAGGTTAATAAAAGAAAGTGTCCGTCAGTGCACACCATGTAAAAAAACCTCTGAGGTACAAAGTTGTTCATCACCACCGAACATCAAAAATGGCCAAACATCCATTTGCTAAAAGGCCTAAATCAAAGACACTGTTGCATTGCAACCAATCACAGGTTTTCATCCACAAAGGAAATTCAACATTCAGTTTTTTTTAATCATTTGAAGGCACCGTCCACGTACGCCCTCATCCTCTCTCTGTGCGGCAGGGTGAAGCAGTGACCGATGGCCCGCTCAGTCTCATCAATACGCCTACAGAAGCGATCACGATCCCGCGCCATTTCTTCCCAGGGTCCTTTGCGAGATGCCTGACGGGCAAATTGCCAGGTGTGCATGACGTGGACTTGGACAAGAGGAGAAAACCGCACCTGGAACAAAGAGAGAGGAGGCCAGACATCAGAAAAGGGGAACAACCTTCACGTCTTTAATTTACTCTGTTTCTTCTCCTTTTCCTCACAGCATTCACATTGACGCTGTCTCTGTTCTAAAGGTACATTAAATATATGATTTACATTATTATAGAAATTTGAGATTTGTTTTGTATTTTAGCACATGGGAACAAAATGGCAGCAGACTTCATCTATATGACTCTATCTCTGTTCAGTTATTATGATTATTTCTGTCCCTGGGAGGCACAATAAAGTTTAAAATAAAAGGTGCATGGACCCTACTCCATATAAATTATACTTTTTTTAAATTTTAATATTATAAAAAAAATGAATAGTTATTATTTTTAGTGAAAAAAATTGTGATGTATTGCCCTGTTAATATGACCCATGTGAGGATTTATCAGTCTGATTTTTGTTTGGTTAAATTTCTGTATCTTATTTGACACTTCGTTCTATTTCTTCTTACATCTTAAAGACTTATTTAGGCTAAAACTGATATCTCTCAATGTCTTTAACATAATAAGTTCCTTGCTTTTAACTTTAAAGGGCACTCTAAATTACTTTAATTATCTTGCTATACTTAAATAACTGTATAAATTAAGTTAATACATAAAAGTTAAGCATAAAAATTATAATTTAATGCATTCTTCAGTCTTTGAAACCTTTAACTAGTTCTTAACTTTCAAGCTAAGTCTCAGACATATTATTGTTTCCACTGAGTGCTTGGTTTAATGTAAAAAGACCCAACAGTCTAATCTTTAATGACTGGATTATTTCTATGGAGTGATAAAATCTTGTTCATTTTAATGTTAATCTCTTAAGATGTGACAAATGAATCTGTCAATAACTGCTGGCAAAGTCCAGTACATTGTCACAGTTTTATCAAATTAAATAACTGCTAATGTTTGTGAAGCATTTTGACAGTAATAAGTTATTTTCCTGACAGAAGAATATATGATCTAATGCTGGGTCTCTTGTATTTTATTATTGTAGCAGAAGAACAAGGGTCTATATTGTTTTTTTTAACAGATATAAAATAAAAATAAATAAATTCTGCATGATGACATAAACAGTGATGATGTGGGAATTAAGTCTGCTTAAATCCTCATGGTTTTAAAGTGACTTTGCAACACTGCTGCAACTGCTTTAGTCCACGAGGAAGTTGACTCTGCTGGCTTGCTGGGTCACATGACTGCTGAGTCATGGCGACGAGAAGTGTTGCAAAACAACAACAGCTCAGCCCGACTCGTACGTGCCTGCTGGACGAGGAAGTGAGTGATATCACACGCTCAGTCTCATATGACGGTGACCCTCCCAAAAGAGGAATGAACTTGATTTAACTAAATCGATAAAATGTTGTGGTGAAGCTACATGGCTCACTGGAGGGGGGGTTATGAATCATAACAGGTGGAGTTAGAAATTAAACAGAAAGGGAGGATTATAAAATAAATAAAATCATTCAGACTTATTCTTTTAAAACCAATTCCAAAAATACTTTTTTTCATTTTAAACCCCAAAAACTTCTCACAGTGCATCCAACCTTGTCAGACTGATTTTCTTAATATCAGAAAATGATAAGTTGACAAAACTTTTATTTATCTGTAATTTTTTAACAGATTTAAAGTCAGACCAGACTTAACAACTTTATGCATCTTTATATTCTGGCCTGTATCTGACTCCTCAATTAAAATCTAGTCTCTCGTCAGACAGACTGGCTGGTAAATGGTATTACTCCTGTATAGAAGTTTTCTGGTTTTTCTCTGCTTTCATACGCCTGTACAAGGCACTGACAAGCTTGACCTTCCAGTTGATGGTGGAGAAACTTATGAACAAATATTCAAGTAAGTTTGCTGCCAACATGAAGTATTGTGGCTTCACCGTAAATCTTTGGAGCGGTGGGTCAAGGTCAATGACAACTACAAGAAGAGCAGCGCTGAGTGTGATGCTGGCTGTCTTGTGCTCAGAGAAGCCAATAAACCAATAAAGCCAATGATTAAAGGTGTGTTACTATGGGTCAAGAAGAGGACAATATGGACTAGACATCCAACAATCAGAGCTTGAGTTACCACTGAGATAAAATGTCAAGTAAATTAGACCTGCTAATTAACACTATCAAGTGCCAATACATTTTTTTTTGGTTCATGGGGCAGGTCAGTATTTGTACCTTAACAGTCATCAATGAACACATGCTGCACATTATTTAAAAGAATTTCAATTTTAAAAGTAATTTGTTGAGTTGTGATCTAAGAGTAAGAGAGCAGATGAGTCAATTTTGTCTCAACTCATAATTAATGATCTGGAAAAAATTCATAACAGCTGGTTAATTCCACATATTTCAAAGGCAGCCCTGTTGATGAAGGCATTTTTCTGATTTCTTGGTATTAAAACAGGTAAATACAGCTTTAAGTTTACTTCATAGTTACCTTTTTGGGGGCAGCGCTGGCCTGGGCTCCCTCCTTCTCCTCTGGTGCTGATGAAGGTTTTTGTCCAGGTCTTTTCCAGGGTATGAAACTTTGAGCTGGATTGGAGTGATGCCTGATCTTCCTCTCTGCAAATTTGGATTTTTTGGGTGTTCTGGCCTCTTTTTCACATTTTCTGCCTGTTGTTGGAGGCTTTTGGGTGTCACTGGGGGGGTCTCGGAGTGATGTTGGGAGGCTCTGAAGGCAGGCCTGAAAGTTCAGGGGATGGTATGGATCGTCAGTTTGACAGAGAGATTTCCAAAGAAGCTGCTCCTCGTCGTCCTCCTCGGATGAAGGAGGAAAGCTGCTGGTCTTCTCAGTGTCTGTGTCTGATGTGGGTTGGGGTGGAGGTGGAGAGGGTTTGGAGGTTGTGCTGGTGTTGGTGGTTTTGGATGAAGTGCTGGTGACCGTACAGGCAGTGAAGCTCAGGGGGTTGTAGGGGTCGTCAGGGCAGCTGAAGAAGTCCAACAGCCTCTCGTTCTCCTCTTTATCGAAGTCAGGGCTCGAACTCTCCGAGCTGGCCCAGCTACTCCAGCTGCTCTCACTGTCGGAGCGGCTGACCCAAATATTCAGAGCCCGGGGCCCCAAAATCTCCTCAGTGGCCTGGCTCACTGACACGCCGTCAGCAGCCCTGTCTTTGACTTCACCTTGACTCTTCCCCATGTTGGTGTTCGTGGAAATGCAGGCGGAGAAAAAGAAGGGGTTGTAAGGATCACTGGATCTAGACAGAGACTCCCAGAGCGCTCTACCCTCCTCGCTGTCGAACTCCACCACGTTCTGGTCCTCCTCGCTGCTCCAGTGAAAGCTCCTGTCCTCCTCTGAGGTGTCCTGCTTGAGGACTTTCTCCTTTGCAAACTCCTGTTTGAAGATCTTCTCGCGGCTCTTCCTGCAGCCGTCGTTTGAGCTGTCGCTGCTTGATAAAAAGATGTTCCAGTCGCCCACTTTCCAGCTGGACTGATGAAAGATGTCGTCTTTGCCCGTTGTTCTGGACACGAAGTCGTCCACTAGCCCGCAGCAGATGTCGTCGGCTCGCAGGCTGGACAGCAGAGCCTCAGCGGTGGATTTTCCAGCAAAAGTTTCGCCGCCGTCAGAGCAGAAGTTAGAAAGGGGATTTGAACCTCCGACTATCACCCCATTTTCTCCATCAAACAGCGAGGAGAACAGGAAGGAATCCGTCTGGCTCGCCGCGGCGTTCATGTGCTGGATGTGCTGACCCGTCTCATCCGTGATTCTGACATGGACCTCAAGCCGGAACATCTGGAAAACTGGAAAGACCAGGGGGGAGACACTTTAGAGGGCTGATTGAGTGTTTAAGATGCATTCTGTCACCAAAACCTTCAAAATAATACAAACAAAAACACAGACTAAAAAATACCTCTGCTCCTGCTCCAAATCATAACAATCTATTAAAAGGGGCAGAGTGACTGTTATCAACAGTTATGTTCAGTTTTTATTTTTAACTACAAATATAGTCTCATTATATTACTTCACCTACTCCTACCATCCCCCAAAGGACACAAGGCTTCAGTGAGACTCGTGCTTACTTTAAATAGTGGTTCAACATTTTGATTTTTAATGTTATAATAAAATAATTTGTATGATAAAATACCTACAATACAGATATACCAATATTACTTAGTGATACAATATGATGAAGGGGTTAAGAAAAATAATGATACACACAAATATTAGAGTACATTACAAAATCAGTATCTTATGGCTAAATATTGATATTTTTGTAGTTGATATATAGAAATTTGAGCCCTTTGTTTTGTTTGAAGTTCAGCTGGCAGTAGGAATAACTATAATTAGTAACAGCATCTCTTAGCAAATAATATACTAGATTCTTTATAATACAGTTAAAAAGAATAGGCATGTAGTTGAACTTTTCTTCCATATTATTTTTTTATGATCAAAATTTAACAAAAAGATAAGGAACATAAAAGCTGCCTTGGTGTCCTAGCCTGTGCTATTCCCCGTTTTGCTCAACACTTCCAGCAGCAACAGGTTTTTCAGAATATAAAACAAATTTAAGAAACTTTTGTTCACAAATGCATAAAAGGTAGCTGATGGGACATGTTTTCTGTAAGTCAGTATGTAAATCAGTGTTTTAACTTTTTAACTCTTAAAAGAGCATATGAGGCTTGATTTTACTGTTACTGTCAAAAATACATTTTGCAAATGACGTAATCTAAAATGTCTATCTATCTATCTATCTATATATATATATATATATATATATATATATATATATATATATATATATATATATGCAAGAAGTAATGGGTTTACAGATCAAAATATTAAATAACATGCTGGATCAGCATTAGTATTTAGTTTGTACTTCAGTTGTTATAATGGAATGATTATGCTTTTCATTATTATTACTTGTATTTAGTAAGCCTTTCAATATAAGAAGTTCAGCTTAATACTAGTATAATGTCAGACTGCAGGAATAACACAGCATCTCATTTAGTATGTAGTTACTGTTTAGAGCTGCTTAACTTTTCATATAAATCTGTTTATTTAGAGGTATTGACTGAAAAGTAAATACCTCTAAAAGCACATAACATTTTAATCTTGAGTGTTTATTAAAAGATTCCGCAAAAAAATAGTCAAGGACAAAATGTTTTTCTTTTTTTTCAAATGTCAAAAACTTGACAGAAGGCGTGTCCCTTTTTTTTTTAATCAAAGTTATTTATAATAATTTTAATAACAGGGTCTAGAACAGATAAGAGCTCTAAAAGTATTATACTGTAATATTAATGACTACAGGCTGAGGCAGGTCGATATATCGTTGAAGTCTCAGTGATATTGTACTCGATAACAGCACTCACGTGAGCCCTGCTGACCAATCAGATTGCTCTGTGTTGTTGATAACTAGAGAGATTAAGGAGTTAACTGACACAAAGAAAGTCTCCATGATTAAACTATTAAACTGGGACGTTAGATAAACTTTGACCCCGGCGTATGAGCGATAAAATATAAAATTATCATACTCGTGTCCTTACCTGACATGAAGGTGTAGTAGATGACCTGGACCAGCAGCCGAAGCTGTTCCCACAGCACGGTGAGCATCTGTTTGGTCCACGGCAGAAGCGCCATCCCTCCGCTGCCGAACCTCTCCATGGCCGTGCGCTCGGAGCTCCTCTCGGCACCACAGATCGTAGCCATCTTAGTTCCTTTCTTCTCCGCAGCCCTCTGTGGTTTATGGCGGTTAGGGCAAAAAGTCCTCACGTATTCTGGTATTCTTCGACAAAAACCGACAGATTTCTTCTCTTTGTCAGTGACCGATATGCGTCGACGTACTGCCGCTTCATTTTCTTGCTGTTTTGCGACATTTTGTGCTCTCCTTCGTCAGATTCTCTCATGTAATATCTCCATGTTTGTTTGCGGTGTTGTCGTTGTAGTACAAGTGAATGTCTGAACATTGCAACACCGTCTGTTAAAATATACGTGCGTGACGTCGACCGGCGCTGTGATTGGATACAGCAGCTGTAACTCTCACGCATCTCGCAATAATCCCCTCCCACAGATAACGTAGCGTCTGACGCTTGGAAAGGGCTCGTAATTTCCTTGGTTACCAGGAAAGCCCTGTCAGCGGGAAAACATACGACAACGAACGAAAATGGCGCCTGATTAACCTGATGGGAATTTTCAAAACACCCCAGACCTGTTTCATTTCCTTTTCTCCTCTGGATGTTAGATTTCTACATAGTAAATAAGCAGATATACATTTAGATTTTGAGTAACGCTAATATTTTTTTTCTGTAATTCGTTTGGATTTAAAAGCCATTTTTGTTGATGTAACCACATTTGTGGCACTTTCTTTATGAACCAAAATAACAAAATAAATAAAAATCAACATTTGTTTCTTACATCACCAAGAAAAAAATAGAAACTAAAACTAGGAGTTCACGAAATTGGATTTTTGTCATTATCAGATGTCTGAACTGGTTATTGCCAATACTGCTTTAGACATGACCTTATTTGTATAAGTATGAGCTGCAGAACAAAACATTTAAGTCTTTATTTACCCTGATTTTTTTATAAATATGTTTTGTTGATTCACTGTTTAAGTAGCCAGAATTTTATTTTGTCATTTTTTTTTATTATTTCTTCTTTTCACCATTGTTTTGACTTTTTATATTTTATTCCTTAACTTGTATTATTTTATGGCCAAGTGTGCATTAGTTGCCAAGTACATTTTTACTTCATTTCCTGTGCTTGATTTTGTTCACTAACAAGGTAGAAGGAAGGTAAATACTTTTCCAGGACAATTCAAGCTTTTCCAGGACATTTGACTTTTTTTCTCACTTTCCATGTTTTCCATGGAAAATTGGTCAATCATTTTCCAGGTTTTCCAGGACATGTGGGAACCCTGTTTTTAAATGTACCCATGTCATAAGGTGAAGCATTATGGTACATTCTTATATTTAGCTGATGTTTCTTCCGATATATCAGCTGTAAATAACTGCAAAAATCAAATATTGGCAGATACAGATACTTAACTTTTAAGGCCAATATCTGCCAATAACAATATCATACCAATAATACTGTGCATCCCTTGCATCTTATTGGTTTGATTGCTTTTTAATTTGCCTTACATCTGTTAAATATCAAAAAATTGTCAGTTTTTAAGCCTCTCCAAGAAGTTTCCCTGTAAATCATAATTTCATCAGAACCCATCTTTTAGGCAATAACAGCCTTGTTATTACTTTGAGAAGCATAGTTTGCAATATGATTTTTATAATACCAGAAGAAAAATTAAAACTGATTTGTGTAAAATGATACAGGCACAACTAAAACACTTCAACCAATGAAAAAAGGAAAAGTGGAAAACGGCTTAATTTACCCCCCAAACTAAAGACATTTTTAATACCAACTTATGAGTTTTGTTACCTTACTTAGAACTATTTAAGACATTTAATATTGGTAAAAAAATGCTTCAAATGATATTAAACATTTAAAGCAGCTACCATAGCTTCATATATATCAGCAAAGCTTGTGGAGTTTTGAATTTAATTTAAAAGCACAAGATCCAGAAACAAGCCAATTTTCTTTCAACAGGTGGTTGAATTACTGTTTCACATCCTTATAAACAAATTAAGCTTGTTTTTAAAACAGCCCAAAGACTCATGAAACAGTTTCCAATTTCAAATCTTTTTATTAATCCAAAAAGTACAGTTTATGCCACCAGAGCAGAGGCTGTTGAGGACTCGCTGCAAACAGAAAGAGAAACAACGTTAGAGGGCGCACTGCTAAAAAACAACATGCAATATAACTCCTATCAACAGGACAGTAAGAGACAACCTATCATTACAGAAAAATATGGAAATAACAATACACTTGTGTTAAGAGTAGATATATGCAGGCGTAACAGTTCATCCTGGGGTCTAAATAAAAGACCTTGAATGGACACAGATGTAAATACTGAACATTTTGGTCCTTTTGTTCGAAGGGGACTGGCAGAGGTGGCACCGTGTAGCCACTCTGCTAATTTACCTCCAGTTTCTCTAGCACAACAGAAATATCACTACTCTCAATAAAACAAAGAGCAGGACAATGAATTGTGCATTTTTACACTCAAAAGCCTTTGTGGATGCTGTTAAAGTGATAACTACACTGATTTGAAGACATTTGGCTGTTTAAACCAAAGAGACTTTACGACCATTTGAGAATATTTTAAATATTTACAAGATTCAAGTTCCGATCCTTCCTCTAAAACAGCCTGGCAGTCAAACCACTAAACCATATGCTTAACCAAATAAGTGAAGTGAAACATGAGAAATAAAGTGTGAGGCAGATCAGATACGTACTACTTCCAGTTGGGGGCCAGTACTCTCTTGGTCTTGTAGTAGCGGGCCAGCCTGTGGATCCTGCTCTCGATGAGAATCAGGCGGAATTTGGCATCTTTGTCCTTTAAAAACAAGAACGAGTCAAACATTGAAGGTTAAAACTTGTCATTAGTCACATGGAACTCAGATTTCTGTCATGCATCTTTTTTTTTGTACAATCTGACTTGAAAACAAGCAAAAACATAAATGACTATCTTCCATGAGCTTCTCGATTTACTGCCCAAGACTCAAAACTTGAAATCTGTCTTAATAATCTCCAGTAACAGCTGCTAAACTAACTGTGCATCTCCCAATTGTGGTGCCAGTTTGCCAGACCTCTACCCAGTTTTTAAATTTTCCATATTAGATCATCTGATACTTTCTAATCTACAACCTCCACAACATTGAAGTTCTACTTTAATACTACACTGTGACAGAACATGAAGCACCTGATGCTAAAATAGTGTAAAGTTAAGCCGAGTTTAGCTGGTACCACATATGGAGCAGCACAATGAATGATATTCCAAATACTTATTGTCATTTTGGAGTTCCAGTACAGTTTTATAAGTCAAATTTGAGACTTTAAGGACTTTTATAGAACCTAAGAAAAACTCAAAACCATTTTGACACAGCAGAAGAAATGACAATCACCAAAGGTGTGCAACTTTGATATTCTTAAATAATCAATATACAAAAAATAACAGGACAAAGGCTAATTTTCTGATAAATGAATTGCTTCAAGAAAAAAACAGGACTCTCATCTCACAGTTAAGTCATCCAACAATTAATAGTCAACAGCCCAGAAACTGAGGTTCTGAAGATTTATTTAAACATATGTACACTGACATGTACCTGAAGGAAAACCTCAGTGCAAAAACTGTTTAATGCAGGTCTGTAGCTGTGAAGTGATAAATACTCAGAAAAACCAAACACCATCACCATCACTTCAGGTTCATCAGAAAAAGTGCCGTCTACACAATGAGATGTTATTTAACGATGTGGCTCTGGATTTAAACTTCCAAACACCTACTTAAAGACTTATTAGGAATCTGCAGGAACCTCCTTTGACTTCATTTCTCATTCTGCTTGCTCTTACCTTTCTGTTCCTCTCCAGATGCTTCCTGACGGCCACGGCCTTCTTGATGAGGTGGTACAGATCCTCGGGCAGGTCAGGGGCCAGACCCTTGGACTTCAGGATCCTCAGGATCTTGTTGCCGGTAACAAACCGTACCTGGGCCACACCGTGGGAGTCCCTCAGAATCACACCTACACAGGGCAACAGAACGGGCTTTAGGCTCAAACCACAGGCTGCTCCCACACAGTTTGATTTAGACATTTGTCATGTCAGCTTCTTTATAGATATTACTGTTGATCAACTTTTAAACCAAGCTATTCACTTCAAGTTTGGGGATTATCTACTACCTTCATTTCTGATTTGTCGGATAAACTAACAAAGACTCTTAAGGAAACTTTTGTCTTTTATGTCAGCAGCAAAATGCTCCAATGCTTTTATTCTGCCATTATTGAGAGCGTCCTGTCGTTTTGCATCATCTGCTGGTTTGGAAATGAAACAGAAGCTCAGAAAATCCTGAAGGAAAATGATAAGTGTCCAGTAAACAGGCGTCCCATTTGCAAACATGTTCTGCATTTATAACAGATTACGTTAAAAAAGGCATTCAGCATTGTGGATGACTTGATCAGAGATTTCCCCTTGCCCCTTCATTTACACTGTTGCCCTCCAGGTGGCGTTATTGTGCTCCTCTGTTCACCAAAAACATCCAAATTTCTTTTGTTCCACAAGGGATTACAGTTCTAAATGAACAATGAGAAACAGTTTAATAGGTCCAGCTGGTCTAGACCCACCTGCTTGTCCACCACAGGGTTTTCTTTGCTTTTCTCCTCTGTGTGAGAGCAGTGAATGAGTTTCTAGTGATGCTGATGTGTTTTTATTTGTTTACTTTTAACACTGGATCAGTGTTGACACTGTATTTTGTTGCCAATTGTCTGTGACTCCTGCCACACCCAAATTTCCTTACAGGGACATATAAATAAACGAACTGAAAAGGTTTCAAAAGAAATAAAAAATTTGGCTAAGTTCATTACTCACCGAGTAAGATTAGCAGTAAACATGGTCAACAACCAAGATTTGCATTCAGGTTTAAAAATGATTAACAAGAAATTCAGATACCCGTACTAAATATTCAATATTTCCTGCTGGTTTGATTTATTATCTGTCACTTTGTTCCGGTGTTTTCTGTGAATCTTTCTGGATAAACTCTGTTACAGAAATATGATGATTTCTTTGCATAAAAGAAGGATCCATGAACAACAGAAGCTTAACACATTTCTCACGTTGGGCAGCATCTTGTTAAATGACTTGGTACTGAAGGTGTTGATTGTTACCCTGGGAATCTTGGTAAAAATGTTGGCACACAGATTAAAAGTCTTCGTACAGCAACAACAGCTGAATGAATCTGTCTGTGCAGAGACTGTAGTCCTGGTCCTGGACTGCCCAGGTCCAAATCCTGCCAATGGCTTCTCTATGGCCTGTAATTCCACTCTAATTCATTCTACATCAAGAGGAATTAAATCCCCACAAATCACTCCAGTTTACTTGTGTGAAGGCAGACAAACAAATACATCTGGCAATCAAGTGTATTTTAATCTACAACCCATTATCAACCTCAACTAGGGCTGGGCAATAGGACCCAAAATTAAATCTCTAATTTTTTTCAGCAAATACTTTCACAAAGAGATATGATTTAATTTGATATTTACCCTCTCAAAAAAAAAAATACTCCAAGTGACATAAAAATTACATGAATCAAGTTTTGCCTTTGTTATCAAAATGTCCCAAAACTAAACAGACTTCCCTCATAGTTAAAATGCATGCTGTAATTTTCATCTTCATGTAGTTCAAACTTAGGCAGGCTTGTCTACATGAAGACTGAAGGCTGAACTATTTTTACAGCACATTAACATGGAGCTTTCTCATCAAGATATACTCATGTTAAGAACAAAACCTGAAAAGACCTACCACCATGAAAACCTTACATTTTCCGTATTAATATTTTCAAACATTGCAACAGCTTATAATTGAAGCTGGTTGAGAAAATTTTGATTTTTTTATTTTTCAATCTTCTGCAGAAAACACGAATTAATCAATTTAATTGATATATATTGACTAGCCCCAACTTCTACATCTAACTTTTCTGAATTGCTAAAAAATCATAATATATAAAGACTATGGCACATAGAAAATGACAAAACTCTTTAGTTTTCAAAGTTTCACTATTATATATTTGGACTTTGTCTTTAAATCCTGTACTGCAGGGTACTACGAATCAAGATTTTAGCAGACTTTCCTAGGCCTCTTTCTGAAGACGGACAGAGATAAAGATATTTTTATGAAGCTTACAGGCTTACGCTGATCTGCAAATCTCTGCAAGTCACTCTGAAGCTTCTACATCTGTTCACACTTATAACTTAAGATTCTTGTCAATTATGTTTCAGGGATTATCAACTACATCTGTACAAGGGACAGTTGTTTTGATTGACAGATGTTAGAGGGGCCTGACTGTAAAACGAATTAATATAATTATTTTGGCTTAACAAACATTAATTTCATTTTACCCCAATTTTCTGTACTTTAGACTTCAGAGGTGAGATCAGTCCCCATCATCAATACTTCTGCAATGGGATGTGAAGCAATTAATATTTTGGCTCCTTTCTGGAATCAGTCACTGGATTTGATTCAATATGCTCGTTCCTCTAGTTAAACACGGACTAAAAATGGATGCCAGATGAAACACGACATAATACTTAAGTGTTTTAAGCCCTTTAGTTTTGGGGTTTGTTTTCATAATTATTTGGGTGTAATAACAAAACGATGCCCTGAAAAGCTTGACAGACTTTGCTTCCTCATATTTCCTGAATCTGACAATATTCCAGGGGCCTGACTGAAAGCTGTGGAGGGCCTGTTGAGATTCAATTTGTCAAACAGATGGCTTTGTCAGAACATCAACTCGATGTACCTAAACTGGGTCTACATTATCCTCACATACAACCTTAAAAACACAATTTATTTCTGCGTGATAAACTCAGGGCATGTCATCAATCATACCAAAAAGACTAAGCATTAACCATTCTAAATGCACATGCACATTTAAGGGCATAAATATATAACATTTAAGGACATACTTATTTGATATAATACTTTAGGACATAGATATATAACATTTAACGACATAAATGTCCAACACTCACCGATCTGAGAGGGGGTCAGACCCTTTTTGGCCAGCTTGAAGATCTGCTCTTTAACATCATCAGATGTGAGCTTCAGCCACTGAGAGAGAGGATTAAATATTACAGGCAGAAGCAGGACAGTCATGTTTCCAGAACATTCTGAGAGCAAGTTAAATGAGTTTAAATGATGATTAAAGGAGTTTTAATGATGGTTGTGATACTCACAGTGGGAACACTGCGCCTGTAAGGCAGAGCTGACTGGGACAAGCCCTTTCTGTGGGACAGAGACATCGACTGTCAGAATAATAACAGGTAATCATGTCACCATAATCCAGACATGATGAGAATAATAATATCCAGATTATCGTCAACAGACAGGTTACAGGAGGCTAATATTAGCAGCATAGACCTGACTCCTCATACCGTTAGAGGACAAACCCAAATCTGAAACTGATATTCTTTAACCTTTAAGATTAACTACGTTTGGTCTGTAAGGAGAAAGCTGTTGTCCATGTCTGAGCTTTAATCTGATCATTATGATCCATGGTGTGCAGCCATCGGTAGAGGCTGAAGCTAAAGCTAACTAGCAGCAGACGGATGTCGCCCTGAGTCTGTGTGTTTAAGTCTTATTTTCTCCGCTCTCTGTTGAATCAAGACTTTAATTCTGGTCCTCATTCATTAAAAACATGTTTAGAAGCTTCACGAAGCCTATTTAACCGACCCACACGCGCACATTTTACAGTTTTATCGGTAAAAAGGGAGCTCACCCGGGAGCGTGCATGCGACCCATGATGGCGGTTGAGGAAGAGAGGCCGCACACGCGACAGAGAATGGTAATCTGCGCCTGCGTCGGATGTGACGCAATGACGTACAGCAGGGCTCTACTGACGCTGCCCGCACTGAGCCGTGGAGGAGAGACATTAGGAATTTAATTCGAATATTCGGACTAAGCCACAACTGAAAACTTAAACTTCATCTAAATGAAAATGACTTCATCCAATTTTCCAGTAATAAACTGGGACGTCCTTTGGGTTAAACTGGATTAAAATATCAGTTTGTTTGGATGGTGTGTGTTAGTAGAGAATCCAATAAACTATGTGTGATAGTAATGCTATAATATCACCACCTGCACCACATATATATATATATATATATATATATATATATATATATAGAGAGAGAGAGAGAGAGAGAGAGAGAGAGAGAGAGAGAGAGAGATATGGATAGACAATGCTTAACAAGTTTGTTAGATCATTACCCAGCGTGAGGTTTAAGACACATTTGCCTTAAATCAACAGCATTAATCACCAAAATCATTTACTTTTGTTTCAGTAATGGTTGATACAACAGTATGTAGAAGTTCTTTCACTGAAATGTGTTTTTGAGCTAAAATATAATTATTTTTACCCATGAATTTTCAAATTTACTATTTCACCAAAAAGAAGAAAAATTTGTAAAACATGTTTCTTGAGTAAGATGTCAAATTAATATTTACTGTTATTTATTTTCATTCTTGAACAGATAAATTAGTTTTACAGGTTGAATGTTCTGCTCTATTAATTTCAGACTCCTAAGAGGGGCGGGTGGGTGGCTGTAACTCGGGTATAAAAAGGTGAATTCAGATAAATTCTTAATTTCTGTTCAAAATGGAAAAACCTGAAGATCTCACTGAAAATGAAAGAGTCCTAATAACAGCTCTTCATGATGCTGCATGGTGTTCTTGTTTTTAGGATAGGTCATCGAATAAATTTGTTAAGGACGGTGTATACAGTACATATAAACAGTATATACTATACACACACACACACACATATATACGCACACATAATGATTTTTTTATTCAAGGGTTTAAATTAGACTTTTTAGGTATGTTATGCGGATTTAGAATGGATTATTGTGAAGTAATGGTTTATTAAATGTAATTTTTATGTATTAAATGTATTCATCTATACATTGATTTATCAATTTTTCTGTTAATATATTGACAACCAATCTATCTGTCATCCATTGATCTATCTACTGACTGATCCATCTATTTATCATCACATCCACGAATTTCATCTTTGATCAATTGATCAATCAATCAGTTCATCTATCATTTCATCTACTAATCAGTCCATCATCTATTAATGGACTTATCAAACCATCCATTAACTCATCTACAAATCAATCTCCCAATGAAAACACTTGTTGATTAATAAATCCATCAATTTATTTGCAGATTTATCTATCAATACATCCGCTGATCCATTTATTAACCAAATCATCTGTAATCAGTCTATTTTACGATCTCATAATCAATTCATCCATTTGTTGGTTGAGAAATTCATTGATCTATCATTTATCTAAAAATCTATCTATCAATTTTTCCATCCATTTAAGTTTCAATCCTGCATTCAGCCTTTAGTCCATCTACACATACAATATTTCAGAGAGACGAGGTGCGACTCCATGTTTGTTCCAAAAACATTTAATTTGCTTGTGGACAGAGGGATTACAGTACACACTGATCCATTTGAGTTACAGGTCACCAATTAAAGAATAAATAACTGGCCATGTTAATGCAAACTCTGCTCCTTTGTACAGTCACTAAAAAGAGAGGATCAAGTCAAAATATTCATAGTGTGAGTGTTCATGGTTGATCACAGAAGTCTCGTAGATCTCATAAAAAAAACTTTCAGATAAATTCTTCTTAATTATTAAACATGAACAAGTTTAAAGTTAGCGAGTGGAAGAAGAAGTAGCTGATCTTTGCACAGGATCTTGTTCCCTTTTTGTAAAAATATTTAAAGATTAATTTACTCTGCGGCTCCAATCGATCCCTCAACATTTGGATCTGCTCTCACTTAAATATCATCGGGCCAGGCTGATCTGGACTTCACTGGCAGTTAAATTTCAATATTTAACCCAGTTTTTGTGTTCTTTTGTGAATCTAGGCACTGGAACAGCCTCACATCCAGACTCCTTAGTCCATATACTGCACTGAGAGCAGTCGGAGCTCTCTTTGGAGGTCACCATCAGCTGTAGGAGGCCGCTGTGACCTCTTCATCCAGAGAGCAGGCATGAGCATGTCGAAGCTTAAGGTACGAACTCCCCTTTAAGGCGTGCTGAGTGAAAACAGTCAAGTAATACCACAAGAGAGACCTGGAAGTGTGCATTTAGTGGCAGTCCATCTTAACAAAACCACCTGCTCTGGAAGAACAAACGTTATAGCTTTACAGAATATAGATTTTTATTCAATAAGGACATTTCAGATCATTAATAAAATATATTTCTATCTCACATTAAGGCCAGAAAAGGCCATTAAAGGCCATTAAAGATTGTGAGCACAAACAAAGGCACCCTGTTCAGCTCCCTGACTCAGGAGAGGGGTTCGATTTGCCCTTTTGTTACTTTTGGCACTTTATCGGGGAATCAGATGATGCTCGTCCACAGAGTGCTGCCGGCTCGACTACACTCGCCCATGTCACTGTTACATAAACAGCTCATGCTGGAACTATAACTAAAACTATAAAATAAGGCATTTTTGAATTTACTCCATCATCTGTTATTACTGCAGTGAAAACCAAAGGTCACCAGATAACACGGTCACTGTTAAATCTGTAACACTAGGTCACATCCAAAAAGGCAGCAGGTTTGGTAACACCGGCTGTCGGCACTAAATCAAGTAATTCACTGATAAAATAAAAACTTTTACTGATTAACGCGTCATGTTTGTATTATGTTTGTTCTTCAGCACAGACCAGGGCTGACAATCATATTCTTTACACAGATGTCATCTCTTAACAAGCACCAACTGATTCTCACTTAAACTACTTTTTAAAATGACTATTAAAAGAAGGATGAGGACAGAAAGAAAAATCACTGAAAGTCTCCAGTTAACACAATCACCATTTGAACCATAACACTGCCTTATATGTAGCCTGGACCCGTGCAAGGACCGAGATCTGATCACTGAGAAAAGCCTGATGACCACGAAATGAGATGGACCTTCAAAAGATGTCAAGAAACGAGAAGATTGGCAGTTTTGGTTTCCATAGCAACACACATGGCAGCATGACTGAGTCATAAGACCAGCACTGAGAGAATTATCTAAAGAATGCTCTCAGATACTCAAACTTTGCACAAATGTCTATTCAGGTACTCATCACTTGCTTATGAGCACGTCATCTCAGGAGCTATTTGAGGGCTTGTGCAAATTTTCACTCTGCCTGAAAAATGTATTTAAAATATTTTCAAGGTCACAGGTCACAGGTTAAGGCGATATAGTGATTGTGGGCGACAGTGGTGCAGCAGCTTAGTGCTCATGCCTAACAGCAAGAAGGTCGCTGGTTCGAACCCCGAGTCGGTCAGGGCCTTTCTGTTCTCCCCATCTCTGTGTGGGTTCTCTCTGGACACTCTGGCTTCCTCCCACAAACCAATACATGCTTGTTGGGTTAACTGGTGACTCTGAACTGCCCAAATGTGTAAGCGTGAATGCAGTACAGATGAGGTATGGATTCTGATCAAAGCTTTTTTCTGAATTACTTGTAGTACGACGCCCTTATTGAGGGTATTGTTCAGTTATTGTGACTTTGGCCCTCAGAGTGAAAATAACATTCATGTGGCCCATCCCTGCTTTGACACCTGGCTGGTATAAACCTTTGAGGGACTATCAAACTGCAGTGTAGGAGCTCTATTTTGGATGGTAAACTCTGGTTTGCCTCCTTTATGAAAAATCCAATCATGTTTATTAATATCTCAGGTTGACTCACAGCCACAATCGGCCCACCCCTTGTCTATGTTGTAATGGAAAACAAAGCACCTGGTACTCAAAACAAGCCGAGCCGAGCCGAGCCGAGCTGCTGCCACATGTGGAAGAGCACCAGTAAGGTCACTGTTGATGTCTGGATCCTGGTGTGTTGGTCTGGTGTCCACTGCAGAGCAGGAAACCCTGATAACTCCTAATCTTCTATGTAGAAAACACACAAAGAGTAAAAAGATCCCCCTTTCTACTCCTTAAAAATAAACAGTCCATCTATATATACTCTTCTGAAGTAAGCCGTTTGGTCCTCTAATATCAAAATGTACAAAACATTACAGCTCTGTGTTATAGTTTAGGAGAGAGACAGGAGGAGGTGATTGTTTGTCACAGAAACAATCCTGATTAGTTAAAGAGGAGGAGGTGATGAGAGCAGGTTCCTCTCCTGCTCACGTCTGCAGGAGGTTCAGGCTGCTTCATGTCACATGGGAGGAACATCACCGTTTATTCATCAGCGTCCAAGCTTTCTGAAGCTTTCTGAAGCTGCAGCAGAGTCCGGAGGTCTCTGATCAAATATTCAACACATGAATCAGGACTGCTGCATCCTGATGGATGATCCAGAGAAGATCCGTTTGGTTTGTCTAACCTGAAATCAAACTATCAACGCTTAAACCTCAAATTTAAAGACCGAGGATCCTCATAAATAAACCTCACTGCCAGAAACATCAAAGCTCTGGATCATGACGCTATGAGCTGGAAACCAAGGTGAGCAGGATGAGCGAGTGACGCAGCTGCTCTCTGAGGAGGTGGAGTCGCTGTCTTCTGCAGGAGAGGAGGGTTAGAAGTAGGGGACGGCTGTCAGCTTGTACCACTTGACCGTCTCCTTGCTGAGGTCAAAGTCTTTGAGCCTGAGCGTGATGCCGCCCAGGAAGTAGTTCTCACGCAGCGACTCTGCACTGAGCACACTCAGCTGGAGCTCGCGCAGGCCCAGGGTCTCCTTGCTGTAGCCGCTGTACACCAGCTGTGGAGGAAGAAGAGGAGGGAGGTGAAAACCTGAACTACAGCCGTTTTGGATCTTTTAAGACTCATTATTGGACTTTCTGGCTTCATTAGATCAAATAGAACGGCAGATAGTTTTGGAAAGCTTGGGTCAGGGTTGGGAATGAGGCTGGAATAAAACCGGAATACTGAGGATCAGGGAAACACCATCAACATGGGCGACTTGACAAGATTAGGAGGACACACAGGCATGATCACAAGGCCATCAGTGAACTATTTACAGGCTTCATAAAGCACAAAAAAAAATATTTCACAGAATATGCTGAACATGTCTGAATCAAAACTACATGTGCAAGATTACTTGAGCTTTAACTGAGCTGTGTTTTTTTTTTTTTATAGTCATAATTATTATTGTCTGGTACATTTCTTCTTACAGTTACGGTTGCATACAGTCTCTCCAAACTCATCCAAAGATTTTTCGACCAAAGCAGCGACAAAAAAAGTAGCTGGAGATTAATTTGGCTCATAGAAAATGTTTTTTTCTTTTCATTCTACTTTTTAACAAATATTGTGATAATGCCTGTATGATTATTTGCTGGGATAACTGTGAGGTGCAAACCTGATATCCTGACAGGGATGGAGCTTTTCCATTTCACAGTATCTGCTTGTTCTTTCTGGTTTTCCATTTCAGATAGTTTGGTATATTTTTGTGTCACCTCAGGTGAAGTGTGCTGAGCCAAGACTAAAGCATGAAACGGAGACACTGCTGACCTCTGAACTGTCAGAGTATCACCACATAGAGTCGGGAGTAGCTGGCATGGAAATCAAACGCCTCCTGTTGATTGCTCTGTGATACTGAATGACTTCCCAAACTCTCATCTGATCTTGTACCCATCTCTAAAACAAAGCAAGCCTTCTGACTGTTTGAATATTAGTTGCTCTTACTGATACATAGGCACTTAAAAAAGGCAGAAGTATGAAGAGAGAATAATTAAAATAATTATAAGAGTAAAAGTGAGACTTATTAAACTCCTCAAACCGAGAGAGGCCTGCAGCTTTTTGCTTCTATCTCCACATTTCTTGTTGCGGGGTTTCATTCAGCCCTGCCCCTCTTAAAGCTGTTTCGTCACAGTCCACACTGTGATGGAAAAACTGGAGCAGAACCCAGAGAGCCAAGCCGAGGTGAACAGATAGACAAACGGAGGAACCCTGTTGGTGTTCAGCAAATTTCTAAGACATAAAAGTACAGAGCCCAGAAAAGTGTTCACACGTCCCGTGGTCTAATGAGTTTAAGGAGGTCTTTGTGGAGTAACTTCAGGTCTTTAAATTCAGACAATCACTAAGGACTGTTTTCTGACCATCTCATTGAAGGTTGGGTTCCTGGTTTTCCTCGAGATCTTCGTCTTGCGTTTGGAGGTTTTGTGTGGATCTGGAAGTAGGTAGGTTTTCACGTAGGGGTTTGGATCCGTCCCATCTTCAGAAACCTGCAGAAGTTGGAAGGAGATGCAACAAAGAAATGAAACCAAACTCCATAAGGTACTCAAAACATCTTACAAAAAAGTAATAAGGTTATGATTTTGTTCACCAGATCTTTGATGTGCATGACCATGATGAACAGGTTACTGTTTCTGTACGAGATCGACAGCTTCACTTCTCCCTCCACTCGACCTGAGGTTGGACTCAGCGGAGGCTCTGCAACAGTCACACAACGGCTTTTGTTTGCCTCACAAATGTCTTGAATTCAACACGATAATTAAAGTTTAAGCCAAAGTCCTTTGAATAATACATACGTCTTTCATAGCAGCTTGTAAAAACATTAAAAAGTCCATGTGTGGGAGCCCTTCTATGAATTTGGTACTCAGTGGTTATGAAGTGGATATTGTTATCATATCTATCTAAATATCTATCTATCTATCTATCTATATATCTATATATCTATATATCTCTCTCTCTCTCTCTCTCTATATATATATATATATATATATATATATATATATAAATAAATAAATAATAAATATATATATATATATATATATATATATATATATATATATATATATGTATATATATATATATATATATATATATATATATATATATATATATATATATATATATAAATGAATGTAATGTGATAAAGGTTCCAAAGCCAAATGTAATAGGAGGTTATGATGAAAATAAATATGGAAGACATTGCGAATGCTTACACAGTGAATTTTTCTACTGATTAACTATTTTTGTTTATCTTTTTTTTTGTTTATGTGTTTATTTTAGTTAAATGGCTGGTAAGTTTTCTTCACTTTTTATTTTAGTATACTATTTAGTTTTGTTCTCTCTCATTATTTATAACCTTTGTATTGTTGGTGATGTTCTAAAAGGCAATAAAGAGTGAATTAAAAAAAAAAAAAGTCCTGGTGTGTACCTGGTGCTCTGGCCGTGGCGTCCAAACCTTCTGTCTTATCGTCTCGTGCTATTGGATGGAAGAAGGTGTAGACCAGGTCGCACTAGAACCAGAGGACATGTGTGTTTAGTCAATAATATAAAACCTATAAATCATCCTGCTGAGTTATCACGTGCTTGTGTACCTGGTTGACCTCTGCGGAGCTCCTCATCAGGTTGTGGACGTAGTTGTTGAGCTCAAACTTCCTCTTCGCCGCAACCTCTTTAATGTGAGTGCGACCGAGCACCATCTTATTGGGGAAACTAGAGAGGGAGAGAAATGGCTATTACTGCTCCAATAAAACTGATGACATGTCCTGAAACTGCAGAACAACAGCATGGTGCAGGAAGGTTTGATTGATAAGTTCACTGACTTATTTCAAAAATAAAACAAAAGGCAAACGTGCAGACAGAAAAAAGGACATTGGATAAATGCTACACGATGGGAAAGGAGAGAGTGGAAGCTATTTAAGCTCATCCGCTCTCTGTTAATCAGAATCAGAATTTGTATTTATTGCCAAGTACATTTGCACATACAAGAAATCTGACTTGGTAAATTGGTGCAAAAACAATTATCATATAATTAGAATAGGATAAAAATAAGGGTCAGGAGGAATAAAATAAAGTTTAAAAATAAGTAGAATAATGCAAAATTGATTTGGTATGAAAAAATTAATTAAACCGTGAAAAAAACAAATAAACTAGGAAAAAACAAACTACTGATTATAAACAGTTAGTCAATAATCAGCTCCCAGTTTAAATACATATAATCATTTATTAGGTATAATGGTCGAGTATATCTGAGTTTTACTTGGTTGGAGGTGCAAGGGGGTCGGACTCTTTAAATCTGGGACTGTCTTGGCCACCCTGCAGCAGTCCCAGCACAGGTGAGTCTTACCTGGGCAGCTTCCAGAGAGGGAAGAGGATGCTGAGTTTGTTGTGGAGCTCCTGAAACTCGTCAAACGTCCTGAAGACAAACTGGGGCTCGGTCTGACCCTCCCTCATCAGCCTCACCACGTAGGTCTGCTCAGAGAAGACAGCCATCAGGAGTTAGCTCACACTCAGAGACGGCCAATCAGGAGTTAGTTCACACTCGTAGGCGATGAGGAGCAGACAGAGGAGGTGAACTCACGTAGTGTTTGTCGGGGTTGTATCTCTTCTGGAAGGAGAAGATGGAGGCGTGCAGGATGCGCCCGTCCTGCTTCAGAGTGTATGTCTTCGGGGAGAAGGACAGGATGGGCTCGTCGTTGGCAGGCAGGCCGGAGAAGCGAAGCTGGGCGAGGTTGTGGATGAAGAAGTTGAACTTGGTGGCCACGCTGCCCAGACTGGACTCGATCAGCCTGAAGAGTACAGAGGGGGAGGGGCTTCTGTTTGTACGGAAACTCAGAGAGGACACATTTGACATAAACAAAGTCAAGCTTCAACAGGAAGTCCTCTCCTTCATGCTCCTATACTGCCCCCTGGTGGTAGAAGTCTCAAACAGCTAGTGACACACCTGCTCTGTCATTGGTCCATATGTGAGGCTATGTATGGCATGAACCAGCACGAGGACCAGCCGGTGTTATGGTTCAGAGACTGACCGTGTTAATGGGTGACTTATGTGGCATGAACAGCACTAACTGCTGGAGGAGGACAGAGTGATGTCTGCCATAATTCAAGGTGAAATATTTCCAGAGCTGTTGGTGTTTAAGACTTAATTCAAGCTTAAAATGTTGTTATAACTATTAATATGATCTTTTTTTTTAAAGATTGGGGCAGAGATACATCAGTTAGTTTATCTAACTTACTCTGAGTTCATGTTCCCATGTGCAATCACTTTGTAAATGTGTAAAAAATCTTATAGTGTAGTTTTATATTTCTAGTCTTCATATTTATAATAATAAACATACTGTTTTTATACTTAGCCTGTTTTTTAATTTACCATTGCTGTCCCCTTAACTGCTGTAACTCTGCAAATGTCCCCGTGTGGGACGAGTAAAGGTTTTCTTCTATTATTCTACTCTACGCTCTTACCTGGTGAAGAAGATGGTGGCCTCTGCGTCTGTGTTTTGCGGTTGCAGAGCATCAAACACGTACTTCAGGTCCTGAGAGCCGGTCAGCTCGGGGAGGCCAGAGGAGGTCATCTAAAAAAACAAATATATGAAGAAATGATCTTTATCGACTCCTTTATCTATTCCTGCTGAGTCTCTATGAGGAAAAACTTTTTCCCTATGGAGGTTAATAACAGAAGTGTCAAACACATCACTGATATTCAATCCTGTCCTGAATAAATAAATAAATATATATATACAAATATTTCTCTGCACAACTTTTGTGTTTTCACCCACTAATGCTGTGCAGTTAGAATAACTTTGTGAAAAATTTAGCCACAATTCTGTCCATATTCTGACCCCTGCTATGATTTTTGACTTCTTTGTTGTGATTTCTGCTGACTGCCTCGGGTGAGAGTGTGATGTCCTTGATCCATAAAGCATGCAAGGACAAAGTGGTACGAACTGATAAGAAAAAAAAAACTAAGGATATAGACTCTTTGAGGGAGTTTGAGGGAGTAGAAAATATTTTTAAAAATCAAGGAAAAGATAATGAAAGCAGAAAAATACAAGGGGAGGAGCCTGTTGCACGATGCTGAATCATAAATTAAGGGTTTATTTTGGAGTTTTATGCAAACAGGACAGAAGAAGACACTTCAACATGCTGCTCTGGACTTTTTGTAATTTGTGTGTTTTTGTCAATATTTTCTCAAAATGTAGACACCAGAAATATCCAATTTATTAGGAAATAATCAACATATCTATCAAAACTATCCTTTAGCTTTGCCCAACTCCAAGTTTCACAGCAGATATTTAAAAAGCAGGATTTTAACTTAATGCAAACAAAACAAAAATTAAGGGGATTTTTAAATATATTGTCAATTTCAGGCAAAAAGCTAACATCTCCAAAATCGCTTCTATTAGAAAATAAAAAGCTATAGTTATTCTAAATAAGCCTAAACTGTATTGTCATAATTGGTGCTTGTTTTCACTCTTTGATTAGTTTATTATTTATAAAACCTACTCACAGACATGGACATGAACCAAAAGCACTGATTAAGGGAACAAAATTAAATTAATTTAATGGAGATCCGAGGTTTCTGCCTGAGAGATGCCCCTCACCAGTGACAGCAGGTTGAGGAAAAGCCCGGAGTGTTTGCGGATGAGGTTGTATGCCTGACAGCACAAGTCCACAAAGAGCTGGAAGCGACTGGTGGGACGCTCGCCACCATTTATGACATACGCCATGTCGGAGGTCAGGACGAACGGCGCCCGGTCCCTGATGGAAGAAGAGGGGACGATCAGACCTGATGTCTAAGGCGGCGGGGGGGGGTAGAGGTTATTTGGACACTTGCCTCTTAAAGCTGCCGAACATCTGAGCGTGTCCCAGGAACTTTCCGAAGTCGATGTGGAACATGTGACCCGTGGATCGCAGCATGATGTTGTCGTTGTGGCGGTCGCAGATGCCGAGGACGTAGGTCGCCACGCAGCAACCGGCACACGAGTAGATGAAGTTTTCTGACGCCTGTGGAGACGAAGATGAGAGACAAAGACGATTTCAGGCATGAATCACCCAATATTCTGAAGTACAATCATTTCTGATAATATTTAGTTACCATTTTTGCTCCAGCACTGCGTTGACCTCTAAAATATATTTTTTGTTTGTTAGCCTTTGTTTTATGTCACATTTTATCGTCAGTATTCTGTTTTATTTTCTGTGGGTCTCATTGATTCTCCTGATAAATGCTCCCATCTGACGCCTTTATTTTACTCTGAAGTATTTTGTGAATCACTCTGGATTATCTTTTGCAGAAACATGCTTAACAAATTGTCTATAATTATTTTAAACTTCCTGGATAAAAACTTACACCAGGATTTCTTCGACTGTTTAGCAGGTTTTCAACAATGGAGCAACAAAACTCAGAGTTCATCAGCTGTAAAAGTGTTTTTTCTGCTGACAAGTTTATTTCTGCGTCCCGTTGAAGTTCAGAGTCAAACTTTGGGCTGTAGATTCTCAGGTCAAAGGTCAGGAGTGTGGAGTTAAGTTTCACGTTTATTGATGTCAAAGGTCATAAAGTTCTACAGCTGCTGTAAACTTGAGTCTTCACTGAGTCAGAGTGAAGTTACGGCTCTAACATCTGAATTCTACCTTCTCGTACTCGTCCTCAGCAGGGTTGTACTTCCGCAGCCACTCAGCCAGAGGTTTGTCCTTGAAGGATCCGGTGACGCCGTACTCCACCTGGATCTTCCTCAGGGTGTCAGAGGAAGGCACCAGCTCCACCATGCCTGAAACACATGAGACTTTTATCAGTGCAAAAAAAGAGAGGCATTGTTATGGAGCAGACTGTACTTTCAAGCCAGAGGTGGGAAACTGGTGGACCGGGGACCACATGCAGCCCTGCTGCTCCCTTAATGTCATTTTCATGAATCAAAAACTGAACAAACATGAGAAAAATTTAAATAACTGACATGAAAACAGACGTCTTTATAAGAAAATAGGGCAGCATCTCTGTGCAGCTGTTTCTGTAAACTCATTTATCTGCACTAATTGATGCATTTGTGAAGGAAGATATACTTCTATATTCAGTAAATTTTCTGCCACTAGCTTTGGAAAAACAGCCACAACTGGTTTGAATTTAGTGCCGAGCACATTAGATCATCTGCATCTGAGTTTGAATAAACATGTTTTGACCATTTGTTGAATTATAAGAAACTGCAGCTGCAATGAACTGACTGTCCTGCAATGTGCAATATTTGGAAGAGACAAGACAAGACCAGTGAACTGTCATTATGTGAAAACAGTCCTGTGCTGCTGCCCCTGCCCCATCGACCAATAACATGCAAAGACTGAATGAACCAGCCTAAAAGTGCACCAGCCCCTGATGGATACGACCATCACTTTGTTTTCACATAATCCTGGGCTAACCACGGCATTAATGCTTATTCTCCTTACAGGTAAATCAGTCGTGATCCTGCCTTAGACCTTACCTTTGTCCTTCCCAGTGGAGATGCATTTGAAGTTGACAATGCGGAGGTCAAGTCCCTCCTGCAGCCAGATTCTGTCCATGATGCGGATCATCTGAAGAGCCAACATGTCCTGCCTCAGGTCCTCTCCAACCTGATTCAAAGAAAAAACATGAAAAGTAGGACTAACAGCCTAAGAGACAGTTTTTATCCATATCCATCCAAATGTGCAATCAGTACTGTGGGCAATAATGAAATATTTACATCATATATTTATATTTATAATTTTAAACAGCTGGATGAGTGTTCAATGTGTTCTTTCCTAAATGTGTTTTCAATGTTTCTTTAATTGTTCTGCACTGATGGTAGATAACTCAAAATAATTTTGTTGTATGTACTGCATGCAATGACAGTAAAGGTTATTCTCTTCTAATCCATTCTTGATTCAAACAGGAGGACATCAGAAAAATATCTGAAGGGTAAAATGGATTTTAACCCTAAACAGATTTTACTTCAGCCACCAGGGGGCGCAAGGTTCAGCTGAGAGGCACATAAACAACAGTGAGGACTACAAGCTCTGATGAGAAGAGGTTTAAACTTAAATAAGTCTATTTAAAATCACAAAAGTTCAGGTTTAGTGAAAAATCCTGAGTCATTTTTAGTCTACAGAAGAGTGTGCAGGTATCTCACCTTGAACATCACATTGATCTCTTCACCCAAAGGGTCGGCGTTGACCAGCGCCAGCTTTAAGGGAACTGCGTTGGAGTTGAAGAAGGAGCACGCCTACAAACACAAATAGATAATTTTACCCTCAACACCACAGTAAACTACAGTTTTATCTTTACAGCAGGACACCTGTATTTGAGCTTTTATCTCACTAATGTCTTTAGCATCATCTTTCTGGGAGTGTTTCGGGGAGTTTTTCTTACAAAGAAATCTCTCCTTGGTTTGGTTCGGTCCTGCCTATGATCTCTTCTGCAGAGATCGAAGAGCACCAATGCCTAGAACTGAAAATGTCTGAACTGGTTTCACAAAGCTTTTTGTTCCACTTTACTCACTGGGCAGCGAGAATCCTATGAGCAATGCCTGTGTTTGAGTGTTATTGTCCTCAAAACTGTCCTCTTCCACTGTCAAAATGTTGAATTCTTTTCCATATTTATTCCATAACTATTGTCTTCAGGCTGTAAAATAACATACCTATGGTTCCTTTTTTTCCTGTAAATACATACAGATATATTATCACGCACTTTCTATATACAACAGTCTACTGCATTCTGGATTGGATGCCAAACGACTTTTCGTTACTCTGTACTTGTGCATGTATAATGACCAATTTGAATCCTATCCTATTGTCTGTAGTTTACTGCCTTAAACTTTTTCTTGAATTTGTGTTTCTTATGATGTGTGCTGCTGACCTCTTGACCAGGTTGCCCTCGTGAATGAGATCCTGATCTCAGTGGGAATTATCTGGTTAAATAAAACTAAATAAAAGGACGTGGTCCTGGTTCTGGCTTCATAGACAACAGCCTGCTGGACCTCCTCGCTGACACAATCTCCACCCATTACTTTTGAGACGATAACAAAAGCACCCGTGTGTTACCTTGATGTTCAGCTCCTTGGCCACCAGGCTGGGGCTCAGCGGCAGTCTGCAGGAGTTCCTCTGGAAGAAGTTCTGAACGTTCTCCAGTCCCTCCTGAAGAGCCACCTGAACACAAAAACACACATACAGCTTCAATAACCACACATACATTCACAACACTGCTGTGAGATGCAGTCTCCACTTTCACCTGCCGCGTGGAGCCCCCGGCCTGTCGGACCCTCTCGGCGACGGCGCCCAGCAGGGTCACGAGGTTGGTCTGTTTGTCAAGCTCCGCCCTCAGCTTGGCGCCGCACAGGCACAGCAGGGCCCCCAGCACCCGCTCATAACGCTGACCCCAGGCCGGGTCCTGCACGGCGTCCTTCAGCAGCCTGCGGACATCACGGGGCATAAGGGACGGATTTAAAGACATGATACATACAAGTCATGTGACCTAAAGAGAGGCTCGAAGATTTGGATTTAATTCGTCCAGTATTTTCATATTTCCAACTGATGCTGATGATGTTCGGTGAAGTATTTCATTACTTGGTTTTGTACTGTTGTATGGATTTGTTTGGCATTGTTCTGTCTGTAATTATTGAGTTTTTCTGTTTCTTTTAACAGTATATTTACTTTCGTTTTTTTATGTCTTTAAAGGCCCAACTAGCGACAGGCATTCCAGATTAGCTCAGGCTATAAATGCTGTAATGTGTGGCAACATTCTCTTGCTTCATGCTGTCCCTCTACAAATAAACATTAAATTAAAAAAAAGAACAAAATAATATTTATTCTAAAGCAAATGTGAGTCTTATCAACAGGATCATCCTGCAAAACACATAAAAATATCTTAACATGTTCAACTTCCTCTGAAAATGTTTGTATTATTTAACTAAGTTCCATTCCTCCTGCATAATTCTTGGCAATCACGTCTGAAAGGGATCAAACTGATCCTGATTTTGGATTAAAAAAATTGTCACAACCCTTTTTGGGCAAACTGCAGGTTTGTCTAGAAAACAGGATTGAAGTGGCTTTTTGATTTGATATTTTCATCATCATTTTATATTTTGAACAACAAATTTAAAGATCTAACTCCATATCATGCCTTCATCCCTGCTGGATCCCTTTAAACGAGCTGCTCCAAGTGATCCAGAAATATAACAACAGGTCAAAACAGCGATGGTGATCAGCCAGGGCATAACGCCGTGCTGCCGCCGAAGGAAATGAGGAGAGGAGACAGCGACCAAGGAGTTGAACACACAACCCCGAGGCACAATGAGAGCGAGGCCCGTCTTGCTCGCACCATCCGGAGGGTGGAGCATGAGCATGTGCAATAGGCCATAAAAGATAGAGACCTACGCCTGGGCAGGACGAAGCTGAAGGCCTGTAGTGGTCCGAGCAAATCAATCGCCTGAACTGGGTACAGGGGCAAAAGACTGAGTGAAGAGTTTTTTTGGTAAAGCCAAAGATTCACAGACGCATGGTTATAAGCTGAGCTCTCACTGTTCAGACCTCATCAGATTCTCCTCAGATGTTAAAGCACCATAAAGACTCCTGGTCTCACCAGTAGAGGTAGTGGGCAATGTTGATGTTTCCTTGAGCTCTGGACAGCAGGAACATGACCAAGGAGTTCTTCAGGTGACACTCAAACTTCAACGCCTGGAGAGAAAAGAAACAGAATATTGAGTCTAAAAAGAAAAATGGAGGATGTGCTGAGTAACAGGACGAGTGAACATGTTTAAATGAATTACTGACAAAAAAAAACAACTAAATGAATGTTATTTAAATGTGGCTGCAGGCCTCCACAATCACTGAAGTAGAGAAGTATTCATTTACACAATAAACTGTAAAAGGCATATTAGGTGTACTACACAATAAAAGAGCAAAACAAAATGTCCATTAGTCTCAATAATTTTCAGGTTTACCTGCACTAACTGAGGCAGGTAGTCAGCGAGCTCGTCATCGCTGCTCTTCTCGATCCAGCTGACGGCCACACCTCTCACCTCCGTGTCTGCAAACCTGAGCACACAAACAGACAGAAATACACAAAATAAAGCCAAAAATGTAGAGTTTCTATCAAACTCACTAAAGGCAGCATGGCATGGGTGCACACATTGAGATGTTAAAGCGATTTGTTGATCAGCCCTCATTTTGGGAACATGTTGCAATTCTAAGTTCACACAGTGAGTTTGGATTTCTCTGCTAGTTTTGGTGATAAAAAATGTACAATTATTGCGTGTCAAGGACTTTTTGTTGTTGTTGGATCACCACAGATATCACAAAAAATATGAAAATATATACAGCGTAGTATTCGGCTTTTATTGTCCAGTGTAGGGCAGTGTTAATTTTGTTGACTAATTATTTTCGTCATAGTTTTCGTCAACAACCTCTTTTCCCCTGACGAAAACTAGACTCTAACTAAATAACACAGGTGCAGGTGGACAAAAACTAAAACTAAATTAACTGACATTTTTGTCAACAAATAAAAACTAGACTAAAATGTCTGACAGAGACTTAATCCAATCAGACCTAATTTGGTCATGTAGAAAGTAGGGACAAGTTAGGAATATATCCATCACAGCTACTTTGGTTGTGTGGAAAGGTTGGATGAGTTAAGAGGGACATCGAATTTGGATGACTAAATTATGACTAAAACTAAAAGATATTTTAGGCAAAAGACTAAAAGTAAATCAAAAAGTGCTGTCAGAATTAACACTGGCGTAGGGTTGTATATTGAATTTAATCGTCTCGGCAGCATCTCATCACACAGGCGATAACTTGAGGTTCATACTTCGAGTCGAGCATCTCCAGCGCGGTGACGGGGGGCAGCGGGGGCCAGTGGTGCAGCAGGGAGTGGATGTGTGCGATGCTGGCCCAGTCCCAGCTGGGAACACTGGCCAGCACCTTGGGGAGGCTGCTGTGGTGGTCCCTCCGGACATGGAGCCAGTGGTCCCACAGGAGCTGGTGATCGGCTCGCTTCAGCCTGGAGACGCAACAGAAACACAGGACAGGGGGTTAGATCTGTGAAATGAATGTAAAAACAAAGTGAGCAGCCCTGAAGGAGAAGGTTTTACTAGTATTGCATTGAGATTCTTTTATTTTACTTTCTGCTAAATCGAACTAACTTGATCATTTTACCTTTAAAAAATAACACCATATCTGTGACAGCATACTGGTCAGTTGGGAGGTTGTTTTCTACTTTCTGAGATGAACCCTGTGTCTCAACAGTACAACCAGCTGAACGGAAGAGTTGGTTCAGTGATTATTTGAATATTTATCACTTTGCTTCTTTTCATCAACACAAGGCCTGTAAAAAGAGAGGACCTGAACTCCTTAAATAAAAGCTGGAAGTCAACATTTCATTCAGTTGTTTGATTTTAAATCCATCCTGTTGGTGAGCAGAAGCAAAATGATAGTTTTGTCTTTGCTCCATAACTGAGACAGAACTCATGCAGAGCCGATGCAACAGGCCTGTGGTATCTGTCCTTCTGTCCTGTCCCGTTGGACTGTGAATGAATTAAACATTAATTCTGCATTAAGGAGATTACACCGTCCTGCACATGTGACATGTCAGTGAAAGTGAAGCTACAGCTCTGGCTGACTTTAGGGGAATGAGTGGACAGAGAGAGCGCTCTGTGTTTCATGGATGTTGGCGGACAGCAGACGTGAGCTAGCATTTAGCAGCAGCTAAAGCAAAGACAGACAGTTATGGAGGAAAAACTTTGGCTGCTCAGTCAGACACATCTTTTCAAATCGACTAAATCCAGCCGATTTTGGGTGGTCTGAGGGAGCGCCAACGATCTGTCAGCCGAGGAGGGAAGAGCAGAAAAATACTGTTTCAGGTGTTTAACTCGACTCATGAGGCCTTTTCAAACTTAAACTGCTGAGAGTCTACAAAAGATTCAGGTAAGAGGAGCCTTAGATCCTCTGAGTGGGACTTTTCTGTGAGTTTGGAGGGTCAGAGGTCAAAGGAGAGGGTCATGACAGAACAAGATCACCCAGAAACAGTGGGGTGACATGAATTATAGATGATAAAGACTGACCCTGAAATATGAATAATCACGGTCTCCATATTGATCAAAATAACCCTGAACATTATCAGAGTAAAATGGAGTCCAAGTAAAGATGGTTTTGTTAATCTGGACTCAAATGGACACCTGTGGACTAGCGGCTATGTCTGCTAAGAGGTGTATTGGCGAGAATCTGCAATACCATATTTCACGATACTAAAGTCAGTGGTATGTATATGAAGGAGTGACTCTGAAACATTTATAAACTTTATTTTGCATCTCAGTGTCAGAAAAAAAATAATAAATGTTTCAGACATGCTAAAGTCAAATGATTGAATATCTGCTGCCAACTAGAGGCCAGAGGCTGCACTACAAACACAAAACAAGCTGAATAATAAAGCATCACAGTATTAAACTAAAAATGTTGCATCACACCCCTAATGTCTCCAAACCCCCTGTGGAGAGGCTGCTAATCTCAATGCAAGTATCCCTCATTTAATTCTGTCCGGTGGATCCCTCCCATCACGTCATTACCCAGTCTCTCTCTCTCCCCCAATTTTTGACTCTTTACTGTCCAGCCTTCAAAATAAAGGCATAAAACAAACCTTAACAAAGCAGGAAAAAATAAAGTTGCACAATTCGAAAACATGTTGATATTTTTCATAGAGGAACTGAAAATAAATAGTTGTTCCAAGTTAGATATCGGCTTCATTTTGTTGTTTCTTTAGGTCTGCAGCTAGCTCAGGCTGGAGGCATGAGTATGGCTAGGGCTGGGCAATGTGGCCAGGCCAGGAAATAAAATCTCTGATTATTCCACACAAAACTTGGTTTCTGATTTTAATCCAGTTTGTCCTTCTCAAAGAAAACCTACAAAAGACTGGAATTATTCTAAATAAATATCGTCTTGATTTTTAATAAATATGTCATAAACTGATTTTCCTCTAAGAGTTAAAGCTGATTTTGGAGGTTACAGGTCTACAGTCAAGGTCATGCATCCTCATGTTAATCTCTTGCTTGTGAACATTTTGACAGATTTTCTTAAACTTCTTTCACAAATGTCCACTCTGACTCCAGAAAATATCAATTTGAATTTTCTACTTTAGAGGTCAATGTCTCAGGGGCTTATATTGATCACTTACTCATGAGATTTCTATGAATCACAAAAATCAGCCTGGTCCATCTTCTCAGCTCATCGTTATACTTCAACACCTTGTGGAGGCATGACTGTGGGATGTCCCAGGCCTCATGTTTGTCCAAAGAAAGTCTGTTTTCCAGATTAGCAACATTAAGACTAAATCCCTCTTTTTAATATTTCATGTCAGGGAGTTTATTTGGACTTTCTTACCTAAGCTGAATCTCCCAAACAGACACCTGAGAGGTCAGAGCTCCTTTTTCATTATAATGTTTTTCACCGCAGTGTTAAAGTGGAATTATTGTCCCACCCAAAGTTAGACGCTCTGCTGCAGATTTTCTCCAGTTTCCTCCTCAGATCAGGATCCAGCTCCTCCACCGGGGGCTCCGGGCTCGGTGCTTCTTTGGGTCCCACGTATAAAACATCCACAGCGGAGTTTGGGAAATCCACCTGAGGGAAACACAGGTATTCAGAGTCTGTATGACAGTTTATCCTTATAAAACATCTCTATGACAACTGGGGGCTCTTTAAAAATGCCTCTCAGCTTCTTTATCTAAAAAAAATCAAAATAAAAGATCGATGGAGTATTTAGTCATATTGCAGCAGGAGGGTGGTTAAAAAAAATCACAGAGGTGCTGTTTTTACTGGGTCACCCTTCTGTTAAATCTGCTTTACTCTGGCTCACATACAGCTCCTGGGGGTCTTCGTGCATTAATTAGTCCTCATTAGCAGCAGCAGCACTTTGTCATTCAAGTCACCATGAACACAAAAAAGAAAAAGAGCTTTACTGTGCAGCTGCTGCTGACCTTTCTAACAATATCCTTTTAAAACAGCCTCTTTGTTTTATATTAGAGCAAAACTTCCATTATTAACTATCACACAAAAGTTAGGACTCAATGTAATATGACTTTTAATCAACGGTCAAAGTAGAGCAAGTTCTTCACCAAAGCTCTGTTAAAGTGTTATAAATTGTTTCTAGACCTTTCTAGAGCTAAAACAGAACACTGACTGCATAGCTATTACCTGAAAAAACTTCACTAATAGGACTGGGCAATGTATCAATTAAATCAATTAATTTGAATTCATTTCTGCAGAGCAATCAATATTTTTTCTTGACTTACTCCCATTTTAATTTTGTTTTAAAATATAAAAACTGAAAATTTACAGTTTTCATGATGGCAGGCACTGTCATGTTTTCAACAAGCACATGTTTAGGCTTGTATTTGTTTTATAAATTACATTACATACTGTTTAAAGAGTTCATGTTAATTTACTATGAAAATAGAACAGCTTTCAGTGTTTATGGAGACAAAACTGCCGACAACATGATCAACATTTTATGATGTGCACTTAAATATATGAGGGTAGTTCTGTTTAGTTTTTGTTTGATATTTTGATAACATAAAGGCAAAACTTGATTCATGTCATTAAAATTGTAAATCGAGTGTTGTGGAAAAAAATCGGGGATTTTATTTCTAGGCCATATCGCCCAGCCCTAGTAACTAATAAACCAATCAACACGGCCCTCACCTGCAGGACTATCCTCTCTGTGGGGATCCTCTTACGGCCGCCTGCAGAGCCCACAGCAGCAGCAGCAGCTCCCTGGGCCGACGTCCACAAACACAACAGCCTGCTCCCTCTGGCAAGGACCCTGCAGATAAAGAGTCAGCGATAAAAAAAGCAATCTTAAGTTTTTGTCCAATCCATTAAAGTGACACTTAGAGCGTTAAATCCAAAAAATGGACACATCAGAATATGTGCATCAACTTTTTTTTTTATATCGATTTATTTACTGCATCAGGTATTTTCCCCAAATCCCTCCTGTTTATATGCAAAAAGAATAGAAGGAGAGAATGTATGTATATATACATATGTGTGTGTGTGTGTGTGTACACATTTGATAGTGATAAGCACACTAAAATAAACAAACAAAAAGGATTTCTATTGTTAAAAAGCACGTCACAAGGTAAATATTTTTCTGTAGTAGCATTCTGGTGAATGTCAATGATAATTAATAACTGATCATTTTGCATTTTTGTTTTGTTTTGTCAGTTTAAATCAAAACGCTCTGTATAAACTCACAGGCTAACTTCAGGAAATAAAATGGAAACCTGGCACCACCTGCTGGGCAGAAGTAAAAACTACAAATCTGAAGCCTGCAAATTGAAAGTACATTATATGACAAAAGATGCAGATTTAAGCTGCATGGGAAATATAATTGAAAATCAAAGTAATAATGGCTTTAATTATGGGAGTTTTGGGTCTAAATGGGCTAATTGCAGAGATGCATGATATTGGATTTTTGCTGATATCCAATATGTCGATATTTCCAAACTTATCATTGCCAATATCTATATTTTTGGGAAGAGTATGAGGTTTCTCCTTTACTAAAACTGACCTGTTTCTCTCTTTATGACAGCATATTTGTGTTAGAAGATAATGTGGACTGAAGAAAACATTTCATTCTCTAACAGAAACTACTGTTTTTAATATGAAAATATTCAGCAATGACAAGGGGACGCATTGAGCTACATGTACATGTTCTGTGGGTATTACAGCCAATATATGAGATATTTATGGCTGATATGTATGGCTAAAATTTCAGCAGAAATTCTGATATCTGCCGATACCAATGTGCCAATAATATTGTGCATCCCTTCCTAATTGTGATTATTTTGACTTAACAGAGCACTGTAGAACAGTTGTAAAAAAATGGAGTTTAATTCTCAAGAATAGATCATGAAATAGGACATTTCCATCAAATGGGATGCCAAAAACAAAAACCCAAAAGCTGGTCTCATGGGTTGGTCTCCAAGCCGATCAGTCTCATAATTTGTCCTGCCCAGCAAGATCCTGAAATGAACTTTTAAGGATTTTTGTGTCGCTAAAGCCATAAACTGAACAGAATGTGTAAACAGAGCTGAGCACTGATGAAAGACTGATCTGTAAAATTATTTTACTGAAGAATATGTTTTTTTCCAGCAATAACAAACTTGATATCCACTCAAAAGTGTGTACATTTTCCTTCTCCTCACCTCCTGAAGTCAAACAGCGGCATGGAGACTTTCCCCAGCATCTCCGGAGCTTTCCTCTGTTTGTTGGAGTCCGGGGAGCCGCTGGCGTTCTGGTTCAGCACGCCGAACAGCGTCAGACTGAGTATAGACTCCAGAGGGAGGACCGCGACGGCTATGGGGAAGTTTATCCTGCAGGAGAAGAGACACGGTCAGAAGGACGAAGCTAGAAGAACTAGGGTGGTCATTACAGCAGATTTTTAGATCTGGATTCAAATTTGGAATAAAATAAATAATATTAACCCTGATGTCAATTCAATGGCAACTAAACAGAAGCACTGCAGTGCAAAAACTCAGATCAAGGCATGTGTGTTTGTCTATTTATCAAGTCAAAAATATCTAAAAGACTTATTCTAATCCACTTTCACTGAACAAGACAGATAAATATCCTACTACAAGGAATAAAAGGCAAAAATAAAGCATTGAATTGTTTGTAAAAAAAAATATCTGCCAGTAAAACAAGCAAAATCTGACTCAGTGAGGGTCTAAAATTCAGGTTTAAAATCTGCTCTGGATAAATAAAAACATTTTAAGACACCGTTTAAGTTAAATATGGCTTGTCTCATTAGCAGATTATTTTACTTATTACAAGCAACTCAGGCCTTATTTTTTGTTAATATATCTTCAAATATGATTTTAATTCAGACATGTCAGGAAATTGTGGCTTAATGTAAGTCTAGGGAGATTTTTCCACTTGAAATTGGACAAATACTCTTATAAAGATCTGAGTTTTTGCAGTTCATGCAATAAACTGCAGCTGATTTCCTGTTTTCATCAGCAAATATGCTACTGAACTCAAATCAATACAACAGCAGCACTCTGGTGCAGTGCTTTTGTGTTTGTGCAGATCAGACACCCTGTCCAGCCATCTTTTCTGACAGCTTTTGGGTTTAATTTTGAGAGAATATCCAACATTTTTTCCCTTTTCTTTGGTCCTTTGCAGTACCATCTATGGTGAAGATGTCAGATTGTACAGCCCTAAAACAGATTTTATGAAGGATCCTGGGTGGTTATTATAGTTTACAATACATAATAAGTAGAATATAGTCTGTGAATAGAGAGGACTCACAGCTCGTCCCATTTGATGTGGTAGAAGAAGCTCTTGTAGGTGCCCACTCTCTTGGACTGGACCGGTTTGAACAGGTTCTTGCCGTTATGGGTGAGGGAACACATCAGGAAGTATTTCTCATAACTGCACCAAGACAACAGAATAGACTTCATATCATCTGATTACAGTCTATTTATTTCCTTTCTTTAATGCTTCTTGTATTTTTACCAGCTACTGCATAAGGCTATTACACAAATAGCTAATCAGCCAATCACATGGCAGCAAGTAAATCCATTTAGGTACACATACATAGTCAAGAGGATCTGCTGAAGATCAAGCTGAGCGTCAGAATGAAGAAGAAAGCTGATTTAAGGGACTTTGAACGTAGTTCAGTCAACAGTATTTCAAAAACTGCTGATCTACTGGGTACCATCTCTATGGTTTACAAAGGATGGTCTGAAAAAGAGAGAATATTCAGCGACAAAAGTACGCAGGAGACCATTTCTGAATGGACAACATGTCAAATCTTGAAGGAGATGGACTTCAGCAGCAGAAGACCACACCTGATGGCACTCCTGTCAGCTAAGAAAAAGACAGTAGAAGGCTACCGTCAGGCTGCTGCTGGTGGTGTGATGTGGGGGACATTTTCTTAGCACACTTTAGGCCCCTTAGTCCCACCTGAGCATGGCTCCCACCTGAGTATTGTTGCTGACCATGTCCATCTCTTTGTGGACCACCTTCTGATGGGGGCTTCAGCAGCTCAAAGCTCAGATCATCTCAAACTGGTTTCCATGAGTTTACTGTACTTCAGTGGCCTCCACAGTCACCAGATCTCAGTCCAATAGAGCACCTTTGGGATGTGGTGGAGCAGGAGATTCTCTGTGTGATGCTGTCATGGAGATATGGACCAACATCTCTGAGGGATGTTTCAGCTCCTTGTTGAGTTAAGACGCTCTGAAGGTGAAGGAAGTCCAACCTGGGACTAGAGAGGTGTACCCAATGAAGTGGCCAGTGAGAGTGTACAAAGACAAGTTCATTTTTAACCACTATAGGCCTGATCTTCTGCTCACTACCATCTGTGTTGCCACCCCCCTGCCAAGACCGGAGCTCCAGATGGACGACACATGAGCCACAACAACGCCAAATACTCGGAGCTCGATGAGAGGGCACGACAGCAACGCCACAACACCACAGAGCTTTTCCTCTGAGCGGGGGAGGACTGCACTCCCCGTGGCCTCGGGTCCGGAGAAGCTACATATTTTTGGATGTGTTTAGGAATGGCTGTCACTGCAGCAATGTTTGGAGCTGGTCTAAAATAGCAGCTTGAGGAGGCCGGGCTGCAGTGAATAGGCCTGTTATTAAGCAGTTCCTGTCTTTATGAGGGAGGCACGGGCTGAGCAGAAAATTACCATGGAGGACAGGACTGCAGGAGACGGGGTTTGAAGCGGATCCATCTTTGAGTCAGGGTTACACTGCCTTATTTGGTTAAGGCCGAGACAGCTGGAATATCTGAATATAATATCAGATGATGCCTCACAGATAAATACTGACGCCTGAGGGCTCCAGTCAGCTCAAAGTACAACTTGTCTTAAAGAAATCCATTAAAAGAAGATCCAAAGACTACCTGCACTATAGCACTTTTCAAACAGCTTGTCGCACAAAGTGCTTTACATAAAAAAGAAATAAAAAATGAAGATAAAAATAATAATTATAATAAAATAAAAAGTAGAAAATTGAATACAATGAAAATACAAGACCCTACCCACCCTCGCTATCCACATCCAGCACACACACAAAGACATTAAGAGGAGACTAGAACAGAAAACAGAATTAGAGGACTGAGGAAACACTATCTTGAATTAAAAATGAGGAAATACAGGAATTTAGACTAAAATGACATAACAATTAAAAAAAAATCATGATGAGAAATGAGATAAAAACTACTACAGGGAAATATAAATAAATAAATAAATAAAATAGTAAAATGACATAGCCAAACACCAAATGCATAATAAAATCTGCTAAAGCAGGATAATGAAAAGAAAACTGATTGACAGAGAAAGAAAAACAATAAATCTGAACTGAAATGGAGAAATACAACAGATTAAGAGGATTACAATACATAAACAATTAAGATGAAATAATAAATATAATCAGCTAAAAGCCAGACTAAAAAGGTAGGTCTTGAGTTTCCTTTTAAAAATATGAACAGTAGCTGCTGCCCTCAGGTCTTCAGGTGGACTGTTCCACAGACGAGGGCCATAATATTAAAACTATGACTCACTGTATGTTTTAGTTCTAACTTCGGGTACTATTAAAAGACCTGAGGACTCTACTGGGTTCACAGGGTAAAAGCAAATTGGATAAATAAAAAGAAGCAAGACCTTTAAGAGATTAAAAAACTAATAAATTACAGGGAGCCGATGCAGAGACTTTAACATTGGTGTGATGTGGGCTCTCCTTCTGCTCTGGCTATGAACTGATACACTGAACAGTGCACTTCAGTTTAAGAGCTTCTACACGTGGGCCACCATCCATGTCAGGGCTTGTCTGAGGTGTCTGCAGAGAACTGATCCTGGTCGCTGATGCGTGATAGAGCAGGGACGGAAAATCTGTCTCAGCTCAGCTGCAGACTGGAGATACAGTCAGGGTGAAACTGGACACTGGCACGGAAACACAAGACCCGTGGAGCAACACAGGAGTGGTTTGTTAGGCAGAAGAAGACAATACGATGTGCTGAGAAGACAACAGCTGGTGGACTCCCCTCTGTCCTGTACTGCTTAGTTAAGATAGATCAAATGATGACAAGCTTGTTCTGGTCACAAATCCATTTTTGACCATCATAATACCCGTTTTACTCGACTCAAGCCAACTCTATAAAGTTCTTTAAGTTCTTACGGCCTTCTGCCTACATCCTTGACCCACCATTCATGCTGAGTAACAGTCACTCCTTCCTGTTCTTAAATAAACCTCAGACAAAGGTGCAGTAAGCGATGGGAACACAAACAAGGCAGCTTGGTGAAACTCATCCATCTGCTCACCTGCTGATCCAGTTGGCCGGGATGCCGTGCAGAGCGAACAGGGTGAACTGAAGGTGGTCAGTGGTTCCAGAAGCTTCTTTGCTGCTTCTTCCCTCCACAGCTTCTCCCTCTGCAGGCTGGGGTATTGGGGTGGAGCTGAAGGAGGTGGACGGGGGGCAGAAGGAGCGCAGGTAGAGTTTGGCCAGGTCATAGACGGCCTGAGTCAGCGAGGACATGCACTCCTCTACAGGGCTGGTGTTACCTGTCAGGGTTTGGTAAAGATCAGGGGGGATTACTCCGGTTTAATGGCTAATGACTGTTTGTTACTTCGATTTCAATGTGCTAAATCTTTTTTATATACAGTATATTCTAAACACTCTGAAAGTTTGTCTTCCAAACTGCTTGAAACTAAACTAAATCCAAGTCAATCTTCTGCAGGATCCAACAGACTAATAACAAATGAACAAACCATTTTAGAAAACACTGGTGAGCATGAAAACTCTCAGCGATTGAACTCCGTTTCTCTCTAAATGTGAGGAACTTTTGGGAGGCCTTTACTTGATTATGTTGGTATTTCTGGGTGACAGTATTTGTTCCTTCGATAGACACAAAATCAGGTGAGGTCTCACTTTAAAGAGCTCATGTTTTGCTTTAAATCAGGTTCACATATTAAATTTTGAGGACTCCTGGTGTTTTTTCTCAATGGTCATAAAACCATCATATGAATACCCTGATCCACCTCTATTCTCTCCCTGCCCAAGATGCTCTGTTGGAACTCCAGACCCTTTCCAACTGGGGTCAGACCACATGATTTATGCGTGATAATAGCCCAACCCGACAGTTGATTTGAGGGAAAAACAGTTCTGCTTCACTAAGACAAAAGATACAACTATCTAGATTTTAAATAAACTAGAAATGATTTATCACGATAGAACAGAGTGAATAAAGTGCATGGGTCAGCATCCCCTATTCCCAATGATACTGGCAGAGAAGCCAAATCCACCAGCCCATATCAGACCCAAAAAACACTCTATTTACTGTTACTATAAATTATTTAATTCTACCCAGCTAGCGGATGGACTCTTCAATCTAGCTTAAAATCTTTAGGAAATATAATTAATGTTTGCATTCAACAACAGCTGCAGCCGATTGCTAAATAGGAACCCAAACTTTGGCACTAGGACAATGCAAGTGGGCCTACTTCACAAATTTTCAACAGTCTAATCATCTCGTCATCCCAAAAATGAATGAGGTAAAGGGGTATCAGTTAGACTGAATTTACCTGAAAAGCAGCTGGATTCATCAGATCCATATTTGCAATCGATAAGAGGGCCTCTCCATCAAGTGTGTCATAATAAGACCTGCTGCACTTCCAGTGTTGAAGATCCTCTGAAAATGTCTCAAAGATCTACCAGCAGATCTACAGGTTGGTGACCCTGCTCTACTGGCTCCTGACATTTCTTATTGACGACACAAAATGTAATTTCATTGCTGTATTCACATGTCATATGACCATAAGTTCCTAATTTGGCATTTTGAGTGTCCTAATGTCTCTTGAACTTCTGGTGTTATTGATCTGACTTAAGTTTGTATTCAAGGTGACTTTCCAGAATGGGATTCATGTCTCTAATCACATCAATACGACATCTATATTTATAATAATTCTCTCAGTGAGATGAAGAGCACAGTTGGTTTGTCTTATTAATGGACTTGCATATAGTTGTGTTTTGTACATCAATGACATGTGTTTAAGTGCATACTCCCACTCCTAAGAACTTAAATAGGCTTAACTTTCAATCCTGTCCTCAGATCATTCAAACTGCCTGAGCATTGTTTTTTTCTTTTGTTTAGTCTGTTTGTCCAGAACTCACCATTAGATGACTGACCAGAAGATGAAGACCCCGTCTGAAATATAAAACAAGCTCTTTTAGGAGGATGTTTAAGAATAAAACATATAAACGTCCTGATTAATAAAAACCTTACAATAGGTGACCGTGTTCGTGGTAAGTTGATGGAGTGTTTCAGCCTCTTGATGGCCTCTGTGATGGTTTGTGTCTCCACCTCGTCCAGAGCACAGCAGAGGTTCTTCAGTGTCTGCACCAGCCGGTCCACGGTCTTATACTGAGTGCTCTGGAGGAAGAAACCGACAGACATGTTTGTTACTCCTGCATCAATCTTCACTTAGTAATGGAAGCCTGTTGTGTAATCGTGTTTCCAGTTGGTCCATAAACACTGAAGCTTATTGTTAACCACTGGACCGACACATCAGGAGGTCAGAAACTATAAAACATTAAATAAATTATCTTCTGGGGGGGGAGGGGTTTCTAAATCAAACCATACTACTGAGAGTGCTGCAGATACATTCATAACCTCCACTCCTACAGGGTCTTCTGGACCCCCTTGTATAAATCTTAATTTTTATTTGTGTTGAGGGCGGAGCGTTTTAATCTGGGTTCAATTACTGCACTATAAGCTTCCCTGGCTGAGAAACAGATGTGCTGTTTCTCGAGAGTCTGCCTTCCAGGAACGTCCGGGGTTACCAACACCAGAGTGTGAGGAGTTTGAGCTGACAGAAGAAGAAATACTGTGAGGGTATCTGTTTTATCATTCACTGATCTACTGAGGAACAGTTTGGTCATATGAGACGCTCCTGTGCAGGTAAATATATGTTTAAGCTTATTAAAAATACTGAAATAATCGGTTTAGTTTGCTGTCCAAACAGGCTCCACGTGTACCTCGTTCTGCAGACAGATGTTGACTTGATTGTGATAACCCTCTAAGTAGTCGGCCAGGCCTTGTCTGCAAACAAACACAACAGAAACAAGTGTGAAAGCAGGAAAAGGAAAATCAAACATGGACTGTGTTCAATGTTTATCTCATAGTAAACAGAACAAGACAGAATAAAAGACTTAATATGTGACTAAAAATATACATCATGAATGAAAACAATCCAGTAGAGCTTAAACTGATGGATATGCTCCTCTGAAAGACTTGTGTTTGTGTTTTTTCAGCCTTGTTAAGAGAAATATCTGTTTATCGAGTAACCAGGGTTCACCAACCTGTAGATCATCCAGACATTTCTCGTCGATCTTCTTGACTAGATGTGCACACCAGATGGACTGTTTCACTCAACTGTGGCGTAAATGAATCTGGTGAATCCGGCTGTTTTCCAAGGATAATTATATTCAATTTTCACTTTTTAATTTAGTTTTAGTTTTAGTCTTTTGCCTAAAATATCTTTTAGTTTTAGTCATAATTTAGTCATCTAAAATGTTTTGAAATAAACATTGTAAAGGAGGTAGTTCACTGCAGATGTACATGGATAACTGCTGACTTCAACAATCACTGATAACACTGTCATGCTCCTTGACTGATTGGTGTGGTTTGTTTGCTAAAGACTGCAATAAACTTTATATTTCTGAAAACAAGGCTGATAAAACTCAAACATGTGTTTCATACAAGAGAAAATAACAGTGTGTTGAGGGTCTGTATGGTGATTGGATTTAGCAGTGAGACTGAGATGCTCTGGATGATGTAGGAGGCATGAAGGAGTGAGTGGACCCTCTCACCCTCTTCCTGCCCTTTCTGAAGCTTTTATTTTTATTTTTATTTCAGGGTAACTTTAACTCCTCATCAGTCCAGTCTGTGATGCTCCTACCTGGTGACATTCTCCCTGAAAGGCCTCTCCACTTGGCTGAGGTGCTTCTCTAGATCAATCACAGAGCTGTCATCCTCCTCCTGGACAAAAACATCACACTTTTATCAACAAAATAAAATCATGAGTAATAAGATTAATAATAAGATCACAGCCAAGCCTTATCTGTAGAGACCATCACTTTGACTTAACTAAGGATTACATTCAGTCAGTATCCAGCAGAGGGACTTAAAGTTTAACACAGCAGGAAATGTTTTATGTCACAGCCCATAAAAATCTCTGAGTTTATATCAGCTCAGATGTTCTTCTGATTGAGTGACTTACCGTCCGGGCCAGGTCTCTTCTCATGGTGGAGGTGGACAGGAGCTGTAACGTGATCTCATTCTCCCACTTCCTGCAGCTCTGGACGTACTCATGGCTGCCCAGGCTGTGTTTACTGAGGCACAGGGTTCAGGAAATGGTCAGAAAATCAGAATAGGTGGAGAAAAATTACGACGAGAGAAAGACATAATGAGTGGGGAGACATTTACCAAAGTCTGAGTAAATAATTCCTTATGTCTTTTAAGTTATTGTCTTCCAATACCAATATCATTCCTACTCTACATGAGGGCCATGAGGGTCTTCCTACAACAACAGGGGGTTATCAAGCAAATGTTTCATTAAAACATTCATTTATGGGTTCTTATTAGGACTGGGCGATACGACCTAAAAATAAATTCCCTGATTTTTTTTTTCCACAAAACTTGATTTACAATTTAAACCGTTTTCTTCCCTCTCAAAAAAAACAAAACAAAACAAACAAAAAAAAAACCTCCAAGTGACACAAAAATTACATGAATCAAGATTCGCCTTCATGTTATCAAAATATATTCCAAAACTAAACAGACTTTCCCTCTTACAGTTGAAGTTCATGCTGTAATTTTGTCATAAAATGTTGATAATGTAATTTGAATGTAGGCAGGCTTGCCTCTGTAAACACAGAAGGCTGAGCTATTTTCACAGTATATTAACATGGAGCTTTCTCATCAAAATATAATCTCACTTAAAGAACAAATACAAGCCTTACCATGTGCTTCCGCAAAACCTGAAAAGGCCTACCACCATGAAAATATTACATTTTCAGTATTTATATTTTCAAGCATTGCAACAACTTATGATTGGAGTAAGTTGAGAAAACTATCTTGACCATTTATTTTTAAAATTTTCTGCAAAAAATAATTTGAAATAATAGATTTAATTGATATATTGCCCAGCCCTAGCTCTTATATAACTTTGGATTTGAATTTGTGCCTCTCAGTGGCAGAAAAATAAAGTTGAAGAAAGATCTAAAACTGCCCCTATGTTTCCAAAAATGATCTGACAGCATAAACAGCATTTATCTGTGAGGCAGTTTAATCCTCACACTTCACTTCTGCAGCTGATGCTCGTTCTACTCCCTCACATCCTGGAGTAACTATTCACATGAATCTCAGATTAGAGAGAGGGGAGGAGGGTAAATGAAATACGGAAACATGTTTGTGAGAACGTCAAGATTGAACGATGAAGCAAAGGCAGAAATATGAAGTCAGGGGGCGAGGAATGTGCTCAGTCAGCAGAAGTAATGAGATGTTTTGTTTGAGTAGGCTGTACTCACTTCTGCAGAACTTCCTCCCGGCCGCAGACTTTGAGCAGGTAGCTGGAGAAGTCCACCTGGTCCAGATCATCGTGGACCCAGCAGAGGGTCTGGCTGATCAACAGCTCCACCGGGGAACTCACTGAGAGGTGGACAGGTCAGAGGGAAGGTGGGATGTAGGAAGAAGAGAATGGAGTAAGAGGAAGAGAGAGACAGAAGAGAGGGAGGATGTTATTAAAATGATTTAAAAATAACTTTACTACACTTTTTACAGTTACAGGATAACAGGAAGCTAAAGCAGAAGGAGAAACTATAAAATAAAAGTTGCATCAACATGAAATTCCCCTGTAAGCGTTCAAATGAAGCCACACAGGAAGCAAGCTCCTCAAATTCTAGGGTTGGCTCTGGAGCCCCTGCAGCCCTCTTCAATAAATGAAGTCCTGGTTCACTTCGTCTGTTTCCTTTGCATCATTGTTTTAATGTCAACGTCAAGGACGAAAGAACGTCATAAGTCTGCAATGACTGCATGTGGTGCGTGTTGTGAAAGCAGCGAGCTTTGTGTTTTTCTATCCATTACAATCATCGTAAACATTATTTTCTCCATCATCAAACACTCAGAAAACTTTAAGTGGATATGCTTTTCCTCAACATATTTGGTACAGGTGTGCATTTTTTTTAAACTAATTTTCATATTTTAAAATCCTCTATCACACATTTCTTCACTGTGTAGATAAAAATTGTTACACAGAGCCTTAAAGGCAACAAGCACACAGGACCGTTCAGAGTTTCTGAAGAGTTTATCTGATGACTGTAGGCAGAGGCAGGCTAACACTACCCATTGACTCCCAGTGTTTGAGCTAAAGCTTACTAGCGGCTTTGTCTGTCTCTTACTTGTTACTGGAAACAGTCAAAAGATTGGTGTCTATCTGCTTGTCATGGACTCCGGAGTGAGGCAAGACACGAAAATAACAAAAATGTTATTCCTTTAAGCAGGAATAAATGTTGAAATGTTGGCCTGTTGGATCTGTGTTCATGATCAAGCATGAGAGGAAATGATGTTTTTGCGGGAGAATTTCACCAAATTAAGTAATTCTTGAAAACATAAGTGTTGCCATCAGCCTGATTTTCGAGTCTCACTGGTGTTAATATTGATGCACATTTGATTCAATTTTTTGAAAGGATTTGTTAGCATTGCAAGGTAGGTCTGTTTTTTCACGTTTTCACTAATAGCCCAATAAGTTCTCACTGGATTATTACGACATTTGCAGGGAATGTTGGTCATGGCACAAGGAAGAAGTGATTATATTTTGATCATGATCGATATTTGAATGTGGATCTTTATCTCGACATTTTTGACAATAACCCGGCCAGAAATTACGAAAATGCCTTGACAGGGGTTTGTTCTCTTAAAGCACTTCTAATTTTACTAATGATATAAATATTCCACATTAAATAAAAATAGATAAGCTAAATAACCTAAATGAATTATTGTGTAGTCAGTAACTACATTACTTTTGGTGTTTTTAATTTAAACAGTCTTTATTTTAGCATGAGGCCTGACATTTATATCTTGAAATAAGCATCAATATAAACTACAGTACAGTGTATTGTATAACACTGTCCCACCTAATATCTCATTTGTGATGTAACTAACTATTTCCCAGCCCTACCTTATACCTCTCTTTTTGCTATGGTGTTGTAGTAGACGTGGATGTATTTAGATTATTCTGGTATCATATCAAAGTGAAATGCTCCGGCACTTCTAAACCTCTCATCTGAAATGGTTAAAAGTTCAATGTTCTCCTTGACCTGGTTCCTGGAGAGATACCCGTCTGGGAATCCCCTCACAGCCTCATCTCGCTCTCACATCGAGGCGTGGTCTGTCTCAAAACTCTGTGCACATGTAGAGCCCTCTGACCACCCGGGCACAGCCGACGGGCGTGAGGACCTACAATTAAAGCTGACATAGTGAGGAGAGCCATTCCTCTGAGGGGCGGGGGTCTGTTCACGCTGGAGCCAGGGGTGGTCTCCTTCTCTGTGATCGTCTATGTGGCCTGTGAGTGAATGAATCAGGAGTTCATTCTCTTATCAGCCTGCTTATGTTTGTGTTTCTAAGCATAGGGGTGTGTCAGAAGAGCCCAAACAGCAGAGTAATCCTCCAGGTGTCGCGTTACCTTCTCTGCCCGGTCATGCCTTCATCGCAAACATCAGAGCATACGCAAACATCCTGAAATCCCCCTCCTTAACTCGGTCCAACAGCGAGACGAAGTGAAGGTTTAAAGTGAAACCTGAGCTGCTTGAAGCTGGCAGGAAGCTTCGTGGTGAAGGAGAAGTCCAGGAAAGTGTGAGGTCCAGAGTTTAGTTCACACAGAGATGAAGTTTTATGATATTGAAGCGTGGCTCGACCTCTTATCCTTTACAGAATAAAACACAAATTTGACAGATCTTTGTTTTGTCAAAGTTTTAGGCTAAAAAAATGACTTTATATCAGTACAGTGAGTGAAGGTCTAAGGAAGAATCCAGGCTTATTGTTCTGTAAGAGGGAGCTCACTGATGGTAGCAGATTTTATAACCACAGGGTAATCTATTTAAAATATCAAGTCTTATGGGATATTATTTTATTTAACATTAATTCTAAATAATAGTGAAATCAAATTATAATAAAATCGAGGCAACAAAAATAGAAGTCCCAAACACCCAGTATTAGGCTACTAATTTTCTATTTAATGGATATTTTTTCATTAAAAATTGCAGGACACTTCAACGACTTGAATTCATATTTGTGTGGTTTGAATAGCACATGCTTGCAATCCAGGAATCCTTGGACTTCATTGTTTGTTTCAACATAACAATCTGGTTTGGTTCAGTACAGTTTGGTACAGTTTTGAGCCCTGATTTCAGTTGCATTTTCGTTGCCAGCTACTCCCTCGCCACCTCCTGCTCTCCAACAATGGCGAAAAAGGCGTGCACCTCTAAAGTTCTCCGTGCAGCGTTGTTCAATGCCAACATGTCTTTGGAGCCGAAGTAGTAGAAAAGTCAATCCCTTAGATCTATGAGATTTACATATGTTTGTATGTTGGTTGCTTTTCAGCTGCTGTTGCATGGGAAGTGATGCTTCTTGCAACCAATCAACAGGCTGAAGTGTTTCAGCTCCACCCTTAGGGTCGGCTCGTTTCGCTCGGCACCTCAAAAGAAGGGGGCCAAAAATGTGGGATGGCATGGATCTGCGATTTTGGGTACTTTCCTTAAATAATATGAAGCCAAACTGAACCAGATTGTTCAATAATCTAGACTCTGTAGATAAATTTGCTCTGTAGATAAATCAAAAATGTGCTTTTTAAGGCATCTGTGTGGATGAAACACCTATACGATTAAAAACTTGTGCAGATACGCCTGATTCGTCTCCGTGTGGACGGCCCCTCCAGCTCAATAACTGTCATTTACTGGTTAAGCAAAGGCTAAAAAAAAGGTAATAACTATGGTCAAATATATATATATTATATCATAATATGTATTTTTGGAATTTCCCCCTGTGGGACTAATAAATGATATCTTATCTTACACATGGCACTCCTGATATTTAATGCCATGAGTGAAGCAGTCGAAGCGTTGCGATATAGATTCTTACAAATACACACCCCTTGTTATTGAGTCTCTACTGGAGCCGGTGTTTTTGATTCCCATCCCAAATCCTGATTAAGATTCAATTATTCAGTTCATATTGCCACTCAAAGTTGGCGGCAACCTCAGTGCGTTGGACAATGTTTGTCTCTAGCTAATAAAAAGTTTGAGGTTAGTTCTGTACACTGTTCAGATAAATAAAATATATTTATCATGTTTTAGTTTAAATTAGGCAGGATGTAAGAGTTTGGTGGATTCAGTCTAGGGCAGCAAACTTAACCACGATTTTACTGTTATTACGATATGAGCCTTAACAAGAAACACATCACGATGGTCTTAATTTATCACAAAAAATATAAAACAACCCTTTTAATGAGCTCAGACAACGTTTTATAGTTCAATAGCCTGACTTTTGGTGCTGTAGGATGAGGCTAAAGCTGCTATGAGCTACTCTGAAGTTTATTTGTGCCGCTTTAGTGGAGAAACTTTTCTTTTATTTCATTTAGATTCAGAGAAAATCATCTTGCAGTTGCAACAAGGAGAATAAAATATGCTAGAACACTGAGTGATCGCCTAAAGGCATTCTTCATCCTTGTTAAATTATCACAAATCATTTCATTAATTCATTATTGAAATATTGAACACTGCAAGTACACCTTTAATTTTTTCCTCATATTGTGCAGCCCTAATTCAGTCCTTTAAGCTCCTATTCTGACAAAGATGTGATTTTTAAAAACTTCAGTGCTTTTTCATTTCATCCATCATTCAAATAATTACTGTTCCTTCTACACATGATTTCAGATTAGCATGAGCACAGTCAACATGGCTGAGAGTACTAAAGGTCAACTACACACAAGCACACACACTGTAAGGTTGGATAGGGGGAAATTAATCTACCATTTAGACTCTAACTACTGTAATTAGTAACTTATGATTTAAGTCTCAGCTCCTTTCAGTGTCGAGGTCCAGAGTGTGAATGCTGGAGAGAAGGAAGCAAAACACCAGTGAGAACCTTAAAAACAGAAATAACAGCGTATTTCACATTTATGAGGGAAATGATGTAACTGCACAAAACAGGGAGAGTACAACACATGAGTCAGAGTGAGCAGAATCAGGGCGAAGGAGACTTTAAGGCAGGTCAACACATTAAAAAAGATAAAATAAGAGGATCAGGTGATGTGACAACCCAGCTGAACATTTATCTCACATGTTCTTATCTCGTCAGTTCAGCCGAGTCAGCGTATACTGTCCTGAACTTTCAGCCACGGCTGGAATCTGCTGCATGTCACACTCCAACAACATAAACTTAACTGCATACTGGGCTGTCTTCCTGAAATCACCCAGGCAAGCTGGGACAAAGGCTAAAATTTAAGCGCAGGGGTTCACTTTTCAGCCCACAACCCCACAGTCCCATATGAGAGAGTGGGGACCACCTCTGTCAATCAATCAATCTATCAATCAATCAATCAATCAATCTTTACTTGTATAGCACCAGTTAATAACAAGTGTGATCTCAAGACACTGTACAACAGAGCAGGCCGAAGACAAACTCTTTATTAATAGATACACATATATGCCGCATATATACAAATACATATAATAAATACATTTGTATATACACATACATACATTCACAGATGGATCCATCCAGGCAGAGACAAGGGGACAAAAATCACATTTGTCTCTGCTGAATATAAATTCAATCAATCAATCTTTATTTATATAGCACCAAATTTGTCTTTGTTGAATATCAATTTATGAAAGGTAAGCCCCTTGAGGTGCGGCATCACATGTCTATGTGGTTTTAAAGATAGTTACTATGGATCAATAATCAATAAAACCATGGATGGAGAGATTGATCTAATATCAACATTAATATCTATAATGAATATAATCTGGAGAGGAATGATGTTTATTAATATAGCAGCATCTAGCTGAACTGCTATTAAAATGTGTTAAAATGGTCTAAAAGTATGAATTTATGTTAAATGAAGTCATTTCTGTTGGTGGTTGATGTAGGATAGAGCACATGGAGTGGAGCAGGTCCAAAGCAGCAGGTCATCCATGACTGTTTGTCAAGGTCATACTAATACATGTGTGCTGTTTGCAGGAACTACCATGTGTTTAATGTTACTGAACTCTCTAAAGTTAATATCAGGAACTGTGATGATAATGGAATGGGGCTAAAGGAATGGCCACAGAATTGTAATTGTGGTTACTGAAGCTTTGTAAGTCACATTTACACCCTGATGAGCGAGGGTCTTTTCTCTTTGATAAACACCCCCTCATCCCTCTTGGCCACAGACAGAAACTTAAGCCAGACTCACAGTAATTTAAACCTAATTTCCTTGATTCACACTCCCCACCTTTTCTCTATATCTACGCCTCTGTTGTGCCACGTCTGTGTGTCCATGACGCTGCGTGCCATCCTCTTCCTCTCTCCCTTTTCCTTTCTATGCCTTAGTTTCCCCTCCCTTCACCCCTCCTGTCAGCCACAGTATGTCAGGAATCCTCAGAAGCCAATAAGTTCACAGCCTAGCCCTGAATTAATTGACCGTTTCTCCTTCTGAAGGCACCGATGCAACAGATTAAAAAGCAGCTCCACAGTGAGACTAATGACTGATAAGACTTCAGGCTCCTCTGCATTAGGGCTCTTTCACAGTTCTTCAACAGGACAGCCTGTTAAATCTACATTTTTCAATCATAAATGTTAATGTGATGATAACAGACAGCCAACCATGATATGTTATAAAGATGGAAACAGACGACTTGATAATGAGGCTGATTTTAGATCCAGCTGAAGTCTGCAAAGGTCAGATTATCTGATGGTTATCAAGACTGTGAGGTTTTCTTGTGGTGTTTTGTGATTTTAGAGCAAAAGTCTGATTTCAGACATGGCTTGATCAAATTTAACTGTGCATGGGGGGGTGAAAGAAATTGAGGAGAGACCAAAAAAGCTCAATAGCCCTAAGGTTTTCAGGATCTGCTGGCCATTTCTGCACACACAACATGTTGAACCTTAAAGCAGATGGCTGCAGCAGAAGACCACACCAGGTGCCACTCAGGTTAGCTAAGAAAAAGAAACTGAGGCTACAGGTCACAGGCTCACTAAAACTGTACTACAGAAGATTGTACAAGTGTCTCCTGGTCTGATGAGTCTGGATTTCTGCTCCATTTCAGATGGTAGGCTCTAGGGCTGTAATCAACCAAAGAATTTGTTGGTCGACTGACACACTGAAATAGTCGACGAAAAATTGACTAATTGAGGGGGGGGAGACTCTGACGGGAAACCTTCCTGTGCGGGGACGGCTCGGCGCAGTTTGGCGGAGCGGAGCTCGGCGGAGCGCCTCTTGGCGGGGGGTAGAGGAGGATGCTCAAAGTACAAATAAATACTCAGCAGACCACCGGACGTTGAATAGGCTAACATAGACGCTCTTCAATCCTCCTGTCTCCAGCCAGGTCTCCAGATGGTGGGCGAATCCAAAGTGGTGAAAACCAGGAGGTGTTCTGAGACAGGCAAGTTACCTGTGAAACTGGGGTGGTCTGAAAACACCCCATTAGCACTTGGTACGTTCCTCCTGATGACTGTAAATCGCTGCGGGAAAAAATAAATTCAAGCATAAAAAAAAATACGATTGGTCGACCAATCAGAGTTCTGGTCGCCCCAGCACTTATCGACCAATGAGTCGACCAGTCGACTAGCACATTACAGCCCTAGTAGGCTCAGAGTTTGGTGTGAACATCATAAAGCATGAATCCATCCTGCCTTGGATTAGCGGTTCAGGCTGCACTTTGGTCCCCTTAGTCCCACCTGAGCATGGTTTGAACCCCACAGCCTACCTGAGGATTGTTGCTGGCCATATCCATCCCTTTATGACCACAGAGGACCATCTTATCATCATTTCAAACTGGTTTCAATGAGTTCACTGTACTCCAGTGACCTCCACAGCCACCAGATTTCAATCCAATAGAGCACCTACGGGGTGTGGTGAAGCGGGAGGTATGGACCAACATCTCTGATGGATGTTTCAGCTCCTTGTTGAATTAAGGAGCACTGACTCTGGCCAGTGAGTGTTTTAAATACTTTGAGGCCAGTAAAAAAAGATCGTACTCTTACTGGTGCAAGAAAATGGAGATACATCAGGATAGACAGGGACGAGAGGAGCGGCACGATGGGATGAAATGCAACCGGGTGACGGCAGGAGAAAGGAGAGCATGAAAGAAAAATGCAGAATAACAGATCGAAGGGTAAAGTCCTCTCTTTCTCTTTTCATCCCTCCATCAGAGCTCAGAGCAGAACTGAGCCCCATTGTTCCGGAGAGCAGATTCAAGCACAAGAATCCAAACGGTCATAATGTGGGTCAACACGCTGCTGCTGCCGCAGACAACATGGAAGTAAACCAGGAAATAACACACAAGGAAAAAGGAAACGCATCTAGGAAGTGAGCGGGCAGCTGGATAACATGGGATGAGCTGGCTGGAGCAGGAAAGCAGTGATCCAGGATTCGCCCCAGGAGAGGAGGTTCAGGATGTAGATTGAGGAGAGCTGTAAATAAACTTCCTATAGGCCGTGCAGAGCGGAGTCTGGGTCAGTGGGACAGTTACATAAACACAGCAGAGAGGTTGGAGGACGTGTTTATGCATAAATGTATGCAGGGGCTGCTACGCAGGAGCGAACGTCAGACAGATAAACACAGACATGATGAAACACTCAGCAGAGACCAGCAGACACGCTCACAGGGGCCCTGTCCCAGCACCCACACTTTATCCTGCTGAGGGGTGCAGGACTTTAGGGTGCTTAAGTTCTCCAGGGGGGCCGCTCTCCTCCAATTACACATATGAGCCCAGTTCACTGAGGGCTTTTACAGAGAGGCAGTGCTGGGAGGTTTCAGAGAGCTCACCAAGCGGGAAGCAGAACTTCTGTTTCCAGGTGGATACAGCAGAAAAAAACAGGAGGAGAGACAAAGAGGAACTGCTTTTAAAGTGGAGATGAAAACAGTTCTGATCACAAAATTAGGTTCATGCTCAGTAGACATTTCTATCAATACGAGGGCCGACATTAGGCTGTGGCTCTCAGACTACATTAGATTAGATAGAACTTTATTTATGCCTTTGGAAGACTCCCTCAGGGAAATTAAGATTCCAGTAGCACCATTTATAGTAAATAAAATATATATAAAAAAGATAGATATAAAGAGAAGTATAAGTAAATAGAAATAGAAACAGAAAGAGACTAGGCAGGTGTTTTTAAAGATGTAGCTTGTTCGTGTGTTTTGTCCTTCTTTCTACAAGTCAACAGCATTTTAGGTCACTGAAAATTAACATTCTGGAAAATATCAGCCAAGGCAAAGATTTTTAAAACACTTTTGAGGGTGTCTCCATGTGGAGAGGGAAACAGTGATGCTCTCAGGGTTGTTTTGCCAAACTTTGTCTTTCTGTCAGATGTGGTCTACTGTCACACACGGCTTTCATATTATATTCATATTGTAAATACTGTTAATGTTGATAGCGTAAATTCCTTGGCCTTCTTCATAGTCTCACTTTACTCATTTTATTTATTCATAAGGAAGTTGATATAGCTTGAAGATTCTGCATGTTGCAACCTGCTTACTTAATTTTTTACGCTCTTATCTATTTTAATGTCTTTATTTGATATTCCTGCTGCTATGCTGTATATACGAGCAACTGAAACAACCAAATTTTCCCTTGGGGATTAATAAAGTATTTCTGACTGATTCACGTGTTACAGCTTTAAGTGTTGATAAGTGGACTATGCTCTCCCTCACTATGATGCTGCTAAAAAAAAACCCACTCCAACGATACAAACCCTGCCCATGTTTTGTACAAGACCCGGTGTTATGGCTTCACAAGTGACCGTGTTGACTGGTGACCCCGCTCTGTGGTTATAACAGTTGTTGAAACAACAAGAGTACCAACAAAAGTGTTTAATGACAGGGTTTGATCAAGATGATCAGATATGTCTGGAAATTAAATATAAACAAAGAAATATTCACTCAACACGCCTGCTGTCACTAGTTAAAACAGTGACAAATTAAACTATAACACCAGTCAGACATGGTGGTAGGACTAGAGATTAAAATGAAACAGCTTTTGCATATAAATTATAAATACACACCTACTTGTGGACATAGTCTCACAAACCTCAACCAAGACATCACGGCAGCCCAGTTATAAGCAAAAATGTTGAACACAACACTACCCTGAGGTTACAAAGGTTAAATGGTCCTTTCAATTCCTGAATCTGCATGACGACCCTGATCACACCACCATCAAATCACCTTGCCATTGTTCCATCAACAACCATTCCTAAAATGTTTTATCACTCGTGAAAGAGACCTGGAGATACCTTAACTCCTTCACTTGAGGTCAAAAGCCTTATTCACAGTGCCTTTACGCAAATGCACTGCACCGAGAGACATTTAAAATAAGACTCATTCCCAAAGGAGAGGGAGCAACTCATTGTTTTCCAGCAGAAAACTTTGGCCTCAGACTTAAAGGTGCTGACCTCATCACTGCCAAGGCTGCCCATAAGGGGGTATGAAGGGTAAAACTTTCTGAGGCCCGCACATGGGTAGGGTTAGAAATCAGCCAAAGAAATGGTCCATCCTAAATTCAGGCAATAACTAAATTTATTTTAAACATAAACACTTAACATCTCCCTGTTGTTTTATAAATGTTGTTGGTGGGCTTAGGGAGTCAAAAGCAGTCGACATACAGAATAGCAGACACAAGCATGTCTTGGTATGAAAATATTAACATAGAGGATTTCAAGATTAGGGATGTCACGATATCGTGACATCCCTATTCAAGATGCTTATGAGCTCTGTCACTGCTGTATGCCCCCTAAAGTATTGAGGACTCACAAAGATCATGCAAATATGACTCAGTTGGGTCAAACCTAACTTTTGGGTCAGTAATGACCGTGTGTAGATGTCTCAGAACCTGGGGCCCACTTATAGGGCCTATTGGGGGCCGAGCCTTGTCTGTGGGCAGGCCTGATCCCAGCTGCTTGTCATTTGCCTCTAAGACCATATGCCGCTCACTTTCTATCATCTCTATTGTATATCACACTCTGTTTCAGAGGCCATCATGTCCTGTACACAGGCACAGGCTGTGGGCTGATTCAGCTTCAGTGACTAACTTCAGTGGAAATACTGAGAAGACTGAACAGCAGCCAGGGCCATGTTTCATCTCCTGAACCCAAACTGAACTCAAATAGTAAGTTCTGTTTACAGAACTGCTTCTGCCCTGAGAAGGTGCATTCCTGGAGTGCACGTTTACTCCCCAAAATGTGCACTCCAGGAAGACCTGAGGGCTGAAGTGAGATACTGTGATTATGCTGCAGACTTAAAAACACAGTGTTCCAGTGCTGGTCCGTGGGGACGGTAAAGTAGTTTGTAGCACAGTCGGGATAATAAGTCAAACAAAAACGCTCTCCAGATTGGCAGACGGCCTCCAGTGTGCTTGGCTTGAGCCCCCAGAAGACATGTCAATCACACAGGCTGCACTTTTGTAAGAGTACAAGGAGAGGTTAGCCAATAACAGCTCTCCAAACAGCCCTTCTGCCCAACATGGCTGCACTGTGGCACGGGGACAAACCTTTATTTGTGTGGAAAAAAGGAACAAAGTGTACTTCCCACGGGCAGGAAAAGAAAAAACAAAAAGGCAGAAATGAGGAGGGGAGGGGGTAAAGAGTTTGGCAGCTGTAAATGTCGTTTCCTCCTTCAGAAAACTCATATCAGCAATCTGAGCTGCTCATGCTTAAAGGAAAAGGTTTGTTTTAAGCTGGACTTACATGTGATGGAATACATCCCTATTTTTAAAGACAATAAAACATCATTTAACAAGCATGTTTTTTTTTTTTGCGATGGATAATTATCATCAAACCCTTAAACTGTTCTTATTTCCAATCCCAGAAAGATTTAAATCAGGATCTGTGCACATTTTACCCCAATACAGCCCACACCAGAAGAGCTTCAGAATATGAAGAGCTGAAGATGTAACAGACTCCACGTCCTATGACAATTAAGGATGAATTTAAAAGTTATGTTCCTGGTCAACATGGAGGGTATCAACACGAAACTTCCTGATGGCTTCAGCATATGTTTGTTTGTTTGTTTGTTTGGTAGCAAGGTTACATAAAAATTTCTGGATAGATTTTACTGAAATTTTCAGAAGATGTTGGTAACGGCCCAACTTAGAAATGATTCGATTTTGGTGGCGATCCAGATAACCGTCAGAAAATAATCATTTTTGCTTGATAACTGTCTAACTAATAATGATATCAACATGATTGTGAGTGCTAGGTGTGGGTTTTTAGGGTCATGAATCATACTATGATGGTAACTTTATTATGGAACTATTGCTTATAGGTGTAACAGACATGGTAAATGGTAAATTGACTTGAGCTTATATAGCGCTTTTCCAGCTTTTGACCACTCAAAGCTGCTTTACACCACAGGTCACACCTACCCTTGCTCTCACATTCACTCACTGATGGTTCTCAGTTTCTATGTTAGTTATCTGTATCAACTACTGACCAAGTGCACTATCCAACTGCGCTACCAACGCACCACAGTATGTGAGCTACCTTGGTGGAGGTTTGCTCTTTCCGAGTGCTTTCTAGCTTATTTATTTAATTTTTCCTCATTGAGAGTGCCATACAATATGTAACGAAGCAGGCCTCAGGCACTAAAAACATTTTATTTGGCCCTCTTGGTAATCAAAGTTGTCCACCCCTGATCTAGAATCTGAAAATCTTGCCAAGTCTTTGCTGCAGCTTCAGAGTGAATAAACATGGCTGACAGCAGACATGAAGGATTAGCAGAGTTTGGATTTATTTTAACATTTAAAAGAAAGTGACACAAGGGATGAAGATCAATTCGAATATCCAACTGCTACATCTGTTGGTTTGAGCTAAGCAAGTATTGGACCCTTCTTCTTCTACTTCTTCTATTTTTTTAGATCACTTTTTGGGTATTTTTGGGCATTTTTAGGCCTTTATTGACAGGAGAGAGAGAGAGTGGATAGGCTTGTGCAAGGGGGCGAGAGAATAGGGGGACCCTCTGCAAACATGCCACAGACTGGATGTGAACCTGGGCCGGCAGAAGCATGTCTATTGGTTGAGCCTGGTTGCCAACCAGTCCACCAAACCAGCACCTGAGGACCTTTCCTCTTGACTGACCATGCAAACAGTGACCGAGCAGCAAACCTGATGTACATCAAACTATGAAACTTGGAGTTGAACCGTAGCACATCTTTACCTCTGTAACCAAAGGCAGATAACATGTAACTTCTGCCACAGTCCCCTTTAACCATCACCCCATCAGGACCTGGATTTAAGGACAGTTTTTTAAAAGACACTTACCATCACAGGTGAAGGTGACCGGCTGCTGAGAGTCAGAGATCTCTATAGAGACCTTCACGGAGCAGCTGTTGTCCCCTCCAGCGTCCCTCTGGGTGATGACCGGGCTGAGGACGTAGCCGGGGTTTGTGGACATGTCACCATGAGGGAACTTGGAGCGCAATCTGACAGGAGGACAATAAACCGAGCAGCAAATTCAATAATATTCAATGACTTTGGTTTACTTGGCAAATAAAAGCACATCAGAGTCCAACAGAGACAACCTAGTAATGAAATTGGAGAGCAAGATTGAACGGGACAAGCACATGACTGTAACTGTTCATCTATGTAGGTGATTTAAAGCCATTTAAATGTAATTTCTATCCATCCATAACAATGAATAAGTCATACATGAGATCATCAGGGGGTAAAGGCTGATAATATTCCTATCAGTCTTCACATTTCCAGTCTGATGAGAGATTATTCTCATTTATCACAGGCTGTAAAAGTGTTTATGATCCAGCAGGCATTGACTCTGTTATAGTGGAGTCTGATTCCCAAAGTGCAGCTTCATCATCGCTCCACCCAAACTAACTACAGGAGAGAAGGACCATGAAGACAGACTGACAAACATGCAATTATGTGCATGTATGCATTTACAATTACATACAAACAAGGAAATAATGTTATTTTCAGACATGCTGGGTCTCATGCATCAGTTTGACAGGAATATCTTAACAATCTGAGATGTTTAGAGGGTAAGAGAGCAGCTTCTTCATAAAAGAAAAAAATCCTAAAAAAATCTTTAGAGATCCTAAAAATACAACAAGGTATTAACATAAAGAAAGTTATTACCAAATATCAAGTCCAGCACTTGCATTTGTATTTTAAAACTGCATTAATTCATCCATCCATTATCTATGATGCTTACCCCTTAAGGGGTCGCCGGGGGCTAGAGCAAGGTACACCCTGGACCAGTCACCAGCCAATCGCAGGCCCACAGAGAGAGACAGATAACCATTCATACTCTCACACACCTAATGGCAATTTGGAGTCACCAATTGTGAAAAAGAATATCGTTCACTCTAGAAATAAAGGCACAAAATGTGTGCACCCTATCCCTGCAGTTGACAGAAAATCAGAATCTACTAGGGCTGAACAATTTTAGGAAAAGATCTAACTGCGATTTTTTCAGGATTTTCTTCAAATCAAGCTTCAGTGCAATATTCACCATGTTTACAGTATAGACAACAGTAATCAATCCTCAAAAGCACATAACACATTATTCATCATCTAATATTGATGATAAATAATCTGTTTTCATTATTAAAGGGATACTCCAACTTCTACTCCTAAACAGAGGCTTTGTGTTGTTGACCTACTTACCAGCACTTATGTAAATGAAAATTGCTGCAAATGTGTAAATAGTTGACACAACAGATCCTGGGTCAGTCAGGAGCGCTGCAAAAAATTGCAGCTTTGGCGATCACATGATTGTGTTGTCTGAAATTGTGACTTAGATCCAAAAATGATAAATCTTTCAGCCCTATAATCTACTCAAAAAGTTAATGCCACTAAACTGGACTTTTTAAATATATATATGTATAACAGGGGTGTCAAAACTATGGTCAAAATCGCGGACCAAAATGCGATTGTCCTTCAGCAAACTTCAAA